>JAAAKM020000498.1:15089180-15124130 GCA_010016025.2 Alatinidae sp. Z8VKAUB7J3
AAGATATAGACTGATAATGAACATCGTTTTAAAATGTCCTTCGTGCATAGACCCCTAGCACCCCAAGATGAAACAGGTTACACGTCTCATCGCCCAAGGTAAAGGGATTGTGGTTTAAACAATCGGTTTAACATTCGCATTTTTAATTTATGGAGATACCAAAGAGGGGTAACAGGGGTGAAGTTTTGGTAGCAGAAACAACAAGGTAAATAGAACACGAAAGGGACTTGCAAGGTATATTTGCAATACCAAAGAAAAACAGATAGTTCAACATTTGTGTTGTGTGAGCATACCTTAGTGGATCGAGAGTTGGTTCAATTAATGAAATCATTGAATTACTGTGTTTGCAAAAGTCTAATTTGTATTCCACGCCACGCTTAAAGCCAATAAGAGATAATAACCAAGTGGTTATGCCATGTAATGTAGTAGTAGAGGTCGTTGCTCGATACTAGAGTCTCTTAAAATTCTGTACCAACATTTCCTAATGGAGTCCCTAATGTCTATTTAGCCTCTTAGTTCAAACGATCATTTTTATAAGACAAGAACATAAGGTAAAACAAAATCCTTTGCCCAAGAGAGAGAACAGAAGCTATTAGTAAGTGGATGTGTCCTTTTTGACAAGTTTCACGTCGGTTGCTAAGTATGCGTCTGTTGCTAAGGACCAGGCAACGTTACTGGTAGCATCCGAACTAGTCAAAGGACTGAAAGAGCATGAGTCAAAGTTTACTTGAGGGAGCTGATATTTAATGCTGGACAAATTGCTGCCATTTTGCATGCTAAAACTTAATCGTTCTCCATTTTGCTCTTTTTACTATACCAGTTGAATGTCCATTTTCTCTTTCTGTCGCAACTTTAACTGACCATAATGAGGATCTTGGTCTGCCAACATAGTAAAACTCATATATTCATGAACTTAAATGGCTTTTATAGAGAAGAAATAAGAATAACAGCAATAGATCTACTTGTTCAGGTGATGATATAAAACCTCACAATATCATGTATGAAATAGATGCAGACATGTCGATTTATTTACCAAGTAATATTTAACTATCAAACAACCATGAAGGGTATTTCCTAATTCATTATGTTGAATGAGGATTCTTTATTCGAATGTCGGTTGGAAATTGGCGTCATAGTATTATAAGCTTGTTATTTATTGCAAAAATCAGGCTTTGATTGATTGCAAGAATTAGGTTTCTGCTGGCTGAAATTTCTCCTACACAATCGCAAGCTTCTCTAGGATAATCACAGCTTGTGCTGAAGTCAGCTAGCTTTTCTAAATATGTATACAGTACAAGCCCTATTAGTGGTTTAATCAATTGGATGACGTATTTTTAAACTAAAAATGTAAAAAGTGATATCATTACCCTGCTATTTTGTTGCGTTGCTTAAATCTCTTTCGGTAAGAGAATGATGTTGAGGTAACCATTTCCCTTTTAAACTAAAATAAAACAGTGTTCATTTGGAATTTGTACTTTTCTATCAATTATATGATGCCATTTATGATACTTTCCACATTGCAGATTACACTAGTATTAAGGTTGGCCCGGAAACTTTGCAGGATGCTGTTTCAGATTGAAGATATTTAGGTCTGATGGAGATAATCATGTTTCAGGAAGAACCTAAGAACAGTAGTCATAAGGAGTTGCAAATTATTTAATTCAGCAATTCCAATTTGCATTGTCTACATTTTAATCTGTGCCAGACAGACTCATCCCTGTCTGCAGGTTCTTTTGAACAAGTCCCTCCTAGACTTGTCTGAATGGAACGTCAATAACAGTTTTCCTTGAAGGGGTCTGGTTAAGTGTGAATCCTGCATCAAAACATACTAGTACGTGACTCTTTCTCCATGGCCTTATTCCTTCTTTCTTTTATATATGATTTTCCACAGTTCTCTATTTCTTCCTGTGCGGTTGCTGTCCTCCTCAACAGGGTTCAAAAAACTGCCTTTGAAAGTTTTCCTGTTAACTACAAACTAACAATTGTTGTTGTATGATGTCTGTCTCGCTTCTTGAATGAGGCAAAAGAACCTTACTGATGTGATTCTACTAATTTACGTCATTTATGCTCTAAAAATGGTTGTGAACTTTTAATTATACCTAGAGGATGGGAAAGCCATTACGTTTTTAAGGAATTGATCAATTTTGAATTTGATTAGTGTTGTAAGCCATATCAAAATCAGAGTAATGATTACGATAATGATATAAAGAATAAACTACTTTCGTCCAAAACCAAAGTCTCTTTCAAATTTACTGTCAAGCTTTTTAATAACTAGAGATGCAGCAACATTTCCTTTTAAGGAATCCTCCTCGTGCCCATTCTCCTTTACCTTTAACACTTGTATAGTTGTGGATGCAGAATTCTTAAGCATTTTTGGTTAATTGTTAACCGAAATAATCGTCCCAACACCATGGAGCCATTTTAGAAGACTGAAGTACCTTTTAGCAAGTCCTTTGTAAAGCTTGATATCAATGGTAATCAGGTTGAGATTTATTCTTTCTAAGAATAATCAAATCGTATGATGACTTGTTGTAAAAACAGAAACAGAAAAGTAATGATGACTTCAACATCAGATACTATTGGCGCAGGTTTAAGTTAATTTTGCAGCAAATTATACAACCCATATACAACTATATGTTTCTTCTTTTGTAGTATTGATGATTTTATCATAAGATAATGTTGATAAAACTCTATTTGGTTTATCCATAAAATACATAATGGGCATTTGGATGTTGCCTAATAAAAATCTGATTTCCTGCCTAAGCCGATCTGCGCATGCTCCTAAAATAGTAAGCGCCAACAAAACGCTGGGAAGATCAACTTCATAATCTATTACAAATGGAGGAATGATAAATCTTAGAGTTTGCCCTACTAGCAAGATACAATATCCATCTCTATGACACGCCTTAACAAAAACCCAGATGTAGCTTTGTTATTTTCACTCTGTCTGGTCTTCAAAGGATGGTAAAGCTTTTGTTTCTCCTTAGACTAGAAGTGTTCATTGATCACTTCTCTGTTTACATATATTTAGGGTCCAAGACATCGAAAGTCAGATATGTATTGATATTTAAGTCACAATGAAAGATCAAAGAGCATTATCTTTTATTCCGTTAGAAGGACAGGTGTTCAATATCACAGAGATAGTAGTTACTTTCAAAAGGTAGAAAGTTGTCAGAGAAGAAGATAAGGAGGCAGGTTGTTGCGTCTTGTTTCTCTGCTGTTTCACACCATTTGTCATCACTAGTACTTCTTTAATCTTACAAAACTATCATAGGACTTTACAATCGACCAAAAACATTTTCAGAGTCAACTCATTTTGAAAAAATTAAATGGTCATTCTACTATGATAAAAACACCAGTACAACTGAACATTTATGTATCAAACGTTTAACTAAAAACCATGTTCATGATAGAAAGTGTAATGTTAATATTATATTTCATAGCCTATAACGTTTACCTTCAAAAGCCAATAATTTTTATCGGAGATAAATGCTTGATAGATAGCTGTTAAGTATTAGGGAGAGTAACAAGCAATGACAGTCGTTAATACGGCTGTTACTATGAATCGTTTGACAATGATACCTCTTGGAATTAAAGTATTCATTGTAGAAAGACTTCTTTAACCGCTGTAAATCAGGTTGTTATATAGCCTTATTGTACAAACCTTGGCCTTGTAGTACATGATGAATTATCATACAAAAATGAAAAGATGTGAACAAGTGAAACAAGTTACAAGAATATCATTTATTGGCAATGATTACTAGTCCATATTAGGATATTAAACATCGAACAGCATTATAAATAAGAAGGCTTACAATTAGAACCATAGACAAAAATATTTACTGAAAATGGAAACATGCGTTTAGCCACTTGTACAACCACATTCTAAAGAGTATATACCTATATAGAGTCATATAGTTTGAATAAATATAATTTTGATACTCTGCAATACTAACAGACTAGTTAGCTTTTGTTTATTTGTTGTTGTTAACTTTCACTCACTTTCCTACACATTATTTGAGTGTAAACTAAACAGTAGATCAAAAAGCATCTCTTACCTTAAGATTACAAAAAGTTTTACTCATATTATATAACAACAATAACCATTATCTTGACAAGTCGGCAATTTGGTTTCCTTGCTTCACTAAAATCTCTTTACAATGTATTATCTATCTCTTTTACCACTTCTTTTCAAATACGCCAAAACGTTACATAATCAAACATGGTATATTTAAAATATTCCATCAGCTTTATACATGCTTATCATTCTATTATTGTCCACCATTAAGTTTATTCTAGTCTTTTTCGTTTAGTACGAAAAGGGAGTTACCACCCAGTGTTAGGTCCCATTTAATTCCTTAGCGTCATCCACTTGACATGGCATTGCTCCATAGCCTCACAAGGTTAATCAGCTACTTTGCAAAGGGCAGAAATAATCCAACGCCTAGCTATAGACTAAATTACCCCAACTAAGTTGAAATCTTACCAATATTGAAACATAAAAGAGTTTAAATCTACCTCATCTTAGATCATGTTCATGAATCTCCTCTCTGCATTCCATCTGCCAGCCACTACACGTATTTCTAAAGTGTTAAGAGCATTACTTGTTCAATTCTTAGTCATAATCATATTGTTGGTCACGGTAGTTTAATATTTTTTCCTTTTCTGGTATTTTGTCTCATATAAATGTAAAGATAGAATACATTTGATATTAGTAAAGTAATTTTTGAAGAATATCAAATTTTTTTCGACTGACTTCTAGCTACTTTCAAAACAAGAGAATATAAACAAACTGTACTTACAATGTCTCCTTAATCTTTCAAATTCCAGTTTCTGTTGATCTCCAATGTGTATAATGTAATTAGCCTAAACGTATGGATCCTTTTGACTATTTGATGTCCAACCCAAGATAAATCCAGTAGCATGTTATCATCTCAAAGTTCGATTTGAAGACGCATCCAGTGAATGGCACCCCTCTAATTTGGAATACTTTGTCATACAGAAGAAACTTAAAGTGGTCGAATGTTTGGAGAAGATTCTATCTTGTAGTCATTTATTTATTTATTTTTGTGAGGTAAAAGGATGTAAAATTTAGAGAAAGTTCTCCTCTATCGCGATGTGTAGAAGGCGACACCAAATCTTTCTTTGTTCTTTGCCCTTCAAGGTACCAGCTGATTTGCCCTGATTTCTGGTAAACTCATGAACTGAGCAATGTGCCACGTTCAGACTAAGTGAACACCTGCCCACATTATTTTTTATCTTCAGTGTTTCTCTCTCGGTGTTTAGGTCTAGGGCCCAAATTTGAATTTTGTCTACATTATTTACGGATATTCACTTAGGATTAACCTAGCAGATTTTAGATTCAAAGAGACAGGAGTTTATTTATTCGTTGTTCTTCAATCCGTTTGTCTGATCGACAAACAAAGAATCACTAACCATTACTTTACTGTTTTATGTACGTACATTTTCCGATCAGATAACTAACTAGCTAACGTACATATTGTATACATTTCATTTGTATCAAACTGAGTGGAAAGGTAGACGTGAGTTTGAAGCCATAATTGTAAAGCTATACTAGTACACGGATCTTCAGATCAATATGGATATGATAAATGAGCTTGATCCTAGACCTCCTTTTTTACTTTGTAAGATTAGTAAGATTCCTTGCCTCAATTTTTCAGTAACTCCACGATCTAGTCTTTTAATTTTCAATCATATACAAGAATGAGTTACTGAGAATGTACTCCCTTCAGTGCTACTTTGGGTTTCTTTTCATATCAAACCTCTGTCATATCTAAAAGGCGTCTGCATCTTCTTTAATACTTGTTACACTTCATTGATCCGCATCAATGAGATTCATAGGTTATGGAGCCTGTCACTGTTTACCTTCATTGGAGCTATCTCTCATGATCCTCTCAGCTACTCCATTTGCACAAGAGGATCTTGCTGGTCTATTATCTGTACGGTTGTCCTTTCCTTTAAAACTGACAATTCTTTCATATAGTACAAAGTTTCAGAGGGTGCCACAATGTACCTCAGTTTAATTCATGAAGCTTTTGCTTAGGGACCCTCTGCTTTATGAAAAAGACAAGTTGCTAAATTTAATTGCATAATCCATGTGAGAAGTAATTGATAATATTAAATCCCTCAATGCCCTTACTCTGTAAACATTTATAATTTGTTAAAGGAACGTTTGAAAATGGAGGAGTTGATCAGACAAGATAAATAGTTACAATGCTGCTTACATCACTGCCTTGTTAGTCATTGATTGTTCATCTTTGTAGGAGCAAAATAAATTTTTAAATTTCCTATTGTGGTATTTCAAAGAATAAACCAACTACAATAAGTAAAATACACAGCTGCCGAGTGAAGACAGCTACAACCCTAGCACAACACTTTTTTATTTAGAAAAGAACACTAGAGAAATAGAAAAGCATGTCACCACCGGGGATCGAACCTTTTCTATTTTTCTAGTGTTCTTTTCTAACTAACATTTCAAATCCTCTCTTCTCGATGATTTTATTCTCTTTCTTATTTACATCTTATTGGCATTGTTACGTCCTTGGCTTTTGAGACTCAACCTTGGAAGTTCCAAGATACTCACAGTAAAAAAAATCATATGGATTGTGCGCGGTTTTGGTTAGCTGTATATTGAAAATAGTAAAAGATGAAATTTTGCAAGGAAGTGTTTGTCATTCACAAAAAAAAGCGAAGTATAACATTGACAAATTTTCATGATATTAGCAATCTGACATCTGTTTTGATTGCCTCGCGGAGGAAAATCATATCGAATGTTCGATTTAAGGTAAATGTCTTCCAGGGGAAATATGCCGGGAGCATATCGTTGGTGTAATTCCTCGCCACCATGTCTTTCCAACATGTTCAGGAAGCTTGCATGGACCTGATCTGAATCAAAATCTTCGGTCATTAATAGATAAGTGTAAATGAAGTGCGTGCTCCAAGAGTCGAAGGCCGTTGGAGAAAAAAAGTGTTTCCTGACTAGTTGAATGGGGATAATGAACTTGAACTGAATATGAGAATTCGAAGGGCACTTTATAATTCCCTGCACTTCATAGGTCACCCAGTTATTCCAAAGATTAACTTGCAATGTTTGTCCTAGGGGGTCTTCTCCCTGAAAGTACTTATCGGCCATCTCCTGGGTAATCAGCATTTTGTTGGGATCTCTCAGGTAATCCTCCCCGCTTCCGCGGACCACCGGGAAATCAAAAATGTCAAAGAAAGTGGAGTCAGCCCCTATAAACCCTTGTTGTCCATACACGTCATCTCCATGTTTGACGGTGAGGGCAATGGTAATATTTTGAAATGAGGCCTTGTTTTCCACTGCCGGGACTTCATCCTTGAGTGCCTGTCCCCAGGTATATGGAACAATAGCCGCTGTTCTCTGTGGATTGGTGGATGTGAGACGATATATCCTGTGACTCTTGGCATGGAATTGATCAAAACTCCTTTCCCGACTTACATAAAGCAAGATGAACAAAAAGGAGATAAACCCCAGAGTCAACCCGATCACATTGATCAGGGTGAAGAAGCGTTGTCGGATGAGGCTTCTTTTTGTAAAAAGGAACAGCAGTCGCATGGCAATGTTTTTCAACAAGGTTAATCACTGCCTCACCCTTAGGATAGAATGCTTTTTACCTTTTTGAACAGATTTTACTTTTTATCAGTCCCTTTCGATTTTCTGTACTGGCTGGGCGGCATGCCCATCTGTTGCTTGAAGATTCTGGTAAAGTGACTCTGGTCTGAAAACCCGGTTAAGTAAGCAATCTCGGAGAGCGTATATTTCTTTGACTCTAAAAGCTTCAAGGCTTTATCGATTCTCAATTTTCGGATGTATTCCCCGAAGTTCAGATTGTCAAAATGCTTGGAGAATTCACGGGATAAATAGGCCGGATGCACTTGAAGACTTTCCGAAACTTCCTTCAAGCTTAAGCTGAGATCGGTATCAATGTGATCTTGGATAATCTCTCTCAATTCTTTAGCCCATTTCGGAGATTTGGTCGAAACCGACTTTTCCTGGAGAAATCTCTTGTACACCTCCACCAACAGGCCCTCAGTGGGGTTTTGAGTATGTTTCTCATGTCTTAAATGCTTTGCCCAGGAATACAGCGCATCATATAAGACAAAGCCCATTTCAAGAAGCTCGTAGTCATCCTCAATGTTATAGGCAAGACCAGCCGTTATCGCCCAAAGCCCTGATGCCTGAATGGCTAAATCCGGTCGATCTGTATCTGCCGCTCGAACGATCGTTGCGATGGTTGACACTGCTTCGTCTTTGATCTCATGCTTCTTGACAAAGAAGTCGAAGGTGCATTGATCTTCATAATGCGTGTATTCCACATCGGGAACATCGTATGGAATAGCACCCAGCTTTTCTGCTTCTGACATTACCTCTGCGAAGGGAACGAAATAGAACTCAGGATCGTCATCAATAAATCGTTTGATCAACCAAGGACAGGCCAATCGATCGATCTTCGGACGCTCACGGGTAATCCACTTCATAGCCAATTATACGAGGAATTCATCAAACGAATTGACGAATCATTTCAAATTGATTTGACTGACACCAGACTCCAGGCACTGACCGGAGATCAATACGCGGTCACCTTTGTCAACACATTGGAGGGTACCTCCTCGTTCCGAGATTTGCCTGGCAAGCAGTTCTGTTTTGCCCAAGACTTTAGCCCAGTAAGGAATTAAGGAGCAGTGAGCCGATCCAGTCACAGGGTCTTCCATAATACTGGATTGTGGTGTGAAGAACCGGGATACAAAATCAACTGAATCTCCGGGAGCAGTTACAATCACACCCCCCGGATCCAGATTAATCCGATCCAGGACTTCCTGATTGGGAGCAATCGATTGGATCACTTCTTCGGAATCATAAACCAAAACATAGTCCCGGGACTTTAGTACCTGATTAGGCTGTATGTTCAGCGCATCCCTGACCGCTTCGGGTAAAGCAGCCGGCTCAGGAGGCCGGGAAGGGAAATCCATCGCCAACCAAGTGTCATCTGATACATCGACCAGCAATTCACCACTATTTGAGGTAAAGTGAATCTTATCGATTCCTGGATCCAGGTATTGTTTGATCACGAAGGCGGAAGCCAATGTGGCATGTCCGCATAAGTCCATTTCAATCTCTGGAGTAAACCATTTTAAGGCATAACTATTGGCCTCCTTTACAAAAAAAGCTGTTTCAGCCACCCCATTCTCAAAGGCAATTCGTTGCATTTCGGCCGTATCAATCCAACTCTGAAGTGGTACGACAGCAGCTGGATTTCCTCCATTGGGCTGGTCCGTAAATGAATTAATCAAATAACAGTCAACAGACATGCTTAAAGCTAAGCATCATCTTCTGTCACCATGTAGACCGGTTTCGAATTTTTGAACAACCAGATCAATGAAATCCGGGTCATTTCTTTGATATAAAAGCACTGAGTTTCTTGAACCCCTTCTCCCGATAGGGCACAATTTTTTGATAGGCTTCACTGGTGAACATTTTTTGTAATGCCTCCTGATTTGGAAATTCGACCACCATGATGAAGTCAGGCTTTTCGTCTCCTGTCAACGACTGTAAAATGGGGTAACGCTCTACAACTTTGGCATCGACTGCTTCGTATTGAAGTCGAATCTCCTTCACATATTTATCAAATGACTCTTGTTCCTGTGGGTTGATAAAACCCATAATGATTAAAAATAACTTTCCGACCATATTCTGTTTTTAGAACATTGGTCTTCCCTCACCATAAAAAATCACACCAAAGACAAAAATTATTTAGAAGAGTGACCTGTCTTACTTGTTGATCTTAAGGCTCAGGTTGATTCCAAAGCTCATCAAATCGACCTGTCCAAAACCGATCTTGGAAATTGGCATTTTGATGAAAGGCTCAATATTAAGCCCCAATTTATCGGTTAAAGGTCTTTCGAAACCGATGGAGAAATTCAGAATTCCAAAGAAATGTCTGTTTCGATTTCTGACTTCCCAAGTGTCCGCCCAAGCTGGCTTAGGCTCGTTGTAGATGTATTCATAATCCTCACGCAACATGAGGTAGCTGGACAATCCTCCACTTACAAAAAAGCTATTCCCTTTTTTGGTGTCGAAATATCTCCGCACGTTTAATGGCAGATCAATGACTATACAATTCGCCAAAACTCGCTCTAGGGCTTCCGGATCATTAAGAGCCCATTGTGGCGTTTCATAGTCTTCACCTATGGCAGAATAGTTCTTTAAGGAATAAGCTGCCCCTAAGGAGATGCTCCAATTTTTACCTAAATAGGTCTCCCTCAAAACACCAAACATGGTACCCGCACGATCCAGCCTACTGGGGCTGGTACCACTTAAATCTCCAGAAAGCAGAAAAACCCAGGCTCCCCCGGTTCTCTTATTTTCTATTTCGGATGTCGATTGTTCTTCGGCCAGACTATCTGAACTGTATTCTATGACTGGTAATCCGGGAGGCTCTCCGGTAAACTCAATTGGACCTTGAATCCAGAGCGGATCCTCGGCCATTTTAATCAGGAATTTATCGTTTCCAGTGACTACCATTTCTTGTGGATTGTCACCTTCACCTTTAATTGCGGGTGGGACAATAGCTTGTCGCGAAATCTCCTCCGTTTGGGTGGTCGTATTTTGAAGAGAAGACTGGGAAATCGTAGTAGCACTTTCCTCAGTAGTCTCGCTTGATAAATCGGTTTTTTGTTCTTGCCCCGAAGTAGGCTCCTGCTTACCTTCTTCAGCGACTAGTGTTTTCGAGTCAACTTTTGGTTCGTCTTGTTGCTCCTCTGAATCGGCAGATTCGGTGGTGGTTGGATCGCTAGAACTTTGTTCGGTAGGAACTTCTTTGGTGACTTCCTGTACTTCCGGCTGCTCAACCTCTCCTGACCCTGGCCAGAAAATGAGCAATAGCACGATCGCTAACACTCCAATTGGGAACAGTATCTTCCACCAGGCAAACGGAGCTCTATCTGCCTCATTCAACTTTTTCTCCATAGCCGACCAGGCCTTTGGATCAAAGTCATAATGGGCCTTCTCGGCCGCCTCGCGTACGAAGTTTTCTAATCCGTCTCCTTTTCTATTCGCCTCATCCATAATTGTACACCTTTTCCAGCAACTGCCTTAAACTGGCCTTTGCACGTGTCAAATTCGCCTTAGAAGTACTCACCGTAATCCCCAGCATATCAGCTATGTCTTGATGCTTAAATCCATCAATCACATACAAGTTGAACACTGTTCTATAGGCTGGGGACAGTTGACCTACCTTTTCCATGATTTCCTCATAGGCTAGGTCATGATCCGGGGCTTGCAGGGTCGACTGCTGCACTTGTGCCTCGGAGATATCAGCCAAGTGGTTGTGCTTGGCATTGCGCTTAATATGATCAATACAAGTATTGACCAAAATTCTTCTTAACCACGCTTTGAAAGGCTTGGTCACATCAAACTTTTCAATGTTGGCGAAGACCTTCATGAACCCATCATTGAGCACCTCTACCGCATCGTCATAATTGCCGGTATAGCGTATGCAAATGCTCATCGCATAACTGTAAAAGTCACGATACAACTCCTCCTGGCTTTGCCTGTCGTTTTTCTTACAGCCTTCTATGATCAGTTCCAATAGCTTCTCGATCTTCGTCAACTCGCGCCATTTTCGACTAACTATACTGGGGCTCAGTCGATTTGGCTGCGTCTATGAAAAAATAGATTGAGAAAAGATAAGCAATTGAATCGGGCAAAAGTTCACGAAATGGTAAACAAAAGGTGAGCAGCTTGAAAATAGCTCAGTCTAATCTATCGAATATGGTCGTATCGGGCGCTTAGTTTCTTCGAAGAAACCCCAAACGCCCATCCCAGAGCAATATAAATGTAGATTCTCAATGCCTTCCAAAGCCCGAGTTTTGCCACCCTTCGATCCGATGAATAAACGAAGTGATGGACTTGTTTGATCCTTCCGAGTTGATTCATTTTGAGACACAGGTCTGCCTCTTCCATGATCCGCATCTGGGGATCAAAGCCTCCTGATTTTAAATAATCTTCCCTTCGACAGAACATCACTTGATCTCCGAACAAGAGTCTCAACCCTTTGAACAAAAAGGCCCTGGGACGATAGAACAATGGACAAATGAAGGTCTTCACATAATTGAGGAAGCTAATCAACCATTGCGATCGCTCTCCTTGCATGATCGAAACAAAACCAGCCAAAACAACTCGCTTATTACTCAAGACCCTTTCAATCACCAGATCCATGTTCGGTGGGGTCTTCGTATCGGCATGCACAAAACAAAGGTATGTGCCTATTGCTGCTCGCGCCCCGACATCAAGTTGTGCTGCACGACAGGGCTCATTGGTATGCATTACTTTTAGATGAAACCCTTTGAGTAAGTCCAGTGTGCTGTCCTCGCTACCTCCATCCACCACTATGATCTCTGTATCTAATGGCAAGGATTGCCGCAGCCCATCTAATGTTCCAACAATATGCTGTTCTTCGTTGAAGGTTGGAATGACGATGGACAATCTTGGATTCATGAGCAATTGAACTCCTGTTTGATCTTACAAGATATCAATCACTCAGGAGATATTTTGTTTTATCGACTCTGGAAGTACTTTAAACGACTCCGAATCAAAAATTCATTCCTGCCTCAGTGATTTTGTTGGATTGCTGATTGCCGCTCCAATGGCTTTGTAACTTACTGTGGCTAGGGAGATTAATACCGCGATGAGTCCAGAAAGAACAATAAATGTCCACTCTACATTAATGCGATAGGCAAATGTGCTTAACCACTGTTCCATGCCGTACCAGGCAATAGGTGCCGCTAAAACTACCGAGATCAACACAAGCTTAAGAAAGTCAGCACTTATCAGTTGAATCAATTTGGCTGTCGAAGCGCCAAGCACTTTCCGAATCCCAATCTCCTTGATCCGTTGGTTCGTGGATGCAGTGGCCAGACCAAACAAGCCCAAGCAAGCAATTACAATGGAGAGGGTTGAAAAGAACATAAACAGGGATCTAAAACTGAATTCCGACTCATATTGATCCTGAATATCACTGTCCATAAATGTGTAGTCCAATGGCACGGTAGGATTGACTTCCGTCCAGGTTTTTTCCAGGTAATCCAATACTTGAGTAGGGTTTGAAAGGTTTGCCCTGACCGCAATCGAGCCATAGCTCTGATTGAACACTGGCAAAATCCTAATTGGATCCACCTTTTTGTGAAGTCCTTCAAAATTAAAGTCCTTGACGACTCCAATCACCTTCCTCTGATTTGGTGCGGAGCCCATTTCCTTACCCAAAGCGTTTTCCGGAGAATCCCATCCAAAAGATTGAACAGCCGCCTCGTTGACGACAATTCCAGTCAATGAATCGGACGGAAACTCTTTGGAATAAAAGCGACCACTGGCCATCTCAAGTCCAAAAGTATCGTCATATTCTGTGTCTACCCACATATGATACAGACTCGATGAGACTCTTTCACCACTTCCGGTTTCTACCATAGTGGTACCATTGCTAAGCCCATCGACCGGATATGCACGTCTCAAAAAGGACACTCCTTTGATGACCGGATTTTCAAGCAGTCTATCTCTAAGGACCTGATGGTTGTCCCGAACACTTTGAATACCTCTGAAGTTGATTGAGATGACCTCACTGGTTGTCATTCCCAAATCCGTGTCCTGGATATGCTTCATCTGTTTATTCACTGTGATGATGGCAACGATAAGGGCCACAGTGGCCGTAAATTGAAAGATCACCAGGCCTTTCCTGATCAGCGTTCCGCGAATTCCCTTGGTCAGTCTTCCTCTAATCACCTCCAATGGTTTGAATGCTGAAATGGTGGCTGCCGGGAATAAACCGGCCATAGCTCCCAACCCAAGAATACCGATCAGCAAGGTCGCGATCAGGTTGAGATCTATTTCAAACGGCACTTGATAGCCAATAAAATTTTCAAAATTGGGATGGAGCAGATAAACCAGACCTAAAGCCAATGCCGTGGCAATGAAGACCACCATGACCGATTCTACCAGGTATTGGAAAATCAGTTGAACACGTAAGGCTCCCATCACCTTTTTAAGGCCAATTTCCTTAGATCGTTTGACCGCACTTGCCGTGGTCAAATTGACGTAGTTGATACAAGCCAATAACAACACGATAAAAGCAACAGAGGTGAATATGGACACATTCTTGGCGCTTCCGTTATTGGCGAAATCATATCGAATATCAGAGTTCAAGTGAATGCTCTTAATGGGTTGAAGGAAATAAGCATAGGACATGTTTCTTTCGGTGAAAAAGTCCAGTTTGGTCTTAATGAATGCAGTGAGTTCTTCTTGAAATGCCACCGGATCTACTCCTTCTTCCAGCTCAAGGTAGGTATGAAACCAACCCCCTCCCCAGTTCTCGTCCATGCGTCCATTGTTCCAATTCACTTTGAGGAATTCCATTGAAATGAGCATGTCGAATTGAATCTGAGAATTGGAGGGAACATCAGCCATTAGACCGGTCACCTTCATTGGGTATTCACCATCCATGGTAAGGAGTTTACCTATAGGACTCTCATCACCGAAGTACTTTTGTGCCGCAGACTCCGTGAGCACAATAGAATTGATATCTGTAAAGAATTCGGAAGGATCGCCCGAAATCACCTCAAAATCAAAGACTTCAAAGAATGAGGGATCGACAATCTTCATGTTCCCTTCAAAGTAATTGTCTGCCCCCAACTGAATTTGGCCGCTGTTATTGCCAACTCTGACCCCATTGAGCACTTGTGGAAAGAGCTTCGGCAGTTGAGACCCTAGAGCCGGACCCGATGGCGCTTGACTAAATTGTTCGGACTCACTGGTAAAAGTGTTTGAGATACGATAGATCTGATCAGCTTTAGAGTGAAAAGCATCAAAGCTTTTTTCATTGTTCACCCAAATCATGATCATCATAAAGCAGGTGATACCAATCGTAAGTCCCAATATATTCAGGACTGAAGTAAGCTTGTACTTCCACAAGCTGCGGACAGAGATTTTGACGTAATTTCTTAGCATGATAATGTTGTTTGATGGATATCGGGGTTTATTCCTTTTGATAATATGGGGGCGAAAATGACCGATTACGTCTAGCCAGAACATCATGTTGGCTTTGCGTATTTCTCCCCTATTGATGCGTTCATAGTAATATTCATAGAGCGCTCCTTGCACATCCTCCAACTGATGGGGTGCGCAATACCACTCCAGGAATCGATCGGCCCACTTGGGCGGTTTATGTGAATTGTTTTTAGCCATATGATTCAATCACATTGGCAGGTGTAATCATTCCCCATAGCTTATCTCTCTGGGCTTTTACTGCCTCCAATGCACTTCGACCTGCGGTCGTTACTTGATAAATTCGCTTGCGTCTCCCCCCTCGTTCTGCCGTTCCGTCACTCATTTGAGAGGTGACGAATCCCTTTTTATGCAAGCGATTCAAAGCAGAATGCACCACGCTATGGACCACTTTTCGATTCGAGATTTCATCAATCGATCGTGCAATGGCCACACTGTAGGCTTCTTCTGGTCTCGCTACTACGATCAGGAGGACCAGCTCTTCGAACTCTCCAAGGTTTGTGCCTTTCATATTTGTGTCTTATTTGTATACATTGACAATGAACATAACGATTAGTTGCTTATTTGTATACATAATTTTGCAAAAAAATGCCCTTTGTTTCAGGGCATTTTATTTTACTCGTATCTAAGGGCTTTGACTGGGTTGGTCAATGCGGCCTTGATTGATTGATAGCTAACTGTCACTACAGCAATGAATATTGAGATTCCTGCTGCAATTAAGAATACATTGGCACCTACTGAGACTCTTTCCGCAAAGTCTTTCAGCCAGGTTTCCATCAAAAAGTAAGCCGCGGGTGCCGCCACTATAAAGGCCATCAATACTAGTTTGACAAAGTCTTTGGAAAGTAACATCACTACCCCTGCTTCTGTGGCTCCCAGTACCTTTCTAATTCCAATTTCCTTGATTTTTTGTTGTGCGGTAAAGGCTGCAAGACCATATAAACCAAGACATGCGATCATGATCGCAATGATCGCAAAGAAAGTAAATACACTGCTGAATTTTTCTTCGGCCTCGTATTGCTGATCGAAGTCCTGATCCAGGAAGGAGTATTCAAAAATACCGTTTGGCAATGCCTCTCGATAGCTAGACTCAATTCGATTGATGACGTTCCTGAAATTAGCCGATTCGACCCTTACGGATAGGTAGCCTGGAACCCCTTGCTGAAATGGCAAAATGAAAGGCTCAACGGCATTTTGCACCGACATAAAGTAGAAATCCTTTAATACTCCAATCACTCGACCTTGACGGCCTTGCCAGGAAAGCTGCTTTCCAATAGCCGCCTCAGGGCTTTCAAATCCAAGACGATTCACTCCTGATTCGTTTAAGAGAAATGCCTCATTTTCATCTGTTCCAAAAGATTCATCGAAACCTCGTCCGGCTACCAGTTCAAGGCCATATACGTCAATAAAATCATAATCCGCCACCATGAATCTCATGTCCGACCACTCTGCATTTTGATCCCAACCCAGTCGTACAACGTTGTTACCCATTTCCTTCCCAGGTACATGTGATGATAGGGCTACACCTTTCACCTCAGGGAATTGTTCCAATCTATCTTTAAGGACTTTAAATGCATCCCCACTGTTGGCCGCATTGCGAGTAGGGATAAAAATCATCCGTTCCTTTTGGAAACCTAGTTCAAGGTCACGCATATAATTCAATTGGTTGAAGACCACCAATGTTGAAATGATCAATCCAATTGAAATCAAAAACTGAACTATGACCAGACCTTTTCTTAGAACCGTACCTTTTCCTGATGTCTTAAAGCTCCCTTTTAAGGTCTGGGTAGGCTTGAATGCAGACAATACTAATGCTGGATAACTCCCGCTTAGGACTCCCACAAATACCGTAATACCTAATAGGGTCAAACCGAGCACGGGATTTTCAACGGGGTTGAAAACCATGTTCTTGTCTGTAAAACCATTTAGTACTGGCAAGCATAGCAGTATGAGAGCAACGGATAAAACAAGGGCAACAAATGCCATGAAGATGGATTCACTCAAAAATTGACTGATTAGATGCTTTCTATAAGCTCCTACTACCTTGCGTACTCCAACCTCCTTGGCCCTACTCACCGATCGTGCCGTTGCAAGGTTCATAAAATTGATACAAGCAATGATCAGTATGAATAATCCCACCGAAGAGAAAATGTAGATATAGGACTCATTCCCATTTGCTTCAAATTCGGCCCTGACATTAGATTTAAGATGGATGTCACCCAAAGAAGTTAGAAAGTATTCTTGTCTATAACCTGAACCTGTTTCTTGTTGAAGGATATAGTTGGCTGATATCCGTTTGATCTTTGCTTCAAGTTCGACTTCATCCGTTCCAGGCGTCAACTTAAAATAGGTATATGAATTAAAGCCCCACCAACTTCTGGACAGTCGATTTGTCGCCCGCAGGGTTTCATAAGAGACTAGAAAATCGAACTTCAAATGACTGTTTGACGGAATTGGCTGCAGTACTCCAGTAACTTGCAATTGCATATCTGCATCCGGCAATCTGAGGGTTTCTCCTATGACATTCTTCCTTCCAAAGTATTTCTCTGCGGTCTCTTCTGAAATGACAGCGGTAAAAGGCTGTAGTAAAGCCTGTTCCGAATCGCCTTCCAACAATGGAAAATCGAACATTTCAAAGACATTGGAATCTGCGTACACGATGGTTTCGTAATACCGATCGTTAGTGCCCGGTCTTTCAAATACTACATTCTGAAATCTTCTAAAACGAACAGAAGATTCTATCTCGGGATAATCCTTGACAAAAAACTGTGCAACTAAACCAGATACTGTGGCCCATTTTTCAGATCCTCCATCGTTCGGAAGAAAGTACTCACAGGAGACCCTATAAATGTTTTCCGCATCCGAATGATTTCCATCGTACGTGAGTTCATCCTGAACATAAAGGAATATCAGCAACGAGCATGTAATTCCTATCGTCAGTCCAAAGATGTTCAGAAAAGCATAGACCTTATGCTTTAGTAAAGATCTGATCGCAATTTTTAGATAGTTCTTGACCATGGGCTTTAAATTAATTTGACCAAACTCATTACAAAGACCCTCGCCTGTAAGATTCGTTACATCTCAGCCGAGAATTATTTGTCCGTTCGTCAAAAAGTGCTGTAAAGACAACAATTGAAAAACAGGATTGTTAGATATTAGAAGATTATCAGGGGACAAATCAGAGGTCATTCTGTTGGTTTTCAGAAAATTTTATTTAAAAAATTTTAATATTTCGAAACTCGAAGTACTTTTGTGGCGTTAAGTCGCAAGTGCAGATGGAAGGGATACATATGAGTACGAGTGAATCACAAGTAAAGCAGTTCACGGAAGCATTGGAATTATTGTTGATGAAAATGCAGGAAGTGGACAGTAGATGTATTGAAGCTACCAAGGACATTTCCAAAAGGGAATTCGGACTGGTAGTGCTACTTGGGAAACATAAGTCTCTGATCATGTCGGAAATAGCCGAATTCGTCAATGTTCCGATGAGCACAGCCACTGGAATTGTTGATAAATTGGTCTCTAAAGGCTATTTGATGCGATTTTACTCTGAAGAAGATAGAAGGATTGTAAGGATTGGTTTGAGTAAATACGGTGGCGAGCTATTCGATTTATTGGAAAAGACCATGGTCAAATTCGGTTTCCACATTCTTGAAGGCTTCGAGAATGAAGAGAAGGAGCTTTTTATCAGACTACTTCAAAAAGCAAGTCGTAATCTGGACTTTCAACTTAAAGCAGGAGCATTCTCCTGATATTTTTTTAACCATATATTTCGATTTTCGTAATATCCAATTTATAAAATATACACAACTCGAAAAATTCGATTCCAAAATCAACTTGATAAACCAAAAGATAACCAACTCATAAAATGAAAGAACAAATTGACAACCTTAAGGAGCGATCCAAACAGTTTGGAGAGCGCTGGGGAGAAAAAGTAGTTCGTCATAAATGGATCGTGCTAATCGCCACCCTTCTATTTGCCATGGCCTTTGGGTCTGGCGGGCAGATGGGGTTCAATAGTGATTATCACGTCTTCTTTAGTGAGGACAATCCTCAATTGTTGGCCTACGATGGTCTGCAAAACAAATACACGAAAGACGACAATGTCTTTATTGTACTGGCTCCGAAAGACGGCAAGGTATTTACCAGAGAGACACTGACAGCCATTGAAGAATTGACTGCCGAATCCTGGCAAACGCCTTATTCCAGTCGTGTCGATGCGATCACCAATTTCCAGTATACCCGGGCCATCGAGGACGACCTATACGTGGATGATCTGATTGCAGACGCGGCTAGCAAGTCTGACGCAGAGCTGAGTGAACTTCAAAATATAGCCACTACCGATCCGCGATTGGTCAAAAGACTGGTGAATGAAGACGGGTCGGTGACCGCAGTCAACATCACTGTTCGCCTACCTACACAGGATAATGGTGAAAGTGCTGAGGTGACGGCCTTTGTCCGCGAAATGGTTACCGACCTTCAGACCAAAAATCCGAATCTTGATGTATATCTCTCAGGTTTGGTGATGATGAACTCGGCCTTCTTTGAAGCAGCGAATGGTGACTTCATGACCCTGACACCATTGATGTTCCTCATCGTAATCGTTACGATCTTCCTGACTACAAGAACACTTTCGGGGACCTTGTCCACTTTGCTGGTCATTGTGCTGTCCATCATGACGGCCATGGGATTCGGAGCTTATATGGGTATTGGTCTTACTCCGCCTTCGGCAGCATTCATTAATATCATTTTGACACTGGCGGTCGCAGACAGTATTCACGTGCTGATCACCGTAATCCAGCAAATGAAGAAAGGGGTTGGAAAACGGGAAGCCATTATAGAATCCCTGAGGTTAAATTTCATGCCGGTGTTCATCACTAGTTTGACGACCATCATTGGCTTCTTATCCATGAACTTTTCGGATTCACCTCCATTCAGAGATCTTGGAAACTTGACTGCCGTGGGTATGTTGGCTGCTTTCCTATACTCTACCTTGACGCTTCCTGCTTTGCTGGCCATTCTGCCTGTGAAGATCAAAGCCAGAGCACCAAAGGAAGGAAGAGTTCCATTCTTAGAAAGGTTGGCGGAGTTTGTAATTGGGAACAAACGACCTGTAATCATAGTATCAACACTCTTTATCTTGGCCAGCACTGTCCTTGTATTTAAAAATGAGCTGAACGATGAGTTCATCAAATACTTCAGTAAGGACGTACCATTCAGGAGTGACACGGATTACATATCCGAAAACCTGACCGGTATCTACACGGTTGAATTCTCCATTGGGGCTTCAGAGGAAGGAGGTATTAACGATCCGGCCTATTTGAACAAACTCAAAGAATTTGAGGACTGGCTTTATACTAAGGAGGAAGTCGTTCACGTGAATGCTTTTACTGAAGTGATGAAACAGGTCAATAAATCCATGCATGGAGATGACATGTCTTATTACAGCATGCCAACTCAACGAGATCAAGCAGCACAATACCTGCTTTTGTACGAAATGTCTCTACCGTTTGGATTGGACTTGAACAACCAGGTCAACGTGGATAAATCGGAAACGAGGGTCATTGTTACCATTGAGAACATTCCGACTCAAAGCATGCTAGCCTTTAGCGATGAAGCCTCTAATTGGCTTAAAGACAATGCACCTGAACACATGTACTCGGAGGGTGTGAGTAGTACCATGATGTTTGCTCATCTTTCAGAAAGGCAAATCACGAGCATGATTCGGGGTACGGCAGTTGCACTCATCTTGATCTCCATCGTCCTGGGTTTTGCGATTCGTAGTGGGAAATTTGGATTCATTAGTTTGATCCCGAACATCACTCCCGTCATCGCTGGTTTAGGCATGTGGGCATTGATGTATGGTTACATCAACACAGGTATTTCCATTGTGTTCGGAATGACGCTTGGGATCATTGTCGATGACACGGTTCACTTCTTGTCGAAGTACCTTCGGGCAAGAAGAGAGCTAGGCAAATCTCCGGAAGATGCGGTGCGATATGCTTTCTCCACAGTGGGCCAAGCCTTACTCGTGACGAGTTTCGTACTGGTGATGGGATTCCTGGTCTTAGCGCAATCTAATTTTGGATTGAACTCTGATATGGCCAAAATCACTGTGATCATTATCGCATTGGCATTGATCCTGGACTTTTTGATGCTACCGGCATTGTTGATGCTTTCGCCATCAAAAAGGGCTCAGGATGTACAACAAAAAGAAGAAACCAAACAAGAAAATTTAGAAGCTGCTCCGGCAGTTTAAATACACAATACCGAAATCATGAAAAGAATAGTTTTGACTTTAATGGGAATCGCTGTAGCTGGTCTGGCTCTAGCACAATCCCCAGAAGAAAGAGGCCTTGAAATTGCCAAGGCAGCAGATAAATCAGACGAAGGCTTTGGAAGCTCAGCAACCAAACTCACCATGGTGTTAACCAATAAGCAAGGACAGGAAAGCACTCGATACATGAGTAATAAGACCCTCGAATTGACCGAGGATGGTGACAAATCTCTGATCGTTTTTGACAGTCCCAGAGATGTAAAAGGAACAGCTACATTGACTTATACTCACAAAGAAGGTTCTGACGATCAGTGGCTGTATTTGCCTTCGATAAGTCGGGTGAAGCGAATTTCATCCAACAATAAATCCGGTCCATTTATGGGAAGTGAATTTGCATACGAGGATTTGTCCTCACAAGAGGTTGAGAAATACACCTACAAATTTGTGAAAGAGGAATCGATCAATGGAGCAAACTCCTTCGTGGTTGAACGAGACCCGGTAGATCCAAAATCCGGATATGCACGTCAATTGGTTTGGTACAACAAAGACAACTATAGACTCGAGCAAATCGAGTTCTATGATCGTAAAAATGCATTGCTCAAGACTTTGGCCTACGGCAATTACAAGGTCTACAAAGAAAAGCATTGGAGAGCCGGTGAGATGGTGATGACCAATCATCAGACCGGTAAAAAGACAAAGCTGATTTTCGAGGATTACAATTTCGATCTTGACTTGAAGGACAGTGACTTTTCTCAAAACAGCCTGAGAAGAGCGAATTAGTGAAGTTGATTAGTCAGCATCGAATGATGACACCTAAATCTAGCTCGAACTGGTGGAGAAGCATTTTCTCCATCAGTTTACTTTTTGCGATGGCAATGCCTCTAAAGGCCCAGGACGATGTATACACAGAGTTTTCAGGGTATGTGGGTTTTGACTATCGCCAATTCTTCAATGACGGGCTTTATGCCGGACAAAAGAACAGTTTCCCTTCCCTGGTTTTTCAACCTGAGTTTGTACACGAATGGAATGATGGGAATGATCGATTCAAATTTGTGGGCTTTGGTCGTTGGGACAGGGATACTCGAAGAACACATGTAGATCTCAGAGAACTCTATTACCAAAAAGTAAAGGGCAACCTGGAAGTAAGTGTTGGTTTGAAAAAGATTTTCTGGGGAGTGACCGAATCGGTTCACCTCGTAGATATCATCAACCAAACGGACTTTGTAGAAAGCTTTGATGGAGAGGAGAAACTAGGTCAGCCTATGGTGCAGCTTTCCTATACCACAGGCATTGGTACTTTCGACTTGTTTTATCTGCCCTATTTCAGGAAGCGAGTATTTCCGGGAAGCAGAGCAAGACTTCGAACGCCATTCATCATCAATAATAGCGATGTGGCCTTCGAGTCTCAAGCCGAGGAAACCAGACCCAGTATAGCCGCACGCTGGTCTACTTTCGTGGGACCATTTGACATTGGGGTTTCTCACTTTCGAGGAACGGGTAGAGAACCATTCTTCGACAATCGAGGTGGAAATTTCCAACTGCTATATGGCATTATCAATCAGACCGGTATCGATATCCAAGCCACTACCGGCCCGATGCTCTGGAAGTTTGAATCCATCGTCAGAAAAAGTGATTTTCAAGACATGTGGGCTTTGGCCGCAGGAATTGAATATACCTTCTCCAATATTGGCAACTCCGGTTTGGACATCGGTATCGTAGGGGAATACCTGCATGATGACCGAGGTATACTCGCCTTTAGCAGCTTGGACAACGACATCTTTGCCGGGGCGAGGTTTGCTTTCAACGATACGCAGAGTACCGAGTTCCTGATCGGAGGCATATTTGATACAGAGAAGAGCACTAAACTCTATAGTGTCGAGGGAAGTAGAAGATTCGGTAACTCCTGGAAAGCTGAAATCGAAATGAGATTGTTCAGTGATATTGACCCAACAGAATTCCTAAACTTTGTTCGGGAAGACAGCTTCGTGCAGTTTAGCCTGAACAAATATTTCTAATACATACAAAAAGTAGAGTGAAAAAAAAGGCCTGTCGAAATCGACAGGCCTTTTTTGATATAGTTTGATCTATTCTTATCCGTTCATTGAAATCAAGAACTCCTCGTTGTTCTGAGTGCCCTTCATCTTCTGGAGCAACAACTCCATGGCTTCCTGAGAGTTCATGTCTGCCATGAATTTTCTCAAGATCCAGATGCGCTGCAACTCTTCTTTACTCATTAGGAGATCTTCTCTTCTGGTTCCGGAAGCGATGACATCGATAGCAGGGTAAACTCGCTTGTTGGATAACTTTCTGTCCAACTGAAGTTCCATGTTACCTGTTCCTTTGAATTCCTCGAAGAT
This sequence comes from Alatinidae sp. Z8VKAUB7J3, assembly GCA_010016025.2. Lineage (NCBI taxonomy): Eukaryota > Metazoa > Cnidaria > Cubozoa > Carybdeida > Alatinidae > Alatinidae sp. Z8VKAUB7J3. The sequence continues at coordinate 15,112,909 of JAAAKM020000498.1, forward strand.
CACTTCGTCCATTTTAGATCCGGTTTCGATCAATGCCGTAGCAATGATGGAAAGCGATCCGCCATTCTCCACATTTCTAGCTGCTCCGAAGAAACGCTTAGGCTTATGTAATGCGTTAGCATCCACACCTCCTGAGAGGATCTTACCTGAAGATGGCACTACGGTGTTGTATGCTCTGGCCAATCTGGTGATTGAATCCAAAAGGATCACTACATCGTGACCACATTCCACCATACGCTTAGCCTTCTCCAATACGATGTTTGAAACCTTCACGTGTCGATCGGCTTGCTCATCGAAAGTTGAAGATACCACCTCTGCTTTTACGCTTCTGGCCATATCTGTTACTTCTTCAGGACGCTCATCGATCAGTAAGATCAGCAAGTAAACTTCCGGATGGTTTTCAGCAATGGCGTTAGCAATTTCTTTCAAAAGCACCGTTTTACCAGTCTTTGGCTGTGCCACGATCATACCACGTTGTCCTTTTCCAATAGGGGCAAACATGTCCATGATTCTGGTAGAGTAACGAGTAGGCTTAGAGGCCAACTTGATTTGCTCATCCGGGAAAAGTGGAGTCAGGTACTCAAAAGGAACTCTGTCTCTGATTTCCTCGGTGGTCTTTCCGTTTACAGATTCTACTCTCAAAAGAGCGAAGTATTTTTCACCCTCTTTCGGAGGTCTGATTTGACCTTTTACCGTATCACCGGTCTTCAAACCAAAAAGTTTGATTTGAGAAGGCGAAACATAAATATCATCCGGGCTGGCCAAGTAGTTGTAATCTGAAGACCTCAAGAAACCATAGCCGTCTTGCATGATTTCCAATACGCCTTCACTTTCTACCAATCCGTCAAAATCCTTGATGTTTTGATTGAATTGAGGCTTTTGTCTTCGCTCCTTACGATCATCACGACCTCGGCCTTTGTCATCTCTGCCACGGGATTTGCCTTCTTCTTTTGAATCCTCATCACCATTGCTGGCCTCTGATTCATCACTTTTGGCTTCTTTACCCTTGTCACCTTTGTCCTCCGACTTTTTCTTGTCGTCTTTGACGTTTTCTCTTTTTGGACGTGATTTTCCTTTTTTAGGCTTTTCTTCTTTGGCCTCAGGGGCCGCCTCTTCTTGATTTTCTTCTTCACCGCCTTTTTTCTTAGGCAGTTCGCTTTCAGGCATTATGGCTTGTTGGTCCAGGATTTTGTAGATCAGGTCCTGTTTGGAGAGTTTCTTGAAATTCTTGACACCCAATGCCTCGGCTAGCTCTTTCAACTCAGAAAGAAGCCTCACCTTCAGTTCTTCAATAGTGTACATTTATAATGTTAAAATTGGGGAATCCCATCAAACTGGGATTATCGATAAAAATGTGATTTAATAGTTAGATTTTTACTGTGAGATGAATCGGAATCGATTCCTTTCATCTAAGGCATTGCAAGTATATGCTATCCCTTTAAACTAATCAAGGAAATGAACGCATATTTACCCTTTTGGGTTACTTGAGCACAATTTTCATGTAATGTTTGACACGAATTGGCTTAATTTGCTGCTCAAATTGAGAAAACAGCATGCTTCAGGTCGGTTATATCATCGAAAACAGGGACAAAGTCGTTAATGGACTAAGGAAAAGGAATTTTCAGAACATTGATGAGACGCTTGATGGAGTGATTGCTTTGGATGAAAAGAGAAGGCACACCCAACAAACACTCGATCAAAACCTGGCGGAGGCCAATTCAATTGCCAAACAAATCGGGGCCTTGATGAAGGAAGGCAAGCGAGACGAGGCAGATACCATAAAGCAGCGGACCGCAGAATTGAAGTCTGTTAACAAGGAACTTTCCGAATCGCTTAATAGCATGAAGGAAGAGTTGCAAAATGCACTTTACAATATTCCCAATGTGCCACATGAATCCGTACCGGATGGCCAGTCTGATGAAGACAATGAAGAAGTCAGCCGACATGGGGATTTACCTGAACTTGCTGATGGAGCCTTAGCCCATTGGGATTTGATCAAAAAACATGACATCATCGATTTTGACCTGGGCATTAAAATCACCGGTGCAGGGTTTCCTGTTTATAAAGGTAAAGGGGCTCGTTTGCAACGCTCTTTGATCAACTTCTTTCTTGATGAAGCAGTGAAGGCAGGTTATGCCGAAGTTCAGCCACCGATCGTGGTCAATGAGGCTTCCGGTTATGGTACTGGACAGCTACCCGATAAAGAGGGACAAATGTATCATGTCGGAAATGAAAACCTCTACCTCATTCCAACTGCGGAAGTTCCGATCACCAACCTGTATCGTGATGTAATTGTGGACCAGAATGATCTTCCAATCAAAAATGTCGGCTATACACCTTGTTTCAGAAGAGAGGCTGGAAGCTGGGGGTCGCATGTTAGAGGATTGAACAGACTTCACCAGTTCGATAAGGTTGAAATTGTTCAGGTACAAAAAGCTGAAAATTCATATGCAGCACTGGATCAAATGTGTGACCATGTAGCCGGTCTGCTTAAGAAATTGAACTTACCTTATCGAATCCTAAGACTGTGTGGAGGAGACATTGGTTTTACATCCGCACTCACATTTGACTTCGAAGTCTATTCCGGAGCACAGAAAAAATGGCTTGAGGTCAGTTCGGTCAGCAATTTCGAAACCTATCAGGCCAATAGACTCAAACTGAGATACAAGGGTGAAGACAAAAAAGCACAATTACTTCATACCTTAAACGGTAGTGCCTTGGCCTTGCCTCGAATCATGGCCTCTATTTTAGAGAATAATCAGGACGAGACTGGTATCAACGTGCCTGAGGTACTGATCCCATATACCGGTTTCGATCGCATCTAGATTGAGTCATTAGTTTCATTTCTGACCCTTCGTTGATAAATTGTGTATTAGATTTATCACAGTGAAGGTCAAACACTTATATCTACGACTTATTGTCGCGTCTCTACTGTTGTTCCCCGGCAGTCGTTTGTTTGGACAGGCTCCTATTGAAACGATCAATATGGTGGATAAGCTGTGCTACTCTCCAGACAGAACAGTGTCGTTGGATGAGTTACTGACCCTACAAGGCAATGATCCTAACGAAATCATCAATGGCCTTCAAGTTGCGAAATTACTTACGTGTGTCATCTGTTCGTGGATCTTTGGCGTGCTACGCTTTTCCAGCAGATAGTTAGGACACAACAGAAAGGTCGTTTCATAACATAAACTATATAATCCCCATAACCTTCCAACCTAACGTATATTACTAAAATGGTTCGTATTACTACATTAACTATAGTAGGCAGGCCACTTGTTGCCCATAATTTGCTTGCAGTTTTCGTGTCATTTGATCATCACGACTCTTAAGCTGGTGACACATAGTAATTCTGCAATGAAAGTACACAAATGCTTTGATCTTATCCCTGATTTTAACATGGAACGGCCAACAGTTTTATAACATATATACTCATCTGTTATACCTTAGCCTTGTCACTATGATTAAGTAGGTCTAGCACCGGTGCCAATGCAAGATTCCCATTCTGCGTTTGTCTCACTTCTGTTGAATCTGTCACTTTCATGTAAACGCACCTCGTGTTGACAACATTCCAAGCCCATCTGATATCATCGCCCGTAAAAGGTATACCCCGAAGATAAGGTTCTGCTTTTGAACATTCGGTACAGTCTCCTGTTAACACGTGTTGTAATGCCTCTCTAATTTTGGCTTCTGTTTGTTCAACTTCGGATCTCTGTTTCAAGATAACTTTCTTAAGTCCATCTGGTGCACAGTCAACTATTTGTGACGAAAGGTACGAAAATGTACTGAATGTCCGCGGTAGTGACTGCATATAGTCATAAAAATAGCTGCTACTCTTTTTATAATATTCCACAATTATGAATAAACATATCGACTCCTTAACACCTAGTTGTAATGCTTCGCAAGATAACAATGAACGCAATGCTGTACCATCTACAGTGCTTCGAGTAATTAGAATATTCTCAGGTATAGATATAACCAAAGATCCTTCCTTAAGGCTTTTTGAGCTAAGCAGGCCACGGCCAGTCCCCTGAAACAGGGCTGGAACAAGTTTTGCATGTGTTATGCCACATTGTCTGGCCCACTTCATCAGCGCCAAGTGGTGGTCATCGTTGCATACTGAAAGAAAGGGCTTCTCACGTTTCATGCTCTAAAACATTCTTTAACTGCATCAACATTAATAAACTCAATTACAAGCTTTCTCTCGCGCGATAAGTGACTCCCGCGTTTTTTGAAATAAAAGGTCTTGGAACGTCAGCTCAGGAAAACTCTCCCTGTTTTTAAACGCTGCTGACATGCTTGTTTTGGCTTTGCTAGAAGCATTTTAGATTGGCCTCGTTTTAAAGTCTATTTATCAAAAACGAGACAAGTTTTTTTCCAATTTCTTGGTAATCCAACATTATCAACCCACAACATCAAAACAGGGTGGATATGTGTTGGCATTTTGACAACAAACTCACTGGATTGACCGCAGAATTGTAATCGGAAATGTAACACAAAACATCAACGACTGGCCCATGTAGCTTATGGTATAGTAGTAAGTGTCATCCCACCAAAATTCACTGGCATCAGCAGGAAAAGAAGACAAGAAATGGATGTTGATATTGAACAGGCCAAAAGTAACGCATTGAACAATGCAGCCAAGTTCATAGCAGGATGCCTTCAGGTATTGTTATACAACGACAAATGCAAGTACTAGTTGAACACTAAATTGCTATTATCTTTTTAAACTTGTGCAGATTGAATTAACACAGACTATCGCGTATAATGATGTTTTGACTAAGGCGAATTTCGTGATCAGCTTCATAAAGTGGTATATATGTGGCATTGTTCATTGTTTGTATGGCATGGACATCTAAATATCGGCATTAATGCTACTTGTTGCTATGTAAAGTGACTATAGGCTTTGTTTATGACTGTATTTAACTATATTGTAACGTATATCCAACAATTCAGAGTGTAAGAAATATGTCGTTTCTTTTTATTACATCCCGATCCCACGCACTCTACTATGGCGTATTATGATTTGATTACAGATATAGAGAAATTAAGTAGGCCTATGTATGTATATAGCCAAATCAAGTACATATGCAAGAAGAATAGAAAGAGAAATCTACATTTGAGTTTGGAGACCTGTGTGTTATGGACCCTTTTGTATTTGAGATCTTCTAGTGTTATTCAATTGTTTATTGTACCAATTCTGGTGCAGATTGTCCCAGTACGTTTCGTGAAGATTATTGGAGTCCCAGGTGCGCACACACAGACCCACTGGTTGTTGTGGAAGCCATCACTTAATGGTGGGGATTGAGGGTCATGTAAAAGATGAAGCACCACCTTACAAGTTCACTTTTTCTTACAACTTAAAATCAATGTGATCCTTACTATGGCTGTTTGACTCAGGAAATAGAAAATTTTCGTGCCAAATTTGAAAATTGCCTGTACTTATATGTAATTATTTGACAATTGTGTAAATTCTGTGAAATATATTTTAAAAAGAAAAAACACACTTAGATGGTAAATTCTGTATAAGACACTTCCACATGAATTTGATAGCTTGATTGTGTGAATAGAAAGAATTCTTTTATGTTTCAAGTCACCCTGTTTTTCATCCCCAAAACAAGTTGCATGATGAAGAATCAGATCGGTCACAAGGACAGAAATTATGATATCTTAAAAAGTAACATGAATTTACCAATACATTTGGCATAGTTTTATAGAATAATTAGCGTAGATTTGACTTATTGCAATTTTCCCGGTTAATTCCACGGTATAGAATTTTCATTAATGCTTTAATGTTGTATCTACAACCACGCGGCTACTTGAAAGTTGTTATCCTCAATCAAAATTGTAATTGTCATTAAAATGAGTGTAACAAAACCTTATCTATTAAACCCTGGATCATTCTAAATTTTACTGGTATCATACTTGTAAAGTTGAATGTACATTACGTAAATTTAATCTGATCATTATTTTAAATGTCATCTCCATTGCAACATTATGTTGTTGACTGTCGCATTTCCATTCCAGTAGAGAAAAACTCATGATGAAAGAGGATTGAATAGACAGTGGGTATTCATTGAAACTATTGGAATTATTGATCGAATGCAGCAGCCTGTGTTCCACAAAGGTAAAAAAATGCTGTAGTAGGTATCAAGTACATCTTGGCCAAGAAACTATTGATCAATAGTTGCCCATGATTTTGTTGTAGCCTCAATCTCAAAGTGATTAATGCAAAAAAAATGATATAATTAAAGATTATTGATTTTGCCCCAAATTTTTTGCTACAAAATAACTTACGAAAGTTGAATCTCATTGGAATTTTATAGAAAATTGAAAAAGGCTATTGAAAAACTTTCAAAACAAGTATGATGTAGAAGAATAACTAAACTATATTCATGATTTTTTTGGGCCCTGATCAACAGAATTAGTTGGAGAACATCAATTTTGTAAACTGCTAAAACTCTTGAGTTGAGTTCAGATTTCTGAAATGACGTAAAATTAACCCATTTTCTATTTCTTCAAGGACAATAGAGCATAACAGCCGTGTTACATAACTAGCATATACTTGCATAAATGTGAGGTAAATGCAGCAAACTGATACACATTAATTATATGCAATACTAATTACAAAGCAGATATATACATCATATAGTTATAGTGGGTCTTCCTTTACTCAACCCTGGTATCTTTCAAGTTTTATGAGATGTTCAGCTATAGTACATTACTGGAAGAGAATTATGTAACATTTTTTGAGAAGATGTTACTTCTTATAAGAAGGGATATTGAAGGGATATGTGACTTGACAGAGTAGTGTCAAATGTTCCCTAAATATTCGCAAGCATTTCTGATGTTTTGGTTTTAGCGGCCAGAACAGCTTGAAAAAGTTGAACAACTTAGGAGAAGAGCATTAAGAAACAAGGTATGTATTTTGATGGTTATCCAGATTCCATGTTACTGTGATTGAAAATAATTGGTGATGATGAAGGATTTGTATCTTAAGTGACACAATAGGTCATCCAATCATTATTTCAAGGGTCTATGTATTTATCACCTTTTCATCTCTTTTCCTTTGAGGTGTAAATTCAAAAAATACTTGACTGAACAATGACAATATGCAATTACCTATTTATGCCATTTATGGCATGGCAGAGAATGGTTATGTTCCTTTTGTAAATGCCTAATTTGTGCTTTACCTATCTTGCTTCAAGTTTATACCTGGTAACAGTTATCTTTGTTATCTTTGTTAATAGTAAAAAGGATTTATTTAAGTCTTTATTTAATTTAGAGAAATTTATATATATATATATATAATTGCAATGTGTCTACTGAGAATATATATATATATATATATATATATATAGTTGTATATATTGAGAAAATTGGTTTATAGTAAGCATCTTTGAAATACAATGACAGGATATTTACTTAGCAGTTAAGTCATGAATAAATCTGTATTTTTTGGAGAGACCTATTATCCTAAGGTGAAATGGCTCAATGTATGTACACAAGTACTTATATACTGTGTGTAATGAAGACATAAGAAAGAAAGGGGCCTAATGCTTACAGACTTGTAGGACAACATAGAGTACATACTGTGTTAGCTAGTCAGATAAAATATTCCACTGATGGGCAATAGAAGCCTTGTAATCAATGCATGTTTTAGGTCTACAAAGATGATATTAAATATTTATCGTAAACCTTGGGGCTTAAGTTTCTGATAATTAATTTGTATCAGAAAAGTGTCACTTAAAAACATGGTTAGTTTGCAATGGAGGGTTGATGCTCGAAAGTGTTGACGTTGCTCTGAGGTATGGTTTTAAGGAACAGGGTGGAATATTGTAGCAGGAAGACTGTGATGGTGTTTCCACCCCAATTGGAGAATTGTGAAGCGTATTTTGATAAGAGAGTGTTGGTAGTACACAGAAAAAATAGAAGGAGCCCTAAAGAAGAGTTTGAGAAGTCAAATTGAAGATCTTTCATGTTAGATGTAGAAGATAATACATTTAATACTAGGAGAAGAGCTGTAGCAAATGATTGCACAGTGGAACACAAGGAAATGAAGAAACAGGAGCTATAGAGAGGGATTTATAAATTGCAATTATTAGTAGAAGTCAAAATTATTGTATATATAGGAGAGCACTGATTGTAAACAGGTGATCTTCAGTATGAAAGTTTCCCTCTATAAATGGTTATTTATTACATTTATTTAATATATTCATTTTTGTTGTTAATTGTTGAATTTTTGAAAATGAGTTGCATCCACAAGGAGGCTTACTCGTACATCTGAAGCAAAGAATCATTTTCTGTTTTCTTCTAGGCATCTGTTGATACTAGGCTAAAGGCTGCTGTACAGAGCCAGCTTGATGGAATAAGATCAGGCCTTCAAGAGCTGAAGAGGTATTTAAGATGTTTTTGTTTCAGATTGTGATTCAAATGCCATTGTGTACCTTTCATTGATGCATAGATTACATTTTTGCCTCCCTCCATTGTATGGTTGAGGATATTTAACAATACACAACCCAAGGTTGTATTCAATATTACACTCTTTTAAAGTCTGAGATGTGTTAGGTATATAATGTAGTTTCCGACCTATAATTATACTATATATATTATAAAATATTTAGTGTTCTTCAAATTTAGTACTACATGAGAAATGTATTCATTGGTCGTAGCCACATCAACCTCTGTGATCTGTGCTTTGCAAACTATATATAACCTTTGGTTAAACATTTGCCTTCCAAGGGTACTAACTTTTATTCCTACAGTTACATTAAGGGGTCTAAGCCTCATTGTCATTGTGTATAATTTTGGTGTTTTGCCGATTAATAATACCTCTAAAGTTAGGTATCAAAGAATGTATATATAACTTGTGTACTTTGATCATGCACCTTTTGAAGATCCTCTTCAGAAGCAGAGATTCGTAGAATTTCTTATCTACTGACCTAAGAAATGTATATAATGCTTAGTGTAATCTTTTCTAATCCAATCAAGTGGTATCATGTAGATTTAATAGATTGTCTATGCTACTCTCTATTGCATACAGTGCCTTGGCTGAAATTTCCGAAGTCAAAAAGAGGTAGGATTAACTTTATGTATGTCTTTGTTACATTATATAAAATTTGCACCTTTAAAGGTCATTTTGCTTATTATCAAGTATATAATGCTATCTCCATACATGTCTAACTATGTGTTGAAGGAATCTGTTGCTTTTTCATTTTGTCATTTTCCATCAGAACCTCTTTATCTATAATTAAATTACTGCAACATGTTTAATTCTCAGCTGAAAGTCTTGTCAGGGACATGCAGTTAGTGAATGCAAGTAATGAGATTTATTTGTTTAATACCGTAATAGAAATAATTTAATTTAATAATGTATATATATATATATATTAGTATTATTAACTATTATATATATATATTGTGCTGTTTTAGTTTTTCAGTCTGGATGCCTTCCTTTTATGTGCCTAGGACTTCATCTTTTCCTTGTCATGTAACATTCCATACTGAAGAACAACTCTACAGCTAGCCTCAAATGACAGGTTAAAAACCAGTACTTCAAAACATTTTACAGTTTGCATTCAATGCTCAGCTACCTTCATAAAATGGATGACCAAGCTTAACTGCATTTGCGAAATGGATGACCAAGCTCAAGATTAGTTCTAAGATAAGTCATTTACTAGAAGAGATTTTCCATCAAAGTTTAAAAGAATAAAAAACACATATTTTTAATGTTTACTATCCTTGGACACTATCTTTAATATCTTTGGTTTAAGTGCTGTCCTTTGCTAGTTATGGGCTTTTCATTTGGCCTTTAATTTAAACTTTTTTTAAAGTAGAAGGAATTTTTAAGGCCATTTACTTCTGTAAAGTATCTATTAACTGCATTACTCTGTTTTCTAATTAAACTTAAATTGTAGACTGATTTGAACTAGAAAATGATGCATTGAAGTAATCTTTATTCTTGCAATTCGACTGTATCTCAGTGTTTCCAAACAACACCACAGCTGACTTGCTGTAATAGTATTATGGAAAACGTAGCTATCAAAATTTTATGGCAAGAAACAGTAGAACAAAAACTGTGGAAGGGTTTCCAAACCCCCCCTTAAGCAGGAAAGGGGGAGGATATTGCATGTTGTTAACTTTATGACCTTCTATTACAAGAGACTAGTCTTTAATGGAAGGAACAGGGGTGGCTAAGGGATTTGTAGCCTTACCTTTTGTTTAAAGAAAATATTTAGTTGGTTTCTTTGTTATGAATATCATTAGAAAGTGAGGCAATACAAGAAAACAACAAAATGTTTCCTTATACCAAAAGAAGAGCACCACAGGTATAACTTATATTTTGGTAGAGGGAAGGAGGCTACTAAATTGCTTAGCAATCAATCAATCAATCAATCAATCAATCAATCAATCAATCAATCAATCAATCCATCATGTCCTTAGGCCTGTTGCCCCAAGGCTCCCTCCACAGCCTTGTACCACCTTGCCTTGTGCTTGCTGAAATGCTGTGGCCATTGCGCAGCCGAGCCTACTTCTTTATGTGATCATGTCATCTCATGGGTGGTCTACCTCTGCTTTGGTTGCCTATGAAGTCCCGCTTGACACAGATAAAACGTTGGTCATCTAGCTACATACCCAAACCAACATAGTCTTCTTGTCATAATAATGTCCAGTATGTGTTGGACACCTAGCTGCTCTCTAATTTTTTCATTCAATATTCTGGTGTATCTTGTAAACCTAAGACTTGCTCTTCGGCATCTCATTTCAAATGAGTTAAGTTTATGTAATTTTTCCACAGAAGCATCCATATTTCTGATATGAAAATATTAATCTGAAGTATCAGAACACTGGGGAGTATTTCCTTTAGTCTGTTGGAAATGGACTTTTTGTTGCTCAGGGTTCTCAGTTGATGGAAGGATGCCAAGGTAGCACTGGTTCTTCCAACTTCAGTACTTATACCAGAGACTTAGCATCCAAGAAAGACGAGGTTGTCGAAATTGCTATAATCTCCTTTATATTTTATTTTCTCCAATCCAAGATACCTTCTGCAGACCCTGCACTAATATGATTTTAATTCGTCAGTTGTATACATACCTGCTTTGCTCATTGCTTTCCCTGATCCGTGTATATTTACATATCCTGCAAATATATCCATAAATTTACGATAGAGTACTAAATTCTAGTGTATAGAGTGAGAATGAGAGTGAGTATAGAATCAGATG
>JAAAKM020000498.1:15124140-15161952 GCA_010016025.2 Alatinidae sp. Z8VKAUB7J3
ACCTGATTTGCTCCTTGCTTTCCCTGATCCATGTATATTTACATATCCTGCAAATAAATTTACGATAGAGTACTAAATTCTAGTGTATAGAGTGATTTAGAATCAGATACAAGTAAAGAGTATTGGATTTGATACTACTCCGAGTTTCATCATTATATTTATAGTGTTGATGAGGTGAAAGGAATATTTGTTGAAAGTGATAATCTTATGGAAAAGTTACAAGAAGTGAGGAACAGCTACAGTCATTACTCACAGGTATGTATTCAATCAAATCAAAACTGCAATGAACATTAGTAATACTTGCCATTTGAACTTGCTTTCACTCTTTCTGTGTAGTTTTAGGTAAGAAAGATAGCTATGTATCAAATTCGTATATGTATGTTGATTGACACATACACAGAAATAGAACCAGACTATTGTGTGACGACCTTAATCAGCTACACATAGGAAGTAAAACATAGATAACATTTTACAGTTCAACTGTAAGAAATTTGTTTTGCAATAAATTAAAATTAGAAAAAAGAAAGATAAGACCAAACACATCGTAGAAAGTCATTTAAAAATTTTTCTTCAATTTTTATCTTTATTGTATACTTGAATAAAGTTGTATTAAAATGTTCTTCCTACCTTTGTTATTGCTTGTACTGGTGACGGAGGATGTCAATGGCAATAATGGATGGAAGCAAGAATGATGCTGATGCTGATAGTGTTGATCTAGACACAAGATACTTGTCTGACATAGCCATAAAGTGGGCATTCATTTGTTAACAGAACACAGTGTAGGCAGTGTTTTTATATCCTGATGAGATAACAAACTTCTTCAAGATTACACAACAATTACAATAATGATTATGATGATAATAATAATATTGATGGTTATGGTGGTAGTTGTGACAATAATGATGTTAGTAGCTAATACAAGTTTCTTAATATAAGAGGTTTGTGTGTTAGCTATGGGACATCGCACAAGGCAATGTAATATAGAGGAATTCAAAGATCAAGTAGCTTATTTCAAATCTTGGAACTGCTGGAAGAAACATTAACAACGTTGTTCTTTTATCAACAGTTATACAAGACAAATGAGCACTTAAAGCAAATCTTTAATGTGCCCGAAACTATTAGGGGGACAACGAAACTACTTGATGAGGGAAAGTTGCTACATGCTCATAAGAAGTAAGTATATTGTACATTCTCAATGTAGCAGAAATGTGTTTGTTACAACTACTATTGTTGCCCTTGGTACAATGGGTTTTGAACTTTTAATACTCCCATGTATTATTTGAGCAATACGTACAATTGTTATCACTTGGGAAAAACTACGGCTGTCCTCAGTGTTTGCCCAATAATCTTTTAGCAGTGTTAATCATCATCTCCAGTGGTCGTAAGTAATCATAGTTACAGAATTACAAAAACATAAACACGAAAGTTAAGTACAAAACATTACATAACTTATAAGTATTTTGAAATTTACACCATGTAAAGTAGCCGGGAAATTTGGAATTCTTCTTTCTTTTTCAGGCTAAACTTAGAAGCTTCTTGGCCAAAATCATTTAAAAGAGGCACTTGTGCAGTTGTTGTGGAATGCCACTGATGCACAAAGGTGTATGTGCGCATGCGATAAATTATCCCAGTGAAATTTTTCATGTAGGCTCCTCGAAAGTGTTGTAGTATCTCACCAAAATAACAAGCTGGAACCAACAAACTATGAATGACAAATGAGCCCTTTCTCGGGGATAACTAATCCTTCGCAATTAAGTATCTTATAATTTCATGAGAGACAAAGACCAACTTGATGCCAATATTATGACAATGTCGCTGCGTCAGTTTGTGAATCTCCAAGTTAGAATAATTCCCAGTGAAGGATAGATTACAATAGGAACGTTACTAGTAATTGTTTGGCGTGCGTCATCGAGGGCTTTGTTCAGAAATGTGATATAGTATCTCCTCAGTTACATTCAAGGGGAAGAGATGACATCGAAGATTGTTGCAAAGATTTATGATAGCAATATTGTTATTATGTTTAATTTTAAAAATGTGATATCTGATTGCTCTGGGGTCCATTCCGTATATCAATGTTTATATGTTCAAGAAAATAGTAGACTCGCTGTAGAGCAAATATAATGTGGACCTGTGGATTCTAATTTGGGAGAGGCTTACGGTTTTAAGGAATGCACATTTTATGCCTTCCAAACAATTTCAAGCGCCCATGTAAACAAGTAAACAAGCATGCAAAATAGATTTACCTTGATTGGCAATTCAAATGTGTAAAAAAGCATAAATGTTTGGCCAATATCAAAAGTTGCTGACACAAGTGTTTGCTATGGAAAAATTTTATAAAGCAGATGCAACGATAGGCTGTCATGGGGTGATATGACCGACAAGTTTGGATAAAATGGGCAACGACGTACAATTCACTACATGCACTATATTAAGAAGTTCTGCATTGAGAGTAGCACGTAAGATTACGTCTTCATCGCCCCTCGTTTCAATTATGCACGTAAGACCCTGTTTACACGGGTACAGATTCAAATGGTACTGATCGCCATTGCTTTAATACGGGACCTGATGTATACAGGCTCATTTGGATCTGCTATCGGTACCAGTTTGTGACCATTTATGAAAATGGACCAGTTTGAATCCGATCCTGAAAGGGTCTCGTGTGAACACTTTGGATTGGATCCAAAAATGTACGGGTAAACTGCAGTTGAACACTTTCCATAGTGAAGCTCATCCGATTGACAAGGTTTGCAAGCCATATAATTTACAGTCCATATTTTGTGTCTCGGCACATTTTCACAGTTTGGCTCACTGTTAAATTTCTTAAACTTTCCAATCGCTTTCTTTACCAACACTACAATTGTATGGTATAATTTTAAAAATAGTATTATGGAACTGGAAGCTACAAGAGATGACATTCTTTTCGAAGTTCACCAACTGGAAACCAGGGAGGAAGGAAAGACCCATGATCAGTCAGTAAGTATACTTAGACATATTGAAGTAGACTAATGATATTGTATCTGTGAAAGGGACAGGAAATCCCTATATTTTAAAGGCCATCATCAGGTTAGCTCTTTCGTACATAGTAGATGGATTTTTCATGTAGTTTAATTTTACAAGGCTGCGGGCTTTGTATCCCAAAACCATTAGGTTAGAGCAAGTGTCATGATAATAGGAAAAGGGAAAAAACACCAGGTGTTTCTGCATCTATTTTCATGCAGGGACAAATCCTAAACTAGAGTTGACCCTGCTATTGCTGTAAAAGCCTCGTTTTGGCATGGAGTGGGGATTTTGTTGATAGTTAACAGAATAGAAGTGCTCTTTAAAATATGTTTTATATCCATTACACAGATTGTCATCGGGCTATCTGTTATGAGCATAGTAGAGGCTTTTGCAATACAGGTTTTTGTAAAGTGATTTCTTGAGTGTATCACAGTCTATCTGACCGTTTTCTTTAATTTTCTGCAGCCGCTGTATGTCTATTTTTCCGAAGTAGAGAAGATCTCAGTAAGTAGACCAATGTCATTCTTTCTATCATCTTTTAACTTTATGGTTTTTGTGGAGACACTAGGACAGATATTGAAGATCTATCCGTATTTAAATAGACAATCAGGGGAACTGGATCGTCAGGAATCTGCAGTGTATCTAGGAAAGGAAATAATCATGACGATAGCTGTGGCTGGTAATGAGAATTCTTTAATAACCTAAGAATGAACTTCACAAGAAATTTCGGAAACTAGCTGAACGTGTTTGTTGCTGCCTTCAAGGCATTTCAAATAGGGAATGTCTAATGAAGACAAATTTTGTGCACATTGCAAAATCTCGTGTGGGCTTATTTTCGTGCTTTGAAGCCGTTGTCGATTGGTACGCAACTTACCTATACCTGGGAGAGTAGATAAAACCGGGAAACGTAGAAAGTTACTGGTTTGTAAACCACTGCACTGCAATACAATCTTTAAATATGACGTGGATATAAGGAGGTTCAATCTTCAATACGCCGTAGGCATCAGCTGATGTTGTGTCATTGATGCTTAGTTGACCACTCCTCTTGCGTACGTCTTGAAATTATCATCCGTTTGGCTCTGAAACCGAAGTAACATAGTACAAATGGCCCAAGTGGGTAATTAGGTTTGATTTTCTGGCTATTTTAGCTTTACTTCCGTAGTGAGGGCTTTGTGGACAAAGCAAAGTTTAAAAATGTATAACACTGAATTTAGAGAACGTTTGAAAATGTCAGGGTATTTTTTCTAAATACAATGACATTGTAGAACTACAAGGAATGGCGTTTTAATGCTAGGTAAATGGAAAGCTGCTCAATAGACATAAATTACTGCAAAACTCTGCATTTGATAGTAGCGCTGTATATGTTTTTGCTGAAGTGGTTTGGTAGTGCAAGACAGTTTAAATTATGCCTTTAAAAAAAGACCTCGTATTCTTAACAATTGATTATTTGAAAAGTTAAGTACTGATGACCCTGGTACCAACATGAGCATAGCTAACATGGTACCAACATGCCACTACGTTACCAACATGGGAATAGCCAGATTGCACTTTGCACGTTAAATACTGTTTGTACGTTTTGCAATTTTGTGCAATCTAATAGACGGCGGTACTTGGGTTTTTTCTTAGGAACGGTTGGGAAAACAAGTTTGCACTGTCCTCTCGCAGACTCTCAGTGCAGCCAGAAGCAATCCGACAGAACTGGTAACGGCATTACGGATTGTGGAAAGGGAAGAGAGGTTGGTATTATAAAGTAGATTAATATCTAGTAATTAAAGGCTCTTTAAATATCTGTTTATTTTACCTGACACCATTTACAATGATAAAATCTGAACGCGGAGTTTTGCTTAAAATGAAACTGCAAGACAACCAAAAAACCCATCCTTGTACTTCCAACAAGCTTCAGAAAATAATGAATCCGACTTAAGCAACCGCTTGAAGATAAGTTACCGTAATGCTTCAAATCAACGCTCCGTTAATTTAACGACTCGCTCAAATAGATTCCCTTCATTTTTGGCTGAAAGTTAATTAAACACCACTCCTCTTTCTGCTGTTGCTGCCGTTTAACTGTTCCATCACTCTAGGAAACAGGAAAGAGTCAAAGACCTAATTTTGTTGAAAAAATGATCTTACTTTCAAGAGATAATTTTATTCACTTTTCACCAAACACCGACTTCTAATTAGAACCCCGCCAAAGTTTTTTAGTTAACGCAACGGCGCAAATAAAGTCTTCACCCACTCACTGACGCACCCACTCTCACTTGTTCATATCACCTGACGCACCCACTTTCACTTGTTCATATCACTGACGTACCCACTGTCATTCATATTACTCGCTCGCTTACTCAACCGAAGACCAAATTGCTCTTTTACTACCTTGCTAAGCGTTTTAGGGTAATTACAAGAAATCCATTCTTACACTTTTTAACCATCAGGGCAGACAGAAGGGCCTTGGATACTCAAAAGAAGACCAACTTTTGTCCACCTGGGAGACCTAAACTTTTAAGGCAACGGTGTATGGCGGTAATTAGGAAGGCAATCAACAACAGGTACGACTACAGGATATATATTTTTAATCTTTATTCAATTAAATTTCGTTACTGTTTTACAAAGCTTGTTCCAGCAACTTTTATTTTGGGGATTTGCCACCATGTTAGTTTCATCAAAATCGAGTTTTTCTCTACATGTTACAATACCATTTGTAAAATCATAAAAATTGGGGGAAACTTTTGTCCCTGAAGTTGCCCTACATTAGCCAGTATGACAAAACCCCATGGAAGCTTTCACAATGTACGAATGCAAAATGCCAGTTCGGCTTAAGATACGTTTGTGCTGCCCGATGACGAGTTTAACGCATTTGTACAATAATAAGGATATGTTGGCATTAGGGGGTTTTTTTCCTGGAAAAAGGGGGAAAGAAGTATGAAAATGAAAATGCACGTGGAAAGAATAGCGCATGAAACCTACCGACTTGTAGCATATCCCAAATGTCATTAATTATCAACGATTTAATCACAAGTCATCTTAGCATTATTTGCTAGTTATTAGTAAGTTCCACAATAGTTTTTACACACTATCTTCTTTTCAACATGATATAGGTACGTATTCGTAAAATATTATTACACTGTTTCTGCACAAACTAAGACAAAATTTCATGCCCAAATAACTGGTGAGAATAAATATGCATTAAATGCTTTTCATTCCATATTTAGTTTTGTTTAATTCCAAGACTTAAAGTTACGTTTTGACATGAATATTTTCAATTACTTTGAGCCAAACCATGTCAATATTGAATACAATGTTTTATTTCATCACGGGAAGTGATAGTCGTATCATGGCCCGTAACCTTTTAAAGCAAGGTTTTAGTATGAATCTGTACAAGGAGTAGAGATCTTAGTGCTTGTTTCGCTGTATGGCACTGAGCTGATACAATTTCCCTTGCTGTCTCGTGAAATGTACTTAAATTTTGTGGTAGATTCGAAAGCAATCAGATGGAATTGTTGAACAAGACAGACAAAATGTGGCTTGTACGCCACTTGGAACGGATGAGGGCTTTCATATTACAAGACCTTATTACAGTGAAGGTATGATACAAGCTGATATATGCATATATACCAATGGATTCGTCTATAGATAGATAAATAATCGTTCTGATGGCCTGTTTAACGTAGTGGTGGTATGCATTTTCAAGGTTAATGAAGTTATGAAAATGGTTTGCTTATATGATACTATAGTAGTCTTGTGTTTTCAGGATTGGTTTCAAGAAGTTAGTGTTCATCTTGTATCGTCAACTTATAATACTGTATTTTTGAAATTGATAGGAACAAACATATTTAACATAGTTTTTAATCTTTAAGATAAACTTGAAAGCGAGTAGCCTTTGTACTATATACCTCATCTAGTGACCAACGGCATAGCATAATTTGCCATTTCCAACTTTGATTCCTCAATAGTGAGTAGCAAATTTCGTAAGAGCTTATCTGATTTTGATGCCTAGAGTCAACTCTCAAAGATTTGAACACCGGTAAGATCAAAGATTTGAACACAAGTAAGACTTAAATCAAGGTTCTGTATTGACAAGAATGACTGTATGATGATTGTCATACTGCATGGTTTGGGGCAGAAGAAAAAATGGGAATCTGTCTTAAATAAGTGGCTACTGCTAAGAGTTAATTCTTTCGCTTGGTTTACTTTTAGTCACAGCGATGCTATGTCTGTAAGTCATTTTGAAACTTTTCTCCTTTCAGCATTTGGTAACTCCGTGTTTTCCACCGGAGTACAAGATTTTTGATGAATACTTGAACATGTATCATTCAGCTGCATCGAAAACAGTAAGTTTAGATGTTATTGTAATGGCTTACAACAACAATGACTCGTTTTTGCAGTTTATTTGAGTGAAATACCACCTTACATTGCACGGGGAGGTGTCATGTTGCAACTTGATGCCTAGTGTAAACCCCATAAATAAACGATATTATTTATACTTGTGTTCAAAAAAGGGCACTAACGCAAGCGCGTAGAACGTCACAAAAGAAATACGTATTCTACTTTTAAACATTACGAACACGAACACAATGGAGAGATTTTACAAAATCTAGTTGACAATTTTCACGTGCTCGCCAAATATGTTAGCAAATTCGATTGCCTAATCAAAGAAGTGCTGCACTTTTGCAAGCGCCAGGCGGCCGTCAATGTGCAAACCGATTCGCTACGCGCAAAGGTATTCAGATAATTCTTAGATTTTTCACACTTTACTAGGTGCACAAATTGATCATTTTCTTTGTAATATAGTTTCCTTGAAAATGGGCTCATGGTGACTCCGAAACGTCAGCAAGAATTATAAGCGTTATATTTGCGTGCTTGTGTTCAAAAGTGATACGATATAAAGACTCCAAAACTATCTGTGTCAAAGATAATACAGACGAGTTAACACTTAGATAACAACGACAAGATGTTTTGTACCGAATGCCTGCAATTACTCTTCTTCCTTGAAGGAGCTGATGTAAAGTTTCTTCACCGTTTCTTCGCTAGTAAATCGCGATGCATACATGCTTAATTAATAGCCATTTATTCTTGCCACAGAAATTAAAACATATTTTGACAATAGCCAGTCGTCTATGCATTGAGTCCAACCATGCCCTTCGTTTGCTGGTTATTGGAAGGTCTATTGATGAGGCACAATCATTGGAGACACCTTTTATGTCGCCAAATACTCCAGTATCTTTGTGTATGGTCTGCGCTTCTTGATGTTTACACTTAAATCTCTGTTTTTTTGAGAAATAAAGTTTGGAGTTAAAAGTTTCGATCTCTCTGTCACTCCCGCAGATAGAAGAACTAGCACTCGCTTCCAATGAACCAAACGAATGCGTTTTACTTCTGATGTGGATTAAGGATTACTTGTAAGTTAAAGCAACAACACCTTTTTGCGAGCTACGTATTGGCACCCAATGTGGGGCCATTAGTGTTCGTCGTTTGCAAAGCATTGTCTACTTCTAGACTCGTGAGTGCATTGTTATTTGTTCTTCCCATCTTGTTATCGTATTGTAGCATGTGACAGCAATCCCAAATTCATGTTGTAAAGACCCGCGTGTGCACTATCCCTTGTAATATAAAGTGTACGAACAGGTCACGTACATGTGTTTGTTGTCTCGGACCTTAGTCCAGCTATCCTTATTGCTTCGGTATGGAAAACCAGAACATCCCCTTTCTGAAATCTTGAAGTTTGATTCGTTGGCGTGGTTGTGATGTAATATCGTATGTTGTGCATCCGATTCTTATCAGGGGTGTAAGTGCAGTACTGAAATGTTCCCTCCTTGTAACAACGTATACGTTAGAAGTAAACAATTTATGATTTGCATGCCTGTTTCTGACACTTGATGTAGCTAGCATGTAGTTATTTAAAGCGTAAGTAAGTGCTTTATTGAACGAGTAGATGGTTAGATGAATTAAGGCAAATATGTGTGTCTAATATCGATAGTAATCTACATACTACTTTGAGTTACAGTTGGTTCTCCGTATTGCGAACATCTAGATAAACGAACTGCCCTCCTATTTTTACAGTACCTTAAGCCTGCCTCTATGTAGTAACCTTGGATATAACGAACAATTGATAGTAGGAACTACCGAAGTTTTACAACACGCGATGTTTTGTAAAAGAATATGCCTTGGTAACTCGTCCAAATGTAAGCGATCTAGTCAATGCATGAAGTCGTCCGTTTTCAATTATTGGGTAAATATTTGTTTGTGGACATTTATATTGCGTCGTTTGGTGTTGCCGTCTTATGTCAAAGAATGGCTTGGCATTTCCGTTCATCATAAGAAGTATGTTGTACTAGTAGTGGGCCAAGTAAGAAGAGATTGTCTTTGATTAGATGGTATATGAATGCAATGTCATCTTTTTTCTCACAAACGCTTTTGGCGCATTTCCATGCAGTGGACCAGAGCTAATGGGTGATCCGGAAATAGCAGACGATACGAAAGACATGCAGACAAGAATTGGCCCATTGCTAAGTTCTGGAGTTTTGGATGCACTTTACGAAGCGTAAGTTGTAAAATGTTATTGGTCTTGAAGAAGGTATAATTTTGAAATCTTTAATTATTTCAAGGTAATCTAAACCTTTGGGAGTAACATTAGAACACAGATTGACTTTTATTACATTGTTTTTGCAGATTAAGTTAAGACTATTTGTAAAGCAGTTCTGTAATTGTCAGGAATTTATTCAATGGGATAATGCTACCGATAATGCTAGTTTGAGAAGGGCATAGAATCCCAATGGTAATTCGACGTTTGGTTCCTTCGCTGTACAACCTACAATCGACTTGCTTGAGCAGATGATGCGGATTGCTTTATTCGTAACGCTGCGTGGAACGGTTTATAATGGATGTAACCGTTTTCAATTTTTGCCAATTTAAAAAGCAACGTGTAATTAATATTTCCACGCAAACTTTCCTATGAGCACCAAACAGTTAAATTTGCTGAAAATTTGAATGCTAGATTGATAATTAATGTTACCACGTAAGCAATGATTCTTTAATTTTGGTTTGGAAGTTGAGACTATCTTAGCATTTGCAGTGGTTAAATGTATCATCTGTGGCACCTGGTGTCGCCATTCATGCCTAAATCAAACACCAGCATAACGAGTTGTTTAACCTTGTGATAGGTTCTACGAAGATTTCGGTAATATCAATGCAGTGATCTGATTTAAAACATTTCGGACTAGGCCTCTCTTCGCATATGATTATAAAACTAGATGGGCCAAGATTTGAAACAATTAAATTAACATTTTAATACAATGGTAAATGGGTGAGTTCGGAAAATATAATTTGTGTTAAAAGCGAAAGAGGAAAGAATTTAAGTAAAATTTTAAGAGACGATGTTGCTGAATTTGAGATGATTACCAAGTTTAATACATTCAGTGAAATGTTTTATTCAATACTTTCGTGAGTGTAAAGTTTAATAACACTTTCTCTTTCCACTTTTACTTTATCGCATCAACACAGTTTATTTTGTTCCATGGCCGTATCAGTTATTAAGTCCTTGACAAATTGCGGTTTTCAAAATAATAAAGTGGTAATGCACACGCAGCGTGGCATGTCTTAGTTTGAACTTTCATATGTAATCGGTATTTATTATGTTTCCGATTAGTATAATCGTTAGCAGGCTTTAAATGGTAGCTATGTGATTCTTGTTCCTTCTTTATACCCGCGTCGTTGGCTTTCAATTAATATTACAACTACATTATATTTCTATAAACATTTGTCCCGGACAATTAAAGTTTTCTCTCCTCCAAAAGCTTTGACACCTACCTGCTGTGTAAATGGGTTAAATCTTTGCAAACGTTGTTACCGGCGCAATATGATGAAAATTGCATTTATGGAGGTTGCCGGAGCAATCCCAAGATACGTTTTAAGTGGTATGTATGTATATACAAAGACTCTAAGTCGTACAAAATCAGGACCTTTGTCGATTTTGTGGCTGCTGAAATTTAACACAAGAAACACGTGAAAATTGAAAACACGATAAAATTCATAATTTTTCAGTTGTATTTTGTATTAATACAGTGACAAATCAAACTAAGCCTATTTGCATTCCTTGACATAACAGCGACGTTTAACACTTTAAGTGTGGCATCAATCTGTATGACGTAGTTCTGCGCTATTGTTGGTTGCGTACGTGTGCGCAGCTCAACTTTTAGAGTTAGTAACATTTTTCGTCTTTCAGTTACACAAGAACAACCGAGAAGAACATACAAAGCTGGTTGTCGAAGATGGTTGAAACAGAGAGTCAGGTAACACATATAATACAGAAAATAACCATTGCTATTTTTTCAGCTTTCTAACTTCTTGTATTTTATTCTTCATCAGCAGAAAACAAAACTCTCTTTAGTTTTTAGGGTAAATGTGGAGAATGCAACAGAATACAGTGGCATATATCTCTCCCTAGTGAAAGACCTAACACTAATTCATTCTTAATATATGATAAACATAGAATCAGCGTACGAACTGGCGTGTGTTTCACTAGACTTCACTCGGCTTTTGTCGAGGCAAAAGTCAAGCCTATCAGGACGTCTTTTATAGTGAAGTCGAGCGTTGTCGAGCCTTGTATAGCAAAGTCTAGTGAGTTTCGATCATGTTCAAAATTGTTGAGCGGGTCCTCTCTACAAATCCGTTGTTCTAAATCTTATAGAACCTTGTGGAGCCCATTTGGGCATTTGCTCAATTTCAGACATCTCAGTATATCATTGCAATTCTAAGAGTACCGCCGCGCGCACAAAAATATAGAGCCTAAGTATGCTGAGTAACACTACTCAAACAGACGTTGTTCTCATCAGACAAGAAAAATAACATGAATTCCCGAGAATGAGTTTAATTCCGGCAAACAGTCGAGTGAAAAATTGAGCCCGTTTGTACACGCCGACTCGACGGGACCAACGACTTTCGACCCGATCCGGAACTGCCGGAAGAAGCTCAGGCCACGATGGCGGACTACGAAGGGTCCGGTTATGACCGCGGACAACTGGCGCCTCCTTCAGCATTCCACAGATCCGCGGAAGCGATGTCAGCGACGTTTCTGCTCTCGAACGTCGCGCCTCAGACACCTCAACTAAATCGGGGAACCTGGTTGGCGATCGAAAAAACGGTTCACGCCCTCGCCAAAAAAGGTGGCCGCACCTTCGTGTTTACCGGAACCGTGATTGAGGAAATATCCGGAATCGAATCCCTCCGTTTGAAAGACCGTGTGTATGTTCCGGACGGATTCTACAAGGCGATCCTTACACTGGATGAAACCGGGCAGGTTTGGTCAGCTTTCGCCTTTGCCGTTCCAAACACGCGAAAGCGGTTGCGTGCAACACCCGATGCATTCCTGATAACGGTCGACGAGTTGGAACTTTTGGTCGGGCAGGACTTTTTCAGCAACCTTCCGGATGAAGTGGAAAGCGCGATCGAAGCTCACCTTCCAGACTTCAAGTCCTAGTTCCAGAAGGCCACATGTCATGTGACCATCAAATCGAAAGCAAAAAACGGCGCATTCGATCCCGGAGGCGTTGAACCCAACAGCTCTTTACCATAAGCAAGATCGAGACATATGGTGGGAGCCAACGCATCCAAGTGCTAACGCGGTGCGCCAATGGCAGTCGGTGACAATCATGCATTTCACAACTGAGATGAGTCTCCGCCCCGCACAGCCGGTTGACCGTCCAGCGATCGAAAACCTGCTCGCGGCCGAGCATCTCCCAACGTCCGACCTTGACGACGGAATGCTTGAAACGTTCATTGTTGCGGAGAAAGAGGGGCAGCCTGTCGGAACCGTTGGGTTGGAGATCAAGGGCCAATATGCGGTTTTGAGATCGCTTGTGGTCGCGAAAGATTGGCAAGGCCGTGGTCTGGGCGCACGGCTAATCGACGCCGTAGAAAGGGAAGCTGCCGAACAAGGCATAACCGTGCTGTATCTTCTGACCGAAACCGCGGCTACATTTTTCGAAAGGATCGGATACACGTTGCGAAATCGTGAAGCAGTTCCGGCGGCAATCGCGGGGACTGAACAATTCGCAATGCTTTGCCCTGCCTCCGCGATTTGCCTGGGAAAGCAACTATCGTCAGACGAATAAGATTCAGCTCGGTCGTGAAGCCCAAAGCGCCGGATAAAACTGGGTAAACACGAAGTCATCGGCGGCATTCGTTCTATAGCAGGTATAGCGTGCGCCGGCTTGGAAAGCCTTCGCGGTCTGGGCCCGGGGTGGTTGTACGGACAAACCTGAAGCAAGCCCCACCAGCTGGCCCCGCCGCCGTTGAGACCTCAGGCCTAGCAGCTTTCCAAGATGCGGCACGGCTTTTTGATTGGGGTTGAAGAAGAAAACACCCATCACACTGCCGCCAAAGCTTTATACTCCGCGCAGAGTTCGATCCCGTGGGTCCCGACTAGGTAAAGCGCCGATGATGATCATTCTCGTTCTAGTGCTGTCCTTCATCGTCGGTTTTGCCTCCCGACGAACCAACATGTGTATGGTCATCGCGACGCGGGAGCTTCTGGAAGGAAGACAACATGGAACATCCCTCGCGATCGCGGGAATGATGGCCGTCGCCGTCCTGATCACGGTTACCGCCGCAGCGCTGTTCCCCGAGTTCGTCAAACTTACCCCCAGCTACGGATTATCACTGGCTTTGATTTTCGGTGGCTTGTTGTACGGGTTTGGTGCCGCTGTAAACGGTGCTTGTCTTCTGGGAACTTTGAATGGGCTTGCCGGCGGAAATGTGAACTACCTGGGAACGATCCTAGGCGTAGTAGCGGGATTTTGTGTTTTCCTGGTAGCCGCCGACCAACTGATGCTGATGCGACCGACCCAGCATGTAGCGAGTGGAACCATCACAGGCCTGATCTACACCCTGTTCTTGGTAGTATGGGTTTGCGCAATCTTGATATCGCGACGCTTACAAAGGGCCGTTCACGAGCTGGAACCTTGGTCCTTGACAGCAACGGTTAGGGCGCAACTGTTTCCGATCCTGAGTTTTGGGATTGGGGCCGGCATGCTGTTTCTTGTGATTGGGCATTCCTGGGGTTACTCGCGACTTTTAATCGGGCTCGATCTCTACCTGTTCGGTGTCTCATTGCCTCGGGAAGAGATCGAAGCGATCATTGTCACCTCTGTTGGCTTCACGCTCGGCATCATCCTCGCCACTGTTATCAGCCGGACATTCAAAGGCGGGAGTATCCGGCTCGGCTCGATCGCGAAGAAGTTCCTGGGCGGCACCATAATGGGGTTCGGAGCAGGCCTGATCCCAGGAGCCAACGACAGTTTGATTCTTCACGGACTCCCGGGGTTTGCCTTCCATGCACCGATAGCCGCGACCCTCATTGTCGTAGGCATCACAACAACTCTCGTCTTAGGCAAGCGCCGTCACTGAACCCGATCGAGCAGCCCACCGTTTTTGTTCCGCCAGCGGTGTCGTATCGAAATGCTACAGACCGTCTCCTGTCAGTTATTGTAGGAGGCCGATTTTCCTAGGGGGGTGAGGTCTATGGGAGGATGGAACCAAGGTAGAGGGCCTTGGAGAGGGAGGATTTATCACCGCTTAATCTTGGTGTCGGTGGGGCGAAACGATCCGTTGGACCGTATCCAAGCCGCTGAGATAGGCACCATGGACAGATGCGTAGGCTCTGGAAATTGTCGCCTCACCCGCAAAGAATATACGATCGTCAATTGGCTCGACGAGGTCAGTACGCGCGCGCGCTTTTCCAGGCATGGCGGCACTATACGAACCGCGTGTCAGGGGGTGGGACATCCATGCGGTCTCGTCCGTCCCCAAGATCTGACTGTCGATACCGCTGCCGTAAATATCGCGCAGCCCTTCGCGAACAAAGGCGGTGGTCGCACCCGGCCCGTCCGCCTCAAGCGCCTCGCCGAAGCGACCAGCCGTAAAGCCTACGGTCAGGTTCGAGCCGCAGAAACCAAAGTGAATTGTGGAGAAAGCTTCGCCACCGGGATGATAATCCACAATCGTGTGAGGAGGTGCCGGCAGTTCGGAGAAAAGGATGCCGACTTTGTTCAACAAACCCATCTGAAGATTGTTGATAGCGGCCCGCTTACGATCAGGAAGCCGTGGCGTGAATTGGATAGCGCCAGAAGCCAACACCCCCACCGAAACCGTCACGACAACCTTGTCCGCTTCAATCGTGCCATCGGATGTTGTCACAGCAATCCGGTGGCCCGACCAGTCAATTTCCGTTACGGAGCAGTTCAACCTCACGGGCACGCCGGTCCCGATGCGGGCTATTAATGTTCCATAGCCTTCCGCCAGCAACCAATCCCCTTCCCCTTCATCGCCGGCCGCAACATCCCCGGTCGACGCTCGGTCCGCATCAACCGATAGATGTTCAGCAATCCAGTGCCGGGCCGTATCCCGCCAGGCCCCGTCAGGAAGGACATCGGCTATGGGAACGTCCCGCCCCCGTTCACCGGCTTCCCGGATCGCCGCCCACATGGATTGATGATACCGGTTGTAGGAGTCCATTTCATCGGCGCCGTGCGTCCGGTCGCCGATAAGAACCGAACCAAAAGACCATTCTTTCTTGTGGATCGAGAAGCCTTCCCGTTCGGCCACGGGCACCAGCGGGTTGATAGACGCCGAATGCAGCCAGGACCCACCCCGGTCAAACGGTACACCAAATGTTGCGGTGTCGGTGATACATCGTCCACCGACCGTTGGCGCTGCCTCCAGCACCAGAACCGGCCGCCCCGCCTCCACCAATGCTCGGCCAGCCGCCAGGCCCGCCGTACCGGCACCAACGATGATGACATCCGGATTCGATGGCAGAGAAGATTCCATGGGTTTCTCCCCCAACAACGTATAGCTCTTGGGACAATGAGTAAGCCCAACTGCCAACCGCGATTACCAAGCTACTATCTCTATGCTATTTACGATTCCTTATAGCATCCGCGATGATCGGCGCCACTTTCTCAACGCCACGACTAGCAACATAACCTCCTAGCCCAATCTTGATCAGGTCATAGATTGAAAGATACTCTGCCTCCGTCATGCCGGGGGCCGTCCAGCCAAACCAACGAGCACCAACCAGGCCAACGAAGAACAACATCGTAATCGGCCGCCAATTGGCGGCAAGCCAATGGGAAGACGCAGCCTCGGTCTTAACGATGGAAGCAGCTGCAGCCTCAATCTCCGTGCTGTGCTCCAACAGTTGCCGGGTGGCTTCTCGTTGAGCCCTCGCCTTTTCTTCAGGATCCGGGAATAAGTTGCCCACAATCTTGCTGACAATTGGCGCAAGCGCTGGAATAAGAGTAGCAAACATCGAGATAGCCTCCTAATACTGCCAGAATGCCGGCCTAGTCGCATGGTCGTGACCCGTGTCGAGATGCAGGAAGCGCCCCTCAATCCCGATCCCAGTAAAACCAAGCTGAACAGCTGAGGTCAGCAGGTCGTGTCTTTTGCGACTCCATTCCGGCCAAGCCAAGTCTACTGCCCGTCCTTGTGAGTGTGCGCCAGGATAGTCCTTATCCGCTTCCACCGGATGATCGGGACAACGATAACCACTATTAACAATCAAGGGGCCGACACGATGTCTGAGCACTTGCAGTTGTTGCATAAAGTCCTGGCGCATATGGCATGCACCGCAATGGCTACAAACCATCTCGCGCCGAGTGAAGTTGGGGGTTGTGACTGGGTTCCACTCTGACAAGTCAGCTCTCCGCGCCCCGTTGCCGCCCGACCCGTTCATCCAGCAGCACGTAGTAACCACCTACTAATGCCCAAGCCTCACCATGGCTCCCCGCCCAACCTTCGGATGCGGCTATAAATCGGGACAGAACACCGCCACGCGGCACAGGGGAGAACATGCACTCTCTTTCCTCGAACAGTGTATTTATAAGTTCACGAAACTGCGCCTCCGAATTCAGAACCGCGAGCAGGCCACGCAAGGCATCCTCCGATCTGCAGGCGAAGTTTGTATAAACTCGTTGGCCCTCCGTATATGCGGGGATATACGGCTTGCCACCGTCACCATTTGCCTCGGCGGAAACAATCGGTGCTATGAAGCCGAAGAACAGGGCGAGCAATGACACGACCGCCAGATAGGTAAGCGGTTGAAAACGGAACATGACGGTTCCTTTCACTTAGTGGATAGCGCGCCCCAAAGTCGCCGCGAGGACGTACCAGAGCGCACCGTAGGCCACGGCAGCGCCCCACCAGAGGCGGCCGTGGAATGAGTGCAGAACGGGGTAGAGATGTAGGGAGTAGCCAACGCAGGAAACGAGAATGCAGACGTTTACCCAGTCGGCATGAGCCGGGAACCAGGATGCTTGCTCGGAGCCGTTACCATAAGCCAAGCGCGCTGCCCGCCAGAGGGCCCAATAGAGCCGGTGTATGGCCGTACCGAAACCGACGAACACGATCCCGGCCATTAAGCGAGACGCTTCGTCACACACCCCATGCCTGAGCCGCCCGCGCAGGCGCCAAGCGTAAACCGCAGCCGCGCCGCCGGCGAATGCCGCCCAGATCAGGTTCCAGACAAAGACCTCAAGGTTGTTTGAACCGTCAGGAAGTCTTAGCAGGAGCCAATCAATCATGCCCGTTCACTCTCTTAGGATTCGTCGCCACGACTGTGACAGTGTGGTCCAGGGACTTAAGCGCCTCATCCAGGCCCTTGGTCGCCCGATGGGCATTCTTGAAAGCGGTTTGGGTTCGGCCATCAACACCCCACAGAGCCTTCCAAAAATTCGAAAGCCTTTCTTCGAGCAGCATTACCCGCCCCCCTTGATACGCTCTGCGAGACGGGTTAACGCGACGGTTATATCGTTGATGCTTTGGATGGTCCGATCCTGGACAGCGGTCAGGCGTCGCCACAGCAGAATGCAAGCGACGAATAGTAGGACAGCGACGAGACCGGCTTCCGTGAAGACTCGGTCGGATAAGCTTACGATCAGTTCATCCATGACCATGCCCCTATCGATTGCCATCCGGATAAAAAAAGAGCCGCTGCGGGAGCGGCCGGCGTTGAGATGAAGACATTTATAGTCATACCTGGTAGCGCCCCAAGAACTGGGGAATTTCCCAAAACCTCTGGCAACCGCCAGCCCCAAGAGTGATCATTTTTAGACTTTTCATCATGTCGCGTTCTTATCCTTGGTAATGCACAAAGATCCAGACTCCATGAACCGCCCCGGGTTTGCCGGAGGCTGATTGGTTTAAGTTACGCAGCCATGTTGGAGAGTTCCATAGTGTCGTAGAAATTCTTTTCCGCTTCTGCCGGCGGGATATTTCCGATGGGTTCGAACAAGCGTCTGTTGTTGAACCAGTCGACCCATTCGAGGGTTGCATACTCGACGGCTTCGAAGTTGTGCCATGGTCCCCGTCGATGAATGACTTCCGCCTTGAAGAGACCGTTGATGGTCTCGGCCAAGGCGTTGTCGTAGCTGTCACCAACGCTGCCGACGGAGGGCTCGATCCCGGCCTCCGCCAAACGCTCGGAATATTTGATCGATAGATATTGCGAACCCCGGTCGGAATGGTGAACCAGCCCCATGGCCTTCGAGGGTCGGCGCTGATGTACCGCCTGTTCGAGCGCGTCCAGCACGAAGCCGGCATCGGCCGTGCGGCTCACCCGCCAGCCGACGATCATCCTGGCGAAGGCATCAATGACAAAGGCGACATAGACGAAGCCCCGCCAGGTCGCGACATAGGTGAAGTCGCTGACCCACAACCGGTTCGGGGCCGGAGGGCGGAACTGGCGGTTCACCTTGTCCAACGGGCAGGGTTGCGCCTTATCCGGCACCGTCGTCTTGATGGGCTTGCCTCGAATGGCGCCCGCAATCCCCATCGCCTTCATCAGGCGCGCGACCGTGCAGCGAGCCACTACGAGACCTTCCCGGCGCAATTGGCGCCAGACCTTGCGTACCCCATAGACACGGAAATTCGCCTCGAACACGCGGGCGATCTCAGGACGCAACGCGGCGTCCCGCTTCGCCCGACCACACAGGAGTGACGGATCACGCCGCTTCGCAACATGAGCGTGATAGGTGGATGGGGCGATCGGCAGGACCCTGCAGATCGGCTCGACCCCGTACTCCCCTCGATGGTCGTCGATGAACGCAATCATCGTTTCAGCGGGCGGTCGAGCTCCGCCTCGTTGCCCGGCAGGCGATTGCCTGCAATCGCCGATAGGGAGCGAAATAAGCGGAAGCTTTGCGCAGGATCTCGTTCGCCTGCCTAAGCTCTCGAACCTCCCGTTCCAGAGCCTTCATCTTCTCCGAAATCTCATTGGGAACGCCGCCGCGAAGACCGCTATCCACTTCGGCCTTCTTGACCCACTCACTCAGTGTCTGGGCTGAACATCCGATCTTCGAAGAAACCGAAACAATCGCCGACCAACGAGACGGATGATCGGATTGATGATCCAGAACCAGACGGACCGCCCGTTCCCGGACTTCTGGCGAGTACTTGTTCGTCGTTTTGCTCATGATGCTCCATCCTACTCAGGAGTTGGAGCCTCCGACAAACCCGGGGCGGTTCACCAGCCTAACCTCCGCTAATTCCGAAAGCGATCGAAGCACCGCCAAAAACGCGGACAGCTCAGCACCTTTTAAGTCGATCCGGTCAAGGAACTGAAGCGCAACTAAAGTCGCTCGGCGATCCATTTGATTCCTCCTTTTTTTTGCTAACGAGATCTGCCAAGCCATTTGCGTGATTTACAAGAAACTCGAACCAGCGCTACTCAGGCTTCTCGATATTACGAAACGACGGCGAGTTTGCGGGTGGTCCCGCTCGCATCCTTGATGGTGATGTACCCAGTGACCGTTTCCGAGCCGATCGCCGTATGAGTTCCATAACGAACAACGCCTGAACCTTGAGGATTTATCGAGATATCGATGTTGGTGTCACTTCCGGATGCATCGATAGATGCCGCGTTTCCAGAGACGGTCCCTACTAGGCTGATATAATTGGCCGCAGACGCTGCCCCATAAATCCTACCAACCGTGGAAGTCCCGTTCAGAACGAACAGATGCCCTGTACCTTTAGTTTGAATGATGGCGTTGGGGTTGCTGTCACTACCACCAACCTTTAGCCTCGGTGCGTTTCCCGTCGTAGACGGATCAACTTCCCAATAGTTTACTGAAGACGCTAAACCGTTGATCCTAAAACTGGGTGTGTTCGCTGTTATAGAAGTCGAATTATTGTTGAAGTCAAAGTGACCCGCCCCATTAAGCTGGAACCGCCAGATACCAGCCGACGAATCGCCGGTAGTCCAGTGGTTGGCAACCAGTTCTCCGGAATTATTGAAAAAGCGTTCGCCGCCCAATTGAGAGGCGGTATCACCAGACAGGTAGTGCGATAGCCATCGATCACCAAGTTGGGTATGGTAGTTTGCGGCGGTGTAACTTTGGCCAACATAAACATCTTGAGCAAAATGGCCTTGGCTAACTCGGAACTGATCGGTGCCTAGCGCGTATGCATTATCCGCCGCAGGAAACAATGGGCCAGCGGAACCGATGCCCCAGCGGAACGTATTGTTCGTTGCTAGATAGAGTGTCCCAAGGTTTTGATTGTTAATGCTCGCGTTTCCAAGGGAATCGTATTGACTCACAAGCAATGGGCCTCCAGCACCACTATGTTTGATCGCCAGATTGGGCGCATGAATGCTTACGTCCGCGCCGGCCAAAGAAGAACTGCCTAGAAATGCCAGCTTTCCATCTCCGATAAACCACATCTCATCACGACCATCCGTCATATTCCGGATACGAAGCCCATCACCACTTGTCTGAAAGCCATAGTCATCACCAGCACCATGTGCCTCAATGGTGATCGTAGGTGCATAGGTTCCGCTGCCAACGATAAACAACCGCTCACCGACACTAACATCTTCTTCGAAGGTCGCATTACCAGAAGCATCCCATGTAGCCCGCACAATGTTGTTCGTTGCGAGCTTTAGGGGTTGAGCGGATCGCTGTTCGATTGTGGCCTCACCGCTATCTGTCACGGCGATTTGAAGGCCAGCTCCTGTGGTGTCGCCCGTCCCATTGGTAGTTAGAGACAAGCGCGTTTCTTGCCCTACAATCGGGTTGTGATAGTGAATACCGCGGCCAGACGCTACGCCTAGAGTGGTTCCGACTGTGAAGTTGTGATTGGTGTCCAGCCGCATGCCCTCCGATCCACCTGTGAACCAAGTTTGAACGCCGGTTGAAGAGGTGAAACGAAGCTCTGAGTTTGATCCCAGAATGGACGCGAAATTCGTGGTTGTAGCGTTGTTCCAAAATTCCATCAGACTGATATCGTCCGAGGACCGTCCTCGCATACGAACCGCCAGCGCGTTCGCCGGGGCCGTAAAGACATTCGTATCCGTGGTGTTGAGGCCAACTGCATCTATTGTACCATTAAAAACAGCATTGCCGGATGTATTGAAGCGCGCAACTTGCGTGTTGTTTACCCTGACATCGACAACATCATTTGAAAGCGAGCCGATGGCGATCACGCCACCGGTAACTGCCCAAAATGACTGAATTGATCCATTGTTCAGCGCAATACTGTCGGGGAGTGTCATGTTCTCGTTAACGGCCGTACCAGTTGCGCCACCGACGCGAACTTTGTCCGTGAAAACACTTCCAAGGTTCGTCGTGCCGTTCGTCTGGAGATCGTTAAACGTGACATTACTAGTATAGGCGACATCTTGATTCAGCGCGCCCAGATATCCCCACTGGGTGCTGGAGATCGTTGTGCCATCGATATTCTCAAGCTGCGTTGCTTCCGAGCTGGTCAACCCAGGGACATTGAAGTCAGTGTTCGGCACGGTCATCGTGCGAGACTGTCCCGTTGAAATACCGGATACATTAAAGCGTAGCTTTTTGGTGGCATCTGACTGACTTACGATCGATGTCGTATCCCCATCCCGAAAATCCACGCATGTATTGTTGTCGGTGATGATCGGGGCTCCATTCAGCGTTAGCGTGCTGAACGTAGCGACCGCGGGTGTCGTCACACCAATATTCGTATTGTCGATAGTGCCTCCGCCGATATTGACGGCGCCGGCGTCCTGGCCTGCGATCGTCCCAAGGGTGGCAATATCCGGCCAAGTTTCAATATGGACGATATCATTGGCGACGAGCGGCGTAAGATCGG
The DNA here is from genome assembly GCA_010016025.2 of Alatinidae sp. Z8VKAUB7J3. Classification (NCBI taxonomy): domain Eukaryota; kingdom Metazoa; phylum Cnidaria; class Cubozoa; order Carybdeida; family Alatinidae; species Alatinidae sp. Z8VKAUB7J3. The sequence continues at coordinate 15,146,260 of JAAAKM020000498.1, forward strand.
TAATGCTACTACCCGTCGTCGCACTGTAATCGGCATTGTCCAGAAGAACACCATTCAGGAACACACGGATGTTTCCGATAGGATATGACAATGTCTTACTGTCATCGTCCGCATCGGAAATACTGGTCTCTCCACCCACCGCGGTAAACGTAAAGGTTATTAACGACGATGCCGCAATCGACTGCCGCCACGTCGAACCGTCATAAACATTAAGTGCCTTGTTTGTCCTGTTGAAGTACAGATCACCTGATTGCAGTGTGCTGCCGTCATTCCGTGTGGCCGGATCGCTATCGAACGGACCTAAATAGTAGTTTGTAAAACCGGTCAGGTCGGATATCGACCGGTTCTCCAGACTTTCCCCGGCATTCCAGACAATCGCATGGTCCGCCACAGGGTCGGGGAAAGTCTTGTTTTCGAATACACTCCCTTCCGAGAACTTCAGTGATCGATCGATCTCCTGCTGTTGGCGAAGGGCAACTTGGGTGCCGATATCAAGCCCCTGCTCTATATCGGCAGTGAAGTTTCCGCTAGGTAGATCTACTTCCTGTTTTAGCGCTGGATAAAGCAGGATGACCAATTTCTCCTGAGGTTTTAGCGTATGGTCCGTAGGCGCCGTAACAATGTCCAGCTGACCGGATTTGATAGAGCCGTCACCGGAAAGATCAAACTCGGTACCACGTTCCCAGTCATTCTCCGTGCCGTCGGCAGACACGTGAACAACCCTGACATGATCCTTGTTATAGTAGACGAACGGGATGTGCATGGATGTTGCCGTACCGGTCATCTCTTCACGATTTACAGTGCTGTCGATGGTCAAGGCTCTTATCCTCTTCAAAATTCTCGTCAGCTGAGTTTTCCGTGTAACGGTCGCCGGAGACGGACTAGGCCACGACATGCGCGGCCTTAGCTGTACAAATACGGGTGGTACTGACCCCAGAAGGTTTGGTCACCAATCAGGTGGCGCTAACCTTGCCTCACTACGCGGGCCAATCGGACTTCTCCCAGTCGACCGGCAGGCTTCCGGCTAGTTGCTGGGTTTCAAGTGTATCTGAATGGAGTCGCGTCGCCTTGATCCAAGCCCAGACAGCTTCTATCTCAGCTTTTTCCGCCAGTTCGCCAGACGTCAACGTTCCACCATCCAGGCGTTTCTCCTGCAATTCGGCAGCACGGGCCATGAGATTGGCTTGCTTCCAGGTAGGATATCTTGCCTGAATTTTTCTAGCGGTAACGATCTTGATCCGTTTGCGCGGATTAGTGGTTTGCACGGCATCAAACACATGCGGCATAGGGAATCTCCCAGTTTACTGATGAAAATCGACGGAACGGATTGGAGAGGCGCCGTCCTAAACGGATAGGCCTTTATCTGCTTGCAACGCTAGTTTGTGCACACGGACCTCCTTGCCCGCAGGTGCAGTTAACTTTGAGCGGCATGTCGTCCCAGAAGGATCGGCTGAAACGTCGCCAACGCCTACGACAATGGCTCTGTTGCCGCCAAGACCGGCGATCTGGTTTTCCGCGGTGCCAGTGAAATTTGTCCCGCCGTTTCTTGAGACAAACATTTCAACGTCTCGTCCAATGACGGCAACGGCACCGGTACTCGTCGCTCCTGTTTTTACGTATGTACTGGCTGATGCTCCCTGATCGAGCTGCGCACCCCAGATAAACAGACCTGATGAACCGTTCCCGCTGTACACCTCCGTTGTTCCAGTCTCGACCAGCCGGATCACGGCACGAGCGTCCGTTTCGGATGGGATCACACCCGTTACGGAGCAACGGTACCACCCGGCGCCCAGTGACGTAATCGAGAATGCCTTGTTCGTAGGGGTGCCGTAGCTGGTATCAACATAGGTTTCCGATGAGAGGTCGAAGACAGCCTCAATACCAAGAGGTTGCACGTTTCCACGAAACGACAATTTCACAAGGGACCGGCTGTCTGCCTTGGCATGGCACGAGAACGAGTAAACTTGCCCGGAAACAATCGTGGCATTCTGGTAAAGCTCGTGGGCTTGGTTGGCAGTATTCTCGACAATCTTGTCTGCCGTTGAACCTCCGATCGGGTCTATCGTTGCGTCTGTTGTTACCGACAAGTCAGAAGTCGTCCAACCGGTTTCGAATTCCTCAGAACGGATGACAAGGTTCTCGCCTTCACCGACGCCCTCAAGTTCCGCGAGAACGCGCAGCTCATCCGGTGCTGCATCGGCCGTAAAGTTGTTAGTTTCGAGCGACATCGCAATTGGATCGCCCGGTATGGTAAACTTGACGTGGTCCATTTCGGCGAATTGGCCCGACTGATTATCAGTATGCTTGCCGTACCGGAAGAGCGTTGTCGCTACAGGCTGAATACCGACCGAGTTGCTACATGCAAGCCCCGTGAAAGTGTCAATAAGCGAACCGTCGATGTAGAACTTGACGTCAAACGTTTTAGCGGTGTGGTTGTAGTTCGATACGTCAAGTTTATAGTCATGCCACTGATCGTGCCCCCAAACGCTCGTATTACCGGCGAAGCTTGGGTTAGTCGTGGAAACAAGATAGCCTTCACCAGTCAACGATCCCGACGACGGCGTTGCGTTGTATAGGATCATGCCGAAGTAATGGTCGGGGCCCGTCATGATATAAACAGCGACGAACCGTCCCCCCGAAACGCAATCACCACGGATCCTGATTCCGAACTCAACGGTAAACGCGGACACGGACTCGAAATCAATGATCGATGCCGTGTTGTCGAGATACATATGGCAACCTGTAGAGTTGGCATTGCCGCCAACCTGCCAACCGGCACGCGCGTCCGACTGATAATCACTATATGCGGTCGAGGAACTATCGAAAGCACCATCGTTGCTGGCTGTGTTTATCTCCTTCCAGGTATAGGTGCCGTTGCTGCTGTTAGCCAAACTGCCGGAGCCGGTCCAACTCGTCGCCTGAATGTCTGTGGATTCCAAACCCTCGTTCACGACGTACTTCTCGGCTGTCTTATGAGACTCGCCACTGGAATTCGCCACATCCAAACCGGACGTATCGGCAAGCGTGTCAACGATCGTATTGACCAAAGCTTGCGGTCCGCTGGTGCCTTTCAGCACTTCGATATTCCAACTGTTTATAGCGGTACTGTCCCGAGCCTGGGAATCGACATCATCCAACCAGGCCTGTGATGCTAGGTCATGCGCCCGTGTCATTAGTCGTTGCCTCCAGCGCTCGCACCGTCACCCGCGGTCGGCGCGTCAGGTCGCGCAACTTGCAGCAGGGCGTTCCACACGGCGAGGAATGCCTCGACCTCCGACCCCTTCAAATCCACTCGCTCTAACAACCGCAACGCTACTACTGCAATTTTCGGATCCATTTTCACTTCTCCTTCCAGGTAGGCCGCCTTTGATGCAGCCGAATGGGCGCCCACCCCCCGCGGGGACAAACGCAATTGTGTCACCAAGGCCCTCAAGGGTCTCAGTGAGATCAAGTATCAACGTAAAATGATCGGGTACTGTGGGATACCTGGCCCGGATCGACCGACGACTAGGACTGGCGATCAACTCGTACCGGGGCAGGCTCGCCCTCTCGACAGACCGTTCCGTTATTGCGTGCGCTAAACCGCAAGCCCCTTATCCGCCTGCAATGAAATTTTGTTTACCCGAACCAACTTACCGGCAACGGTGGTAATTTTTGCACGACAGGCGGTATCGGGAGCATTGTCTGAAACATCTCCGGTACCAGCCACCAGGAATTCACCACCGCCTAACGTCGCCACTTGTTCTTCGGTTACGCCTACAAAAGTCGTACCACCGTCTCGCGACACCATCATTTCTATATCCCGGCCGATCACCGCGACTGCCCCGGTGCCTGAGGCTTCCGTTTTGACGTAAGTGCTTGCCGTTGATCCCTGATCCAATTGGGCTCCCCAGACAAATAGACCGGATGAACCGTCCCCGGTATACACTTCCGTCGTTCCAGTCTCGATCAACCGGATCAGGGCGCGAGCGTTTGTTTCAGATGGAATCACACCTGCCACTGAACACCGATACCACCCCGCACCTAGCGACGTAATGGAAAATGCCTTGTTCGTTGGGGTACCGTAACTGGTTTCGACATAAGTCCCCGACGACAGATCGAAGACAGCCTCAACGCCATGCGATTGCACATTCCCCCGAAACGACACTTTCACAAGGGATCGGCTGTCAGCCTTGGCATGGCACGAGAACGTATAGACCTGTCCGGAAACGATCGTCGCGTTCTGATAAAGCTCGTGGGCCTGGTTAGTCGTATTCTCGACAATCTTATCCGCTGTCGACCCTCCGATCGGATCCGTCGTCACGTCTGTTGTCACTGACAGATTGGAAGCCGTCCAGCTGGTTTCGAGTTCCTCGGAACGGATGATCAGGTTCTCGCCTTCCGCGACACCCTCAAGCTCCGCGAGGATGCGTACCTCGTCCGGCGCCGCATCCGCGGTGTAACTTGTTGTTTCGAGAGACATCGCCCCAATCGTGCTGGTGAACGTGGCGCCATTGATCGGGGTCGTTCCATCGGTCTGCGAGAGGTCCCCAACAGTCCCGCCGGCCGAGATATCGGTCCGCAATGTCCCCATATCTCCTTTGTAAAAGACCTGGCATGTTCCCGTGGGCACCGTGCCATCGGCGCCCAAGTCCACAGGTGCGCCGCTTGAGTAGAATTTCGCCAAATTGGATGCGTTCGTCAGATCGATGTACGTTTTATCGAACCAGAGACGATGGATATCCATATCCGCAGGGTTCGCACCTGCCTGCCCAATGGTCCAGTACCCGTATTGCAAATTGATATTGTCGTTCACAAAGCTCGCGGTCCCGGTATCGTCAGCACCGTTGATATAGAGTTTGCCAACGCCAGCGGCCGTATCGAAGCTTGCAACGACATGGATCCATCCATCGGACTGGGTCCATTCCGAGCTTGAATACAGCTTCATGTCTTCGTTGGACGAAAGATCCCAACCGCGCAGCCGAATCTTGTTGTCGCTATGCCGCTCAAGTCTCACGAATCCGCCACTATCGGCGTTCGATACGATCGATAGCGCCGTGCTATCGGAACCATTCAGCCGAAAGAAAGCCTCTATTGTGGCCTGCTTGCCGTCGCCATACGTCCCTACCGTCGTTGAATGGATGGCGTTTGAAGCAAAACGAGCAGTCTTGAACTCGGTCGCGTTGGTATAATAATCCGCATCGGCATCATAGATTTCCCCTGTCGATGCAGAGGTATCAATACCGGTTTCATCGGCCAAGGTGTCAACAATCGTATTTATCATGGCTTGTGGACCTGTCGTGCCCCTCAAGACCTCTATATTCCAACTATTGATAGTGGCGCTGTCCCGTGCCTGGGTGTCGACACTATCCTGCCAACCCCGTGAAGCTAACTCATACGCGCGTGTCATTGTTCCTTGCCTCCGGCAGTTTCATTTTCGGTTTCTGTTGGGCCGTTGGGTTGCACAGCTTGCAGTAAGGCGTGCCGAACGGCGAGGAACGCCTCCACTTCCGCCCCTTCAGGTCCATGCGCTTTGGAAACCGCGATGCGATCGATGCAAGCTGTCCATCCATCTGCATTTCTCGTTCTGGAAATGCCACATCCAACGCAGTCAGATAAACGCCCATACCCCACTGGAGTGAACGCAGTTCGTCGATAATGCGCAGAAGGGCCTGAATTGATGGGTTAGAATGTGTGCTATGGTAACATCGACACAGCTGGCGTGATTGTTATCGAAAACCTTCCAGCGATTTGTGACACCAGCTTAAGCCGCTGCCAACGTTGTTACCGTCCCTGAAGATCCACGATATTTCAGGGCCCCGCTTTCAACATAAAGATATCCGCCACCAGTAGGGTTGTTCGTAGGGGCAGTACCGTTTGAAAGCCACATGACGTTCGTTCCATTGCCCTGTGGGCCAAATGCGGCTGCGGTCACACCATCATCCTGAAGAAGGACCCGTCCAACCCCTTTAGCACTCAGACGCAACTCAGGATTCGCATCCGTCCCGGCGGCCTGGATTATCGGAGAGCCACCTGTGGCCGCACCCTGCACCGCAATATGATTCACTGGGTCGGCGACGTGATTTATGCGCAGCTGTGGATTGTTGGCCGCGAACGACGTCGCCCCTGTAACAAAGTCGATATACCCACCCGTACCGGCCTTCTGGAATCGCCACACACCATTCGTTGCGTCCCCGGTCATCCACTGGTTCGCGACTTCCGTTCCAGAGTTGTTGTACCAGCGTTGCCCACCGAACTGGGATGCTGTGTCACCTGAAAGGAAGTGGGAGAGAAAAATCGGGTTGACCTCAGTGTGATATTGACCGCCTGTGACGTGGTCACCAACGGATAGTTTGCCTTGAACGTAGGCGTCCTTTACCCGGTTTGAGCCTCCTCCAATATCATGTGCATTGTTCGTTATTGGTAAGAAGTCACCTCCACCGGTAACATACCAACGCTGTGTATTATTCGTGGCAAGCACCAGCGCGGCATTGGCTTGGTTATTTACCTGAGCATTTCCAGTTACATCGTACTGGCCGATCAGAACCTGCGCTGGTGATCCCGTAAACTGCTGTGCTATCTGCTCGCCATAAACCTTGAACTGAGCTCCACTGGCACTCGTGCCATTGACCGCGATAGTCCCATCGCTGTTGACATATAGATCGTCACGACCGTCCGTCTGATTACGGATGCGGAGGCCACCGCTGTCATTTTGCAGAATGAAGTCATCAGTTCCCGAATGCCCTTTCAGTGACACACTAGATGCATAGGTTCCGGTCGCAGTAATCGTGATGGGTTCAATCAACTCCAGCTGTCCATCCGCCTTTAGCCACATTTTCTGGACAGAGCCGACTCCAAAGCCAAGGTCCTGCGCGTCACGCAACTCGATGATGCCTGAACCGTCGTCCTGAACCACGATTTGGAGGCCATCCGCCGCACCATCACCGGTGGACGCGTTGGTCAGGCTGAGGCGCGCCTGCTCACCGGCCGCGGCATTGTGAAAGTGAACCCCCTTTCCGGATGCAACCCCATTGGTCGTTCCCATCATCACGTTACCGGCACTATCGAACCGAGCCCGGACCGTGTTCCCCGTGATGATGGCGAACGGATCGCTGCCGACCGTGCCAATCATCAGACTGTTTACACCGGCATACTGCCCCTGTCCGGAGCCGAGACGCCAAATCCCCGCGTCCGTCCCGCCCAATTGAATTGTCGAGAAACCGGTCGCGGCGGTGTTGGTGATATTCATGCCGAGATTGTTATCCGTCAGGGAGCCCGTCAGCGTCGTGCCAACCCCATTGGCGTTGACGGTCAGCCCGCTGAAGGCCGGACCATCATCAGTATCCAACCCTTGGCTAGGCAGAGTTACATCCGCATCGGGGAAACTGACTGTTCGGGTGGTGCCCGGAGATACAGCCCCCACATTGAACTGCACTTTCTTAGTCGCATCAGAAGAATGCGCGAAGGCTGTCGTTGATCCATCGCGGAGGGTTAACAGCGTATCATTATCCGTCGAAACGGGCGCACCACTGAGATCCATGGATGTCTGAACGTCCAGAACTGTAAACACACCAGTGGACGGTATCGCCGCGCCGATTGGCGTGCCATCTATCGTCCCGCCATCGACATCTACCGCTTCCTTGTCTTGACCAGCCAAACTCCCGAGGGTCGCAATGTCCGACCAAGCTTCGATATGAACATTGTCACCCCCGATCAGTGCCGGCAGCCCCGTAATGCTTGTACCCGTCGCGGCCGTGTAGTCAGCGTCATCCAACAACACTCCATTGAGATAGAGGCGAATACTCCCCACAGCATAGGCTAGGGTCTTACCGTCATCATCTTGCCCCGTCAGGCTGGTTTCCCCGCCAGTCGCCGTGAACGTGAAAGTATCAAATGACACCGCCGCGACGGTCTGGTTCCAACTCGCCCCATCGTAGACCTTCAATAGTTTCGTCAAACTGTTGAAGTACAGATCACCCGCCTCCAACGCGCCCCCGTCGTTGCGCATAGTTGGATCCGTCGGGAATGGCCCCAGATAGTAATTCGTGAGGCCGGTCAGATCCGATATTGGGCGGTTCTCAAGATCGCCAACAGCATTCCAAACAATCGCCTTATCGATACCGGGCTCCGGGAAAACTTTGCTGGTGGTCGAGCTGGTATCCGTGAATTTTAGAGAGCGGTCGATCTCGTCCTGTTGCCGTAGGTCGACCTGGCGGCTGATATCCAGTCCCTGCTCAATAACGCCCGTAAAGTCTCCTCCTGGCAGATCGACTTCCTGCAGTAAACTCGGATAGAGCAGGATCACAATTTTCTCACCGGAAGCGGGGGTATAGTCCGTTGGAGATGTGTTGATGTTAAGCGTACCACCTCCTGAGGAGCCGATGCCAGCCAAGTCGAACTCGGTTCCGCGAGTCCAGACGGTCTCCTCTCCCGACGGCGACACATGTATGACCCGCACATGATCGTCATTGTAGTATACGAACGGGATAGAAGTCGTCGTGGTGACCCCATCGCCATTCATGGTTTTTCGATTGGTGGTACTGCCAATGGTCAAGGCTCACGTCCTCCATGAAAGCGCACGCACGTGCGAAAACGGTGATCTGGTTAAATCGGTGTTGCGCCAGAGGACACCTTGGCTCGACGTCTCGAACCACGGCGTAGGGCGCCTGGGTAAGCGCGTTCTGCTGTCAGCTTAAACTTTGGGGAAAGCCTCGGATGTCCTTCGCTTCGATCGAAGCATTAGACCTCAAGCAAGTCTCTTTCGGCTCGCGAGATGCACCCGACGCAATTCACGACGGAACAAAGTATACGATGGATAGTAAGTACTCTGGCATTTTAGAAGCAACGTCAGTCATATGAGGGAGCTGCTGTCCCTCCGATCCGGCCACTTCTCGTCACCACTTCCTTGGACATGCACAACCCAAGCACCACATCAATGCATGCGCCAATGCCTTGAATTTACTATACTTCGCCACCATATAAAGATCGGCCAACTCGACATCCGGAAAATTAGGCGGCTACCGGTAATTTAGCTGCACCTTCGGGTGTGGTTGATCATATGAGGGGAGTGCGTCGTCCCTCCGAGTTGGCCACCCAACATAAGATACCCGACAACCGATCCGTAAATTTTCTCGCTTTGAAAAACGAGGAGACCTTACCCGGTGCTGGCAGCATAGGGAAAGGTGTATTTGTCGTGTTCAACGGTCGAAGATATCAAATCTTGAATCTTGCTGGAGCCACACTATCTTTTAGTCGGTCGACTCGACATCCGGAAAATTAGGCGGTAGCCGGTAAAGGTTACTTGGTTTCCAAGTGGTCTCATATGAGGGGATCTTATCGTCCCTCCGAGTCGACCACATAGCTCATAGCGCGCCTTTCACGACTTCATACCGCTTCTTGTCCAGCAGAGTCACAACGTCATTTTCCGTGCTCGCGCTATGAACGAAACTGCCCTGCTTCATCGCTGATCTATCACCACGCTGAACCTTCTGACGAGTTTCGACTTTAACAATAAACTTCGCGCGTTTGGCCTTGTTGCCTTCTCCCGGAATATCAAACACGTACAACAAAGCCGGATCATTAACATCCCATAGTACAGCTTTGGGATTTTTCATGAGTTCCGGCAAACTAAGTATCATATCCTCCGGAACTTGAACCTCTCCTCGTTTTACCGACCTGTTATCCTGGTTCTTTGCTATTCGGCCTTGATTTCTTCGCATCTCAAAGGTTACCTGAGGGTAAAAAAAAGGAAGATTAGATAAAATTAAGTCGTCAAAACGAAGCAACCCCATTCAATTTGATTTTATTTGCGCTCTTCAAGACTGTTCAAGACATATATAGTTTTCAGTAAGGCGCCAATGAGACAATAGTTTTAGACTTTTACGCCCGTAGTTCGCAATTCAAAGCTGCCCGTTAAATGCAGAGTTTACTACAAATTTTTGCTGGGACTTTGATTTTGCGAACGCATTTCAAAGCTGAATTGAAAGGAAGCTGACCGGAAGGACAAAGTTGCCTGTATGTTAAGTGCTAATCACCTTTCGAAACGGGTACAATTATTTCTCTTACATAATACGTAAGCAACGGTAACTCTTTCATAGATTAATTTTAAGAATTATATTATTTCATCAGAAGGGAAACGGAAAAGTTATTTTCGAGAATAGAGAAGGGGCTAGTCGCTAAGAGAAAGGTGGGGTAATCTCGTATGAAAAGGGGGACAAGCCACCATAGTAGGTGCATAATGGATCGTCGAATGGGCCCAGGCAACTTGTCCGCTTGGGCAAGATAAGGCATTGAGTTGTAATGTCGCCAAGCTGCGCTTATTCAGCGAGTTTGAACTGGGGCCATGAATTCCTTGAGTGCTTTTGAATTTGTTAGTTATGTTGAAACAATCCTGGATAGGTCCTGGGGTTTTGTCGTTCGTTAGTGCCATGAATTTTATTTTTCAGGCGACTTGAAATTTGTTTTCACCCTGTTGCCGTGTCAGATTTTCCGCAAGTTACGTTTGTTTGCCCATTTCTTTTAATTATAGGGAACATGGTCTACTGTAATGTAAACCGTACTTATTATTGCCTTCTGACTTTATTGAAATCAGTTTGTCTGCAGTTTGATTTTCTTATTAGGTCTCTGTAATCTTTATTACCCTTCAAGAAAAGACCTGTAAAGTCCTTGGATTTGCCTATATTTTTAGAAAAATGTTGGAACTGCCCCGAAATTTTTATCCCTAGTGCCCTTGAAATCAGGAAAGGTATTGCTTTCAAATACGCGAAAGGCCTGGATTTCTTAGTAAATTTATTTATCTCTGATAAAGCTGTTATTCTTAATAATATTTGTGCCTACTCATGTCAGCAATTGGTATGTTGTGAAGTACTTTGACACTGCAGTTTCAGAATATACTCCCGCCGTGGTCTGCCCCACGGTGATGTTTCTAATTAATATCGACAGTAGAGGATCTGAAATGTCAGTTTTGTCAAAGGCCAAGTCACATGAGGTAGAGAGACTGGTCTTTAACTGCGTTGGACGGGATGTCGATGTTCAGGGGTGGATGCTAATGTGGCAGCTAGAGAAATAGAGTATGTTAACATCGGAGATCACCTAGTTGTCGGTAGAGCACGCGCCGCGTAAGCGTGGTTCACGGTATGGATCCCCGATGGTGACACATTTTCTGTTTCTGAAGTATCTTTTCAAAACGTAGTAGAGTACTAAAGTGTAACGTCACGATTTAATGATTATCAGAAATTTGATATTTTGGGGGGCTCATTGCTTTCTTCTTGTTGACATAAATAACCTGTCCAAAATTTGAAAATCAATGAGATACGCCCTTTCAAACTTTAAATCATGCCTATCAAAACCTTGTTAAAAGAGCCCAGTTCATAATTTTATCAACTGAGCAAAATTAACAATGTTTCCTTAATGCCTTTTTCAAACAGCCGTTTCTCGCAGCTGGTACGAGACTTGAGCTCAATATTTGGTACACGGGCATTTGGTGGTAGGGTTAACAATGTGATATAGTTATATTTGCGATTCCTCGAAGAACATTTTTGTGACGTCATCACTTTAGTACTCTAGTAGTAATGGAACGAAATATACAATGTATGGCACTGCACTTTGGTATCTTTCAAAGTAGCAATTTCTTTCGTGTCTGCAGAGGAAAGTTCTCAGGCCATGATGTAGATGTCTTCATCTGCACGAAAGAAGATCATCAAACGTCCAGTCTCCTTCGACGCTTAGTAACAAAGCTTAGTGATATGGTAAGTTAATTTAACCGCTAGCTGTTCCTTAAGGTTATTTTGTGTTCTATACTTTGAAAACCTTCTTTATTCATTTATTATGCATCGTCATACTTTCTATCTTTCATTTATTCTTATGGACTTGTTTGATTTAAATTTTGCTATTTTGTAATCACATGTTCTTGTCGTCAACTTATTTTCTAATCACAAAATCGACTGCTCTTCCAGAGCAACGTTTTACATGCACTCGCTCACTTTTTATCGACTTCTGTTTCATTCTGTCGTCGTCAACTTCTGTAGCCACTCTTTTTTGATTCTTGTGTGTTTTTTATTCTTAACATTTCATGTCATTTATCCCTTTGACCTTCGTTACTCAGATATTTCTTCAATATTGCGTTGAGTAACGGATTCATTTTGCTTAACGTTTTCGCCATACACTGATCACAGCAATCGTATGGAGTGGAATTAGAAAGCTGTTACGATGAATTTATAGGAAACGAAAAGGTCCTAGAAAATAACGGCTATGAGAGCGACATGTTTTCTGCCACTCGTGTTATTGAAAAAGGCGTACATTGTAAACAAATTATTTTTGTCGACAGAGTACCGGCTTCTTTGTTTTTATAAATGCCGCCTCTAAAGCGGCAAGATAAATAGGAGATCTGGCTCTCGTTAATACCCTAAACGAATCCTCTTGATAGTCGTCAGCACATGACGGGTTTTCAATCAAATGCTGTCCTATTGCCGAGTCTGTTTTGGGATCTGTTGACTTGGCTTTGTTTACGCGATTCGGTAAAATGTGTACAGTGTTCAGAATAGCTAACACGAAGTGGGGGTTGTATAGAGCGATGGTCAAATGATAGCTGTAGTGCTTTGGATATGTAATGAGGATAGTGTATCTAGATCCAGAGGAAGGTAAAGATAGAAGTGCTTGAACTTCGCACTCTAGCTAGTGGAAGGATATAAAGTAAGAAGCGAGGCAGAATAGATCAATTGCAATCAGATTGGAAGTCATGAAGAATCACGATGGCTCATGTTTGTGAGTACCCAGCACCTTGAAGATGTTAGTTAAATGGCTTATTAGTTATTTAGTCACTGCCTTTCATTGTACGCATGTTGGAAAGTCGTACATTTCATTTAAGAGAATAGGTGCTTTCATGTGTGTGAGGAGTGATTTCCTTTTATATTTAACATAGGTGGAGCGCTTAAGGATTTGTAACGATCTTTAAATGTGTTTTAATCTTTGTTCAAGTACAACGATGTTATATGAGATTAAATCAACATTAAATTCCATGACAGATTGCATATTGATACTGCAGTTCAGTGAATTGTAAGTTAAAGAGAGGGGTCACAAGATAGCGTACAGCTTAATAAAAAATTGTTAAGCGTTCTTGGTGGTTTTCATTGGATACACATAAGCATTATATCATTAAGGCACCCATGTACGTCTCGCCTGGCAATAAAATTCTGTTATATGGATTTTAATCAAGAAGTACTATCAAAGCAGTGTCAGTGTCCCAAAGGAAATGGAATTGATAATGTCTCACTGAAACTATCGAAACAAGATCATTGTACACAAAGCATGCAAGCTCTGAAGGGAAGGGTTCGCATCTGCTGGCTGTCTCCGCCTTGCAAAATGCTTTTCTATGTTTCAGGCTTAGCGATGAGTTGCTTAAGGTATGCAATCTATTATCTGATGCCTTATAAAGGCAACAAGTTTTCCACAATTTGTAGGCGCACAATTGCCTTATGTGTACTCTTGGGTGCCTAATAGACGTCCCCCTCCCCCGCTAATTAATTTTTCAAAAATTTTCCACCCAGGACATTCTTATTCCAACCCCCTACGCTTATTAATTTTTAAGTAATCTCTCACCCATTACAAATTTTGAGGAGGTACTTGGCGGGCATAGAAAACATCTTTATTAAAATATGAAAAGCATGCATTAAAAAGATGAAGGTTGCCTGTTAAGAGTCTGGAAGAAGTATGGGGAAGCGCATTACAGATGTTAGCAATAACACTGTCATTCAGCAGGAGGATGAGTGGAACATTTTTAAAATCTTCGATGGCATGACTTTGAATAACTTACTATTGATTGTGTTGTATTACCCTACTTTTAGTAAGTTGCAGTTGATTCTAAACATTGATTCCTGACTTCATTTTTTACACTTTATGACCAGGCCCCCCGTCTATTACATTTTTTGCTCATGTTCCACCCCACCCCCGTCTATTCCAACCCTCCCTTCTATTAGGCACCCAAGAGTAGTGATCATATATACACTTTATTTTAGGTCTTTTGTTTCGTTAAAGGAGACTGAGTGGATGATGAAATTTGGCGACTTGTAACTTTTGAAATAACTCATGTACTTTTTGTCGTTTACTGAATCTGAGTGGATATTGAAAAATGGCTACCATTATAATTTAGTTGTATGTGCTCTGAGCATGAGTTTAAATACGTTCCACGCTCGCAAAAGCATGAGTCGCACTATTCACTCGCTCTTTTAGCAGTGCCTTGCCTGAACTGTTATAAAAACTACCATACGTCAACTTATTGGCCAACTGTAAATTTCCATATTGCTGTGAGCGTTTAGTAACTGCATTTCTCAACGATTATTAGACGCATTTAGCGACGGACAAATGGACATGAATCAAAAGATCTATAATTTATCCATTCTTTCAGCGCCATGAAGTCAATGATCCGAAGTGACTCAATGGTCCGAAGTGGTCCGACGTGACTCGAAGACCGATCAACATTTACTAGATTCAATCAAAATCACGGTTCCTTTTTCAATAGTCATACTTAGAGATCTGCATTTATAACCTGCTATTTTTTACCGTAAATCCTCGTGTCTAGTTGACTTCTCTTCGCGTGCACATGAATATGTGGTTTACATATAGCTGCTGTATTTTAATTGGCTGGCTTAAATTTTTGTCCTAATATTTGTCTTTTCCGTCATGAAATGCATTAGTTAAGTTAGCAAATCAACTTTAAGATTAGGATTAAATTAAATCAACTGTTTTAGCATGTATATAAATTGCGGCTGTTTAAGTAGTTTAACTTGTTGAATTGGCCAAGAAAAGGTTATACTGTAAGACGGTTGTTACCATTTCATGTTTTCAATCGCGTGGGCAGGAAATGCGTAATTGTTAATCGCTTATATGATTCCTTAGTGTAGAAGAGGTCAGAAGTAATTGATACTTCTTAGAATTTTTGTATACGACGTTAAAACTGCACTGTTGGGAATATTCCGTTCCTTACTTTGTGAAGCATGTGGCATAAAAAGGATTAAGTTTTGTAAAATTAAATAAATGAGAGTCACTGTAAAAAAACACCGATCATTTATTTGTTTATATTTATTTGCCGTACGTTTTGTTGGGGTAATGCATTAATAGGCCAATATCTGTTTCCTTTTTGGATATCCTGCACAAAGCAACGCCTCTTGTAATTCGCACCGTACTCAGACGTCTTTGTCATTAATTTCGGCAACCGACTTGGTAGGACATGGATTCTGTCGTTACGGAATTACATTTGCAGACTGACAAACATCCTGTAGCGACAATTAGCGAATAACATTGACAGAAATTTGCTGCTGTTTCATTTCAAAATAGCCAAAATATGTTTGGACTAAAAGCAATTTTCATGAGAATCCATTGTGTAGAGGTTAGTTATATCCCACCGTTAGTGTGATGAAATTACTTGCAAAGAACTGACATCTTAAAGAGAAATTCATTGAAACATTTCTGCTTGCCTGACATTATCATTAGTTCAAATATCTGACTGTAGGTTAGTTTCGTTTATTTGGATTCCTCCATTCTGTAGTCTTCCCATAGATGGCGACTATGAAAGTAAACATAGCAAAATTCCCACTCGTATTAGAAATAAGTTCATCAAAGATCTTGAGTACTTGGTTCTTGGTAGTCTCATCCATTTCGGTTTCCAATTCAGACATCTGGCAAAGTTAATTTAGTCCTATATCTACATTTAGACGGACA
>JAAAKM020000498.1:15174273-15230037 GCA_010016025.2 Alatinidae sp. Z8VKAUB7J3
CAGAAGAGGGGACCCGTAGACCCCCTCCATTTCCGCTTATTCAGAAGTGTTGGATGCTTTTTTTAACAATTGCTAAGATTCAATTGCCCCCCGGATCAACCTGGAATAGCGTAACAACCGGCATAACCCTACCCATGGGCTCCAACATTAAATTTACGAAGTTTAGTTTCATTTGGCTTCATCATGAAAATATTGCAAAATTTTCAAAGACAGACAGACAGATAGACAGACAGGCTTATATTATAGATATGCAACTTACAATTGATCGCTGACTTTAAGAGGTGTGTTTTTATAGTTGTGGGCAACAGAAGACATTTTCTAGGCCACACCAAGGCATGTGAAACTACACCTTGAGTGCTCTACTTTGCCTTGCCATCCGGTTTTAAGTCTTGGTATCCACAGGTTGCCCTGCAGGTTCGACTGCTTTTCTCCACATTGTTTTTTGTTGCAACGCTTTTCTCCACTCTTCTCTGTTGGCTGGGCCAAGTCTTGTCAGACCCCATTTCTACTTTATCTTCACTAATTATCTTTTGTAAGTAAAAAAGGAAAACAAGTTTTGGTAGCCTAAGGTTTTGGTTGCATTTTAAATACAGTTCATTTTATATCATACCATACTTTTTTACTATTTTAAACTCCAGCTTATGCTATGTAAGGATTACCAACCTTAAATAACAGTAATTTTAATTAAGATGCAATTACGTTATTTCTGCAGCATTTTAATCGATCACTGCGACTGTATGCTTGGAGGGAGAAGAACATAACAATATCAAATCATGCCATCTGGGATCACAGTAAACAGGTATGTATGCTTCGCAACTCTGGTGTAAATGTGCTAATCGGCTAAAGGAACCAGGGGACTGCACGCACCTTAGTAGATTACTTTATTAATTATGTTCAAGCGACAGAAAACTAAGAATTCAGAACGTAGTCAGTTATGAGACAACACTTCTTATATTTAATTTGATTTAATATTGCGTTCATTAAGGGATTCATTCTGCTAAATATTGTCGCCTCACACTGATCACAGCAATCGTATGGAGTGAAGTGAGAAAGTTTTCACAATGAATTTATAGAAAACAAGAAGACCAAAATACGTCATTCAAGATAACAGTCACGAGAGCGACACCTGTTCTGCCACTCGTGTCATGGAAAGCAAGTGGCAGAAAAGGTGTGGCTCTCGTAACTGTTATTTTGTACGACGTGTTTTGGTCTTCTTGTTTTCTATAAATTCATCGTAAAAGCTTTCTCACTTCACTCCATACGATTGCTGTGATCAGTGCATGGCGGAGTTATTCATATGCGATAAAAGGAACGAACAAATTCTAAACAACATTCCCACCCAACGATTTCCTGCTTACAACAACACTGTCTTACACAGGTCAAATTTTTATGAAGTCGGTAAATCATGAAATTACAAATTTGCCTTTAGCTTCTAAAAGGAGCTATAGCTACGGCTACTTTTGCAATTACTGCCAGAATGAGAGGCTATTGCTGTACTTTCTACCACAAGAACTACTTATACTACTGCTGTTTCTACTCCTACAACTACTGATACTACTGATCCTTTTGCTACTACTGGTCCTAATACTACTCACACTACTTCTACTATTTTCTCTACTCGTCTTATTACCACCGTCACAGCCCTCTCCACGATCAATCCAACTAGACATAGGAGGCAGCGTACCTGATATGAGGATCGCTTCTCCTCGCCTTTTGGCAAGGAATGGATGTAGTGTCTTTTTTCATTGATGACAGATTCTTTCCATAATGCGCGAGAGGCAGTCCTGCTGGACGGTTGAGCCTGCATAATGGTTTGCTTCTCTGCCCGGTAGCCAAAATTAAGGGGCGTTACCCTTTATTAGTTAGCCTGTTTGGTGGTTTTTCTGTTTATTTAGGGTAGTTTCGATTGACCCCAGCACAGCAACCGCGACCTTGGGGGAACTCCCGACTCTGGGACAAACAAACTGAAGGGGAACTCCCAATACCCTCTTACGCAACTAAAACGGTAGCGAGATGTAGGTAAATTTTGAAGCTTGGTATAAGCTGATTAGATTTCTGAGGAATTCGTCACACTCTGACTCTCTTTCAAATATCACAAATGTGTCGTGAACGTAAGGAAAATAAACGATAGGCTTTTGGGAAGATTAAAAAAAGTTGAAGGTCATGGAAGCCAGCGAAAATATTAGCCTGGGACCGTGCTGGGCCCAAGGGACTTCCCATGCTTAACCCCTTCTGTTGTCAGCACATTTTACTGTTGAAGTTGAATTTAACACTACGTGTTGCAAATTCCATCAATTCAATATTTTCAATTTCATTGAATTGATTAAAGTTGCAACATGCGGTGTTCAAGTGGGATCTGTCATTTTTGGGAGAGTTTGCCGAAGGGAAATGTATCCAGTACCAAATTCTCCTCTCAATATTTCCGTCCTCTGATAGTAAGAAGCGTCTTCTCCTTCCAATTCTTTATCCGGGTCTTCCTTCTTAAGGATGGGAATGTAGGGAAGCGTCTTCATGAACGCCAAAGTGGTTCATTTTTCTTTGAATTTGTCTCTTTTTCTCTTCTTTGCCTTCCTTCTAGGTCTTCTTCCTGTTGTTTTTGCTTCCATTGCCTTTCTGTACTGCACTGTTTCATCCATCCGACTAACATGTCCGGACCACCTAAACGTAGATTGTCTAACTTGCTCGATGATATCATTCACTCCAAGATCTCTTCTTATTTCTAAACTCTTTTGTTGATCTCTCAAAGTCACTCCTTTTACCCTTCTCAGCATCTTAATTTTTGTCGCTTCTAATATCCCCTCTTTCTTCTTTCCCACTGTCCAAACCTCAGATCCATAAAGCAGAAAAGGGCGTATGATTGTTTTATGCAATTTTACGTTCAGCTTAATAATTCTACCAACGGACATACGGGAGCGAATGCTAGTCATCGTTCCGCCGCAATATATTATGTAATGGCACCGATTTCACCCTGATTTTTCTTTGTCTTAAATTTTATTGCACGCTGTATTTTTTAACAAACCACAAGGAATTAGGTTCTTTAATCGGCTTGCTGTCCATGGCACAACTTAAAAAATCATATCTTTCAATGATATTGAAATATATCTTTTAATAAACAGCGGTACGGCGGTAATTATCATCATCTTGCCGTTAAAACTGGAGAGTACACAGAAAATCAAAACTGAGCCGTTCGTCCACGTGGTGAGAAGCATTTCACAGAATTCGCAAATGATGATGTGACCGCAGTATGCAGAAATGATATCTTTTACATCTTCATGATGATAAAATTCGAACCGAAGCTTTCCTTACAGTTTTTTAGGACATACGAATAGCAGCTTGCGGTTACATATGCTTGAAGGGATGTTGTAGGTTGGAGTTTGAATGTGAGATTCGGTGATCGCAGAGTCCGCAGGTCACGGAGTTTTGCATTTTATGAGTACTAATGTAAAAACACTTAACAGATCTCTTTTCAATCTTTATGATTCCCTTGAGATAACATTATTCTTTATTCACCCCGAGCACTATAAAACATCAAGTTACTTAGATCAATAAATTTTTGATATCCAATTTGTACCTGTAGAAATGTACAAAACTGGAGGCCTGATATTTAAAATATTTCTCTAAACCCTAACTACCTATACACAATATATTACATAATCTGGCCGATGGCTTTGTGTCAGATGAAACTAAGAACTTTAAATTCTGAATCAGTTCAACTCAAGTCTGAATACTCAAGTCATGCAAATTTTCACAAAACATCCCCATTCACAATTAAACGCCCAATAACTCCCCGTCCTAAATAACACCCTCAAGTATTTTGGTGTCACCATTAGGGGCGCACATGAACAGTGGTTGAGAAGCATTGAATTACAAGGAGGATATTGTGGTGTAAGACTATCGGAAGTGATATAAGTTTTGATGGACGTTCATTTCCATTATTTATTTCGGAAACATTCAATGACCTGAGATTATTCACAGTTATTATGCTCTAACTTAAACAAAACCTTTCCTTGAAATGTTCTCACGCATGCTCAGTATTTTCTTTGCAAGTATTCCATTTTACTGAGTTCTTGTACTAATTGGACTGTCATGTTGTTGTGTTGCTATCGAGTCTGGCACTCGATAGTGTAGCTCATAAAACTAATTTTTAATTCGAGATCTGTTCTCATATGGGAGAGGGGTTGGTAAGCTCCTCATTCTCTGCTTTTCTATTTTTACAAAATCATTTATCTTTTATCCCAAATACATATACTAACACTAGAGCAATCAGAGAGCCATTTTAACAATTGTCAAGGCGGCCGAGGGGCGTGATCTCTGAAAAGGGCGTGGTCATGGGTGACTTGACATACTTGACTTATCAGCTCAGGTATTTGCATCTTCTCGTTACATTAATAATAAGCCATTTGTCTCTATTCATTGTCCGTCGTTTTGCTGTCTCAATTGGTAGTCCTGTGCCTTTTCTGATTTGGTCTGACCACCTCATAGGTGGTCTCCCTGGCGGTCGTAGGTCATAGGTGATGGGTTAAAATATCTAATATATGATTCATTACTTCTTACGTCTATGGAAGTCGATACGGAGCAATTATCAAAGGAAAACGTTTACGGTGGATATATTCCACGTGATGGGTTCATATGAAATAGCACTTTATGGGAATAAAGTGGGTAGACCTGTGTCCATCCAAATCCTCGGTTGTTAAAGTTAGTTATCATTTGATACGCAAAAATATAAGGAGCGGTAATGTTTTCACTTCTTCGTATTTGAGAGTGAGGTGCAAAAAATGCGAGTATTTCTTAGAAACTTAAGTTATATTAGCTATTACACAAAATTTTACATCAAAAGACATGTTCATGAACTCTTTTGTAGTTATGCTGATTTATATCTGTTAAGAACAGACAATTATCACTCGGATCACAACACTTCAGCCTTACTTTTGATTGACTAATTGCAACAGCTGCTGATACTAATGATTAGCCTCGCTTTCTATACGAGGCATTACTAGAATGGCATACGCAAAGGCTGTACTGTCTAACAATATACAATTTGTTAACGCCGTCGATTACACAAGGCGGACACAATTATAGATCATCGAATCTTTATATAAACTCCCTTGTAACTTCACCGATAAACATTTACTAAATCACAAGCTTTAAATTTATAAAATCTCGATGTTGTAGCCTCTGCGGATATGTAGCGCTAAGAGACTGAAAGCGTACTTTCATCTCCTCTCCAGCATGCCCTTCTACAGGGAGATGTGGTTGCATGAGTGACTCTGTAAGCACTTAAAAATTTCTAAGCTCAGCGAAACTTTTTAAAATGGATTTATCTTGCTTTATTGCACGCTTCTCTGTACGATTCCTTTTAACTGCTATCTGCAAAAGTTTGAGTTTTGGAATGGCTGGTAAAATTCGCGCGAAAAATCATTTCGAGTCAAGTGACTGGTTCATAACAAGCAAGCAATTGATTGACACTTGTGATTCATGACCCGATCATAGGGAGATGAAATCACATGGTTATTTTAATCGTATTTAAGAACAATGATGTATCATGGCAAGATCTTGTTTGTAGTGCCACTATTCGCCAAGCAACCCCTGACCCTACTTAATTCTTTCCCGTAAAATTAAGTCAAGGGTACGTGTTGGACAAAATCTACTCCCTATTTAGGGCTATAAACATAGATTAAGATAGGAGGAAGAAGCAACATGGGGTAGGCTCCATGGCGGCTAGTAAAATGATTAATGCAAATGTGCCCAGTTTGAATTCTGAAAATTTAACAAAGGGGTATTCGGCGAGTACATTTTGTCTAGATGTGTGTATTTTATAATTTTTTATAATTTGCGTGCAATAAAGAAATGGCCGGTAGAGGAAATCGATGTCGATCAATTACTATAGGAATGATATTTCTTTTGCTTTTTCTGTTTCTGCCTTGAAAATGGTGCAGTAACATACGTATGAATTATTATTCATTTGTTTAACAGGTTATGGACCCTGAATATCGTGTGCTGTTTTCTAACGGGTCCTCGGATTGCAGGTTGTGAAGCACTAAACTATGAGATATAATTATAAATATAATATGATTTAAAATAAAATAATATAATTATGAATAGCCATTATAAGTCGATCTTATGACGTGGTATCTATTGCATGTCTTTCTCACGTGCTTTCCTTGTTGACAAAAAACTATCAGAGTAAATATCAAAGACTGTTGTGTGTGGCATAATTAATTACTCTCCTGCGTCAGCTGTCATTGAAGCGGTTACGAAACAAAAGATACGTGCTAAACGTTCCCATAGTTTTGCGGTTTATCACGTAAAACGTTTACCCAGATAAAGGCTTTCATTCCGCTGTCAAATGTCTTCAGACTCTGTTATGAACTCAATCGATATAGGCAATTGACTGTGGACAAAGCCGCGGAGCGAGATAGTGGTTTGGCTTACAATCACAATCGGTGATCTATCCTTCTTATCTAAGGATATCATTGTATGGTTAAAGCTTGTAATTCATGGCTATTGGAAAAAGCGTTTACCATAAGATGTCTGAATAGGAGAAAGACTTCGTTATGTAATCTTTATGCACACAATGACCACTTTACCTATTGACTGGGTGTAAGTATTTCTTAGAAAGTGCGCTAAACGTCAAAGAGAGGCTCGAAACTGTAAGTTCCGTTCTACATGCCATCATCAACGATGGCTACATTTTAGAAAACGTTATAATAAAGGACTATTTCGAAGGGTGCTTCGAGGTTGGGTTTTAAGTATAAGGCAAATATTTGTCTGCTTCATTTATTACCGTAGCGTGCCCATGAGATCAATTCGCTACTAAACAACAAGCTAAAATGGCCTTGGTTACCTGGTGGCAACGACATACTCTACACAGTATTTTCTACGATATGCTGATAATATTCCTATAGGTTTAGAGTTCTCACCGATTGAAAAATTCTGTCTACCAATTACACTAGAAAGGTAAATTAATCTATCAAAAATCATAACACATCCTGTCTGATACCCCCCATAGTGTAGTCAATCTTTGTAACGGTATTAAGAAAATATTGCATCATAGACGCAACGGCCGAAAAATATTGGGGGGGTGGTGGATTATTTTCCCGAAATTTATTGGGACATGAATCGGCGGTTCTGCAGACGGTTGAATCGAAGGGTTATAGGGTAAACTACCGCCACTTTGAATTGAAAAAATTTCCTTAATGCCACAACAATGAAAATTTTTTTGCCTTTTGCCCGAAAAAATATAACATTTTAACAAACTGGGGGGAATGCAGCCCCCCTCAGCCCCTTTTGCCGTGCGCCTATGCATTGTATTACGAGTGTCTTTGCCACCACGTAACCAAGGTCGTTATTGCCTAAAGAGCGTTTCCGGTTTAGTCAGGTATAGCTAAGTTTATAGAGGAGGAGCTTAATCGACAATAGCACTATGACAATTCAACAATGTCGTTGAAATTGCTTCGTCATATATTTTTAAATAAGTTTGTTAAAAAATCAGATAATGTTAATAATTTCTTCGGCATCAGTCAGGTAACATGCTTTACCAGTTTTTTAAAAGATACTAGAGAAATTAAAAATATGTCTCTACCGAGAATCAAACTGTGGTCTGCGCTTTTGCAGATTGAGCTCTACCAACTAAGCTAAGTGACTTCCGATGTTAACACATTCTATTTCTATTTATGATACTTCTAACAGTTTTTCTGTTAAAATCACATCGTTTGAAACTGTATGGCGGATAATATAAGGTGAAAGACGACGTTTTTCAAAAAAATACGCTTGGACAATTTTAGGCTGATGATCATAAATGTTCCTCTGTCACCTGTCACATGTCATCTACTGTTGGCCCTCCGTAGCGCATTAGAATGCACGCAAAGATAAATTCATGTTTGATTAACAACTTCGAGTCTCGTATCTTACTCAAGATCAACTAACTACAAAACTACAACATGCTACATACAAATAGTGTTGACAAAAGAATGTAAACATTATATCTGGGGGTACACAGACTAAGATCATGTGATAACGGCAAAGGCATAGCGCGATTTAATGCATTTTTATATTTCCAGCATCTACCACATGTCACATTGCTCCATCGTACTATCTATTGCTCTTAAAAGCTCATGTTTTTCTTCCTCTTTGTTCTCTTTGACCATCTTTCGTTCCCTAGGACTTTCTTGCTTTCATCATTATTCCTGCTGCTTCCTCCAATACTCTTTCCTAGGCTCTGCTGTCCTGCTCTATCATGCTCGTCCTGAAGATACACCACTCTCTCCCTTCCCTCACACGTTTTTTCATTCTTTGTATAACTCCCATTTACTTACCCCGACTGTCTTCTGACGTATGACGAGAGCTCTGTTATTCCCAGTAATCCTTCCTAAATTTTACAGCTTTTGCTAGTTTTCCGAGCTTTTTCTTGGTTTTCCCTAGTATTCCCTGATTTTCCCTGATTTTCCCTGATCTTTCGTGATCGTTCCAAAATTTCCTTCACTTTTCCTGCTTCCCCCGCTTTCCCGTGCTTCCCCTTGCTTTCTCCTGCTTTTCCCTCTTGTTCCATGCATTTCCCTAGTTTTCCCTGCTTCCTCTGCTTTTCCATGCTTTTCCCTGCTTTTCCTTCCTTTTCCTTGCTGTTCCTTGCTGTTAGGTGCTTTTCCTTGCTTTTCCTGATTGGTTGTTATTCATCACTCCTTTTTCCTTGCCAAACTCTTCTTCAGGACATGCGCAGTCATCTGTTCATGTGATCTATAAAACCACAGACAATAAACGTGTTTCAGAAGCAAACTGCCAAGAAGGAAATTTTTTATCTATGCCAAACATAGAAAAGCTGTATTTACAAAGTAACACAGCGTAATGGAACAGTTGGCCTGGTAACAAACAAAAATCTCGTAAGAGATGTACATAACTCGAATACTTTCAGTTTCTTTATCGTTGCGGTTCATGAACCTACAAGAGAAGAAAAATATTGAAAAAGAAAACTATCCAGTTATAAATTCTTTTCATATTTTAAGTTAAATAAAGTAACAGCAACCTTAAAGAAAGGATTTTAAAATGAAACAGCCGAAATTGAGGCTAAGAATAATAATAGAAATAGAAATAACAAAAACCGAATAATAGCCATAAAAGGTATAAATGCCCTTAATATAAATTAAGTATTAGTAAAATCAATTGGGATTTTACTGAGGAATGATAGTAAGATGCAAAGCTATTTATTAAAGCATGAAATGTGCTATCCTAAATCACGCAAAGGAAAAATCTACGTAGCTAAGAAACTTGATATGGACTGACACAGCCGAATCTTTTGTTTGAAATAAATATTGTTAATATTCTTGGGTATTTATAAATAGGAATGACCATCCGCTTCAGGGCATCCGCGAAGGGCACTAGTGAAATGAGATAGTATTGTCATTAAACGTAAATCGTCTTTGAGGGACAACATTAACATCAACAACAACAACAACATCAACATCCTTCTGTTAGATAATTTCTGTCTGTCAGCTCGATGAACATCTTACAATGGTACTCCAGCGACGTCTGTTTTCATACGCTTTCTCTTCTTCGACACAGGCTGCACTTGTTCCTCTCCTGCTGAAAGCCTCGTCCACTCTGTCCAGCCATCTCTTTCTTAGTCTTCCAACTGGCCGCTTTCCTATTGGTCGCGATCTTAGGTATTTTGTAGGTATTCTTGCGTCGTCCACCCTCATAACATGGCCGTACCATCTCAGTCTTCCTTCCTCAACAACATTTAGCAATGGTTTAACATTCAGTTGCATTCTAATTTGTTCATTCCTAAGCATGTCTCTCATTGTCACAGCTCTTATTGTTCTTAAAACTTTCATTTCTGCTGCTTGTAACTTGGACTTCGTTTTGGGTGTTAGTGTCCAGCTTTCTGATCCATATAACAAGATTGGTTTCAACAATGTGATTACCTTAACCTCTGTAGGCACTGTCTATGGGGGACGCAAAATGTCATCAATAAAAGTTCGTCAATAATATTGTCAATATAATTGAGCGTCTGCTGGCCGCTTAACATAGAACAACCAGCTTGTTAGAACAAGGTATTTATATGCTGTGAAGATGGCTTATTCTTTCGACTTTCTAGGAGTCTCCAGACTTCCTACAACTATTCTTCTTTACTCTACAAACGTATCTCTCCATTTTGCAATTTTCAGTACCTAAAAACAGGAAGAAAATTAAAGAAAGTTTTTTAATTAAATGTTTTTTTCTACACCATAGTAGAACTCTAAGATTGTTTTGTTACTATGTCATTTGTAAGATGATAACAAATAATGCTTTAATTCTAAAAACTATGGCCAACTCGTCTCCATCTGTTCATGTGCCTCTTAAACAAAACTTAATTTTCCCATAACAAGTGCCAATAAGGGCTTATCCTGCTCACAGGCGTTTAGAAGGAAGGACAAAGGAAGAAATTTGAAAACCACCGGTAGAATGATAAGTGTAGCGACGTCATCCATTGTCTGAAGAGCAATTAATTTACTAATTACGATTGCAAACAAAGAACACTTAATTTAGCCACGATTTTTAGTTAGTAAGAGATCGAAGTTGAAAAGAACATGACGGCGTAGCCAGAAAAGTAAACTTGGCCTGGTTCCTTTTTTGTAGCCTTTTGATATTATGATGATTCTTTAGCAACAGTAATAAGTAAATAAGTAGTTTTAATAAGAGAGAATTGAGCAACGAGGCAGCACAATTTCTTGGACTTGGAGGCCAGATATGGTCAAATAATATCATCATCATAATAATGTCATTATTATTATGTAAATACACAAACAATTTCCTTGAAGGGCATCACCTCAAAGGTGTCGCATACGTGTGATGCAGTTTTAACACTACTGCCGTGGTTATGCGATTATCCGGCCTGCGTGGTACACACGATTTCAAAATCCGTCGGGATAATCCAAAATTCCGGATAATCAAAAACACGAAAAATAACACTTGTTGCTGATGAAATGTTAGGTTGTTCATTAACATTGTTTTACTTCCGGTAGTGGGTGTGTTCGTGGCATGTGTGGTAACCACAAGAGTTAATGGTACCATTAACGATATTTTTCTACAATGGGTTTGCTACAGTACAATCATCGGATTCTTGCACGTGTGATGTCAGCTTGAATTCATAAATGGATTTGCGACGGTAACTTTTACTGTGTTTGCAAAAATACTGTGATGGCGTGTGCTGAGGCCGGTTAAATATGACAACCATTACGCTGATTTTCTGCATTAAACTCGACCAATTCTGCTAGGTCGGTTAATTGAGGGTCGATTAAATGAGGACTCGAATAATTAAATAACCACTATATAATTAAGAGAATCCTCCAGCCAAACGAACTTTGTGTTTTTAATAGGTAAAAGTAGCAGAGACGAATAGTAGACATTACTTAGTAAACAGGTAGCATCTACTAGGTGTAGGTGCTGTCTATCTAAATTTAATGAATGCTTTTTCCAAAGTAAACCGCACAAGATTTATTTATAAATAAAACTCCGTTGTTGTCTCAGTAAACTTTCTGGAGTATTTTTAATCACGTATCTCATATCACAGCCAATGCCATGGCGAGTTACGTTTTTAGCTACTCGTCATTTAGGCCTACCTGAAGGCGTTACTCAAGGCTTAATTTCAAGGCTTTTACTATTACTACAATTTTCACGGTACATAGCTGTTACACGCTTTACTGCTGACGATTAAATCTAAAACTGATTTAAAAATCATTGTCCGTGAACGTAACAACATTGCTTGTGGTCGTAACAGATCCCAAGAAAATTAAGGGTTTTCCTGAGGTAAACATTTTTGGCTGCATTATGAATAATTCTCTTGCCTAGTCCTATCAGATAGAACGCAACACCATAATGTAGACAAAGGAAGAGAAATATTACTTCCTTTTAACGTTCTTAAACAATATCTTTTTGCCAATTATAGACCGTAGTGACACAATCTGTGGTAGAAATAATAAATTTGCAAGTAAAGTTTTCGCTGAGACGTCATAGAAAAGTGTCGGAAGTTATTCTAAATCAGCATACACATTTATCATCCTCCCAAGCTCTTGTAGATTTGCAATGAAATAAACATTCAGGTCGAGGCCTTGTGGATTAAGTCGCTTACATTTTCAAGTACCCTAAAGGCTTACTAGAGCATCCCTACAATTTTCTTTTTATATGGCTTTACTAATAGAGGTACATGCTTCCTACTAATAAAAATGGCAATTCCCACAGCCCAAGGTTCATTATGTCGAGAAAATACTGAAGGTCAAATCGGTTCTATGTTATTTCAAATTGAAGATAGGAACTCCATTGAATTAGAAATATGAGAAGTCGGAGAATTAGAGTTATCCAACTTTGATTTGACAAAATGTATATTTTACATATTTCTCTATCAAGGGTTACCCAAGGAAGTATAAAAGACGTAATTTCTTGCTTAAATATGTATTGCAATTACGGTGTTTGGGGCTTTGGTGTAGGCCTATACAGAATAAGTCAAATGCTTCTAGATTATTAAAATACATTCTGTAAAGTGTCTTCCCATGTTTTAGCTTAATGGATAGTAGCACTGGTGCCCACAATATGCAAATAATACCAGATGTTGAAAATTGACTCTGTGCCCCATCGTGCATATCACTAAAGCATGTAGCCTGACAAGGGGGAACAGGGGAAGGCCTTTCTCCCTACCTTTGGTTCACATAAAGGGTTGCTCTTTTAACAAATACCTGGGTAAACAATAGAACATGTCGTTCAGTTCGTCGGCAATACATCGAGTCATGTTTCGAACGTTGTGATACTTGTTAGAAGAAAACAATCATTACTCACTTAACGAGCATAAAACCTCGAATTTTCATTCGAATACATGCTCGAAGTGCAGAAATCACTCCTGTTTCAAGAACTATCAGTCTACTCGCTTGCCCACCCTTTATCGTGCCATAAAAATATACAATTGCAGACACAATTGAAGACAGAAATGTAGACACAATTACAGACACAATTACAGACACAACTGCAGACACAACTGCAGACACAATTACAGACACAATTACAGACACAATTATAGACACAATTGTAGACACAATTACAGACACAATTGCAGACACAATTGCAGACACAATTGCAGACATAATTACAGACACAATTGAAGACACAATTGCAGACACTTCGGAGCATCCTTTGGTAGGCTGCCACTTTAACGATCACCCTACATTCGATGCTGCAGTTTGAGCCTAAAAGCTTACCAGGAGCAAACATATGGACCACAATCACGCACTGAGTATAACAAATACCGTTGATAAAAAAAGTGAATGATCCACCAACAAATTACAGTAGATAAAATGCCAAACATGGAAACTTCATTGCAACTTTTCGTCTTCGTCAAGACTTCTTAAGATCAACTACAAAGTGTTACTGGGAGTAGACTAAACAGATGCCACCACATACTTCTTGTTAACGTCAATGCATTGCTCTGAACTAAGTCGAGAGATCAAACATCAAAACCACAGGGAACAGATAATTTTATTAACAGCACTTAGGATATTTTTTGTACAACTAATTGAATAAGTGTCAGAAAAATAATTTTATAAGTGAAATGAAAAAATACATGTCCGATTCTTTACTTTGTTCTCAGCCTTTTCGTTTCCAATTTTCTTCTTGGGTAACATTAACATTTTGTATAATTACTAGAATGTTGCAATTTATATCAGACACTTAGCAGGGGTTAGAAATTTGAAGGGAATATTCTCAATCTTGGGAGGTTACTATGATTTTTTTTTTGGGGGGGGGGGGAGGGGGGGCTGACATTCCAACTGCTTAAGGAAAGCCTATAAATATGTGAATCTTGACAGGAGAATTTTGGTGGCTGACAGTAAATTTAGAGAGCGTTAGCCCTCTCTGGCCCCGCTCTGGGGCAACGGGTATGCACAATACCACTGGCATACTTTTACGTGCAGTGACGCTATGGAGGTTGTAAAAAGGACTGTGTTTTACAAATTCTTATTGCAGTCCCTCGCGCTAAACGTTTATCGTGCTTACAGTTTTTACATAAGGTCCATATGTGCAGGATTAAAACCGTAGTTCGTGATACACCTTGGTGATAAGTCTGTCCTATTCTGTAACAGAACTGATAATATCTTCAAACTCAGATTGCGGAGAGACTTGTGGCTTCGTTGGGTAACCCAAACATAGACACACTTAATCTTCTCTGAACAAGATACATTTATCAAGCTACTACAGCTAAGAAAGCAACAGGGAAACAATACCTGCTTTATAACTGTAATCTAAATCAAAGCATACTTGTGAGCTTACTCAACCTCAGAAAAGAAACTGTTTTCAATTACTTAAAAGGAATCAAGGAGATCATGGCAAGGGCCATTGTACCTGGTCACACTTTCTGACCTCGAGGACAGCAGACTTGTCTACCGCAGGTTTGGAACAGTTTGCTGTAGCGGCGCTTGCTCTTCAAGAGTTGCGCTCACGAAGGTCAGGGTAACAAGAGGGGCGACGCCCCTTGAGAGGATTCACTAGCGTATAGCGCCCTACGTGACATTCTTATCGGCATATACATTTTTCACTTTAGTATATCATAATGCATCGGAAACCAAATACATCGGACCCCTTGTTGGGTGCCATTCAGTGAAGATTAAATATTATTTAGACTGTTAATCAGAATTTAGACTACAGAACGCACTTTCAGTTGAATTTAGCCAACTCTAACATTTTGGTATCGATGCAACAAAAATTAATACAAAATTGAATGGATGCCATTTTTAGGATTTTTTCCACAGAATGATGAAAATTGTAATATTTGGAAATCCCAACCGCCCCACCTCTCGTAGAGGGCCAACACCATGAGCAAGGAGTCGAGAGAGAACTACAACTGCTATCCAAGTACTCTTGGATGCGTAATAGACGCCCCCTTCCTGCTAATTAATCTTTCAAAAATTTTCCACCCAGGACATTCTTATTCCGCCCCCCGCCTATTAATATTTTAATGAGCTCCCACCCATGACATTTTTTTGAGGAGATGGGGCAGAGAGGCTGATCTTCAATTGCGAGGAAACTGGATGCCTAAGTCCGCTGCTGGATGACTGTGAGCTAGGCTAAGTCAAGTCTTGTGGATCCAGAAATTTATTGAAGTGGGGGGCTTCAAAGGGGTCGATTAAAAACAATGACCGGGTGGAGTTCATTGACTTTCTTATGCAATGCTCTCTCACGCGCCCACACCCACATTATTATTGTTATTAATTAGCATTATTGAACTGACCAAATTACCCAATTAATCTATCTTTCGTGACGTTCAGAGAGGTAAAGTTCAACGAGAATCCTTGGTAGGGCCTCTTTACCTTTTTAGCCCACCTTGCATCAGCAACTGGCTTAAATAATTAAACAGATTTCAAAACGATCAAGTTCTGCCAAAATACTGTTTGAGGCTGCGAAAATACCGGGGAAACTGGATTTGAATTGTCTACTTATTCACGTCCTAAAATCCTTATAATCTCAAAATCTTGTAAGCCAGCAATATTAATCTCTGCTTTTTAGTATTTGTATATTCTTAGCTTACGAATTTTGTTGAAGACCAATTAGAGAAGGCCGGACACAAGCAACCCACCCACTGTGCTAATACTTCTCAAAAACCTACTTGACGCGGATCAGAAACCAGTATTATCTCCGTAAAGCAAAACGGATCAGAGTTCATAAAGACAGACAGCTGCTTTGGCTAAATCTTTGAAGGCATGGAATTTAAAATTGTGGTATACATACCTACAGACGTATGTTGCCGGAATATACTATGGAATGCACCAAAAAGGTCGCAAAACGTGGGAGCTATGTCACTTTTAAGGCACTAAAGTGTGCTTTGGCTAATGAATGTCAGTATACTGCAACAGAAAAAGAACTTTGTTGATAGTTGTATAGTGTTAAAATTTGCATAACTATCTTTATCACGCTTATGTACCAGGATATTATGTTAGTTTACATTGAACTAAACTGACTAAATTTTAAAAACTAGCCTCTCAATAACACAATTTTGCCTACATCTTCCTACGGTGATAACCATACTTTTTGCGTTGTCCTCGTCAATTTTCTCTTTTTGTTATCCATCTAGCAGGATTTTGCGTGTCTTTCCTTGTCCCTTAACTAACTGGTCCATTCTCAAAACGAGGTTACCTCCTATCTGCTCAGATGTCGTTTTTCAAAGTAAATTCTATCATTTAGTTGTGAACAAAGCCGGCAGTCATGGTTAGAATTTGAACGGGCAATTCTCAAATTCGATGGACCTATTCTGAATTTTTCCTTTTTTGGCGGGGGGAGGGGGGTGAGGGCATTGCAACTGCTCAATAAGAACTTTTGGATGCTGCATCAGGACAGGAGAATTAAGGGGGTGTGACTGTAAATTTAAGAGGCTAAGCCCATCAATAGCCATCCCCCCTTTCGTGGCTACCAGCCTGTTGCGGACTGATAAAAATAGCCTTACTATAAATAAAGGTTGGGTATATTTACATCTCAGATAACTTTGTTTGTTATCGTTGGCTGCAATAAACAGCAAAGCCTTTTCATTACTTAATTGGGTACAGATTTGACTATTTCAGGACGTGTCACTGGCAAGGTCACTCCACTTACCGAATTACGACTGCGCATAAAGGTTTTTGGCGCTTTGAGTAGTTACACTAATCGTTTTTTTAATCCAAAGCCTCCTCCTTAAAAACGGCTCTGAATAACGACCGTATAGAGATTTTTAATAACTTATTTAGAACATATTTATATACTTCAAAATTTTGAAAGGATAACAGAGAAATATAGTGTGTCGCCATCGCAATCTATATCATCTGGAAACAACACGTTTTGAAGAGATACCGGACTAATGGAAAGTATGACATTCCGGTTATTACATTTTTCTATTTCTCTCTCATCTTTCCACAACTTATCATTTCAAATACTTTCTTTTCAGTATTAGTTATGGAATTTTATGGCAAATTTAAAAGCACGAGAAATGAAAACTACTCTTCCTTCACTTTAGCTCTGTCTCACACGTTTTGAATCTGCAAGTCTTGAAATTTCATCGTCCTGATATTGGAATCGAGAAACAAATTAAAGGTAATAACATGGTATCAGCTTGAATGGTAATACTCAAGATCCTTACAGATGCAATAGCAAAAGCATTGGACACGACCCACAACAAAAAAATTGGAGAAGGGTACTCCAAGTAATATAAATTCGAACATGAGAGCAGAAATAAACTTGAAGGTCTGGCGTCAATATTCTGAAAACCTTCACAACTCCCTCCTTTTACATAGTTCCATTTTGTAGCTTAAAATTTCCTCAAACTTTATGTCTCTTATCATATTTTAACAACAATTTAAACTTGATAAGTTAATGAAATATTTTGCACCTTTCATATATACATTATTAATATTTTGCTAGTACAGAAGCTTCTCACCTTATCTGCCTTTTACTGTTGGTGTTTTTAAAACATTCGGGAGAATAATCAATGACAAAGGCTCATATTATGTAGCTTTTTTCTTCAGCAAATACTCTAGTTAAGGTTCTGAAATGATATCAAAGTTTCTCCATTCTGCTATACAACTTATCGACAATCTGTATAGCCTTGCATTTCTTCTCAATGCCGCGGCCAATTTTATCTCGCTAGCCTTTTATAATGCGAAATTACAATGACATATTTTACTGAAAATGTAACTAATCAATCTGATTGTTTTAGCATCTGATATTTAACCGTTAGATCCATTTTAATATTAACCTTTGATAATGTCTCAGCGTAATGGAGACAAAATCGCTCAGGTGTAATACATTTGTTTTAAAACCGTGTGTGGTTTTTCTTTTCTGGATCATCATAAGAAGTTGTCTGTCGAGAATCCCAAATTGCTCCGCGGCATTGAGAAGAAAGGCTATACAGATTGTCAATAGGTTCTTGCAAATTCGAGAATGTAAGAGAAAATCCTCTCCTCCGCTCACTAAGAGACAGTGGAAAGACGACTTGAAACAACGGACTGGAGCCTTGATAGGCTACGGAGAAGAAGAGAGGACAGAGCTCACTAAGGAAAATTTTTTCGTGCCTTTAAAGACATCATCTAGTGCGATGAAGTGCTCGGAATTGGAGTGGTGTTGTAACTGGAGAAGTTGAAAGTCACCAATATCATACAAAAGGAGTAACAGTTTATCAGACTGTTTAAAGCCTTTAGAAGCCCCAATTGCTACCATATACTTCCAGACAATCATGGACACTTGACAACATATAAGACAATGCTGACTAGTAATCTTCCGTATGCTCAGGAAAGGAAGCTTAATACCTATTTATTCACTGAAATAGACAAGTTGTATTATGCCCTAATGATTTAAATAGTGTTACAAGTTGAGGTGTCAAACAGTGTCGCTAGATTTACATGCATGTGAAAGATACATTATACACTCATGGAAGAGGGTTTATGCTGAGCCCTAGGGGATATAACAATTGACCGATGATCATACTTCTACTTTCATATTTAGATAAACCTGTGGTTTATTCGAACATTCAATAACACAGTTACGTAATAGGATATCCTGGTAGTTCGTACCTTATTTCTTAGTCGTCTTCGTTTGAGATGTGAGAAACTTTATTAGAGTTTTTTATGCATCCTGGAGGACCTGCTAACACAATAGCTGAATATATCTAAACATTTTAGACATTATAAATATTTGAAACGTTTGAAAATTTGAAAACCCAGAAGGAACCGCTGCCGTTGCTCACCAAACTATGTTTAGTTTGTCTTGAGTCCCGGATAGACAGGGGTTCCCCATTCATTCAATGTCATTCCTCGCATCTTGCTGTTTTTTCGAGGTATCATTTTGAGGTATCTCTCATTCCCTCTTAAAAGCTCCCCGTTGTATTTCAAAATCTTCGATCTCGTTAATGTTTGCATTCCCTGCCTAATCCAACTCCACGCACTATTAGCAACAACTAAATACACACACACAGACACGCACATACATAAAGCTGTCTACCACCTATGCGTATAAATATTATATAAAGCTCAAAATATACACATTGTCTTAATGTTTCGATATACTTTTCTCCAGATTAAGTCTGTTAACGTTAAAATAATGTGTATTTTTTGCGTTTTATATATATGTATTTGTCATAAGTGGAGCATTACCACAATACCTTGCTTTTTCATCAAGGGAGCTGAGGGGATTAGAGCCCAGGACCTACTGATTTGAAAACAAAAACATTAACCATTGTACCATCAAGTCATTCTTGAGCTAAGAGACCTTTATAAATATTGGTAGCGGTTTCTTCAACTGAACAGTTGAAAAACGTTTTTAAACCGAAAGGTCACAATGTGAAAATAATTGTTAAAAGGTGTCCTAGCCTGACGGCCTTTTCTAATTATGGTGCAATACATTCTTCTTTCGCCCTGATGATCTGAACTTATCGAGGTTGTGTATTTGGCCTTAACTTAATTTAAAAGTCCACAGCCATGATGTAAGAAGCTTGTCCCAAGCCACCCTATCCATTTACCTCTGGCCGTGATCCAAGCTCGCAGTTTACTTGTGCCTCTTCTTTTATTTTGTACTCTAGAGGACCTTCAAATCAGTTAGAAGGACAGTTGTAGATTTTCAGACCTGTTTTCCTGGTGAGATATAAAAGACCTCAATATCAAACGGCTTAGGAAAGTTTTGTACTTACAAGCAAGAAGGAAGGGCAATAAGTAAGGTTAGTTGCTTAACGGACCACAGCTTCATTTCTGGATCCAATTCAACCTCCGTCTTTAGGAGGACCACCCAGCTTCAGCCCCCTCTCCCTTATATGCACCCGGACATAGCGGGCCCCTCCATCATGGGCGTTTTGCTGCCTTGTGTAGTTATCTCTGCTATTCAATTACTTTCCGTCCATCTGTCATCATCGCCCGTCAATCAGATAAACAATGATGATCATACCAATTTGTTTTCTCTAACTAACGATTCCTTAACATATGAGCAGGCGTTAAAGATGGTTAGGTACGCCACGGCAGCGACGGGGGAGGGTAAGCCGGATTGGGGGGGTGGAGTAGGCTGGGTTTAAATTTAATTTTTTCACATTCCACTAAGGTGCTTTTGGCCATTGTGTGGAAAGGGGTGTTTCGTGTTGATATGCATATCCTGCAGTGAATGTGACATAATATCTGTCACAATCAATTTTAATTTTGATAAAGATGAAAAGTGGTTTAGAAAAAAATTGAGATCTGGCAAATCTTTGGGGGGGATCAAGGTCCCCTCTGCCCCCTGTTCCCCAATCCCTGCACGGTGAATTATCTTGATATACTACATTAACCAGAAATTATTCTTAACTGGCAATGACTTACCACAGTTAGGTACATTTGACATTAAATAAAAATAGTAGGAAGAATAATAGCGAAATCTGAGTTTAACACTTTCACATTGTCTGTCAGAAGGCCGTCATATATAATTATGTTTTCTATAATCCGCGAGAGGCTGTCCTACTGGGCTGTTGAGCCTGCTCCATGGCTTGCTTCTCTACTCGGTAGCACAAATTGAGGGACGTCGCCCTTGGACGCCCCAGCTACCCTTTGTTTATTAGTTAAGCGTTTGGTGGTTTTTCTGTTTATTTAGGGTAGTTTCAATGCCGGGCCCACTGCTCATCACGGGTCTTTGATTGAGAGATAAATTTACCCCCAAAATTGAAATTTTCAACAAAATTTAGGCTGGCCCAAGGACAGCCCCTGTACATTGGTAGTTGAAGTACCAAAGGATCTTTTGAATCCCCAAGGGTGTTGTGCCTATGAAATTGATGAAAACACTGCCTAATCCAACAGAACTACTTTCTATTACACGAACAGATGTTGCTAACATGGACAAAACATTGTCCCACGACGTTAAATGGGTAGGACAAATCTTACTCGTTTCTCGTGTTAAGCTTTCAAAATTTTGAATTGCAGCCCTTTTAACCAATTAACCAAATTAATCGACTCAGGTCGTCGTAGCTCGGTCTCCTTTGCTCGCTTCCCGCCTTTGGTACAGTCATTTTAAAGAGCTCAAATCATATTCAGGTCTCAAATGTGATCATTGTGTATCTTTATTAGCTAGTCGGTGAAGGACTGGCAAACAAAATACCCGTTGGAGACAGTTCTATATGTTTTTTGTGTCATGCTGATTTTGTTATCAAAGGTGTTTGTGTGTTCCTTACAGGAGGAAAGTATGTTTATTGTGGTTAAAGTAAGAGCTCCCATTGAGAGGGTAAATCATCGTCACAATTAAAGTAAACGATGTTTGAAATATGAATTTCCATATACACAATGCAAAGCGATGTAGTTTACTTTAACACTTTATTGAGAAGCTTCCTCTATGACGTGGGGAAAATCCCAGTTAGTGGATCCTATTGAACTTATTTAAGAGGCTTTCGTATCTTCAGCTGACTTTATAGTTTTAAATAGGAGCTTCGAGTAAGTACTCGGAGGAGAATAGGGGTTTCAAGCAAGTGCTCGGAGGAGAGTAGAGGGTTTCAAGTAAGTGCTCGGAGGAGAAGGTGAGGGCATGAAAAATACGCGACTAAACCTAAAATTATCGTTAGGTCAAAATGACCTTGGATAAGCGGTAGCAACGGCATTCTTAATGCAGTGTTTTCTACATGCCATTGCAAAATGGCAACACTATATATAGAAAATACATTGCTAGGCATGTCGTTGCCATCGTGTAACCAAGGCCGTCCCTGTTTTGGTTTAATAGTGTATTTTACAAAATCTAATATACATGGACTGGGGTAGGGTTGTCAAGATGAAAAATGCACATTGGATAGCAAACGATATCTTTCCAGACACAAGTAACAAGCATCATGTTCGTGGTTTATTCTTATGGCCAAAGAGGCAGGAATTCTGGCAGATGCTAAAGATGAAGCTGAGCTGAAGACAATGATGCTGGATCGAGATCTCTGGAAAGGAATGGCGGCATCGGCTCGGGCTGGCGCCCGTCAAAAGTCAAAGTCGACGGGCCGGCGCGCGCGCCGCCCGCATCGTGCGCGCGATCGCCGCCACGACCTCGCCGACGGTTTTGGCGCGGGCGCCGTCATAAAAAACCGACGCATTGGCGCGCGCCGCCAGGGGAACGAGATCGGCGGCTTTTTCGCTCGCTTCCGCCGACAAGAGCTTCACCGCCCCCGCCGGCCCGAGAAAATGCGCCGTGTACAGATCCGTAGAGGACGCGGCGCGGCCGAGCCGATTTTCAAGATAGGCCTTGTTTTCATTTGCAAGTTCGCCCGCAAGCGCGGCGGAAATCGTCGCGTCGAAGCGCAAATTCAAGATCGCCTCGCGGCGATCGGCGTTCGCAACGGAGAATTTGCCGTCCGACCCGCGCGTAATATCGGTTGCATAAGCATCAAGCCCGTGGCGGGATCCATATTGCTTGACGGCGCCGAGCCAGGTCTGCTCGATGAACTGAAAAAGCCCGGCCGCGCTCGACGTCTTGGCTGTCGCCGTCGGATCGAGGCTCGATTCGCGCATCGCCATTTTCATCAGAAAATCGAAACCGGCGCCGGTTTTCGCGTCGGCTTGCCGGATCGCTTTGGCGACCGTCGCGGCGCTCACAGCTGCGGATGCGGTGACTTCAGAAGCCATGACTTAGCCCTTCCCCGCGAAATTTTGCGCCGAAAGACGTCAACAAAGCCCTAAGCATCATGCGCCATATCGAACCGTTCCGGACGGAAAGCTTTCAGAGGCGTTAACGGCGTCCGCCCCAAAATCGCGTCGCAAAGCGCAGCGGCGCTCGCCGGCGCCAGCAACACGCCGTTGCGGTGATGGCCAAGCGCCAAAAAAACGTTGTCAGGGCCCCTGGCGTCGCATCCCAGGATCGGCGCCTTGTCCGGCGTCGCCGGCCGCAAACCCGCCCAGCGCTCAAGCTCCGGACACCTCGCCGCAAATGGAACGGCCCGCGCGCCCTCCCGCACAAGCCGGGCGATCGCGTCGGGATCGACGTCGCAATCGGCGCGCCCTTCATATTCCGTCGCGCCGATAATCAGCCGGCCGTCCGTTTTGGGACAAAGATAAGCGCCCGGCCCGCGCACGACCCTGCGCAGCGCCGCGTCCGGCAGCCTCAGCGCCACGGCTTCGCCTTTGACGGGATAGACGGGCGGCGGCGGCAGATCCGCGATCAGCGCGCCCGCCGCGGCGCCGCTCGCCAGCACCGCCGTTTCCGCCGCAACGGGACCGCCCTGCGCCAGGCGCAACGCAAAGCGCCCATTTTTTCGTTCAACTTTTTCAACGCGTTCGGAAAAAAGCGATCCGCCATTTTTTTTGACGGCGCTGCGAAGCGCGGCGAGCAATTTTCGCGCGTCGACCTGGACGTCTTTTTTCGCGTACAAGGCCGCGACAATCCTTTCGGAAAGCGCGGGCTCAAGACGCCGCGCGTCGTCGCCGCTGAGAAAATCGACCTGCGCGTCGCGGGTTTTGAGCCTGACATGTTCTGCGCGCAACTTTTCCGCGGCGGTTTCGTCAAAGGCGACGCCAAGCGTTCCGTCGCGGCGAAAATCGATCGATCGCCCCGTCTCTTCCTCAAGCGCGGCGGCGAACGCCGGCCACACCGCCAGACTCGCCGCGCCGAAGTCATAGAGCGCAGCGCTTTCGGCGGCGGTTTCAAAGGACGGCGCGAGCATGCCCGCCGCCGCGTTCGTCGCCGTCGGTATTTCGCCGCCGGCGTCGATCACCGCGACGCGCGCCCTTTCCTCTCCCAGCGCGCGCGCAAGAGCGAGGCCGATGACGCCGCCGCCAATGATGGCAATATCAAAAATGTTCGCCGTCACGTTTGTTCTCAACCCGGCGTTCTCAACCCGGCGTTCTCAAACCGGCCGCCGGAGCATGGCGCCCCGGCGGCCGATTTCAACCCGTATTGTTTTCGCCCTCTTTTTCATCTTCATGTTGCGGAAACGCCATCAACCGCGTTTTTTCTTTCGACCCGGCGGAAGACCCGAAAAAATAATTGACGACCGCCGCCGTCATCGTCGCGAGCGCGCCGAGCATAATCGAAAATTCCGTCTCCGCGCCGGCGGGAAGTTTTCGCGCGACCATGACGCCCAGGACCAAAAAAAATCCGACAATA
Organism: Alatinidae sp. Z8VKAUB7J3; assembly: GCA_010016025.2. Classification (NCBI taxonomy): domain Eukaryota; kingdom Metazoa; phylum Cnidaria; class Cubozoa; order Carybdeida; family Alatinidae; species Alatinidae sp. Z8VKAUB7J3. Next base: position 15,198,331 of record JAAAKM020000498.1, read on the forward strand.
ATCGCCGCGCCGAGCGCGGACGGCGTCCAGTCGTTCATGTGCGCCTGACGCGTTCGCGCATCGGCGCGGTCGGCGGCGTCGATGCGTTTTTCTTCGACGCGCGTTTCGCGCAACGCGATTTGAAATTCCTGTTCCGCTTTTTTCAGCGCCAGCAAATGCTCCGGCGATAGGTTCGCCAGGGTTTCGCCCAGCAGCTCTTCGTCTGCGTCCGGCGCGCCGAAAATCGCTTTTGAAATCTGCGCAACCGCCGCGCCCGCAAGCGGACCGCCAAGCGCATGGGCGAGCGCGGGCGCCGTCTTTGCAATCGCGCGTTTGATTTTGCCGCGCGCCCTCGTTGATGGTTTCGCCATAGATGTCGCTCCGATATGTTCTGACAAACTGATCGTCGCCGACAGCATAGGGCCGCCAAATCGGAGCGGGACGGATTGGCGCGCAAGTTTCTCATCGGCGGGATCGGCGACGCGGAACGCCTTGCGGCGCGCAACGCGCATTCGAAATTCGGATGAGGAATACAACCTAAAGTGGTAATTTGTAACGCCGGGCGTGACACCGCTGATTTAGAAACCGTTTGCGCAAACGCCCGTTTCAGCGATTTTCTACGGCGCCATTGCGCGCCGCGGCGCATTGGCGCGCGCAGCGGTCGGAAAATACAACGCATGCGGTCAATTGTTTCAAAAATTCAATTTGCATTTGTGAACGGATCAATTCAAGGTTGCGCATAGTGATTCGGCGCTCGTTAAAAGCGCTAGGACGCAACGGCGGTCAACAAGATTCCTATGGTTTTTGCTGTCTCGGCGGCCCTTTGCGCCGCTACATTTTGGATTCTGAACAAGGTCAAAGCGGTCGACGAGGCGGCGCGGGCGCCGGCGCTTATGCTCGCGGCCGGCGCGTCGGCGTCGCTGGTTTACCGCGCGTCGGGCGCGCCGTTTCTCGCCTCCGAATGGGCCGCGAGCAGCGCCGACGCCATGCTGGCGGCCCTCGCCTTCGCCGCCGCTTGTCAGTTCCGCCTGACGCGGCTTGCAAGCGTGTGTCCGGCGTCTTTCCGGCTCACTCTCGGCGGCGCGCCGCTCTTTCTCATCGTGTGCGGGCTCGCCGCGTATATTTTGGTCCCGCAACTGACTTTGAGCGCCGCCATGCTGGTTGCGGCGGCGCTGACGCTGAACGGCGCGGCCTTCGACCGGCGCGCCGTCACGGACGCGCCGGCGCCGGCTGTGATCAAGGCGGCGGTCCGGCTGGAAAGCGCCGCGATCCTGGCGCTCGGTATCCCGGCGGCGGTGTTGCTGGAAGCCGTCGCCACGGCCGCGCCCCAGGGCATGCCGCTGGTGACCCCGCTTTATGAAGCCCTGCGCAGTTTCTTTCTCGCTTTCGCCCTTGGCGGGGGCTTAGGTCTTGCGGCGGCTTTTGCCGACAAGCGACTGAAAAACATAAAGAAAAGCCCTTCTTTTGCAGTTTTGGCCGGAGCCGGCGCGTTTTTCGCTGCGCCTCTTATCGGCGCGCATCCGGTCATCGCCGCGGCCGCCGCCGGTCTGCTCTGGGGCCAAGAGGCGCCGGCGCTGGTCACCACGCGGGTGCGTTTGCGCCGCATGGTCGAACGCAATGTCGCGCCGGCGGCGTATCTGGCTTTCGGCGCCCTTCTGGCGCCGCGGATCGTACAGGCCGATCTTCTTTCCATCGTCTTCGCGCTCGCCGCCGTCACGATCATGCGCGCAGGCCCGCGCCTCGCCTCTTTGAAAAAAACCAGCCTGCCGAAAGAGAGCCAAATGTTCCTGGCCTGGTTCGGCGGCGCGCCGGGCGCGGCTTCGGCTCTTTTTCTCATCTCGCTCTTCGACGCGCCGTCCATTGTCGCCCAGGACGCGGTTCTCACGGTCGGAGCGCTGGCGGTGACGTTCGGCGTTTTCGCCGCGCGCTTGACGTCGCGGCCGCTGGTGAAATTCTTCCTCAAAGAAACGGCGCTGGCGAAAAAGCGGGCGCGGCTTGCGGGCTGAAAATTTTCCGCATCAAATGCGCGGCCAGCCATGCGCGTTGCAGGCTTCGTTTTTTGGTGCGAGCGCGCGGCGCTTTTTCTCATAGATGCAGAACCGTCCTCGGGCGCCTGTTCGGCACAAAACGAACAGCCCGACGTCACCCCGTCTTCGAAAACAGCTCCCGGCCGATCAGCATGCGGCGGATTTCCGACGTGCCGGCGCCGATTTCATAAAGTTTGGCGTCTCGCAAAAGCCGGCCGGTCGGATAATCGTTGATGTAGCCGTTGCCGCCCAAAAGCTGGATCGCGTCGAGCGCGACCTGGGTCGCTTTTTCCGAAGCAAAGAGAATGCAGCCCGCCGCGTCCTGTCGCGTCGTCTCGCCCCGGTCGCACGCTTTGGCGACCTGATAGACGTAAGACTTGCACGCGTTCAGCGTCGTATACATGTCGGCGAGCTTGCCCTGCACCAGCTGAAACGAACCGATCGGCTTGCCGAACTGCTCGCGGTCGTGAACGTAAGGGATCACGACGTCGAGGCAGGCTTGCATGATGCCGAGCGATCCCGCCGCCAGCACCGTGCGCTCATAGTCCAGCCCCGACATCAAAACCCGCACGCCGTTGTTGACTTCTCCGAGAATGTTTTCTTCGGGCGCCTCGCAGTCTTCAAATACGAGTTCGGACGTGTCCGACCCGCGCATGCCGAACTTGTCGAGCTTTTGCGCGGTCGAAAAACCCTTGAACCCCTTCTCGACGATAAACGCGGTAATGCCGCGCGGGCCCGCGTCGGGGTCGGTCTTGGCGTAGACAACGACCGTATCGGCGCCGGGGCCGTTGGTGATCCACATTTTCGAGCCGTTGAGGATGTAGCGATCGCCCTTCTTTTCGGCCCGCAGCTTCATCGACACGACATCGGAGCCGGAGCCGGGCTCGGACATGGCGAGCGCGCCCAGATGCTCGCCGCTGATGAGCTTCGGCAGATATTTCGCTTTTTGCTCTTTCGCGCCGTTCAGATTGATCTGGTTGACGCACAGATTCGAATGGGCCCCGTAAGAAAGCCCGACCGCGCCGGAACCGCGCGAAATTTCCTCCATCACGACGCAATGCGCGAGATAGCCGAGGCCGGCGCCGCCGTAAGCTTCGTCGGCGGTGATCCCGAGCGCGCCCAACGCCCCGAGCTCCGGCCACAAATCGCGCGGGAACATGTTGGTCTCGTCGATTTCCGCCGCCCTCGGCGCCAATCTGTCCGCGACCCAGCGCGCGACGACGTCGCGCATTTCCTCGATCATCGGATCGAGGTCGAATTTCATAAAAGCCTGGCTGTTGGACCGCATAGACCGCGCCTCCTGCAGATAAGGACGTTTTCCCATATGAATTACGCCGCCGCCGCAGAGGCGGCAAGCCGCGCGTTTTCTAGCGAGGATCGCCGCCGCGCCGGGCGATTTCGGCGATATCGCGCCGCAGCAAAGACATGTCTTCGCGCATCGCCTTCTGGTTGTCCAAAAGATCCTGAAACAGGGTGTCGGAATCCTCTTCGACGACCCGCACCACGATCGCAACGAAAAGATTGAGCATCGTGAACGTGGCGATGAGGACAAAGGACAGAAAAAAGATCCAGGACCGCGGATGCGTCTGACCCACTTCGGAGGCGATGTCCGGCCAGCCTTCAAGCGTCATGACCTGAAAAAGCGTATACATCGACTGAAAGACGTCGCCGAAAAGGGCCGGATGCTGGCCCCCGTAAAAATTGGCGCCGATCACGGCGAAAACATAAACGATCAGCGCCAGCACCACCCCGACGGAAGCGATGCCGGGAATGGCGTCCAGCAGCGCCGAGACCACGACACGCATGCGCGGAATCACGGTGATCACCCGCAGCACCCGCAAAACGCGGAACGTCCTGAGCGCGGCGAACCCCGACATCGCGGCGAAGAGCGAGATCAAAACGATAATGAAATCAAACAGGTTCCAGCCGCTTTTGAAGTAGTCCCCGCGATAAGCGATGATGCGGACGCCGATTTCCACAAGAAAGGCGTAAACGATGATCCGATCCGCCGCCGCCAGGACCGGCCCGACCGCCGCATCGATGTCGGCGATCGTCTCCGCGCCGAGGATGACGGCGTTAACGATGATCAAAAGCAAAACCGCGCCTTGGAACGGGCGGGATTCGACCAGCCGCTGCAATTGCGTTTGCGGGTTCTGCGTCATCGCGGGCGTCCTGAAAACCGGTTTTGCGTCCTGCTTTAAAAGGATTCTCGCAGCGGCCGAACGGCGCGGCCCTGTCCGGGAGCGGCCAACATTGCGAGAAAGAAGGCTTCGCCGCAGCCCAAGCGCCCCCTAATCAATTGGCGGGTCTGTCAAAATCCGCTATGCGAACCCTTTCAGGAACAGAGAAGCCTTCGTGAGTCAGGACGGCGACGACATTTCCACTCCGGCGGACGGGCCGGAAAACGGTTCGCAGAACAAACCGCGCGTGCGGTTCACCGGCATTGTCGAGACCGAGGCGCGCGACGCCGCGCGCGCCGACGCCGGCGAAACCTACGGCCTGACATTCCTCTCCCATGACGAACGGCGCTGGAATTCCTTAAGCCGGCAAGTCTGGCAAGTGTCTCGGCTGACGGCGATTTTCGTCTTTTTTTCCTTCATCGTCGGCCTGCCCCTCGGCAACTGGTTCGCGCATTTAAAACTCTACGGCTCCTCTTCCGGCTGGAACCCGTTCGCGGCTTATGAAATTGAAACGCTGCTCTTCGCTTTCATCGTGCCGGCGCTGGTTCTTCTTGCGGGCTATTTGTTGTCAAAAGCGCTCACCATGGTGAACGCGGCTGAGTCCATCGCCGCCGCCGCGCAACAATTCATCACGCCGGACGCGTCCGCGGCGCGAAACGTCGAAACCGTCGGCGCCGTGGTGCAAAGCCAGATGAACGTCCTCAATGAAGGCCTCGACGGCGCGCTGTCGCGCCTCGCCTCCGTCGAAGCCATGATCCGCCAGCATGTCGAAGCCATCGAAATCGCCGGCGAAGCGATCGAGCATCGGGCCGCCGGCGCCGTCTCCCGCGTCGCCGACGAACGGTCGCGCTTGATGGAGCTGACCGAAAGCCTTAATGCGCATGCGGACAGTTTCGCCGCCGCCATTGCGGAGAAAGCGAAAACGAGCATTGAAGCGCTGCACTCGGCCGATACCGCGTCGCTGCGCGTGGAGAAAGAATTCGACGACCGTTTGACGCGGCTTGAAGACGCCGCCGACCGCGCGCTTTCGAGCTTCGAGGCCTTGCGCGACGCCCTGCGCGATACCGATGAGACGATGCGCGCGTCGACCCAATCCATTGACGCGGCCGCGGCGGAGACCCTCAAAGCGACGGAGCGCGCCGGCGCCGCCTCAAACGCCGCCGCCGAATCCGCCGCGCGCAATGCGGCCAATGTCGCCGCATCCGCCAACCGCGCCTCCGAAGCCGCGCGCGACGCCGCCGACGCCGCCATTGAAACGGCGGCGCAAGAAGCCGAACGCATATCGCATGCGGCGCTCGAAGCCGCGGCGCGCGAAACCTCGAAAATCCACGACGCCACCTCAAAAGCGCTTGAGGACATTTCGCAAACCACGACCCACGCAATCGACGCTGCGGTCGAGGACGCCGCCAAGGCGACAAAGGCCGCCGAAGACGTCGCCGAGGCCGCACGCAAAACCGGTGAAGCCGCGGCCAAAGCCTCCGCCGACGTGGCGGCGGCGAGCGAACGCGCGCGCGAAAAATCAGACGAAGCGCTGAAATTTTCAGAAACGGAAGCCAGCCGCATCGAAGAGCGCAATCGCGCCCTCGCTGATGCGCGCGCGGCGCTGGAAAAGGAAAACGAGCGCCTTGAGTCCCTGATCGAGGAGCAACGAAAACGCGCAGACCGTCTTGCGGAAGCGATCGCGTCGCAAACAGAGCGCTTAAGCCGCCTGGCCGAAGCGCAGTTGCGCGAACAGGAGGCGGCCGCGCGGCTGGCGCAGGCGCAAAACGAAATGCAGGCGCGCGCCGACCGGCAGGCGGCGGAACGCAAACGCGCCGAAACCCAACAGAAAACGCCGGCCAAAACCGAAGCGCCGCAACGAAGCGACGACGCCGCGCCGGCGAAAAAGCCGAAACGCCAACCCGCGCTCGACCTTGATCAGGCGAGCCGCAAAAAAGATCCCCCCGACAAAAAGACCAACGGGGCGGGCCGCCTTGACGAACTTGCACGCGACATCGCCGAACGCCGCCCCCGCCGTGCGGCGCGCCGGCGTCCCGAACCGGCGTCCGCGCGCGCGGGCAATCCCGAAGACAAGGAGCGCCGCCGCAAAAACGACGTTTCCTGGCGGGAAATCCTCGACGCCGCCGAAGACGCCGAACCTTTGGAGCTCGGCGCCGTTGCAAAAGAGGCTCCGGAAGGCGCGCGCGGCGATGAAGAAAACGCGATCCGGATCATATCGCGCCTGCAGAACTTCACCTATCAGCTGGAGACGAGGCTCTACGGCGACCCGCCGCCGGCGCTGGCCGAGCGTTTCGACCGCGGCGACCGCAACGTCTTCGCCAACCGGCTGCTGCGCCTCAACGAAATCGACGTAAAACGCCGCATACGGACGGAATCGGGCCGCGACAAAGACTTCGAACGCGGCATTCACGAATTCCTGCAAGGATTTGAAAAACTGCTCGAAGACGCGACCACGTCCGAGACCGCGGACGAAGAGCTCGAGGAATATTTAAGCTCGCCGCTCGGCCGCGTTTACCTGCTGATCGGAGCGACCGTCGGGTATTTTGCTTAAGGCCGGCGACGAAATTCTTAAAAACCGGCGACAGTCTTACTGCAGCTCCACGGCGCCGACGTCGCAACCGTCGCTTCCCGGAACCATGCTTGGAACGGAAGGCAGATCGACAGGCCGCGGCTCCCCGCGCTGGTCTTTCGTCGCGACATGCACGGAAGAGCAACGCCCGTTGTCAACAGCGGGACTGCCGCTGCGCGGCGGCATGGTCGGCGTGGAGCCGCCGTTGATCGCCAGCGGCGAAAGTCTTGGATTGATCCGGGCCCCTTTAACTCCGACCTGATCCGTCGGCTCCCACGGGACGGGCGAAATTGCGCCGGCTTTGACGCCGATAATATTGAACCCGGCGGAGTGAAACTTGCCTGAAATGTCGGGATGTTTTCCCTCCGCCTGCGTCGATCCGTCCTGATTGCCGGCGATGACGGAGTTGAACAGCGTCACGCCCAAATCGTTCTTCCGCGGTGAAAATTCGATTTCCGTGTAAACGCCGCCGCCGTCGCCGACGCCGTCTCCATCAGCGTCCGCAACATTGTCGGAGATTGTCGCGTGCGCAATCGCGCCGCGAAGATTGTCAATGGCGTATACGCGCCTGCTGATCGCAATCGCGCCGCCGTTTTGGCCCGCCTCATTGTTCGAGAACGTCGAGTCCCGGATGAGAAACTCGGCGCAAGGAGACGTTTGATCCGCGGCGTTGCGCGTGTAGATATGAACGGCGCCGCCCTCTTCGTCAGCCTTGTTGTTCGAAAACGTGCTTGCGACGATCGTCAATTGCGCAGGATCGCCCGCACCAAGCTCGTCGCATTCGACAGCGTAGGAAATCGCGCCGCCGTAACCCGAAGCGCCCTGAGGCGCGTTCGCGGCGGCGTTGCCGCCAAACACGCTGTTTCGAATCGTAATGTCGGCGGACCCGCTCGCCCAATCGATCGCGCCGCCCTCGCCGGACGCATCGTTATTCAAAAACTTGACGTTGTCGATGCGCAATGAAACGTCGCCGATAGACGAAATCGCTTTCGGACTTCTCGTCACTTTCATATTGGCGATTGCGATCGAACTGTCGGCGGCGTCGGCGTAAATGCGCAGAAAAAAATACATCCCCTGGCCGTCCACCGTAACCTTGTTCGCGCCGTCAATCTCGAGCGCGCCGGCGGGCGCGCTTGAAAAATAACTCGCCAAGCTCGAATTCAGCAAAATGGTTTCGGGCGTGACGAACTCAAACACAATTTTGTCGTCGGCGTCTCCGGCGGGGCACTCTTTCGGGACGCCGCCGCTGGTCCAGTTATTGAGCGCGGAACTCAGCGCTTCCCGCAGCGTGCACAAACCGTCCGCGGGATCCGCGACGTCGATCGGCGAGTTGACGATGATTGTCTCGGCGCGCGCGGCGGCGAACGCCGCCGCGACGCCCAACAGGCGCAGCGCCAATCTATGAAAAGACATACGGCATGGCTCTGGCGGCATGGCTCTGGCGGCATGAGTCCGGATTGATGATCCGGCAAACGGGCCCCTCGAAAACCCGGCTATTCTACGCCCTCCCGGCGCGAATAGACAAATCCGAAGCAAGGCGTTGATTTTGCGATCTTAGTCCGCCCATTCGCGGCGTCGAGGGCGCCGATTTTACAACATCGCGAAGCCGGCGGGGCGCAACGTCCCCAAGCTTCAGGATTGCGGGCCGACGATTTTCTCGCCGCGTTCAAAGACCCAGACGACGATGTCTGAAATCACCAAGGCGAACGCTTCGTCAAACGCGTCGACGACATCGTCGGCGGCGACGGAGCGCGCCGGTTTGGAAGCGTCGAATTTGCGCGCGGCGTAAACGCCGCCCTTTCCGTCGGTCAGACGGACGTAGAGCGACACCGCAGCCGCGCCGTCGCGGGTCCTGGCGTCCAGCTCAAGTTTGCGAATATCCGTCTGCAGAACGATATCGCCGACGGGAACCGAAGACCGGTCGCCGACGACGAGAATGCGCCCTGAGTCTTCGAAGGTCTGCACAAGCGCCGTTTGAAGGAGCCGCGGCGCGCGATCGGCCCACTCGGCGCCGGCGAAATACTCGACCTTTCCGGGCGCCGTTGAAACGGCGATGCGGGCGCTGTCATAGACCCGGGTCGCGCGCGGATCTTCAATAACGAGGGACCAGCTTACCGGCGCGCCCTCCAACGCATCGATGTTCGCGGGCTGAATATGATAGCGCGGTTTCGGCGGCGCGGTCTCCGGCAGAAGAGAAACGCAGCCGAAGGCGAACATCGCCGTCGCAAATACCGTCCAGCGGGCCAGCGTCTTCATCCGTCTTCCTCCCCGTCATATTCCGGAGCGTTGTCGCCGAGGAAGTACGCTTGAGGATCGCGATCGATTTCACGCAGCATGTAGTCGAGCGTGCGCATCAGCCGGCGGGCCTCCGCCAGCGCCGGCGCCACCTGGCCGAGCCCCTGATCGGCGAAGACGCGCAGCGACGCTCGGTTCTCATTGGCGATGGCGCGCAAATCCCGCACCAGCCCCTGCGATTCGGCCAGCAGCGCATTGACTTCCTCCACCGTCGACGGCGCGTCGTCCTCAAGAAATCTTTGCAGCCCGGTCGCCGCGGCGTCGAGCTTGCCGGTGACTTCGGTGAGATCGGCGGTCATGGCGTTCACGTTCTTCAGCGCATTGACAATCTCTTGTTCGTTTTCCGCAAAGGCGCCGGTTAATGTCTCGACGTTCGATATGATATCGCCGACGTTGTCGATGTTTTCATCGGAAAGCAGCCGGTTCGCCTGCGAGATCAAGTCGCCGGATCCTTCAAACAAGACGCCGATGCTCGACATGTCCGCCTGGATCGTCGGTATGCGCGCGTCGCTGGCCTCCCTCAGCAACGGGGCCTCCGGGCTGCCGCCGACAAGCTGTATGATGTAAAGTCCCGTGAAGCCTACAGGCTCAAGTTCGGCCTTCGTGTCCGTTTTGACGGGCGTGTCCCTGTCGACGCGGATGCGGGCGATGACAATTCCCGGATCGTTCGGATCAATCGACAGCGCATCCACTTCGCCTTTTTGAATGCCGTTAAAGCGCACCGCCGCGCCGACCGAAAGGCCCGAGACGCGCTCGGTGAAAATGACGTCATATTCGTGGAATTCGCGCTGGGTCTGGCCGAGCCACAGGATGAACAGGAACGCGGCCGCCACTGCGCTCAAGACGAAGGCGCCAATCAACACATAATGCGCGCGCGTTTCCATGAGGTTTTGTTTAACTTCCCCTTAGCCCGCTTTTGCGGCGAGCGCCGCTCTTCCCCGCGGCCCCGAAAAATATTCCCGTATCCACGCGTGATCGGCCCGCCGCACGTCGTTAAGCGGCCCGCACGCAATCACCCGTCTCTCGGCCAGCACCGCAACCCGGTCGCAGGCCGCATGTAGCGTATCGAGATCATGGGTGACCATAAACACTGTTAACCCTAAAGATTCCTTGAGATTAACAATCAATTGGTCAAATTTGGCGGCGCCGATAGGATCAAGGCCCGCCGTCGGTTCATCCAAAAACACCAATTCCGGATCCAGGGCGAGCGCGCGCGCAAGTCCTGCGCGTTTTTTCATGCCCCCTGACAACTCTGACGGGTATTTCGCGCCCGCCTCCGCCGGCAGGCCCACCATGGATATTTTAAGCGCGGCCATGTCCTTGGCCAGCTCGCCATCGATGCCCAAATGCTCGCGGATCGGCGCCATCACGTTCTGCGCGACCGTCAACGAAGAAAAAAGCGCGCCGCCCTGGAACAAAACGCCCCAGCGGCGTTCGATCGACAGCCGCGTTCTCTCCCCGGCTTCGTAAAAATTTTCGCCGAAAACGCGCACCAGCCCGGCGCTTGGAGGCTTAAGGCCGATAATCGCGCGCATGAGGACGGATTTGCCGGTCCCCGATCCGCCGACGACGCCGAGAATCTCTTTCTCGTAAACGTCGAGATCAAGCTTGTCGTGAACGACAAAATCATCGAATTGGGTGCGCAGCCCCCGCGCTTCGATGATGTTTTCGCCAGTTTCGCCCCGCACGCTCAAAAATCGATCTCCAGAAAGAACATTGCGAAAAAGGCGTCGATGACGATGACGAGAAACAATGACTGCACGACGGAAAGCGTCGTACGCTGACCAAGAGATTCAGCGCTCCCCTCGACTTCCATGCCCTGAAAGCAGCCGATGACGCCGATGACGAAGGCGAAGAAGGGCGCCTTGATCAGCCCGGCCCAGAAATGATTCATCACAATCGTTTCCTGCGTGCGGGCGAGGAAGAGCGCCGGCGAAATGTCCATGGCGAGCCACGCCACCAGCCCTCCCCCGATCATGCCCAGCATTGCGGCGATAAAGGCCAGCGCCGGCAGCATGATCACCAGCGCGAAGACGCGCGGCAGGATCAGGATTTCCATCGGCTCAAGGCCGAGCACGCGCATCGCGTCTATTTCCTCGCGAATCTTCATCGACCCGATCTGCGCGGTGAACGCGCTGCCGGAACGCCCGGCGATGAGGATCGCGGAAAGCAGAACCCCGAATTCGCGCAGAACCGAGATGCCGACGAGTTCGACAGTGAAGATGTCCGCATTGAACAGGCGCAAAATCTTCGCCCCCATAAACGCCACGACGGCGCCGATCAAAAACGACATCAGGCCGATGATCGGAATGGCGTTCAGGCCCGCCTCCTCCATGTGATGAACCGTCGACGTCCAGCGAAAGTGAGACGGGCGCGTCAGCACCTTTATGGCGCTGACCAGCGTGAAGCCGACGAAACTCATCAGCTCCAGCGTCGCGTTATAAGCGTCCTCGACGCCGTGCCCGAGACGGTCGAGCATGGCGAGAAATGCGTTGGGATGAAACGGCGTAACATAGCAGGGCGCGAGATGTTCCTCGACCTGCCGCAAAAGCGCGCGATGGGCGTCGTCGGCGCCGACGATCCGCGACGCGCTGGTGCGGCTGTCGCAAGCGAAAAACGTCCGCTGCAGCATCATCGCTCCCGTCGTGTCCAGCCGCTCGACCCCCGCCATGTCGATGACCAGATCGCGGCCGACCGAATCATCGGCGAAATCGCGCAGCGGCGAATCAATCGGCCCTAAAAACCGGGCGCGCCAATCGCCGCTGGCGATCAGGCGCAAAACGCCTTTTTTCACATCGATATCGAAAGAAGCCGCCGAATCCGACATGTTCATGCTTTCTTAACAAACACAGGGCCGCGGCGCGGCGCTTGCAGTGTCATGATCTAACGCAGGATGTTAAAATGATCCTGAATTCGCCCCGACAGCTACCATATTGGGGCGGTTCGCGCGGTAAAAATCGGTTGGACGTGTTGTTTCGGGAGCGGGCGTAAGTGGCCAAACGTATGTTTACAGGGCAATTTCAGTGGCTTTCGGCGCTGCCGCTGCTGCTGCTGACGGGCGCGCTCGGCGTGCTCGCGCTTGGAACCCTGGCCGGCGCGCAATCGCCGGACGCGCGCGCGCGCGAGGTCTTGTTCGACTATTTTCAGCGCATCTCCCCGGCGGCCGACCCCGGCGCGGCGGCGTTTCACCTCGTTCTCATCGATCGCGAAAGCGTCGACCGGGTCGGGCCCTGGCCGTGGCCGCGCACCGTCCTCGCCGAACTCGTCGGGCGCGCCGCCGAGGCCCCACCAAATGGCAATCTGGTAAAAGCAATTCTTCTATCGTCATGGAACCGACAAGGAGCTTTATTTGTGCCTTGGATGTGAAACATTGCTGTATCAGAACTTGCTATATCAAAACACTCATTGCAGACTCCCGCGGTGGCTCGCCAACCTAATAGTCCTCCATACTTGCTGTCAACACCATCTCACGTTTGCGTTGCCGTCCACGTTTCTCAGGTACGGTATCCTGGATTCTCTCCGAACGTCTTTGTTCATGTGTTGCTACGCCTAGAGATGACTGCATGTTAAGTTCTTCGGCAGAGCATAGGAGAATTTAGTCCGTATCGTTTACATACATATACTGCGGTACAGTGAATTGCACGTACAATGCTTAGAATACAGGGAGCGCTTAAATCCACAAGCAGTGCGTTTGAATGGAAATTCATGGATGGATATTAAGATCGAATTTGTTCCATAGTATGAGGATATCCTATGTAGCTGTTACTGGAGAAAAGCAAAGGTAAGTTGTATATGCTATCATGAGTTGCATTTTTGAGAATAGCTTTAGGAGCTTAGCAAGCGTTTAAAGGGCGATCATCTGGTTCTAAAATCCGTCAAGTTTCTGCTTTGTATTTTCATGAAGACATAGGTTTCTAGTGCATTAAGCATTCCGTGTGTCACTTTACTTCACTGTCAACATTTACTAAGAAATACGTAGAGTTTATGTATAGATACAATGCGAGCTGAATTAATGAGCATTTATAAGGACGAAAAAATACGTAGGACAAAAAAAGTTATCATCAATATACTAGCCATTTCAATCGTAATTACAAAAGTCCAGGAGATATTATTATTTTCTGAATTTAGTTTAGCTGGTTGAAGGTATTAAAATGCCCGTATCTACCGATTAAAGTTTACATTGAACTTTCTACCCCTATTGATATCCAATTTAGTTAGAAATTATAAAACAAATGTGAAATGCATTTAAACTAAGATCTAAGAGAAACCTTGGTGTCGTTCCCATAGATATAATATAACAACAGTGACACATCTGCTGGTTCTTATTATGCACCTCCGATATGCTTTTTGAGTTGTAAATTTGACTCTGCGTAATAACAAAGCATGTAGGACTGGAAGGATAAGACCATACTGGAAGCTGCACTGTCAAATGAAGTTTGCAGTTGGTTCGTTAAATAATGCTGTGTTTTTCGAATAAACTTGTAGCAGGGAAATTGCAACATGCTACAATATTACTGCCGTACGCTTACGTTGAGCCGTACGTGTTTATTTACTAGAACAAGCTTAGCCGTCCGTGCTAAATTATACGACTTAATACAGCATAAAGGAGTTAAGGTAATAGAAGCTGAAGTCCACCTGGGAAAAATTAAATGCTCCACCACATTTCAGGCTACAATTGGTCAGAAGGTATGTCTTACTACTGTAAACTCGTTTGGTGTATTTAAAGAGAATGAAACTAAAAAGTTCTTAGCAGACATAAAACGCATGTTACATTATTAATATGTCATTAAAAACGAAAGGGCTGTAGTTTTTGTTTAATTTGATATTATGATGTTGTTTTTGGTGATCTCTTTACTCTCTCTTGTATGTCTAAATTTTTTCAGGATAAATTGATTACCATAGAAATGCCACTTTCTATATTTGGAAGCATACAACTTCCTTCAACTGTATTTGCTTTAAGAATTAAAGAAACAGGATATGGGAATGATATTTTTTTATCCCAAAACTAGTTATATAGTCATCAAGTATTGAAAAAGCGATGCCATTTAATTACATAAAATCCATGATGTGAATACTTTAGTCGCAGCAATGGTTATCTCTTAGAACAAAATATGTTCTACAAATTTAGAAATGAAGAGTTGTATCTGTGAAGTATAACTTTTTAAAACTTCATTATTTTTTTTGTTTATTTTGCCTTGTACAAAAAATACAGTATGTCAGATACTCACCGCATAGGTATATCTGGATTTTATAGTAAAAACTACACGATATTTAAAACACTTAATAACAACAAATTGTCAAAGAAATAAAACAAAACTAAACAAAGAAAACAAAGGAACAATAGCTAGAAATTCATAGACGAATAACGGCTTATAAATAACAAAAGTCATCCGTTAAAAGTTACCATGCTAAACGTCCAGGACATGACCATTTGGAATTTACGCTCTCAAAAAATAGGATGTGCGAATACAGCAACTTATATTTTTTAGTCAGGAACTTCTTTTCTTGCGGAATCAATTTGTTCAACATTTCCAAGAATGAATTGCTGACTTCCTTAAGGTCTCCAATGGCACTCATACTTAGATCAATAAAATTTGCTGCGAAATAAATAATAACAATAAAAGTGATAATGATAACAACCCTTTGGGATTTTAATACTCAGTGTGATCACGCCGTCCAAGCGAGAAGTTCTGATATAGTTGCATTTTGAAAAGTTAAGAACGAGGTTACTGTCATAGATGACGCAACACCAAGGAATTCTTGAGTCTGAGAAAGAATTTGAAAAGATGAAAAAGTAGCAACATTTGATAGACAAAATTGCCAGGTTTTGGGGCGTAACGAATGTAAAAATCATGCCGGTTGTTATAGGTATGGGAAAGAAGTTTTACAAATATAGGGGAATAAGGACTCAGCATCAGGATTAGGGACGCAAAAGACGACTTTGATGGGAACTGCAAGAAATTTAAAAAAGGTTCGCTCATTATTGACCTAGAGAGAGTGCCTTTGGTGACTTGCTGTTACCTGTTAACATCCGAGTAACGAAAACTAGAATAATAATTAATTTTTCTAAGATAACGATAATTGACAAATATTTTCTTTAAAAACTCAATTCTTTATGTAAGCATAACACCAATACACAGTTTAATTCTCACAATAGGCATATCAAAGCTGCAGGGATATATTTTGAGCCCAGAGATACATAAACAGCAATAGCAATTATTTAAACAACAACCCTAACAACAAGAAATACAGTGAATCATCAAGGAGAATAAAAATACAATAAAACTAATAATAACAATAATGATAATAATAATAATGAAATAAAATTCTATTTACCAAATTAGCAACTGAGGATCAGTCCAGTCTTTGTCCTCTTTACAAAAGATATAGGCACTAATAACTAATAACTAATGTTTTTTCTGACGAGGTAATCTCTATTTTCAATTTTTCAATGGTTGATTATACCAAAAAAGGATTTTAGATTAAATAATAATAATAATAATTACCATAATTATGATTATGGTAATAAATTTTCCATTTGTGTGCTGTATTGAGTGTAGAAATTATGAGATTGTGGAAATATTCTAGAGCATTTCAATAAGAGCACAAAATGATTAGTTGGACGATATTTCAAAAGAAGGTAGACTTAGTTGACTACATGTCCTATAAGATTCAGTTACTTTTGCAGATGCCAAAATCTCTGCTCAATTAAACAACTTCTTTAACATTTATATGAATCATGCATATGCTGGGTTGTTCACTGCAGTTAAAGTCTACATCACGGAATAACCATAAGCAACCTAACTCTTTACATGGGCGCACGGCCAAAGGGGCTGAGCGGGGAGGGGGGTCCAGCCCCCTGGTTTGTTAAAGTGTTGTTTTTTTTCGGGCAAAAAAAATTTCAGGCCCTTTTATAATTCCTTAATGATAAATAAAAATAAAGTAATTTTAAGTCTTACCAGCCCTCTGGATTAGCGTCGTCATTCCTGCCGAACTGAAGTGCTTTTAGTCGATTCATGTCCCAATAATTTTGGGGCAAAGGAGTATTTTTTTTCTGGAAAATAATCCACAGCGCCCCCAATATTTTTCGTCCGTTGCGTCTATGACTCTTTAGTAAATTTAGAAAAGGGTATTGCGAGAGTCATCAATCTTGGTTGACATGAAAACGGTGGTAATATATACGTTTTTTATATCTTTGCGGCTAATAACAACACAGCGAGTGTCCAGTTACGTCAGATTAAGACAACCTCTTTGCTCTGGAAAGCTGAGCTTTTACTGGGTCGAACTGTTATCATTATATACAGAAAGACACCATTTTCATTTACTTCAATAGTCTAACCGACTGGACAGTGACCCGTATTGTGTTTCTTGCAATGTCCCATATCAGATCATGCCAGGGTCACATGTCATGTTTTGCAATTGCAGTTTTCCGTAATTACGATATTCAGTGACCTCTATGTATGTGCAATCTATCGTAGATGAAACGCATTAAAATCTTATTTTAGGGTGATTGTATTTGAAACGCCCACTATTGGCTTTTTGTCAAAACAACAGCACATTAGACGTTGTTGAAATGATTGAATTCGTTTGTTGCTTAGTAATCTTGAACGATGATCAGAGTTATTTTATTCTTACATTTCCCTTGCACAGAATAAGTACATTTGTAAAACAAACATTCATGTATGATTGTCTATTTTATCTACTGTATCTTTAACTAATCTTTACTTTTGGATTTCTTTTGTTGGTTTTTTAAAGTCCCTAAAGTCCCTAAAGTCTCCAAGCTTTTATCAAAAACCTGACTAGAAACGTATGGATGAATTTTGTATAAGTTGCTTTGCTGTGACAAATAATTACAAAGAAATAAACTTAAAAATTCCAAAAATACTTACAGATTTTCTAAGACTCTTCCAAATTTATATTTGCTCCATAACATTGTACAGACAAATTAACTCAGTTCTTTCGTGAAATGACTCAAATTACTAAGCATTTCACGTAATAACTACAACCGAATGTCAGATATTTTATATAATGTCTAATTATTACGGGACATTAGAGGTCTATTAGCAATTATCAATTATTAGCTTATATGTTATTGGCAGTTACTTAAACGTTCATGCATATCCCTATAACCTCTTGTAATATATGCACTACGTCTTAAACACCACGCGTTATTGGGAAATCATTCTGCACTTAAAACACTATTTGTCTGTCACCCCTTAGAGCACAATCGTCCAAAACAATTGAGATGAAACCACCAAAACATTATAACCGACTTTGCTTTAGAAAGAGCCAAACAGAGTTTGGATTCTCTCAATGGTCTGGAAATTTTGAAGCTATCAGCGCCCTTTAGAGCTGTATAGATAAACTGAAAAGGCTCATTGAGAAGACCAAATTTTGTTTTTATGAAGGCCGACCCTTAGACAGTTAATTAAGATGCTAATCTAGCGTCGCCTATGATACAGAGGAAATCGTCAGT
This sequence comes from Alatinidae sp. Z8VKAUB7J3, assembly GCA_010016025.2. NCBI lineage: Eukaryota > Metazoa > Cnidaria > Cubozoa > Carybdeida > Alatinidae > Alatinidae sp. Z8VKAUB7J3. Next base: position 15,215,857 of record JAAAKM020000498.1, read on the forward strand.
GTACATTTTGTCACAGTTTAGGCTTTCAAGCAAGTGCTGTCATATACTAAAAGTCACATTGCTTAAAGTGATTGGTGTTTGCGACTCGAAGTACCTGTTTCTCATTGGGAGTTGATATTGGCGAATAAAAGATAAAATATGCTGCTTAATTCTGTCAAACAGCCTTAATTCATACTACTATTATAGCTAGCTTCACACTGGCAACAAAATTTGTGTGCTACAGAGATGTGAATTAAAGGAAGTCAGATAATTTTTGCTCTTAGTTGACAATGCTTTCTTATCAATATAGACTACATGTGTACTTACAGCACCCGAATACTTCTCAATACCCATTTGATCAGGGCCGATATTCATAACACTAGGGGGAAAATTCATTTTTTTCCTCACAGCTAAGTGGAATTCCCTGCCGCTGTATCACTGAGGAGAGTCAAAAGCGGGCATAATTGTAGTAGAAGTGACATTGGTTTGCTAAAAACAGGGTATATTTGCAAAAAAAACCAATTAGTTGGTCATATAAGGTGCACATTTGCACAAAGTATATAAATAAGACTCTAGACTGAAAATGAAAGTCACTTAATTGTCACATGAAAGACTTGTAACTGATGTATAACTGGTTATAGAACCACCTGAAAGTGCTATTTGCAATGCAAACTTTTTTCTGAAGTGCATAGATCTGGTGAAAATCACTGTTTTGTGGTCATTTAAAGGATTGTTGGACACAGTACAGTTCATTGCATGAAATAGTGAAAACCTTTTCATGTGTTTTCTCAATAAGCCTATTCAGTTCATCTAGTTCTAGTGGATACTGACTGGTGTAAAACACAAGCCATTCAGGCAGTCCAAATTCTGATTGACTCTTTCAAACTTACAGTTGGGTATACTCTTTCACACATTTTTCATTTCAGTATATATGCTCATATATATATATATATATGTACTCAGTGATACGCAACCTTTAACATTGTAAATACTTCTGGTACCAAAAATAAGGAACTTCCACATTCAAATCTGCAATGAACAGAAGTCCTCACTGAAAATTACCGGTACTGCATGTTCAACACACTTCAGGCATGCATTACAACATTAATAGAAAGCAGGTGTACTCTACCCCTATGTACTGCTGCTTTCTTGGAACACTCTTGAAACACTCAGAATGTGTAACAGGCTCCATCACTGCATGCAGTTGCATTAAACTTGAAAAGAACATTTAACTACAAATTTTCAGAATCACTTTTCTTTCATGGCAATACAATTTTATATTGTACTAGTGTCATGTCTAAACATGACAAATACAGTTCATTTCACCCAGGAAGCTTGCCATAGCTAAAGCAAATAAATACCCAAAGTGTCATATCTTTGACCCAAATACGTTACCTAGAAACACACTCAGTAATAGGAACACCTGCATACTTGCAGAAATTGTCCAAAATATCTGCTTTATTGCCAGACAATATCTACACAACTACCTGTTCATATTTAAGCAACAGGGAATTAACTTGAAAAGGCGTTTATGAATGTCTTTTCACAGCTGACAATTCTGTCACTTCTCTTTAAACTTGTGCTCACTGACATATGCATTGCCCTATTTCTTTCATCTTGGTGTTGTAATTGGCTGCATGGCACATACAAAACATGACACTTATTTCAAAAAGTCTTCTTGTATGTCACAATGAAAACAATGCACTTTTTTTTCTACCAGTCTTATTGTTTTTAACAATGAAAACAATTGGTAACCCTACACAGCTACAGATATCAATATGTTCAGAAGTGTTTGAAATACCCAGATATTTTGTAGCCTTTAAACAAGTGTTGCAATTTTTCTCTTGCAATAAATGAATCAAATCTAACTTTCAAATGAGGAGTGTTGTCTTCATCAAAATGATGGTAGCAATCATCTGATGGCTGAATAATCTCCATCATCACAATCACAATCACAATCACAATAATCATCATCATCATCATCACCACTGTTACAATAATTGTAATCATAATTGTTATGATAATCATAACGATTATTATCATCATCTGCCCTGAGACTTTGTTTAGGCATTTTGCAGTGTAAGTGTGATTATGCAATGCAAGTGCAATGCATTTTGTGACATTTTCAACCAAAGGTTTGTGTTGAAAACCTTTTCTTACAACTACATTATTTGTGCAAAATTTGTTATACAAAATTTGTATCGGAGAAGTATAGTAGACATTTTAGAGGCCAGAAAACAGCTGACCAATTATGACAAGAATCATAATGATAATACCTAGTGCCAGGCCCTATAGTTGTCAATGACATGGGCCCATATCACATTGGCCCATATCACGTTATAGGTCTAAATAAAATTTCATGCCAAATGTTAAAACTTGTCCTGTCCTGAGAAGTACAACCCCTTTACAAAAAAAATATTTTCAATGGAAAATGAAAATATGTAATACATCATTACTGTTATGACCACTATCATCACAATAATCATAGTCACCATCATCATTATCATCACTCTAATCACCACTGCCTGATCATGATCATTATGATCCCAACCATTATCATCATCAACATTATGATCACAACCTTTATCATCATCAACATCATCATTACCAACTTAGATTTCACCATTATCCTAATTATTATCACTTGTGTATATCAACTATAAGTATCTAAAAAGGCAGCACTTGACATTAAATTGATAATTCTGAAATGAATCAAGAAATGATATATTCAAATCATCATAAACACTTGCATCTCACATCGACAACAAAGGGGTGTTAATTGTACAGATATTTTCCTTTTGCAAAATTATTATCATACACCTTGCTTACATACACCTCTATATAGATAGATACCAAATGTATTTTAAAGTAAACAATATTTCAAACATTGTAGCAAAACACATTTTTATGCTTTCAAAATGTTAATTGATATGTGTTGCATTGTATAGCACTATAGAGCATTTCTGTCTGTCATTATTTTACTTAACTAAGTGCAATGCATGACCTTTAGAAATAAATTTTCATTTTATGACTTTTGATGCACTGCTGAGTGTAACTTGGTAAGGATGCACCTCTACAGTGACACACTAAGAATTAATCTCCGTAATCCAAGGTGACCATTCAGTCCCTCTTGGAAACACTGAGGCTTCTATAGTCATCATGACTACAAACAAATAACTGACCAATGTTGGCTGGTTCACTCTTAATAGGTGGGTTCACCAAGCTAACAATGAACAGAAATACGTTTTAACCTATCTGCTCCAGATGCTGATAAAAAGCATTTCAGTCCAAGTACTCAAATATTCAAGCAAAGTTTTGAGATATATTATGTATTTAAAAAGTACATTCTGTAGGTTTGTTGGCTTGGCAAGAGTAATTCATCAATAGAATAGAAGTGTCGAAGTTTGATACCGAAGCCAAGTAACATCCAAGAGTATACTTCAATTGCAAACCTTATTAATACCTTTATCAAAAGATCCTATCTTAAGAAAATGAGTTTTTATTAGCATGTAAAAAGGAAGGTGACCTTTCTGAAACTGTTTCACATGGATAAAGCTGTCAAACAGGCCAGAAGATTTGCCTAACTAAATATTTTTATCTATCTATCTATCAGGACAAGCTAGCTCGGCTTGCAATGACACATTCTCTCTATCATCCATCACTTTAGGGAGATCTTCTTTGGTATACTCAGCATCAGCTAAAAGTTGGTCAATGTATGTCTTCTTTGGTCTACCATGGGATTGTCTACCATGTAGTGGTTCCCAGAGTAAAACCTCAGAACAGATCTCATTTTTACTGCGCCAGCAGTGACCAGTAAGCATAGCCCGCTTGTTCATGAATGGTGGTAGTTACACGTGGTATATTGCCATAAGTTCAGCATTGGTGAGGTGATCAGTTCATGATTTGTTTAAGGCATCTCTTAGCATTCTTGTAAATGTGCCATCAATCTTTTTCTCAAGTTTAATGAACACAAATGCAATTGGATGATGCATTTGTCATAAGAGGCGTCTAAAAGATCTATCCTATATCAGCTACATAACAACAAAAATCATGTCCCCAAAGAAGTTACTCATCAGATTGACTTCCAGAGTTAATTGAGAAGTTGAAAAATTTGAATAATGTATACAATTTAATATTGATTGTTATTGCAGAACAGTAATATAAATTCAATGCGGAGCAAGGTTCCACCTGAAGTACAAGATGGAGATACATGGACAATGTTGTGGGGTCCATCAGTGGCCTGATGAGCTAGTGATGATGAGTACTGACTGATATTTCTCTCACCATCAACACTATTGCTAGTCACCATCTTAAAAATATGTAGCACTATACTTCTGCTCTACCTCATCTACAAGCCATTTACAACCCACCAGGTACCAAAGTAATGCTATTGCAAATCATTTCAGTAGATGGCAGGCAAAACTAGCAACTCTAGCTGGCAATTTAAACGACACAATGGAAGATGAGTTCTGCTACAAATGAAAATACTTATAAAATATGGAAGTTAGTATATTAAATAACCTGCATAATGAATGGGGCCCCTACTTAAGTACTACTTTGAAAACTAAGTCACACAACAAGTAGCCTAACTAACAATATCATTTACCTCTTATGATGTAGTACAATTCTCTTACTGAAGTACTTTTTCTCAAAAAAAAAGAGTTTTGCAAATAAGAAGGCTGAATTAGCAGATTGCAAATTATAATCTCCGATGGGTTTTTGTAAACTGCCATTGGAAATTTTGTTTACCTGACAAAAGTGTGATTGAAAATTCTGCCAAGTCAAGATAAAATAAGCACTAGCAAATAAGATTGTTGAGTACATTCTTGCCAGTTAAATAAAAAATCTTTGAAATAATAGAAATGAATGTTTAAACAACATCAACAAAATAAAATGAGAGCTAAAAGGATAAAATCATGGCAAGGACCAGAAAAATAACGCAACCTCAACTATTTTCTGATCCTAATTATTCCACTTAAATTGAGCCTTGAAATACTACCCTTACATCTATTTACCATACATTAATCACACAAATCAAAATGGCTATAAGATATCATGTAAGTAGTGTAGCTATTGCTAAATGGTGTCAAGAAAATGTGCTCAAAACCAAAAGCCTCTATACTCAAGTAAGCAACCCCTCTTTAAATGTCCCAGATAATGGATACTCTCTCAAATAAACCACCATGGTGCAGTGGATACTGCCCTAGCCCTCGCCCTCCATCCCCCCCCCCCCCAGTAAACCACAATGATACCAGGAAAGGCATCAGGTCAATTCTCTCTGCTTTAATAAAAGACGCATGTACATGTATACTGTCCTAGTACCTGTACATGGGGTATTAAAGGTGTAAAACAGCATCAATTTTCAGTCACCTTGTGGCATTACAGATTATAAGTTCTTGATACCGAAGAAGACTTATTTCTATTTACTTTAAAAAGAAGGAAGTTTTACTTTGAAAATGCTAGATTGTTTAAAACAAAAGCTTTTCAATTCCTGTATTTTGTCTCCCGTATCTTAAGAAGCTCATCTGTTAACCTTATAGCATGACTTTTTTACATTTACTTTTTTACATCACATACCTTCTTGCAACTGTTAGGAGAGCTTCTCGCTTATCTTAATGAACAATGACACAAAGACTGAAGATTTAGAATATGCCTAAAACTTTCACCTCCCTTTCTTCTATTGTATTGCACAACAGAAATCTTACATATATACTTTCCAAACGCTTTACTTTTCTCATTTTTAAAAGCACTCCTTGATTAAACACACCCTCTGCAAAAGTAAGATTTAAACAAGTGTCCCAGGTACTTTATGGAACATTTATGTTTGAATTGGAAATGTCTACCTAGACTGAAACAACACTTTCCCTTCAGTTGACTTTTATCTAATAGCTTGTACTGATTTGCAGGTTTTTAAGCAAACATTGTAGGTATTGGAAATTCTACTCATGGACTATGAAAGAGTAAAGTATTAATGTCCATCTGATCATTGTAGTGTATCAAACTATTACATATATTCTATTGGTAGCAGCATGGCATGAGATGTTAAGACCATTTGACAATGCTGCATATTAATGAGAACAGAGTCTGGCAGCTGATGTCATGACTACAGATATCTGCTAACTTCAAAGTTATCATTTTCTAACTGCTGACATAAATACTGCATTCAACTCTTAATCCTGGACTGAATCCTAATTCCTGAGAGTACCGTGTTTTGATCCTAGCTTTTTTACAAAAAACAAATCCATTAAACTCAACACCCTAGTTTATCCCTCTTTTACTGTATTAGTTTCTATATAATAAACCACACACCTGTCATCTACCAACTTATTCATCCCACAATAATATCCTTACCTTTTATCTATAAATAGCTGCTACATTCTTTGGTCAAACAGAAACTTAATAGGGCATGTGTTAATATATGACTCAGTTGCCAAGTTATAAAAAATGGTCTAACACATATTGCATTCACATTCACAACTAATTGCATAAGTTGGTTGAATCAGAAAAGAGACAAGAAAAATATGAAAGAATGTAATCAATGGGAAATTCATTTCATAAAAATCTCTTTCCATCTTTCTAACAATGGATGGCATTGTCTGTGTGCTTGTAGTTACCGGGACTGTACTTGTACTTATTGCAGAAGTTGCTAACATTTGTTGTTGGAGGTGGAATTAGTGTCTCTAAAAAATCCCCTCCACTGTTGCTTGCCAGCAGCCTATCTCAAGGCTTCTCCAACTGGATCCCTGTACAGACCCCTAGCTATTTACATCATCTTCCACAGTCTTCCTCCAGCTCACATATGGGGGTCTTGATGGTCATTTCCATCTGGTTAAGTGTGTACTACATAAAATCTGCTTTGGCAACCTTCTATCTTCCATAAGACAAACACGACCAAACCAATGTAATCTACTCCTGGTGACCATGAGATGTACCTGAGGTTGCTGACAACAGTGCATACAATTGTCTACATTTCTCATATGGTCTTTCAGTGTGACAACCATGATGCACCATAACCACTGCATTTGGGGTACCTCCAATCTCTTCAGGTCTCTGGCATATTGGATCCAAGACTCTGAGCCATAGAGAAAAGCAGGAGTAATGCCACTGTTGAACACATGCACCTTTGTTTCAATCCAAATGTCCTTCCTAGTGAAAAGTAGCTTTTCAGGAGCAACTCACTTTGTTCACAAAAAAGTTGACTCGAGTACACAATTTCTTCTGCCTGTTCAATGTCTTTTTTTAACATTTCACAACAATTCAATGATAGATGAAATGTTGACTGTATATCTGAGCTTGTGCAGCCTCAAGAATGGTGCCTTGGCATAAACACAATCTTCCATAAAAATGATAGCACCTAGTTGGTATTTCTCATTACGAGCATTCTGCAATACAAAATTATCGGGTAGCAGAATCCACATCTTTCAGTGCACTACTTCTTGAACATTACTGGTGGTTAACCTGACCAGAAGCTGGCAGTTAGTTTGTTGGCACAGATTGTCTAATGGAGGATTAAGATACAAGAAGCTCATGTTGAGGAGACACGTCCTAATGTTTCATATGTTTTAATTGTGTAAACACACACGTATTTCTTCTTGATGAAACTTTCTACATTCAATGGGTTTTGTGTAGATGATGGGCCAGAGGGCAGTCCTTCCTTAGTCAAATCACATGGCTAAGAGAGGCTGGTCTCCAAATGTGTTGAGCTGGATGTCAATGTCCACCGGTGGATGATTGGGAGCTAATGTGGCAACTAGAAAATTGAGTATGTTAACATCAGAGGTCACCTAGTTAAGTTGGTAGAGTGTATGCCGTGAAAGTGTGGGTCACAGGTTTGATCCCACATGGTGACATATTCTCTATTTCTCTAGTCTTCTTTTCAAAAATATACACACATACTAGTAAACGGTGATAACAAAGAAAATTAACATAGATAATTTGATTTCCATTTAACAATTGCTGATTAGTATGAGGCTCTACCTTGCTGTTTTAAGAAATTTTCAAGTTCAATAATACTTATTTCATAGCATATACACATAAATACACATTACATTGAAGTTTCAATCTCATCTTTTTTCAAATTGTGACTTGCAATGAACATTTGGGTATACAGGGATGCGACAGTCAGCAATTTTGAGTCCCTACTTTTACTACTCCCTCCATCTAAATAGTTAACAACTAAACCAACTGGGCCACTGATCTACACTATTCTATTGTACAGTTCACCTTCTAATTCATATTCACAACCATTAACATACTAACATTTTGGTTTTGCAGCAGTGGTTGCTAAACTTTCCTCGTGTCACCCCCTTTGATTGTGGACAGTGCACCCCCCTCCTGATACTAAGTCTACATTTTATCCCATTTTTACAGTGATACACATACATACATAATATTATAGATGCTCAACTGAAATGGACGTACAGATTAAAAGTGCTAATATATAAAAGCAAGTGTTTCTTGAAACAAAAGATTTAAAAATAATACTTTTCTTAAAAAATCTGAGCCACATTACCCCCTCCCCCTAAAGGAATGTAACTTTCTATCAACGATAGGATTTCCCCAAACTTAAGAGCCGTTTTCCCATACTACTATTAGGCTTACCCATTGCAATGGTAAATTGGCATTTGTTAACTGGATCAAATGAAGCAGCTGTCAAACAATCTAGGACACATGTTCAAACCAATCGTAATAAGAGATATGTGCTTACAACGTATAACCTCTCAGCTTAACTAAGGCCTGCATTTTCAGGCTTTTTGGAAACGAAAATAAGCTACGGTAGTGCAGTGAAACCAAAGCTTCCTTATGCATCCGGCAACTTAGTATCCGTTTTCCGTGCGAGGGAGTTATCTCTCGATAACACTAAAAATAAGACCCATATCTTAAATCTCAACATCCATTCAAACTATTCTTCGTGCTTGCACAGCAATAACAAAGCAAATACTTCGGAAAGCAAATATCAGTTGGAATGAGCCGGGCATGACACAGACAGTTGAAACTTTTAGCAAAATACAGACGACTTGCTAGCAAACAAAACGTGAAATTGAAGACGCAGATATCAAGGAAATCATCGTAGGCTATTAATGGCAAATCAAACAGATTTTAAATGACTTTCAACTTCGGAAGTGCATTCTAGATTACAATGGAAGTTGGATCGGAGTACACTACCTAATCTTTCTCGTCTATTATTTGTGACCTGCAAGACGTCTGTGCTTCAATCTTAATAATAGAGTTCGGTTGAAACTTTTAGAATGATAGATGTGGACTTAATTAGGTCAGTGTCGTATGTTGGTTGTTGCATGTTTGGTTAACGAACTCATGTAAGGGCGATACGTTTATCAAGCTGCATATGCAAGTTCTTGTTCCTCGAGCAGCTTCTCATCCGCTTGAAGACGCTAGGGCTGATTCATATTGACAAAGGCTAAGCTAAGAATCTGGATTTGACACAGGATTACCAAGCAATTTGACAACTTCACAAAATAAGGCGTTTTCAACTAATCAGGATGCATCAGTTATCCCATATTACATAAAAATCTACACCATAAAGTTCTGGACTTAGCATTATAAAGGCTCAAGTGATATCAAAAACAGTAGAGAACTCTTGCGGTTACTGCCCTCAGCTTCCATTTTCGCTTAATTCCTCTGTAACACCATTTCAAAGCCTTCCTGAACAATACTTGCACAATAAAAGATCGCATGAGCTCTTGTTTTCAACTGCACTTAAATACCTTATCACCATATGGGAAAAACATATTATAAAATACCGATAAAAATCAAGGTCAATTGAATTCAAATACGCTTTACATTTTTTCGGGAAACGGATGTACTGCGCCACAACATCAATGTAGATTCCCGACATGTACTAAAACATGCGTTGTAAACTACGCTCTGTCGAGAATGTCATGGGCTGCACAACAATTCTGAGGCAAACACTGGATATAAACATATTTTAGTAGGCTTACTACATAAAGTAAGGGCTCCAAGTTGGTCGGATCGAAGATTATGGGCTTAACCTTTCACCCATCTCAGTTGATATGTCGCAACGTCAACAAAGTGTACTTTGACGAATGAACTCACCTTATATACTTTCCCGAATGTACCATCTCCAAGCTCACCGACAATTTCCCAAATTTCGTTTGGGTCTACTCCGCGGATAACATGAGAAAAATCCTTCTTCTTTTCCTTTCTACTCAAGAAGGGAAAGACTGCCTTAAAAAATGCCATACTGAAGTTTGTCTACGATAACAGGATTAAATCATCTCCAGTTGAAAACCCTTACAAAAATCCATAATGTAGCCAATTTGTGTATTAAAAACTAATCATGATTTATCCAAATTCTCCAAGGGATAGCATCCTGGTATGTTCCAATCCTGAGTTGGGAACTTGATTTCCGCCCCGCTTGCAAATCCGACCAGCCTAGCATCAACCTCCAGAAAGAATGCTACAGCAGTGTAAATCCTTAATGCAGGAGATAAATATGGGAAGTGGAAGTTGATGGATTCTATTAAGATCTCCGATCGTGGTAGCAGTAAGGCTTCGTACAGTTATTCCATCTCAATTTTGTCACTCATGGTCTGTCTGATGACACCTCATCTCTCCCTCCTGTTCTGTTTTTCATCCTGATCAGAAGAAACATGCCGAAACGCTAGAGCCCAGACTCTTTTTTGTTTTGGCGCCAACTCTTCCGAATAAACAAACATGTACGTCATCAAGTCAAACATGGCTCATTTTATAAACAAAAAGATACGGAATTCACTTCATGAAGCTTCTTTTGTGAAGGAGACTTGGAAGATATTTGAGACATGTCGTGTTCCTTATGAAATCAAGTTGCACAAAGGAAGCTTTCGTAATTCTTTCCCATTTAAAATGATATCAAATTCTCTAACAGATTGAACAGTTAGCATTATTTTAGAATGACGTAAGATCGCTTGATCAAATTGCACTTTGCCTTAGTCCCATGACGCTTAGTAATTCTGATTCATTCGAGTTCAACTCCTCCGCCCCTATGGAACCAAACGACGACTAGCTCTTGCACAGGTGTCACAATGCACTGCAATTTATTACGAAACAGGCCAGCACAAGAAATTGGCACGCGTTCGTTCTTCTTTGTTGCTCTGCATTTTGTGGAATGAAGTGAGGCATTACTAGCAAATTTTTAGTCGTTATTTTATCCTAGGCACCCCATTTACCCACATTGAATTAGTGTAATGACGGGGGTGGCCGAAGCTATCCTTTACTAGGGGTTATAGCCTTCTGTACTTAGTCACCTCTTTGGCTGAATACATCTGCTTTATCAGTGTCTTTGAGCTATGTCTGACATTACTCTTGGGTAACACTGTTAACCAACTTTCGATATATTTTATAATCAGTGTATTTTGCGTCTTGCGTATCACTAAAAGGACACAGAATATTCCGCATTTTTATTTTAACCAATCACTAATCAATCATGTAAGAATTTGGCAGCTCCACCATACTTTCCAGTCCCCACAAATTAAGCAATAATGATATTTCAAAACCTCACTGATTTGAATACGCCTGCATTTCGGTACCTCCAACTATATTAAATCGGGTGACTCCATTAACGCTAGAAAGTCTTGCTGTAGTAACTCATACTTCATTCCAAAATATAATCTTTCCATCCCTCGCTAAGCTAATCATTCTGCTCTTATCACTCAACATAGTATTTATCTGTGAATGTCTGTCATGAATGTCTAAATGCTACTCAATAATAATTCTTTGCTATATCCTTAAGGTCATGGAAAATCTTGACAAGCAAGAGTCAAACAGAATTAGATTCAAAGTTGTCTAACCCGAAAAAAAGTTATACTGAAGAGAATTAGGAAACACGCAAACATAGTCAAAACTTTCATGGAATATAATTTCGCCAAATTTTAATACTTGGATCAACCATTCAGAAAGAATTAATAAATGGCAGGATGATTTAGTTTGCCTACAAGAGCAGACACGACCCTCTGCGTTCAAGAAACTTGAGTATCTAAACATGAGGTAAAACAGTTCACAGTGTCGTTTCAATATGGTATTCTGTTTTAATTACAAGAGTCAATTTTATTAATCTCGATTGTTTCAAAATCCCAATCTTTTTGTTCTGCTTCTTTTCAATAAATCAGGAGATTTGATTTCAGTATGTTTAAGGTTTTTAGGTTGCACACTCAAAGTCACGTAAATCTAAACGCAGAAGTAGTATTTAGTGTGAGAACAGGTGAAAAACTAGGAGAAAGATGCCCGAAGTCGTGTTTAATTGAGCGACAGATTGAATTAAGAATGCAAAAGGTCAAGAAAACCTTGGGCAATAGTTTTGGAGCACTCACACGGCAAGTAGTAAAGTCAAGGAGAGAAAAGTGTATCTACCTCAAGGGGCTTATTTCACGTGGACTGTGAAGTAAATAAGCGAACAAAACCGGATACTGGCAACTAAAAGCAGATCTTGATAGTGAAGCTGTGAAGAGAGGGACGCTTGTAAGTTGGTGTATCTCAGTCAAAAATTGAAGAACATTAGGAACTTTTAGCACTACATGGGTAGAACAGCAGCTAAGTTGAGGGCATGTACTCTATATAAAAATTAAGAGGGATACGTTAGTCACATAATTCTACTGCTATAGGCAGGGTATGGTTTCTATTAAATTGCGACGGCTAGGCTATATTGAAATGTTACATATGTTAAGATAAAAGAGTTTTTAAAGCCTATTAGTTTCTTGAAAGAAGAAGTTATCAGACACCCTGCTCTTAGAAGGTACATAGACCCAGTCGTTCAACTAGAAATTTTTAAGGGCTGGAGAGGTTTGCAAAATTTAGGGCATTTGCCCAGCGTCTTTCTTGAACTCTGCTTTTACAGGTTACACGCTTTCACGGGCATACAAATCATTGATCACTCTCTCCTCATGATGCAGATTCTGTGCTAACGTACGTAAAATATCTCAACGTCAACGCTTTCTAGTTTTGTAGTTGAATCACGTTGAGATTACTCTCACGTTTGTCACTAATAATGATCCTATAAGACGTTTCAAGACGTCGTATACCAAATACGGCACGCTCTGCTTCAGTTGAACCTACAGGTGATAGCCCTAAACATCTAATAATCAAAAGCCTCCGTAAGTTCGGCGAGCAGTTTGCATTCGCCAATTTGAGGCAATGAAGTAATCCTTCTAACCGTTGCTCAATTCTGTACTCCTTCTGACCATCCACAAAAAGGATTCTTCGTTCATCTTGTGGCAATGGTCTTATACCTACAGGCTCTTCCGCGAACGTTGTTGAGTGATTGAATTTGGTCTCTCAAAACCGTTTCCATGTTGTCATTTCGGCGTAAAGTAATACACTATTGTTCGGAAATTTATTTAAAACTTTGACGTTTAGGTTCATGATTAATTTTTTAGTAGTTCGGTCTTTCCATGGGAGACGGTAGCAAGAAAGATATCAAATCGTAGGTTCCTCAGTACAGTATCTTGGTTTCTATAACGCTGTTTAATCATACTCTGAAAAGAAAACGTACTCTTCTCTAGATAAAGGAGTCCTTTCTGACAAATTTGGCAATTTTTTTTCTGAAAAAGGACACTCTCTTTTACAAAACGCACCTTGGCAACTTTTAATAAAAATTAAGGCTCCGTGGCCACAGGCTCCTACATCTATAATTATATTTCCAGTGGTAATATTTTAACTCAGCAAGCATATGCATAAATAATATGTAGGCAAGAACTTATTAGCCAGTAAAGAAGACAGAATCTATTTGGCTAGGAAGAGGACAAAATTTCTTGAGCTAGGAAGCGGGCACAATTTCTTTGGCTATGGAAGAGGACACGATTTCTTTACCTATGGAAGAGGGCACAATTTTTTGGCTATGGAAGAGGACACCACTTCTTTGGCTATGGAAGAGGACATGATTTCTTTGGCTATGGAAGAGGGCACAATTTCTTTGGCTATGGAAGAGGACACGATTTCTTTGGCTAAGAAGAGGCCATAATTTCTTTGACCAGGAGGGCGTCACAATATCTTTGTCTAGGATGAAAGCAAGCTAGGCCTCATCCCCCTAGTTGCGCGCACGGGACCCCAGTTCAAGAATGAATTCAAAGACTACCAAGCTTTGTTTAATAAAACTAATGTTGGGGTCTTGACGCAAATGTGGTACTATCAGTCAAAATTATTTAAAAAATCATTATGCAAAAAGGGCAAAATTCCTTTTATGAAACTGAA
>JAAAKM020000498.1:15252557-15305596 GCA_010016025.2 Alatinidae sp. Z8VKAUB7J3
CTTTTCTTGTATGGTTAAAGGAAACATTTCATTTCTCTGTCTACAAAGAATTCTTATCCTCTCTCTTTTCGCAACATTATTTTCACAGAATTAAAAAAACCAAAGCTTTTGCAGACAATAACGATTTTTTCTGAAAACGATAGAAAGATCTCACATTAGATGTCATTTACTTTAAAGGAATTGTGAGCCTCATTCACTCTTTATCTGTTGCCTCTAATGCAGCTGGTTACTTAAATTTCATTCTGTGACGTAAATCTTTTATTAAGTCGTTTTCAGAATGAAATTGCTTTCTATTTACATTTCCTACAGGGGAATAAACTCCACACCTACACCATGAAAGCCGATACTCAGACTTGAAGGTGACGAGTTAATACTTTGTAGGAATGCATAGCAGAACAATGGATACGAAAGTAGATTTTGGTAGTGTATGGACATTCGAAATATATCAATCAATTGGTGTAATGATAGATGGCACTAGCGCTGATGGATGAAGTAATTATTTTAGTGGGCGTAAAAGTGAGTGGGCTTCTGAATCAGGAGGAAAGTAAAGGTCAATGTATGCTAGACGATTCTCTGTGTGCCCGCCCTCATTGACAGCGCGTTGTTCACCAATCAGTCTCCAGCTCCAAACCGGAGCTAGGGCTGTAAGTGGATATAAGGCTTTGGTGTCGTCTTCGTAACTTATAAGTATACACTTTTCATTGTGTGTGTCATGCTGCTCATGAATATATTTAACAACATGGACCAAAGGATGCATTCCTGTTGAAACACCGTTAGACACTTTCTTCCACTCCTAGCATCGTTCAGTTTTACGCTATGTGATTGTGAATTGACGTAGCCTTGCATGAGCTCCAGCAATACATTATTCATCCCGTAAAAAAAGTAATTTATCTAAAATAAAGTCATGCAGCAGACAATCACAGACCTTGCCGAGATCGATTACAGCTGCCCCAATTATCTTACACTAGTTTTTCTTTTCATTGTTAAGTAAGGGTTGACAATGCCTATCTAATTTTGGGCAGCCAAAGATGTAATCATGTTGCATGATTCAAAACTCTTATTTGTGTATGTAGGATTCTTTTAAATTTAAAAAATGTAAATAACTGCTATCGGTCTTAAATATGATTTTCCCATCAGGCAATCCTTCCTGTTATTTATCACTGGGTCTTTACGCTTATTGGAAGCCTCAACTTTCGGATTCTACGATGACAACGTATATAAGACTGTTTAGAGGCACAGATATGGATAATGCTATGGCTCTCTGATAGGTTCCTCGATCTTACTTTACTCCTCCTCTCCTGATAAATATTAAGCCATCGAGAGGAGAGGATTTGAAATGTTAGTTAGAAAAGAACACTAGAGAAGTAGAAAAGCATGTCACCACCGGGAATCGAACCTGTGAGTCACGTGTAGCGTGGGAGCTTATGTAGCGACTACAGAAATAAAAGTATGTTAACATCGGAGGTCACCTAGCTCAGTTGGTAAAGCGCACGACGCGAAAGCGTGGGTCACGGGTTCGATCCCCGGTGGTGACATGCTTTTCTATTTCTCTAGTGTTATTTTCTAACTAAAATGTTATACCTATGGATCTTTTATGCTCTTCCCTGGCAAAAGAATATTTACGCTTGATTATGCACCCCTATCTACAAATATAGTAGTTGTTGGCAGTCTATGTATTGAAAATGTATTATAAGCCTACATTTCCCTTTGCAGTATTTAAATCAGAAGTTTTAAAACTTTATGAGATTCTTATGAACGCAGGGGTTAAACACATATCCTGCTGTGTAGCCCTTAATCACCAAATTTATGCATTTTAATGGCGTGAGGTAGGCCCCTTCCCCATTCTATACATTCAGGGAGTTAAGCAGGGAAAAATCTTCCCAACCTGTTGTAAACGCTTTCTATGATCCAAACGATTGATTAGGAGGAAATATGAAAATCATTTCGCTAGTGTTTCTGAAGTTGTGAATTTGAATTTCAAACATTTTTCATTTATCATTTGTCTGGTTGTCTCCTCTTAGCATTTTGTTCTTAGTACTAGGCTTTTTGGATATCTTCATTAGATGTCTTTACAATAATAGATCTTGTTTTATTTTAATCCTATTTCGTAATATTGGCTTTTTTTTATTAAATTGATTGAAATCGTTTTTAAATTAAGAAAATGATTGGTAAGTCAAATAAATAGGCTTTGGGAACTGCTCTACCCAAGCAAAGGGTTGCAAGAGATCATGAAGGCATTAATCGCAAATACCATCACATTATTAAAGTAGCTCTATATCATGGTACTTGTATTACACAATCACCTGCATGATACCGAAATGTCAAATAATAGTGCCACCAACTGCGTGCCCGTTATCATAAGATCTGAATAATGCACTTAGAGAGCTCTGACGCTCGCGATTCCAATTTACCTCTGACGTTTACTTATTTCATTCATTATACAATGTTTATGTGGCCTATAGTTTAAGTTTACACCCCATGCAGTTTCTTTGGATTGAATACAATCAAATCGGGTGCTATTCTTTAGGTCTAAATATTGGTTCTACTCTACAGAGCAGGTAATTGTCAGCATATACAAATCAGCTGGTTATGTGCTACGTAACTGCTGAGTCACCTTCATGACCATTAGGTATCTCCCTATTCATGGGGTTATTACATTAGCAGACTTTATTTTTCCTTTCCTAATTTAATATCAGGTTACAAATGCAACTTAGGCAGAGCTTGGCCTTTGTCGTCATTCACGTATACTTTGTTTTTGTAATGCAAGTACCTATGATGGTGAACTGAATTAAATTGAAGCATATCTTCTCCTCTTTAATGGGTTATTACAGCAGACGTGCGTTTTCGTTTTCTCTATGTTAGGTGAGGAGCAAAATACCTCCATCAGGGCAATGTGGTCATTGGATCTATCCCTGCCTTACCTCTTACAAGTATGGGCGAAATATTCGCAGTTTGAAACGATTGCTTTCTTTTACATTCTCACAAACTGAAAATCTCCCCAAACTTGACTTCAGCCCGAGCCTCGTAGTCATGGGAGGAGCTACGGAGGGATAAGCCTCCGAAATGTGGGAACAGACCCGGAAACACACATGTCAAGAGTCAAACAGATATACTTTTAGGTAAGCAGTTGCAATGTGAAGCCATCCTAAATTGGGAATACTCCTAAATTCTGAATATCCCTCAAGTTTTCAAATCTAATCAAGGGCCTGTTTGAGCCACAATTTAAAAGTCAAGTTGATACCAGTAGATCAGAATTTATAAAATGAAGAAAATGAAGAAACCTAAAAAAATGTTCCTTCTTTATAAAGGCAAAAATGTAACATCGTTGATGGAATAGGCCTTATATTAAAATGAGCTTTCGATTAGATATGTAGTTAAATTACAACTCTATGCTTCATGTTTATCTGATTATATCTCCTTTTCTAACTTTTTATGTTTATTTGTATTCGTCGTTTTTTGTTGTGGTCGTAATTTGGTTTTAAATTCTTTCTTTCGTCTCTTGATGTAGGCCCTACTAATCAATTTAACGTATATTACTGTATCCTTACACCTTTTGTGATATATGTTACCATACTTTATAACATTTTGCGATTCGCTAGTTTACGTTTCTATGACAATTTCATTATGAACTATTAATAATGAACAAATATTGATAACAATCTCAAGTCCCTATCATTTTACTTTTGCTCTAGGCAGATACGTTTTAATCGTTTGTGTTATATATCGATGTGTTTTTATTAAGGATAGTACTTTGCCTAATTGCACAAAATAATTCATATTTGAATTATATATCAAAAACGCGTGGTACTAACTAGCAGCGCCGAAACGGTAAAAAAGTGCCGTGAAAATATTTTATACCGAAATGCACACGCAAATATTAAGGTAAATAGTGTAACAAAATCAAAAGCAATAGGATAGGTGACTGGATCCACCCGTTTTTAAGAGTCAGCCCTTTTTACAAAAACTGGAGAGATGACTATAAAAAACATGACTCTGCCGTTTGACTTGTTTTAAAAAGCGCTTTATACAGCAGTCTACAAAGATGGTTAATTCCATCTTATTAAAACCTTGCCTTTCTTTATTCCTTTTATCACGTTAACATTTGTATACTGTATCTAAAGTTAAAACACAAAACCAATCAGGAACTGATGTCTCTGATTGGTTGATTTCAAAATTATCGTGGTATGAAATTTTAACTGTCAATTTGACCTTGATTATTTTAATGATATTAATAAAGAAAACTTGAGTGCCGAAAAAAAGAATGCTTTTGGAACACTTTCAAGCGCCTGATATCAATCTACAGCTGTATAATTTAGGACTGAAGGCTATCCATCTTATTTCTAATGACTCAATCATCATCTGCATATTAAATTGTATATTGAATGACTTTTTGCCACTCTTTGCAACTGCTACTACTACAGATTAGACAAAGAAAGCCATATTTTCTAACCATAATAGTACTGAAGGCAGCAAATTTTAGAAACTACGAAATTATAAATATATTTTTAAAATTATCGAAGTCTTGTAAATGCAACAACGGGTGGTGCCTTCAGGGTTCGAATTTTTGATTCACCAAAAAAGACAGGTTATTAGTTCAAGTACTGCTGTTTAAATTACAGTTTGCTGATTTTAGCCTCAATATTAATTGCAGTATTTGGTATAGCTGTAACGTATTTTTGGAATTCAAACTAGATAATTATTAACTACAAATAAATCAGAACCGCAATTTGGCAAAATAAGATATGAAAGGAATTTATCATGCCTTAAGTCTCTGTCGTTTTGCCAGCTACATTTTGAGAGAAACTTTTCCCATCTTCAGAGTATTGGAATTGGATTGTGTCGCTTTTTTATGAAGCTGCGATGCAGACCTCTGAGGGATCAGGGATCGAACTAGGTTGTGGGTTGGTGCCCTGTCGATCTTGTGTGTTGCATTTTCTTCCAAAATCCTGGATACGATATGTGGGGAATTTGTAGAATATTACTGATGTAGTTTTGTTGATGTAAGGGGTGAAAGTTTCCTTGACTTTTCTGATGGTTCCCTTGACCTCTGTCTGTAAGTTGGTTGTTTTCCCAAAGTTATGTTGCGCGATCTTATAACTCTATATATTTCTCGTTGCGACAACTTTCAAAAGAGGCCCGCAACCCAACTGCATGAAATAGCGACACATTCTAATTCCAGTTGCCTAAAGATGGGAGGAGTTTTTCTCAAAACCAGAAAGGTAGAGACTCAAAACATGAAAAACTCTACCATCTATGGAAATGACTGGGCCTTAAAGTGGTAGAATACTTATTGGAAATCAGTCTTAACGCTTGCCTGGCAGTAACATGTATACTCAGTATAAAAACTATATATGTCACAATCGATTATACGGTATTAACAGGAGCGATCGTTGATTTGGGTGACATTTATCACGATTTAGTTGCCAATTGTTTCCTCGGCGGTAAGTCGACATTTTATAAATAATATGCTCTGGTCAATTTCTCCCAAAATTTATGAGATGATGCCACGTCTCTCTGGAGAGTTGTTCATTTTCTGAGGTGTAAAGAGACAATAGATCTTATATTTATGTTCTCACCTTAATATTATCAATCTTTGGACAGCTGAGCAAGACTTAGTTATTCCTGTGTACTCCATCCTGGCAAAAACAAATTTAATCAAAAGGCATTCTCCCTGCCATCACCTTTCTAACAAAAACTACTCTTCAAGGTACATATAATTGATTTTCCCTTATGGCACATAACGGAACGGACTCTATGCAGGACATGATAGATTAAAGGCATCTAAAGAGTCATTTCTATTGCATCAGTGTGTTTCAAGTCATGAAGAAGATTTGTGTTCTTTTAGCTGTTCTAGTCCTTGTTTGTTGTTCACATGGTAAGTTGTTTATGCATTATACAACAAACTTGTTCGATATCGTACCTGATGTTTGTTTGCTTAACACGTGCATTTTGAATAGACCCAAGCACTGAATGTAATATAACTATTTTATTAATGTACGAAACCTTTCCTAACACGTTTATGTCGTATAACTGCCTGCGATATTCCCCATTTCTCTTCTCCAGTCTGCTAGATCTGTAGCTTCTTTTAATAACATCTGACTTCCCTGCAGTAACAAGTTCTTTCTTCAAATATGAATAACATTACCAAAGATACTACTAACTACTACTACTACTACTACTACTACTACTAACACTACCACTACAGTTGCTACTACTACTAACTACTACTACTACTACTACTACTACTACTACTACTACTACTACTACTACTAACACTACCACTACAGTTGCTACTACTACTAACTACTACTACTACTACTACTACTACTACTACTACTACTACTACTATTATTACCACTTATTTAAAAGTTGTTTACTACTTCCTTTTCTGATATAGGGAAATACGGGGAAAAAAGGGAGTCAAGTCGCAAGAAATTGAGCTCGCCACCTCCTAAAAAGGTTAAACATTCTTATTACACTCTTGGTTATTGAAGTGTTTGATGATGCAACTAATTTCTTATGTCTGTACTCTTATGTTATCGAAGTATAATTTCTTGCAAACTGAATAAAGGAAGGGTTGCCAACCTTTCCCCCTGAATCCCCAAAGCAATTAAATTATGTGCTCGTACTCCATTAGTTTAAGGCAATTATATTGCTTAGAATAAATTGTTATAATTAACTCTATCAATGTATAAAAACAAATCGAAATGAAAAAATATTGAAGCAAATGTTGCATTAACACTGCGAAATTCTAACCCACACCTTAAATTATTACGTAAAAAGACTAGTGATTAAATTACGAAACACTAGTTAAAAGACTCTCTTTGTCCTATTTCTTGCTGGGGGGATTCTTGAACGTAGCAATCCGCAAGCCTGCTTCTACAACATAGCAAGTTTGTGATTTTAAATTGGTTGGAAACAGGATACACTATCCAGAAGCGTAAAAATATCTCACACCCGGTGGTATATTGTCTTGCATCTCTAAGGGGTACAAGAACCATTTGTTGAAAACCTTTAGCTTAGAGTTTTACAAGCAACATCCATATCTCAAAAGTATCAGTAAAACCTTTGCTAAAATTTTTGCGTTGCAAAGAGCACTTTAAAGAAATCAAATATAGTATAAAAATGTGTTTTATAAATATTTTATTCAAACTGGTTACAAAAGTTTTCCTGAAAACACACCGCGGTCGAAACGGCCTTCTTCACTTCGTAATTCGCATTTAGGGGTTACTGATGCCCGTAGGGGGTGGTGTCGGGGGTCCGAAATGAGGGTTTGGAAATAACAAATATTTGCATTTTTTTATTGTGTTCGTTTTTAGGAAAAGGTTTTTGCATATATTAACAATTAAAGGATGCCATTGAGCTATCTTTCTGTTTTTTCGTTCTTGTTTTAGCTCTTTCTTTGTTCTCTTTGCCAGTAAAGGTGACACTTTGCAAAAGTCAAGGAGCTGAAACCTCCAGGTGTCGTAGTGGGACGGGCAATGCGGGAAATAGTCCGCGAGTTTTAGAATGACTTACGGGGAGCTAAGACACGCTCATTGGTCCTCTGTTCTATCTAGTTTAAATTGAAATTTTCGTGAATTTAAAAGGAACGGAGCAACATGCAGAGATACAAGTATGCAAAAACTCTTCTTGATAAATCAACGTAAAATTATTTCTTAAATCAAAATAAAATCAGACATTTTTAAATGGGTCACAAAACTTAAGCTGTGTTGCAGTTTGAAAGGTTTGAATAACTGAAGAAAAAACTTGTTTAACATCTATCAAACCGCCGCGGCAGAATAAAGTAAGTAAATAGAATTGTAGATACACTAGAACTGAAGTTTTCGGCACTTAAGTAATAAAAACTAAAAAATTTAAGTTACTTTACCTGTTACTCAAAGGAAGAAGTTATATCAGAAAAAGCACATTTTCGTCGCAAAGAACGCTGTGCGTATCAAATAATTGTTCCTTTGCTGTGAATTGGGTCTGTCCAACTCTACTCTATTTTGAATATGATGTAAAGTTATAAACCTAACATTCGCTTTAGTCCTCACAGTGTTGAAAAGGGCATCAGTTCTGTCATTTGTTGGGAGCAGTACTCCCCCACTCTCTTATATACTTACATGTGCTCTATTAGCTGGATGACCTTCGGTGTTAACATACTCTATTTCTCTAGTCACCGTTTAAGCTCCCTATCATCCACCAGTGGTCATTGACATACAGCTCAACACAATTGGAGAACAAGCTCTCTATGGAACTTTATAGTTCCATGTGACTTGACCTAGGAATTAATGCCACCTAGTGCGTCATGCTGTGCAAATCCCATTAAAATCACAAAGTGTGATTGAGAAAAGAGGATATAGTTTTGAAAGGGTAGTAGATGAACAAAAAATATATTAGCATATAATGTACTTATTTACATATGACATATACCCACAGTTTATTCAAGCTTCTGTCTTTAATTATAGTAATATCAATAAGTATCAATTTAATAATTTATTCACAAACCTTATCGAGTGTTGGGGTTAGCTACCACGGCCCTATAACACGGGCCTCTTTGCTTCCAACACCCATCCTTTGCGCCCCCTCATGCATTAGTATAGGACCATCCTTTGCGCCCCCTCATGCATTAGTATAGGACCATCCTTAGAGGCTCTCATGCATTCATATAGGAATATCAAACGGCTTGTACTTGGTATTTCTGAACGTAAGTTCGAGATAAAAATCAATAAAACAATTTGAATAAAAGTTAGTCATCCACAAAAGGTTTGATTCCCTAATTGCTGTTTAATACCCTAATAGCACGATAATAATATTGTACATTGTTGTAATTAATAGAATAGTGCTAACTTTTACTTGAATATCAGCATAAAAGTTTTTATGATTGTTCTCCCCCATTTCGTTGCTTTTCTTATGATATTTTGGTCATAAAGACTAAAATTGCAAAATTTGAAAATTTTCTGATGTGAATTATAAATAATGACAGGGTAACGAGGTAACTTGACCAAAATTTCTAGAAGATCAATAACTTTTTTAAAAAACCCAGATAAGTTTTAAAAAAGGTTGCTTTCGGAGAAGACTGTCCCTCTACTCGAATAGGGCAAAAAGCAGAGTCGTGAATCATGCAGAAATATTTTTTCACTATAGAAAGAATTCATACTCATAAAAGTGAACAATAAATTATTATGATAAAAGTGTGGACTGTGTATAAATGCAATGTAAGCATTTTGTGTGGGTAGCCAGAGTCAGTCATGAGCTAAAATTATTATCTTAACGCAAATATTTGTTCGTAAACTATGTTGTAGTTCAGCTAACCCCAAAGGAATACAGGACATCTTAGCTACACATTCTTGGCGAGTTGATCAACACATTTCGATTATCACTCCGATTGCTAAGCTGTTGTTAATGAATTGTTAGTTTCCCTACCTTGGATATAATAGCCTAGCCTCTATACGTTACTTAACGCGAAGTTAATTGGCCTTGATTACGCGGTACACAATGACAAAATTAACATATTATTTTCTACAAGATGGCGAACACATTTCTACAGATTTTGAGTTATCATCTATTTATAAATTATCTTTTACAAATATACTAGTAAGTCAATTTGATCTACCAACATTTATCACATATCTTGAGTGATACCTGCAATAGTGTGTTGACGTTTGCAGCGCCATTTAGAAATCACTATATTTAGCATGTCGTTGCCACCCTGTCACCAAGGCCATTAACGCCTGTTTTGGTTTAGCCGCATATCATTGCGCTGCCAAGTGGATGTAGGTTTTGCACATCAACTCACATTACCTTTACTTTCTTTTCTTAAAGTGTATAGACATGTTCTCAGTATGCCGAAAAGGCTTTGAGATATGTCGTGCTAACTTCGCAACCTGCAAAAATCTTCATAGAAGTTCAAGGTCAATCAATGATGCCATTGAAGCATCAGATCCCCTTGTCATCCCACGTCGCCTTAAGGTCAGTATTTCATATGTTTTCTTCTTTATATAAACATGAAGTATTTCCTTATCTGAGGTAGAGACTATAGGCTGTAAATGCAGGAGTGATCTGCTTTTTCACTCCTCGACCATATCTGACAATGCTCCTTTGGCTAAAGTTCAGCAAGCTTATGACGTCAAATTTTTCTAATGGATGTGTCACTTCCACATCTTCAAAATAGAGCGCTATCTGTGTATCTTTTGTTCTTGTTATCAAAATGACTCTGTTCTGCATTCTAAAAAGGTACAGTTTTACTTGAAAGTTAAGCGCTCTTATTTGTGTAAAGGTAGAGAACAAAAATCTGCGACAACTAACACGTGTCAGTTGCTACTTCCGTTTGGAATCACCGTTTCACGTGGCGTTTGTGGCGTGGCATATGTAACGTGCCATTTGCGAACTATCATTTGTATGTGAATATCCCTTAAGGTTATATTTGTTGTTGTTGATATATTTCATACTGTTGGCATCGGCAACCTCAACTTTAAGCCTAAGACCAGTTGGTTGGTATAGCCTGCATCTGACAGCAAATGTCGCCTTGCACAACGCTTCTATACTTCGATTTTTATCCAGAAATTAGTTGTCTGTTCGGTTGACTTTAGTTAGAACCAGAAAATGTTATCATGAGTCAATAATCTATGGCCTTACCAAACACATTGGACTTGAACATTGTTCAGTGAAAGCGTTGGCTGATTAGTACCCTTCTTAACAAACAGAATCAGTTCAGAGAGCCTTTATTCTAGTCCTCATATACAAATCTGATCATGTGATGTAGACAAATACTATCCTGGTTGACGAAGAGCAATTATTGCGATGTGTCATGTTTTTCAAAATGGGCTGATGCGTTTCTCGAGTTGCAAGGAAGTTGCAAGTCGCATTTGCCACGTGGTATGCCACTTCACTTTATACAGGTTCGTTTCCAAGAGACATGCCACGTGGCATGCCACGTGCAACATGTCACTGCGGTATGGAAGGTCCCTTATCCTTGAGTAGCTCCAAGCCTTGATACGTGGTGAGTCCTTAGTTAAAAACATTTTGAAATATCGCTAAAAAGTAGGATTATAAGCTAACTTTGAAAGTCAATTTGTTGTGAAAATGTTTCTTTTATATAGTTCATTTACAAATTTTTCTTGCAGTGTCGTCTACCATGCTACTCCCGCAAGAACCCACTGGAATGTTTGAAGAAGTGCAACAGAAGAAAGATATGATTTGTTATGAAGAGAAATGTAAAAGTTAATGAATAGTATAAAATAGATAATGAAACAATACAATTTCTTGCTTGTTAATCTTACTGTTGGTTTTAAGAGAAACACAGAGTCAGGGTGTAATTGATTTGAAGAGGAGATGTCATAGGTAACAGCAGTGCAGCATATCAACTTCTTGCTACAGTGTGTTACGTCCTTACTAGCAAGTGCCTAAGTAAATAAAGCCAGTAATAATAAAAAATAACCACCTTAAAGTAAAATGAATAATGTTTGAATATTTTGATACATTTTAAAAATGAAATCTAATAATATGAATTATAGAAGCAGCATGATTTCCATAGTTTTCAGAGTCTCTGATTTTAAAACATTGTCTACAAAATAACAATTTCTATTCTTGAAGACCCAAAGCCTAACATATGTTGAGAAGATGGAGGAAGGGCAAATGATATTATATCCCCTTTCTTGAAAAAGTAGATTCAACGTGTCTCTCTGTGTAATATTATGAGACGTATTCATACTTGGCCATTTCTGGATGTAATATATTGTCACACGATATTTTGATCCGTAGTAGATATTACTTACTTTTAATCAATATCCGCTGCCTGAAACGGTGGGGATTTAAATCTTGCAGGACGGTATTAACAAATAGAGTTTCACCTCTTTTATCTAGTACATTTATTCAGCTAAGGTACCAGGTTGAATCACAGAGCGCGCGATTGGTTGAAAATCTTGATCAAGTCAAATAAATCATTATCCATTTACGTTACTTTACACATCTGCACAGCTGTGTAAAAGGTAAGGCAATCGATCTTTAGTGAGAACAAGGAAGATGAATGACAATCACAGCCAATACAGATATCTTGAAATAAAGTAGTTTATAATTACAGCAGAGGACAAGCAAAGTAGAAGCATTCACCATTTTTGAGATATGAAGTCTCTGTGTTACCTGCTCGTCGTTTTGGCCTTTGTGGCCATTACTCAAGGTAAATCATAACTCAACTTTTGTATTTATGCTCGTATATTCTATTTTGCCAGGGTTTATTCCACAAACTTGAGAAAGGAAGGCATTCTTACTCTTATTGTAAGCAGGTAGATGCAGCTAGAAATTTTCCACGGAATTTTATATGAGTTTCATTCCACATTGAAAATTAAAAGGAAGGAAGGTGCCATTATGTTTTTATAAAGATAAAAAAAGTCCTGTAGAGCATGTAGCCAATGAAAAGTGTATATAATTTTGGTGCATTCCTCCGATTAAACTGTAGAGAGAAGTGCAACATGTATAGCTTCCGCGTTGATCATCATCATCGTCACTCGTAGATAATAATATAATTAATGAATAAGTAGTCTTCTATACCTTCAAGATCTGAAGAAAAGCATTTTTCATCAAACTCATATTTTTGCAAGACATTTTAAAGATTCTCATATAGGACATTGTTTAATTTTTATAGAAAATCAGGGAAATGAGATGCTAAAGGTAAAGTGTTACGAGTATCATCTTGCTACGGGCGAAATGGGCGGAGCATGTACTTTAAATAGCGTTCCTTTGTTAGAAAGTAATAGATCAAGTAGATGATGACAGACGCTAGCTTCCATTACTTCAAAACACTCCTTCCAGCACTTATTCACGTTAGAGACATATGTGAGAAATGGAAACCTATATTAAATAATTCTGAAATTCTTGGGCCATTATTGTTTCAACCTCTTCTAGTTACCATTATCAAAATAAGTGAAAATAATTACAAATTACACTACATTTTATGAACATATGAAGGGAATTTACATAGTACAGCTATGAATGGTTGGATTCATGAAAAATGATAACAATAGACTAAATCTTTCATGGAACTTACGTTTGAAGCGTTTCAGTTTCATTCTCAGTTTAATGTTTATTGTCTTTGAAAGCATGGTATGAACGAAGTATATTAATGGCTGACTTCCAATCTGATCTAAAATGTGTTATGTCTAATCCCAAATTCTCATGTAACAGATTTGTCTTTATTATCTTTAACCAGGTCCTTTTTAGTCTATCTCTGGGCTTCTCTTCAAGAAATGTCAAAGTCTCTACACTGTCTCACACAACTATCCTGCTCCAGTTTCTTCAAATAACCCAACCAACTTAATTACCTGAACTGTATAACGTGTCTGACTCTGTTACAACCAAGCTGGCTTTTTATCTTATCCCAATTTGTTTGGTTCTCGCGTTGTGATTTTACACTCTCCTAACGATGTCTATGTCATTCTTTTATAAACGATGAAGATCATTTTGATTTATTACCTAACTTTATATAACATTCTTTGTCTAATGCAAATTCAAGCTTGTGTTGGGATTGCAATTGTTTCCAAACATTTTCACCAACATCACAAACATATCAGTGTTAGGGTTGGAGATAAGGAGGCCCTTAATCAAGGAAAAGTGTTAATAACATTGTAACCGCCCTAGATATTGTGTTGTAATTTTTGCGACTTTTTCAGGAGATTTATTGACACACCTTATACAGAAAACAAATTTGGAAAAGCAAAGAGAATCATAGTTATTTCGTCATTCTTTGCATAGTAGTTAGGTTATAAATATACCTCTTTATATTTTGTACATTTCTGAGTAGAATTTGGAATCAATTTTGACGTTTTCTGAGAAAGTAAACTACAGAACTTATAAAATCTTGTTAATAACTAACTTTTAAAAGGAACCAATGAGTTGAAACAAGAAGTGATTTGCCTAAACCAAGAAATAGGTCAAAAAGATATTTTTGCACATTTACGTGGCATTCCTCACAACGTTATTATGATATCACTCTTTTGCTGCTTATAAAAACATTGCACAATTCAATACCAGTCTAATGATGTTTATGACAAATACTAATAATCTCTTTGACTTCACAGATACAATTTCCTCGGCTATAGGACGATGCTTAGTCAAACTCAGCTTTAATATATTTTTAGTTTTAAAGTGCTGAAAGCAAATTTTTTACAGTAGTTGGCTTAGCAGTTTTATTTAACACCATTCATAGAGACAAATTTCTTTCCCTTTTTGCAGAGTATTTCGATTTTCAGAATATTCAAGTTTTCAGCACGGTGACCCTTTTTTTTTGAAAAATTTTGCAAGATGTTATGTAATGGCTTATACAATGATTTATTGAACGATATCGTAAGAACAATATCAGGCTGAAATTATTTGATTTGCGAAAGTTCTAATAGTTTCAATATCTTGATGGTGGTAACTATTCCCGTCCTTGGTAACTTAGAAAGCTTAGTAGGGTTAAAGCTATTCCAGTAATAAAAAAAATGAATATAGTGAACCCAAGACTGTTAACACATGGTTACACAGAGTTGGTGTGAATCAATGTGAAGTTATGTAGGCCCAAATGTAAACAAGAGCTGATGGTTTTCTCTATGTTAACAGACATGAGTTGAGTTTGTAGCAAATCAATGTTAAGCTCTAATAAAAGTGTACAGGTCTGCAAATCAATGTTTAGCTCTAATAAAAGTGTACAGGTTTGCAAAACAGATCTTTCTCGCAAAGGTGCTTACATGTTAAAACGTTGCCATAGGTACGATTGCAGTTTTCATATTTTGCAAATATTTGGTTACAATTTACATCCTATTGGAGGATTGTCTGTGCACTCAAACCTATTAGATATTAACACGTTAAAATCCTTTTGTAGCTGATCATTTTGATTTCATTAAATGTTTAATAAAGTATTGATTTATGTAAAATTAATTCAATATTTGATAATAACCAACTTTCCAGGAGAAGAGGGTGACAAAAATAAAGGTGAAGAAAGAGAAAAGGTATGTGTTGAATTTTTTCTACAAATTTATTTATGTTCAATGGATTTGTAAGCCTGTTCTCTTGGTAATTTTTCCGACTAATTTCATATTCCTATAGGTGTTTTTGATAAGTAAGCTCCCATGATACTGATTTATAGCACAACTTTCTTAATACAGCTGGTAAGGAAAGTTGGTTTTACAGGCCATAGATTTCAAGGTATTGGGCTCTTCTTTTATCGGCCAACATGACGTTTCAGAAATTTATCTGTGTATGTCAAATAATGAATCAATGTGA
This sequence comes from Alatinidae sp. Z8VKAUB7J3, assembly GCA_010016025.2. Classification (NCBI taxonomy): domain Eukaryota; kingdom Metazoa; phylum Cnidaria; class Cubozoa; order Carybdeida; family Alatinidae; species Alatinidae sp. Z8VKAUB7J3. Next base: position 15,267,798 of record JAAAKM020000498.1, read on the forward strand.
TGCTAAAAGATTCTATACTCAAACGGATTTTCAACTCAAATAAATTATTTGACTTTGACTTTATTTTGCTTTATTTTTGGCCAACTACCACTTCTTAGATTAAGCAGATCGAGAGAAGATTTGATAAAAATTCGTGGTACTAAAAAGAGCTACGACTATCTGATAACAAACATTAGTGAAGTGAAAGTCAGAAAATGTCAGCTCCAAAACTCAGGCTCAAAGAAAAGGTAAATAAAAGGTTGCAGTAGGGGCTCCAAAGCCCTCTCCCTTGAGAATATAGGATTAGGACAAAAAGCAAACTGATCAAGCACCTCATCAGAAGTAACTTTTATGGCATATAGATTAACGTAAGCTTTCACTAGATATCTCTATAACTAGCCCAGATATAATACCAGTTTTGGCTGCCAATTGGAAATAGGATCCTAATGAATTTGCACGACAGAGAAATCAAAGGTACTTAGGGCACCTTTATCACTTGTTCTCTTTTTCCCATTTTCTACCTTTTTCTTTCTCTTTTCTTTTATCTGTCCTTTGTTTGTCTTACTAAATAAACAAAGCAAGTATACTAATATGTGGAAAACTGTCATTTGAGGAGAGATGCGTTGTACGTTTGTTTCCACAACCACCTGAACTGTAGCTTTATCAACTGTATTTTAGCGGAAAGCCCATTTAAGAGATGCTTGCGATAGCAACACTGACAATATGCATTAAATATCGTATAATGTAAAGTTTGAATTGACTTACAATGATTTGAATTTTTCCTCGTTAGTGCTTTGAAATATTAAGGAAATGTGATCATGGTGCAATACGCAGGTGCGTAAAGGAGTTTAAAGAGTGTGCAAAGAAACTCAAATATCCTGATCAGACTCCTCCACCCCCACCAAGGAAACCAAAAAAGCCAAACCCAGAGCTTTTGAAGGTAAAACATTTGTCCTTTTTAATTTTTTAAGTCAACTTTGGAGCTTACTTTTTTATGACTTAATTGTGGGCCAATTAAGGAAACGGCGTCATTATAGAGACGGCACCTTCAAGTCAAAAGTGGGGAGCTAAAAAGTAACCAAACATTTTATTATTTTTATCCTAATCTATAATCAAGAAACCTTTTTAATTTTTTGTCATTATGGTTTGATAAATGCTCCCTTTCCTTCTTTATTTTTCTTGCTTCATTCTTTTTACTTATCTTTCCCTTAAAAAAAGCATGTTTTGTTAGACAAGGGGGGAGCTTAAGCCCTTTCCCCCCATCTTCATCAATAGTACTGCCACTGTATAAAGGGGAACATAAATTAATATTGTGTTACGGTGGCAAAGGATACGTTGTAGTACTTAATGCATCACTTACTAAAATCTGTAAGAAAAACGCAATGTAAGTGCAAACAAGTCAATATGAATAATGTTTTTGAGGTACAAATCCAAAGATTTATCTTTAAGGGCACCTCATCATTATTCAGCTGTTCTCGTATGAGTCTTGTTAGAACCTTTTTTGAACTAAACAACAAAGGTATATGAATTTACTATTTATAATTCTAAATGCGACGGGCTACAAACATTCAATAAACCATGCATCTACGGATGTAAATGACAATGCAAATAGTGCGACCCGGTCACTTTCTACACAGTATGTTACCCCCATTACCCTAACGTTACCCCGCTTGATCTAGCTTAAGCCTACTCTGTAATTTTGTTTATTGTATTGTATCTGTATCCTACTCACGTCAAACTGCCGTTTTGACATTATAGTCAAGATTGTTATGCATGTCGATTTTGGGCATCATTCTGCATCTGTTAACTTGTTTATGTATAGTACAGATTCGCTTCCATTGCCGTAAACTCCCTATTTAGTGCAAGTAACTTGTCTACTGACTATTTCGTGACCCCTCTTAACGCATTGTTTACATCTTCAGTGCTAATGGCACAGTATTTTAAGTTTTTTAATCCAATATTGTACTTATTGTGACTTTGTATATATAATCGTGTTTTATTAAGTTCCAGTTAGTTGAATATGCTGATTATCAGCACGTACGTTGCTTCACGATTATTCTTTTTGTTTGTTGGAAGAAATTCGTGCTTCCAACGATGAGTGTAGTAAACAAAGTGTCGTCAATCATTTCCAGTTTGTGTGAAGCACCCCTGCCACAAGCCACCCCTTACAATAGCAAACAAAATTATTGCAAGTATAAGATAATTTTTAATATGTAGATCTAAATAAAGGCTTTGAAAACTTTTAGTAAACGTTTAGAAAAAAGACGATCCCTAAAATGTTACGGCAGTAGTCTTTGATATTGCGCTTAATTTATTTTGCTAAACGCTTTTGCTCAGAAACTGAATGCGGCTTCTAAAGTGGCAAGATGGAACCGAGAAGGTGACCAGTGTCTGACAGAAACGTTAAGCAAAATAAATCCGTTACTTAACACAACATTCTGATCTTGTATCACTAGCAATCTTTGCGTAATGTTCTCTTGTTTGCCATTCCACAAATTAGTTATATTATTATCAGTTGAATAAGTTTGCTCTAGAAAGAAATTCAAGACAGTGTAACCTGCCTATAAGAGTCAACCAATAAACTGACCAATCTAATCATTATTGAAGGGTGGCCGTTCCATCAAGATTAGAGACAAATGATGTTTAACTTTTGACGTCCTGAGAAAGGTTTTGACGTCATGAAATGTAGCATTGCGCTTCAATCTGGTAAAGACAATAACTTGTACAATGAATCTTAAACTTGCCTGTAATGAGTTGATAATTCAAGTGCCTCTCATAAATTGAACTGAATATTGACCACTACACATGAAAAGAAAAATATACGTGGCTGTTCTGTAGGCTGTTCATTAAGGCAATTTAACTCTATTTGATATTAGTTGGGGAGATGGGTTAAGGTGCCTACGACAATTTAAAGTCTAATAGCTTGTTAAAATTCTAATACATTTTATTTCAGGTTGCTGCTTTTCCCTAAAATTACTTAAAGTATTTAAAAATGATACAAAAGGTTTAATTTTTGGGAATGATCTCGGCACCGAGTCTTGACTTAAAGAATAAATATAGAGACTTTGGATATTTTAAATCTTTAAGTGGCATTAATGAACTTTACGAGCCCCTTACAACTTCTTGCAATGACATACGCTTTTAAGGGTCTCTAAGGAACTTCTTAGTGACATTTCATTAGCCAATGATGACTTCATTACTATACATAATATAACGTCATATGGCATAAAATTGTATAATATTCTAAAATTATATTTTAATTACGTTTGCACTGATCACTAATACTAAGGAAATGTCAGCGACATAATAGGTTTTTGTGGAAACAGATTGGTATTGTTAAACCTCAAGCTCACCTTACTATAAGCTACTAGACCTCAAACGCCATCAAGACCTTGGTTGCATGGAAGCAACAACATACCTAATACAGTCATTTCTAATGCCTCTTTATTAATGGATTTAGCTTTGGATTTAGTCGCATATTACCATACCGGATTTAATTAAGTCAAAAATGGGAACAGTTCTAAGTATCTGAAAATGTTCAAAGATTAAACTGTCGAGGTAGTTGTTACTATAATAGTAAGTATTATTAAGTAACCATTAGAACGATACCAACATTGACCAATCAAAATTAAGTGTTATATAGTGTTATAATTGTACCAATTACTTGGTACTCATTACATAAACACAATGTCTGATTAAAGGTAATCAAGATAATCTGTTAGTAATGTTCTCTTTTTGAGATGATCCTTCAAGCTATGGCAATATGCAATAGCTTCCACTACATTTATGTATTCTTTGTTTTTACACGTATAGTGCTTTAAAAAATGTTCTCAAGGAGCAGAGGAGGATCGAGCAATGTGCGTCAAGCGCTGCGAGGAATGAATACAAAAAGCATCTGACAAAGTACATTCAGTGCAAGATATATTGTCTTGAAGGAAACAGGAAATTGATGTGTAACTTTGTTAATCGCTCTGATTGTGTATACAGAAAATAAATTTATTCTTTCCTTTGACTCTCTCTTGCGGCCTTGTTCTCCATTTTATAATTTTTGTAATGCATCGGCATTTACCATCTCCTCTCAGAGTCCGTAGGCCATATCAACTGAAATTTTCCAATGAGATTTTAAACAGAATGAACTAAAGTAGAGGTAGGAAGAAGATAATAATTCTAACGATTTCTATGAGGTAGTGCCCAAAATTATAAAAATGCTATCTAAAGCCAAACCAATGGTCCACCATGACCACAATTGCAAAAGTGACCATTAGACAGGGGTGATCTGTTTGGTTGTGATTTTTTCATATTCTTTAATTTTCAAAAGCCTGAAAATGGAACTAATAGATGCACTATGCAAACACGGCACTGTGAAATCCTGCACAGGCAAATGTACTGCAGGGAAATGTTGATATGAGCTGCTAATCATTGCTTGCTTGTAAATGAGAACTATTAAAAAAGTGACCGTTGGGAAGGAATGATCCACTTGCTTTGCATTTTTTGACGTTCCTTGATTTTAGAGAGCCTAAAAATGGATCTTAAAGATGCGCTATCAAAAGGTAGCAATGCACAGCTGTAGACAGGCCGATATACTGCAAAGAAATTGTGGTGCAGATTTGATATTTTTTCCGAGTTGTCATGGGTACTATCGCAAAGGTGACTTTTGGAAAAGGATGATCCACTTGGGTGCAACTTTTTATTTTATTCGGTTTTCAAAAGACTTAAAATGGAATTTTGTACGCCTTACTGCAAAAGGGTCCTGTAAAGCCTTAGACAGGCTGGTGCAGCACAAGGAACTGGTGGTACAAGCTGCTGATCATTGCTAGGGATAATCCAAAAATGCTTTGTGTATTTAAAAACAAAGATATTTGCGACAGGAAAATTGCGATTAGAACTGTTTATCTCTGCTTTAGTGTTTAGGGGCGCTATAGCAAGTGGGACCCTTGGGAAAGAGTGACTTACTCGATTGGATTCGTTCTTTTTTGATATTGAAGAGTTTGAAAATAGTACTTATAGATGCGCTATTCAAAAGCAGCTCTTTATAGTCTTAAAAAAGGCGTTTTCTGGCACTGAAATCATAGCCAGATGTTAAACCCTAACACTGCTCTAATTTACTAAGGGCCATCGTCAGAAAGACCCTTGGAAAATATTGAAAGTCTTGGTATACACTCTCTCATTTTCTTTGGTTTTTAAGTCTCTTAAATGCCACGTGTAGATAAGATATCAATACATGGCTCTGTGCTTTCTTATACAAAGATATTTTTGAAGGGAAATGGTGGTTGGAGCTGTTTATACAGCTCCAGTGTACAAAGGCACTATGAGAAAAGTTACACTTGGAAAAGAGTGATGGACTTAATTTGCGTTCCCATTTCGTAAATTTTCAACTTCTTCAAAACAATACCTATAGTTGTACTATCAAAAAAAGGCTCCATGTAGTATTAAAAATCTCCTTTTTAGCCGCAAAATGGTTGCGAGAGCAGTTAATCACTGCTGTAGTGTACATGAGTACTATCACAAAAGTGACCCCTGGAAAAGAGTGACAGACTTGGCTTGTATTCTTTCATTTTCCTTGATATTCAAAAGTTTCAAAATAGCACTTATAGATGCGCTATCCCCAAAACGGCTTCATTGATTTATAGACTAAGATATTTGTGCAGGGGAAGTGATGGCGAGAGCTATTCATCACTGCTGTACTGTACAGGAGCTGATGACCACTGGAAGAGACTGAACGACTTGGTTTGCATTCCTTCATTTTTGTCGATTTTCAAGGGGTTTAAAATGATACTTATAGATAAGCTGTATAAAAACAGCTCCCTGTGGTCTTAGAAAAGGGTACTTTCTGGGTGAAAATGGTGGTAAAAGCTGTTTATCGCTGACGTTGTGTACATGAGCACTATCTCAAAAGTGACCCCTAGAAAGGATTCACAGACTTCGTTCGCATTATATCATTTGTTTTGCTAAAAATATTTTAATATTGTACTTATAAATGTGCTTTATGGAAAGGGCACTTAGAAAAAAGGAACTGGTATTGAGATCTGACTGACTGATTTTTTTTTTCATTTTTCATATTCCTCAATTTCCCCCCCAAATTATTAAATTGAGAGTCTGTAAGAGGAAAATACTAGTCTGAACTGCGGATCCAAACAGGTTCTTTGACAAAAATATTTTTTCTATTCTGTAATACTAGCAAGAGAAAGTTGTTAAAATATGTAGACAAATTCTTCGAACCTCATGTTTTAGCCTTTTATGATCAAGATAATGTATACAGCTATGCAAACTGGAAAATTATTTTACTCTGGTAACTTACTCTATTAATTTAGAACAATTTCGTGAGGGTGTAATTTGTGAACAACTATTGGCTCGCACTCCCCTGTTTGAAATTGCTGGTCAGGCCTCACTAGTCTTGAAACGTTACAGGAACAATGTTCCACGAAACTTACCTCCTCAGAAAAAGTTGATGTGCTGACACTCTCTATTTTCTTTCAGTGTAGATCCCCCCCGCCTCGTCCCCAAAGTAAGAGCAAAAGCCCTTCAACAGTCAAGAGATGAGACCCCCCAATGCGACCAAAGGTAGAAAAGTTTCTGCAGCGCCGGAAAAGGCCTGGGCTTTACTCCTTTGGAAGCGCCCAAAGCAGCCTGGGACTGCGCACCGCATGGTAAACGCGTGACTTTTGCATGGTTGGAAGGGTCAAGAATGTCCCTTTAAATTGTGTTTGTGTAAATTATCAATGGGCTGCAACGAAAGGCAACTATTTACATGGGAGATTGGCTGAACATCAAAGAGATATCATTGACATGCAAATGAGTAGCAATGATTAGGAAATTGTAAGTACAACTACAGCTGATTAAATTTTCAATGAAGATAATTCGTGTTTACAAATGTCTGTAAAGGCAATTTCCCGATTTTGTATTGCCATATTTTTTGGCTAGGCCAATCTTGAAGCAATGATATTAAAGTAATTTTAAAACTATGAATGAACTATTACAGGATGATAGTATGACATAATATCACTGGATTTATGCCATAGGGATCATAATCTTATCATCTTATGTACTGACGTTGATGCTGTCATGAAATCGTTTCAGTCGTCTCTCTCACAATCCATTTCAATCGTTTACATCAGAGCCATTTCTTGCAAATTTATGTTTCCATGAAGGACTTTTACAACTTTCTAATTTTGTAATATAGCTATATCAGTTACCTTTCAACAATGAGCGTTACTTTCATAATTATAAATTTGACACACATTCGCCCATAATTGTATGCCACTGAAGCTCGACTGCAGCCTATAGTACAGGCCTCCATCTTCCAGCATTTTGAAATCGCAAAGCTAGTCCAGTGTAAAGTTAGGGTTGGGCGAAGTCTTATGCGGAGAATTTCTAGAGTCTTATTATTAAAAGGCTGATAATATCATGGGACAGCGAAAGTGCAAATATGAGAGCACCTCCTGTTACTGTAAAACACGCACAAGCTTGTGGTTAATTGGTATTTTAGCAGGCCTGCTGTCTATGACCAACAAATAATCGATATCACCCGGATTTTAAATTTTTCTTACACTTTTGGGATCTGTATATTTTCAATGTCAGGTCAACTGCTTTGAGAGACTTTCACTTGTCAGATGAAAAAGCAAATTGACAGAAAACATAACAGACCAGTTTATTTTGCAAACTTCCTGTGCCATAGATTAAAAGACCCCCACTCTACATAATAGCTAGTCTGCTACGATCAATGTTTTTGTTAATTTCTTGAAGTCGCATGTCCATGGCATCTTCAAATTGAGTAACTACTGACAAGTTAATGAAATCCGAACTGTGAATTGCTTTTTAAATATATACATATCAATATCATAGGCCTACTATTATGAACTTGGGTCAGTCATATTTTTCTGATCAATATAAAAGTCAAGAATTACTAATTTTGCTAAATTTGTCTAAAGTATACTTATTTGAAGTATAGCAAATTTTAAGGTAACATTCAAAGAGTTATCATATTTCATGACTTAGTAGGAAACAATGGTTCAGTCATTAGAAGCATGTAAGATTTGAGATATATATTTTATAGACTGAAATGTGCATTCAAAGGTATTCAGTAATGTAGTGAAAATTTTATAACGATGTTGAGGGGTTCCTGGTTAAATGGTATTAAGTGATGACAATTTTTATTTAATTACATGTCAGAAAGGACCAGAAAGAGATCCAAGGTAATAATAGGAGAACATATAGAAGGAAGATTTAGAATCAGGACTGTAAGGAATGGTTGTTGTTATCAATGTGGTTCAATCTAAAAAGTAACAATATCATTTATGTAATATATTCAAACCAGCTTGTTACATGATATAAAAAGATGATATTGTTAATAAATTTAATATCAGAAAGGACGAGAAAGAGATCCAAAGTAATAGTAGGAGAACATATAGAAGGAAGAGTTAGAATCTGGACTGTAAGGAATGGTTGTTGTTATCAATGTGGTTCAATCTAAAACGTAACAATATCATTTATGTAATATATTCAAACCAGCTTGTTACATGATATAAAAAGATGATATTGTTAATAAATTTAGCGCAAGCTGAATAGGCCTACCAAATTAACTACGAGGAACTTAGTAATCGAAACTAAGAAATAATCACGTGCCTAGAGTTCTAATTATGTCCATGTTGGGCGGATCCAACACTTGCCCCTACCATAAATCAACTTTATGGAAAATGAACTTGTCGAGTTTTTGTCACTTGTGATCACTTCATAAAAATATCACTCGCAGGCTCCGTTGCAACGTATCACAATAAAATATAAACGTAACACGCGCTGATATTTGATGGAGTAATATATTCAAAAACTGAATAGGCAATATGTAAACATGTAAACATTCGATTTGTATGTACACAATTTAATTGATCTCTTCGTGGATTTTAGATTTTAAATTGATAATAAGTGACACACGGAGACATTGAGATATATTTTTTCCGAGGTGTTACGTAATTTGTTGCTTTAGACACCACCCACCCATACTGAAATAGTATAGCGGTGTGTAACAATATCAGCTACCCCACCCACCCATATGACCGTTACGTGATTATTGAATTGCCCCTGTGTAAAATTATGTTATTTATACACCCCGAAAAGGAAACAATAACAGAATAATAATATCAATAAGGCCTTGCAAACTATCAAGGTAACTAACTATAGGAAAAATTAAAGGGTGGAAACAGTCCTTACCTTTAAGAGATTCTTTCAGTCAATCAATAATAGTTAAGCTTGTGCTTTCTAAGTTACTATACTGTGTAGAGCGCCTTTAAAATTCTTGGTTTGTCAGAATTGCCGTTGAAGGAGCATCAGGGGTAATTAAGGGGATTAGCCTCTATCCAAGGAAAGACGATTGGATCTGAAAAACTCCTTGCTTAGCAAATTTAATCATCTACCAATCACTTACTATTTTCTCGGCGGTGTAGAGACTTTTCTAACTGCGTTGAACATGATATTCAAATAATCAAAGCTGCTTGAATATCATCTAAACAGCTTTGCATAAAAGTTATAATTCGTTCTATCATCTGATATATTTACTGTTAGTAGATATGTTGCCCGAACCCTTCTACATGTTTTAAGATTTAACTGACTGCATTGAACAGAACTTCAAAAAGGATCCTCCCACAAACATCCTAGTTAACATGGAGGATGTGGCGTAAGAGCATGTCACTAACAACAAGTTCTAGTACTTTAGAATGAAATTCCAATGTTGTTATTAGAGAGTATCATATAAACACTAATGGAACAATTTTCTAGCTTTAATTTATGAAGAGGGCGGTCAACCAGCAGCTTGTTTTGGTTGGACACAAACAAGGACGCTAGTCTGATCTGTTTGCTTGATCTCGTTTTGAAGCAAAGCGAAGATTTTTATTGTTGCTCTTAGTAACGAAAGATCAGATTCACAGTTGGACGAAGACTTGCGAACTGAAAACATGGCGACAGTGGATCAACTATCGCCAGCCCAGCATTTGGAGAGAGGAGGGGTGCAATTCGTTAGTACAGGAATAGCAGACCTTCACATCAAGAGCAATGAAAAGAGCAAGGCTAAAACTACGTTCACTGAATTGGATAAAGTGGGAGAACTTTCGAGAAGAAAGGTTACTTCGTTGGAAGCCCAACGTATTTTAGCGGTTCTCGATGATACGAACAAACGAGTAGAAATTCTTACTCTGCTCCCATACGTAGTAGAGAACCTTGAGCGATATTCAGTAGTTTTAGGAGATAGTCTCGTAAGAGTTATACGGGAATATGACTTTCTGGAGCGAGGCTTTACTCAATCACTGAGGCTTTGTAGAAAGCTTTCACATCAATCGGCAACAAAGGGTGACCCCAGTACTCGTGGTGAAGGAGCGGCACAAACTGAAACTATCGGAGGCCTTGAAAGTAATCAGACAGGATCTCATGATATAAACGCTGCTCTTACCGAACACGAAAATCTAAAACTTCGCCTTATTCATAATCTGAAGACCGTTACACGCTTATTCTCTCAGAACCCAAACGCCTTAAATTTGATAAAAGGTGAAAGAGAGGAAAGAGCATCGGAAGCTAATTCGTATTTAGAGAAACTATACATGCTAAGGGAATTGTCTTTTTATAGACTCGTCACGTCACCAAAGGAGGAGAAAGAAAAGGAAATCCAGTTTGTGGAAGTTAGTGCACGCTATGTCAAGTCAGCCAAGTCAGTCAAAAAGTTGACGGCTGATCTCGAAAAAGCTGAAAATGACAAGGATTCAGAGGTGGGCCAACGATTATTTAAGCAACTTAAGGGCATATAATATGTTAAGCTTGTGTGCTAGTGGGATAGTTCACTCTCTTGTACTAGGCCCTAGACAAGTGCCCTTTCCAACAGCAAGGTTAGGTAGGTAGGAAGCCAGACCATTTGTTGGGGAATAGATTTAAAGTCTGAGATGTGTATAACTTTATAGTATTTGAAACAGCATTTTAAACATGCCGTAGAACACTATGGATTTCAGTAGATGTAATACTTCACGTGTTTTTGCACTATATAATCTTGTTGGATCAATACATGTTTCTCAAGATGTATTCTAGTAGCAGTTGTCACAGGCATTGACCATACGTATTGTTTATAAACTTGCACATGTGTATAGGTATTACTAGTATTTGTGGTTGAATCCCAGGGAAACAAACTCATTTCTGACCTCCTGATGTTTCTAATGAATGAACAAACAATTGACCAACTAGGTACATTAACTGTAGTTGATCAATCATTGAGATAGTTAACAAGCCAGGCTAATAAATGTGAGTTAAGTTCAGTTCAGATTTCTATCTGCTAAAATGGTGTAACTTTTTATGTATAAAAACATATGAACTGTGTACTTTAAGCTTACATATTACTTTGTTTATTGTTTGCTATCACAATACATAGATTAACAAAAGAAATGACACCATTCGTCATTTGAAAGCAACTATACACAATGTTGAGAAGACAGCTGAAGATTTAAACAGAAAGTTGATAGCTGATGCAGCAAAGGCAGATGCTGCAGAAATGAAAAACTCAGAGGGCAAAAAGGCCAAGCTACAACAAGAACTTATCCAGTTGAAGCAGTCCTTGCAAAGTCAGCTGGCTACACACAGAGAAAGTGAACTTGCACTGAGAAAGGTGAGTTGGTGGAACATGATGTACTTAGGAACTGAATGGTTATGCTTCACACTGTGAAATTAGCAGCAAGTAAATTGTGTATATATTTCATACTTCCACGTAAACATGTGAGCATGTGGGGAGCATGTGGGAGTCTGTGGGTTATTGAACAATGAAATTTACTGGTTTTCTTCATGACATGAAGGTAGAGGGAGACACCACAAATATATGGTCCCTTGATGTATTTGGCATATGGCATCAACACGTCTAGTTGCTTTTCTTACATGCTTCATACCATCTAAATGTGTTAGAGTATGGCAGGCATCCAATAGTCAGCCCCTAATACATGGTGAAAAGCTAACTTCCTGTTACAACAAGTTATCAGCACATATTAGTGTCTTTTATAGATGCCTGTATTTGTAATTGTTCTTTATGCCCATAGTACTGGCTTGCTTTCAACGAGGTCTTGATATTTTATTTCACTGATAGTTTGTTTGTACTTCCATTCACTGGTGTCACTATACAAAACCACTTGTAAAAGAGTAACTTAATTTTCACCCGTTTATCCAACTGCTGGTGTAGAGTACTTTTATGTGAGTGGTTATATATGTTTTGTAAATAATGCAGTGAACCATATTTTCATTTCACCAACATGAGAGGGCATGACCTGTGGTTTTTAAACCATAGAAACTCCCATTCCATTAAGGACAGGGAGAGGGGGGGGGGGGGAGGGGGTTATGATAATATGGTCATTTTTCTCAGCAACATACTTCTTAGGCTGCAAATAAAGCAATATTTGATTCAAATTGTGAGACTTCAGAAATCATTCTCACATTGAAATTCTAGCATATAGCTTGGAGACAGTACAATTTAATTAAACAATAGTGTAATTTAATTGGCTCAATGAATACTGATTATTTATAGACAAAGAGTATAACATCTTGACTTCTCTTACCAAATTTGCAGAGGAAGTATAGAATGGAAACTGAGGTTGAAAACTGGATTCAAAACTTTGATTCTGACATGGGGGAAAGACAGGTAAGCTTTGCTGTTCTAGCAAGAACACTATCTATGATATTAGTATCAGTTGCCCTTGACCCTTATTTACATGATTTCATTATTTTTAGAAATAGCTTTTCTTGACAATTTTATCTTTTCGAATGGATGATGCTGTTCAAACATGCTTCCTGTGATCTCCCTTATTGATACTATGTGCAATAATGTTTTTTATTGCTACTATTTGTATTAAAATCCCTTGTTGTACATTTGTCACAACCATGCCCCATCATAGTTGTTAGTGTACCAGTGTCTTTGAATTACTTTTCAGTAGGGTTTACCAGCTGGCACACTTGTTAATTGAACAGTATTGATATTCATTAACCTCTCTGCAAATATTACCTATGTCATGACAGAGAAAGTGAGAGAAAGGGAGCTGCACAATTCTGTGTGTCAGGTCTTCACTTTTAGTTTATCCTCTGAGTTTAAGTACTTCTGATTTTGCAAGAAGGAGTGGTATTTTTACGTTACTAATCCACAGTCCCTGTTGTTTTGTGATACCCTGTGTTTAGTCCTAATTGAGTCCCATCATTGCCCAACAATAAAATCAATTGTTGTTTTTTTTGACAACAAAGATGACTGAGATGTATGAAAATTAACAGTTTTTGACAACATCATAAATGTATGATCCCATAGCTCATGACCCCTTTGAAAATGAGTGTATCATCATTATAAGCAGACAACCCAAGAATAAGAGTAGAGAGAAAGACATCATAGTACATCCTCCCATTACTATATATAACAACAGAGGAAATAGAAAGTGACCATTGGTTTTTGGCAACCTTAAATCCAGTTACTTTGGCTCTCCCTTCAGATAATGCAGATTTCTGAAGTCTGTTAAAGAATGTTAATCTTCATCCAGTTACATACTGTCATTGTTATATTGTAATCTACATAATAATTTTGTAGTACACACTTCATCTCATAGTGCATTGGCCAGGGCTCAATCAATGTTAAAAGGGGTTGATTAGTCTAAGGTATAGTAACTTATATACCCCAAAATTCTCAGTGTAAAATAATTCATAATGTCTCTTCAAGAAATGAAGACCCAATGTTGTCTTTATTACCTTGCAAGGTAACATACTCAAAAGGAATTTGTGCAATGGACCAATTACAAAAAAATGATACATAATTTGTTTCAAAACAGGAGGTGTACTCCAATGTTTCATTTCTGTGATCTAATTCTTTGATGAGCCTGTTGTACAACATGTGGCTCATTGAGACTTGGATCTTTGGTTGAATTCCATCCAGAATAATATTTATTTTCGAAAATGAAGTAGCTTCTATTCTTTCACTTGCTTTTTTGTTTCAAATTGCTATTGTATTTGTGTTCAGTTTGCAGCATGAATCCCAAAAAGTCATAAAGTTGTGAAAATGTGATAATGAATTAGGCATGGCATTGAAATCACCTATTTATATAAAACCCTAAAGGAATTGAAAATACCTCTAGACATTGTAATGGAATATCTTGTCTGTCTCATGAATGTTAAATCTAGACTTTTCATTTCTGCATGATTGAAAGACAGTAGAATATGCCGGAAAATGTTAGCTTTAACCATAAAAGTCATTGACTATGGCCTTCAAAAACATAAAGTGGTTCTTGAAAATCATAAAATTATTACTCAAGTTTTGGGTGGGCCCTTAAATTGTTGTTGCTCGTTTGCAGAGGTGGTAGTTTTAAAGAGATGTTTACCACAGTCATTGTGAAGAGACAGAGGAAGAAGAGAAGTAGCGAGAAAAGGAGGAGCAGGAGTAGCAGGGTAATAGCGACAGTAATGATGTTATAATTATCAACTTTTTCCCCCGTTTTGCCTGATGATTTAGGATGAATTTGACGAGCTAAATAACATTTATACCGAAGAAAGGAAGCAATTACATATACTTGAAGAAAGGTTCCAAGTTCTTGAAGAAGAATACACAAGGATCGTTGAGGAACGACGTATTGCTAGAGAGAAGAAAGAGCAAGCAGAACTTGAGTTACAGCGCATGATAAAAGCTGCTACTATTTTACAATCTCTTTGGAGAGCTTACAAACTTCGGAAAATGCTTAAAAACAAAACAAAGAAGAAGAAAGGAAAAGGAAAGAAAGGTGGCAAAAAGAGGTGAAATGAGGTAGAAGCCCCCGTGTACATATTATAGTTTGTTAGATGGTAAAGACGGAATGAGAAAATGGGTTAATTTACGTAAGGTGTGCATCTGAAAGTAATGCCATTCGATCGCTGTATGCAATGAATAAATAATATATGTGTAATGAGAAATTTCAGAGCTAAGCCACGTTGTGATGATCCGTAGTGGGGGAGTGTGCTGAATATGGGTGGTAACTGGTGCGAGTATTTGGCCAGTGAATAATCTGCTGTGGTAGGGAAGGCCAGTGTTGGTGGTGATACCCTGGTTATTTTGCAACGATAGCAGCTCCATATGTACCTGAAAATCACAGCCACGTAAATGTTATCCAGCCACTACTATATTTGCAGAGGGGATGGGGGATGGTTAAGGGTTTTCTTGTGTTACTTGTAATATACCTATAAGGCAATATCGTTATATAACAACCATCATGTACCATTTCGTTGTAAATAGAAGTGTGATGAGTTGTGTACGTTGGCGATATGTGCGGTGGAATGCAATTTTAATACATTTATTAGAAAAGGCTGTCGATTTGAGTTTTCCTGTCTTCAGTAATTAGAATTATGCCAGTTTTAGTTCTCGTAAGCAGACTGGTGATCACGTTAACGCGCTTTGACATCATAACGCCGCACTGTTATCAAATAGTTTCCCCGTCAAATTCTTATCGAAAGTTCGAAAAAATTCTGGCAAAAGCAACTGCTCAGCTTCGTTTACGAAAAGCGTAATAATTTTCTGATGCATTCAGTTTTTGTGTAAAATATAATTTAACTTGTCAAATTCAAATGTGTCCACGTATTTCATCTATGTTGTCAGGCTTGTATTGCGCTGTGAGCCGAGTGTATTTGAAGCGTTTCTGAAAACGATTAACTGATGTCGATTTTTATCTGAGGAGTCATGGAAGTGTAGTGATTTGGCTAGTCAGTAAGTACATCGTCTTTTCTAATCCATGGTCTCCTGCCTCTCCCCCTTTCCTTGCTGTGTTTTTCGATCATTTTAGTACAGTTTGTAATTGACCTTTTCTAGCGCTCCACTCCCTCTTGAAAACAATAGCCAAATCAAAAAGCCAGACAAGCATTTGCAAAATCTTCCTGTCAGAAGGGCTTCAGTACGAAAAACATGGGTCACTACAAATTGTTGCATCTGCCCTTATTCCATATAAAAACCGCATATGATTTAAACGGGGACAAGACCTACTCTTCACTTCTGCTTGAAATTTAATAACGGTAAGAATGAATTAGCATATATAAACCCCTAGTTTATGAGACGTGGATCTGGTATATCATACGCCGACGTGTCATAAACTAGAGGTTTACAACACTACGTAGCCAGGGGGATGCTTCGTATGCTTAGCATCCTTTGGAAGTGGACTTCAAAGTAAAATAGCATCCCCTAGTTCATGGTCGTCTGTCGTAGAGTTTTGAAATGTGTCAGCATTTCTCAGACTTGTTGAATACCCATCTCCATAGATCTTTTCCAAGATATCAAATAGGCACAGCTAAATTTGACAATTTTGAGGTGCAGTTAACTACAGATACCTGGTTTCTAAGATTGCTTGCGGCAACTTCCAATTCATATTGATATGCAGGTTTTTCCCTGTGAGTTGTCATGACCATATATGATGTGTCTGACACTTCAGGCTGAGCGTCATGTTCTTGATTGTGGTCCTGTTTGGTTTTCATGATTTGTGGCGCTGTTTTATTGTCGAAATATTGTGATGTCTATGTTTAATATTCAAAGCTATTTTATTTTAAAAGTTGCGATTCGCCCCTGGGAGGGACGTTTTATCGTTTTACTGGCTTACGCAAAAATTACGTTAATTAGTGAACATGCTGGTCCGAACGCCTTAAATTTATGAAGCATGGCCTAAAATATGCTCTTACGTAATAAGCATGCCCTACATAGGTAGTCTGCCTACGGCACTGGTTTACAAGTGTTTATTCATTCTTACGTTACTAAATTTATGTTACAAAATTTTCCTACTTAAGAAGATAATCACACATTTTGACGTAGAATTTCGTTAACTGTAACTTAATAGTTATTGACAAAGAAACGTTGCTTTTTATTCAAAAAGTGACAAATTATAAGTAGCGATGGGTCAATTATCAAAACACGTTGAAGCACAGGGGTCTTTCCGTCCGTCAGGCATACAGGCGCATTGAACTTGACATAAAAGGACAAATGTTGTGAATTAACCTTGATCATCTGCAGAAAATACATTAAATCACAAAAGTATTATTGAACAAATTGCGAGTGTGCCCAACAAGATAAAATTAGTAGCTAATACTATCATTGTACCTTATCGCTTTGTGGGAAACAAATCGCAATTTGGTCTTCAAGCCATTTTAACGGCATTCAAAATAGCAAATCATGCTCCACATGGTCTCTCAGGAACTGTTTGACAAAGGTAAGTGCTCAAACTTGATTCTAAGTCCAATTAATCGTAATTTCAGGATCAAAACAAACCACAATTCCTACATTTGAAGTTGTGGCTCATGCTTTGCAAAGCTGGCAAGATCACTGTTATGTGGCGTTTACAAGACATCTTGTAGAGAGGTAAAGTGTGGTTTCGAAAATAGATATTGATTCAAGCGATTGAGACCTTGACGAAATGTTTTCCTTACGATCAGCTGTTTAATTCTAGCTATCGAATGGGCAAAAACTAGATGTGGCCTTCGCGGAAAAGCAGCGCTGAGAAAATCAAAATTTACATATATCTCCCGCAGTTGTCTTAATCATGGTCACCACTAGTACGAGGGGGGCAGTCAGTTGCATAGGGGACACTGTAGCCACGTACAAATTTCTACACTGACCCGAAGTTTCAAAAATAGACTTATCTAGCTTTACTCCACGCTTCCCAGTAAATGCTGTCTACAAATGCCTGACTTTTAGGAGAAATCGTAAAATTCGCGCGAAAGATGATTTGAGCCAAATGTTTCCCTCATAGCAAGCAATTGGATTGAAATCCGGGAACGATAAGTATTGTAACGATACAACCCATGCTTCTCGCAAGTGAAATCCACACCTCTGCTTCGCATTGGGGCCACTCTCTCTCTCTTTGTCGTCTGACAGAACCAGGACTAGTAAAACTTTGATTCATCTTGAAATTTGCTTCTCACAAGTCAGCGGTATCGAAATGCCTTGGTTTCATTGCTTTTTCATCCTACTAATTATGTTGATTTTAAGGACAGTGATTAGATGGAGTTGAACGAACCATTGTGAACCGAGATGAAGGTGGTTTACAAGTGGTAAGAATGGAAAATACGAAACGGTTTCTTTCCTTTCGTTTTGCTAGCACAAATTATATTCAGAAGAAAATAAAAAATGTGTAAGCCCACGATGAGAAAAGTGGTTGTTACCAGGAACGAGATGACAAATGCTATTTGTCTTTTCAAATAATCGAAAAGTTATTGCACTCATTTATTACTTTAACTTTCGAGCAATTAAATATTAGTTTTGAAAAGAACACTAGATAAATAGAAACTATGTCACGACCAGGGATCGAACCCGTGACCCACGCGTTCGCGACGTGCGCTCTACCAACTAAGTTAGGTTACTTCCGATGTTAATATACTCTATTAGGTTACTTCCGATGTTAATATACTCTATTTCTTTAGTCGCCTTATTAGCTCCCAATCATCCACCGGTGGACATCGACATTTAGCTCAAAGCAATTGTTGACCAGCCTCTCTGCGCCATGTGATTTGACCAAGGAAGGACTTCCCTCTGACCTGATAATGCAACTAAATATACTACACATGTACGTTTTCTCTACATTTACTGCATACTCTCATATTTCCCTCTTATACTCATACATTTGGTACATAGATTGTTTGCACAATATGGAAATACTCTTTCTCGATTGTAATTATTGATCACTTTCTTGGTTTCTACTATTTGTAAGTGTGACCCTCTTCCGCTTCGTACCAGTGTCAAGAGGCTTCTCTACTTTTTGGCAAGGATTCTGTGTGGAATCTGTTCTCATTGATTACAACTGCTTCTTTTGATTTGCAAGAGGCGGTCCTACTGGGTACAAGGGGGAGCCTCTTGGCTTGTTTCCCCGTCTGGTTACCAAAATTTAGTGTTGTAGTTCTTGGATGGCGCAACCACCTTTTCATTACTAAGCCTGTTTGGTGGTTTTACTGTTTATTTGGGGTAGTTTTCATATCAGCCTCTCTGATTGTCCAGGGTGTTTGATTGAGAGACTGTTAAGAGCGTGCAGCAAATTTTCTCATCAGATTACAGTTTTCTTGTTTCCCTATGGGTTTGTTTATATTGCTGAGAAACTGCATCAATATGTGCCCAAGAGCAACGCAACTACTGATGCCATGGTAATTTACCGGAGAACCAATGAAACTTGGTATTAGAAAGAGAATATATTGAGTGACTTCGAAATCGTGGCATTGACTTGTCACTCTCCAATATGCGTTTAGTAATCAGTATTAGCATCAATTGACAACAAACAAGGCAGTTCAGTTCTCTTTGATAGGGGGCTTTAAGCGATGCAATTCAATTTTTGGCTGTAAGAAGGTGAAAACCAGTCAGTAATGGTATTTAATCAAAAATTACTTGCAAGATGTTTTAAAAAGAGATACAACTTTGCTGACAGTTTCAAGGATTCCGCAAAACAAGGATTTTTGGCCTTAAAAATTGTAGACTTTATAGAACAATCTTTTGTTTATTAGATGCCACAAATTGCTCAGCGTACATCAGACACTTTGTGGAAACTTGATGCTTGAAAGAAAGGAGGGACACAGGGGGGGTCGGTATCTGACAATAAGCAATCCTTAATAGACTCTCTAATGTAGCTATCGCTTGTTAAATTCTCAGTACAGTACTTCTACACCAATGTTACTCATATGTACTAAATTCTTTAAATTAAAAATCGTCAACATTGGGGGGAAACTGTTTTCATACCAAAGGCACATGGCCAATAAGATGAATAGGTTTTGCATAAGAGTGTGCAGTGAAATCTAATTTAGGGTCTCTGATTAAATTTAAAAGTCCTCATAATCTGGTCAGCTTCAAGAATAGGCCGGTGATTCGATGATATTAGCTCCAAAGGACCTTTGTCTCCCCCACTGTCCAAAGTAGCTATAGCAATAACAAATGCAGTGGTTTTTAGAAATAGGTTGCTGTCTTAACTAGAAACCTAGTGTGGCCCTCTCAACTAGCACGGTCCTTCATTACGTCTAATCTCCCAACGGTCTGGTGGCAAAGTTGCATTATTTCTCTATAACATATGCAATTTTCTCAACTAAGAACAGCTTTTCACCTAAGCACTTGCTTTTAGAAATTACTGTTGCACAACCCATTATATTCGTGATGCAGATCATGCTTGCTATTGGAGACAATCGATTTTACAAAGGTGTAGCAGATGGCTAGCATCTCACCATACACAGGCTTCAATTAAGACTTAAGTTCTACAATCGTAGACAAAAATAATGTAAGTTTTCCCCCAAAACGTCAAAAAATTGCACAAATGGCTCAGAACAGAAGCTGAAGGATTTATTTCAGCTTTTACTTGGTTTCTGCGGGCCGTCTCGGAGCAGCACAGTGCTATGACAGGCCTATATACCTTTCGAAAAGTGCTGTTTTCAAATTCGACGGTTGGTGCTTAACGGGTTGGGCCTCTGTTTACATAAGTCTGCGATTGTAGCTGGCATATTTGTCCAATTATCGTCAATTAAATTTACTGCGACGTTACGGTAATCTGTATCAGCTTCGTGTTTAGGGCTACGGTTTTGAGACATCCAAAATAAACTGGCCACTCATTAACTAAAAATATGCAACATGATGACCTGCAGGCAACCCTCGCATCATTCGCACGTACTTTGACCAATACAATAAATAGATAGAAAATTCTGTAACGATTTGCAAACCTTAGAAATAGTTGTTGCACTAAAACAAATGACTTGATATATACATTTCTATCAGCTGGTATCAGATCCTTAAGACATTGAATAATTTGATGTACCGCAGTTCAATCCGAGTAAACTCCTGCTTGCAAAGTCAGTCTATGCTAACTAGTAAGCGGATTATTGCTCCCGAATTATTCGCAGAAATAGGTCTATTTTAGTTTGATTTTCTGGATTGAGTCCATTTATGTGCAGAATTGTTTTACGGACTAAAAAATCGTCTTCCCATTAGGGGCTTTCGGTTAATAGCTTGAGATGATCCTGATTGGTTCAATAACACAGCTCAAATCGCCATTGACTCCCTTCAAAACAGAAGCTGGGCACTAAGTTTTGCTTCTCCCTTTTCCATCCTATTCTGGCGATTTGTGCCATGACAATTGTCAGACGAAAAACTTTTCAGTACAAAAATTATGGATGTACTATTTCGTGAAATGGCCAACTAAATATTACTGTGTTGGCTAGTTCTAGCCAAATAAATCAACTTCGTTCTCTTGCATCTTCTCTTTCCACTACAATAATAACTCCCCACTTATGTTAACCTTCAAGGCGTCAGATTGTCAATTTGGGCTTGATTTGTGGTTATCGTTTTGTAATTGGGGTACTTATTGAGTATAGGCATATTTGCTTTCCTATCTTAGTTGACAGATTGATATAATGATACAACATCTTGGAGTTTTTGTTAAGAAAAATTCAATTTAGCGTAGATATTCAATTCGAACGTCCCATCTGAGTGTCACAGTCGAAGCAAAAAACAGTACATCATGGTAAAAGTCACGTGATTTCACCACGCGCATGATCATAATTTCCATTCATGTTTAGTTAATGCTCGTTTCAGTATCAGGCGTGTATTATTGGAATTTAGAAATCCAGTTTAATGTTGGGTTGAATCAGATGTTTATGGATAACACTAGCATTCTTAATTGACAGACAGATTTTCGTATGTAAAGTAAAGACCTTGAAGTCGGTAAGTCGAGGCTCGTGTAATGGAAGCTTTATTTTCATTCACTTTTCTGTGGCCATCTCGCTTTCTTTCTGATGCTTATTAGCCATTACCGCGTTGTTTACTATGTAATTTAACACAGTGTTAAAATTATTGTAGATTCAACCAAGCATAAAAATTATAATGTTAGCGGCATCGGGTATAGTTTTTGTTTTGAAGACCAAATGTACCTTGCCATTGTAAGATCCTCGCCGGTATTTTCTCAGTTTTAAAGGTCATTAACTTTTTATCAACAACAAAGTACTAGAAAGAGAACGCAGTCGTTTTCAAATGGTGTGTCATTCTACATCAATAAATAGAGAAGTTATAACTACCTTTGGGATTGCAGCTCCATATTTTGTATTTTATTAGTTAGTTGTTCTGACGAGTCCAGCCGCTTAATAAAGAAAACAGACCCCTCCTGCTAAAAATCGAAAGTCATTCATAGCTTTTGAATCTGTTCAATTATATTTCGACTTGTGAGGTTGTAAACTTCGTTTCAGCCCTTATAACCGTTGCTGTATCATGCCTATTATGGCCATAAATTTACAGATAGATGTGAAATTTGCTTTATTACAATCGATTTTGCTATCTGATTTGCTTTGGTAAAAGTATGATGACGATTCATTAATATGAACTTCAAAGGAACCTGTGGTGTTTACCATGCAGTGAAACATGCATCCCAGCTTTTGTCACAGTAGGGATACAGGGACATAAAGATCACGGTGGAAGTTGAAATTCTTGCGTCAGAATACACATTCTGCACAGTTGGTAGACCAAGTTTTCTAATGACTATGGGAAGACCTACCTTAGGTGGGAATTTTATTCTCTTTTAGCCTTAGAATTGGAATAGAATTGATACACATTTTGCCTTCTTCTGTTAATTTGAAAATATAGAGTAGTATTGCATTCTTCAAAAATTCCTACACCTAATCATTCTAAATCTTCTCGCTTACCCACACAATTTCTTCAGCGGTGCTATGTTGAGGGTGGAGAGGAAAGGTTATCTTTTAACGAGAAACACAGTCTGTAAGGAGTGCCAGTGTTCAACTTCGCAGTATTCCATGCAATGATAGATACGCCAGAGCAGTGCATACCATCGATTCAAAGTGTTAACGTTTTTAGTGTTGTTTTATGCTTTCATTCACGAAGTAAACGTTCTACAAACAATCAGCACTGATAAATTCTAAAACAAAGCAACCTTAACCTATAAGTAGTCAACTGCACATATATACTGATATGTACGCCTAAGTTAACACTGTCATAAACGAACTGGAATAAAGTTTCCTTTGTTTTTATATATTATCACTAAACTCCGTACAGTGGTGATTCAATTACTTCTCAAAATTCGATACCTAACGATTGTCTTTTCTGAATAGCTCTTCGCTTAACTTTCAAGTGTATCCCAAAGCTCTCCAAACTCTTTCCGATTTCTGTCTTCACGTCAAGTCACGTGTCTGATTAAGGCCCAAACTGGGTCTCAGACTACTTCTAGACAATATATGGTGTAATTAAATTTCTAGATAATTCTATAACTTTCCGATCGTTAATTGCTTTCGTTCTTTTCCTTTGCCCTGTCTTATTAGTTACGAATCGTAGGCCAAAAAGTGAATTACAGCACTCCTTGATTAGCAATAACCGTTAGGATTTTTACAGTTTCAGACGAGCTTTGGTGTCCATAATAAAAGCTCACGTGTATTTGCAACTCTTTGTTAACATTTTTGGACCTACTTCCCATCAACTTTGAATAGTGAGATTTAAGATAAATTTTGAGAGCTAAAGGGTTACACGAATAGCTTATTGAAAGACAGCAGCGAATTATCTTTGATAACTCAATGGAATAGCTGACCAGTGACGAGGTACATGTTTTACTCTCGATCAAATTATTGTTACTTATTTTGTCTACACAAATTTATATGTAAGGGTTTCTTTCGGTCTTTCCAAATAGTAAGGTTAGCAAACGCTCAAAAGATGAATGATAGGCAGACCATCCAATGGTTACTTGTACGCAAAAGAGATATTTCAGTCACTTATTGGAGCACATATTTTAGTTTTGGGTTCATCTCTTAAAACGAAATGTAGGTGATATTAAACCAGAGTTTGCACTTTTGACTAGTATTGGGTACCAACTTTCCTATAGTATTTTTAAACTGTGCTCTCCCAATTTCGGGGGTGTATGCACAAAAAGTAACTTCTTTAGCATACTTTGTACTATCTAGTGCATACTTTCCCTGCGTACTTTCCCTGTTAATCTTTCGCGACGCAACAGTCGATGATGTGCCCGTCTATGCATATAGATGTGAATAAGATCCATAATAAATTTCCGTCAATAATGAAATGCCTAACGGAAATGAGAATTTGACTGTTCACTACCGTTCCAAGATAGCTTAGAAGCTTACTTGATCAGAGTCAAGTACATACTTTCTATTTGAAGAAAGTTACTTCCTAGTAAAGTGTAATACCGATTTCCTCGATACGAGCCTACTAGCTAGCCTGTACTTCGAAATCCAACGCCAAACTACCAAAGTACATTTTGTGCATAGCACCCTTGGTCTTTTTAGGAATACACAGGTAAAGTACAGAAAGGCGAATGCAAAAAAATACTTTTTTTAATACGATTTGTTAATAAAACTAAAGATAATCCTTTTATAATATAAGTTTATATGGGCAAAGAACAAACAAAGTATTCCATCAAATCATATTGGATATTAAACCTACTTTCAGACTTAAACCATATAAATAAAGAAAATATTATTCAAGTTATGACACGCTGAGTCCAAGAAGTTTAAAAGCGGCACATTTACGGTATTGTCCGATCTTGACGTCATGCTAGCGACAAATTAGCTTTTTGGCCTATGCAAAGAGTTTCGTATGTATCATAACTGTTATCTCAGTATTAAACACAACATTTTGAATATTTGAGGTTTCCATACTTAATTCCTCTCCTCACATAACAAGCTTGCCGAGGGGCCATGTTAGGCGCTACTGCAGTTTCGTACCCCCACTGCCTACAAAATCTTCGATAATGTATTCGTATTTAAATAAGTTTATAAAGTATGTAGTTTATTCTAACGACTATTCAATGAAAGCTAATTGGCAGTTGTTACGTACATTTAATTCCAAATACAGAGGTTCTTTAACACCCCTGTTGCAATTAGCAGCTCAAACACGAGCGCTCGTGTTCCCATGTTTATGCCTCGAATACGATCATACTGTTCGCCCTGGCGTACGTTAATGACAAGCAAATCGACGCGGGGTTAATATTGCGGCTTGATACGGCAAATTCACAGTCAAATACATGCGAAGATAAATTTATCGAGACATTCTTCTCGCTCTTGATAATCGTCGAACTGTTGTGCTCCTTCCTTTAGACTTATCTTCGGCATTTGACGCAGTTGATCATAATATTTTAATTAACAGAACAGCACTTCGTTTCTGTGTTACCGGTTCAAAAATATCCAGGTTTAAGTGGAATCTCTTCAAATCGATATCAATTTGGTAGCATCAAGGGTGAAACGTTCAGTAAACGTCCCGTTTAATATGGTGTACCCCATGGTTCTGTCTTAGGGCCCTTGCTGTAGTTAGAAAACATAACATGGGGTTCCATCTTTACGCCGACGACACCCAAATCTACTTTACTTTTGATTCCAAGAATCCTGTGGAGCAGGAGAAAGCAATGGCAAAAAGTGTAGGCTGGTGTTACTGATATAGACCAGTGGATGCAAGCTAACATGCTTAAATTGAATAGCAATAAATCCGAGCTTATGGCCATAAGCCCCAAATACCACCCTAAGCCTTCCATTGAATATATCTCTTCTGGTGGCAAATGTGTGTAACCTTCGGTCGATTCCAAAAACTCAGAGTAGTGATTGACAATAAATTGTCCTGTGAGAAGCAAGTCACGTCTATCTCAAAGTCAACTACGTACCATATTAGACGAACTGTGAATATCAGGGGATATCCTTCGGAAGACGCCACAGCTGCCCTAGTGCTTGCCTTCGTTATTTGCAGATTAGACAGTGTGAACTCCCTTTAGTATGGGCTACCTGATCATCTTATGCGCAAGCTTTAGAGTACGTTCAAAATTGCGCTTGCGCTGCTCCCAAGTATTCTCGTGCAACATGACTGCTCTGGAAATTACATTGGCTACTTGTAGACAAGTGAATTGTTTTAAAATACTGCTTCTTGTTTACAAGTCGCTTAATAACATGGCAATCTCTCAGTGCAGACCCTGATAAGTAGTGCTTCATCGTATCTTAGTAATTTGCTACATTATTATTGCTCTGCTCGTATGTTGAGATTGTCAAATGAGCATTCGTTGATTTGACCTAAGTCTAGACTGAAGACGTACTGCGTTAAATCGTTTTCCTTGGCTAGTCCAAAAGCATGGAACACACCACCCATTGATATTAGGCTAAGTGGTTTGCTTCATAGTTTCTAGAAGTTTAAAGACTTTAAACAAACATCATAACTGTAACGTAAGAGGAATCTTAAAGTAAATTCTTGGAATAGCGTTTCAAAATTAAGTCGAGACAGCTCGTCGTAAGCTAACCAAATTCTGTCTATTGAACATTGGCCAATTTAAACTTTGATATTGATATTTTTATAAGAATGAGTATTACGTGTCGTTCCTCAGTTTTACCAGACCATATATTCCCAAATAAAATAAAAAGAATAATTTGTGATCTCAAATTTATCGAGTTCTTTAAATGTATTTCATAGTAGTTTGAAAAGTTTATCAAGATCGTGATATAAGGCTAGGAGTCTTACTTGTGTCTTTATTTATAGACCGAGTTACCTTTCCGCCCCTGTCCTTGGAAAACTCCTAATTATAAGAAACATAACAAACAAGATACTAAGCAATGTAAACAAACACGACTTATTCATAACATTGATTCAAACTCTGCAGTGGATGCATACTGTGATATATCCAGGGCACCAAAGACACAGTTGCAACTAAAGTTATGTTTTGTTTTATTACTAGAAAACCCAACAGGCTCGACTCCTGTATACTGAGGATTCACTGTTTTTTAGCACAGGTGGTAGTTTGTAGGTTACTTTACGTCCTGCTTTGTTGCATGCAAGAAATTGAATAATTAATTTAGAGAGTATCGATCACGGTGGCAAAGATGATAAGTCTTGGGAAGTTTGATCATGAAAGTTGCATTGGACCTTGAGGCAGGTGATGGCGCAGACAGTTATCATTAAGATCTGTAGATTTCAAGGCATGTGTCTGCAGCATTTTTTCTACGGAAGATGCGCCAAACCTTTGTGAAAGAAGAAAAATTAGACTCTCCCTTGAATATTTCTATTTTTCATCGCTTTCCAGGGCGTGTGTGCATATGCTCCTTCTGATATCCCCTGTCGACACCCATGTTTGAAGCGTATTCATTAAACGACAGTCGAAGTGTAGCTAACACTTGAAGCTGGGAGGTTTGTAGACCACACCCTCTCTTGAAGCTATTAAAACCCTTCAGATTACATTAAAAAGGAAGAAAGTATTTTCCAATTAGTATAGCAAGTTTTGTAAATAACAGCAGTCTCAGACAGGGTGTTACTGTATTTTCATGCGTTTTTCGAGTTAAATGTTGGCTGAATGGTCGTTTAATCTTGACATGAATTTTCAGTCAAAATTTTTAATTACAGGTCCCGATGAATTGCGAGATCGGTCTTTCTGAGAAGTACTGAGACACAACCTGAAGCCTGCGTGGCAACGCCTACTTCTTTTAATAACTCGTTTTGCAACGGCATATCTGTTATAGTTAAAGTGTGCAGTCGTGAATTAATTTATTACGCACTCACTGTTGATAAAGTGGACCAAGGATTAAGGCAATCGATGTAATTAGTCATCGAGCCCTGTATCAAGTGACTAATGAAAGACAATGTTGCATTATACTTTGAGGAGCAAATTGAACAGACCATTCAACAGCATGCAGAGTTCTTGCAGTCGTTTACTTTAGCTTTACAGGTCATATCTGAAAGTGTTTCTTAACGAAAATATGCAGTGAGGACTACAAATTTTGGAATTTGAGATCAATTTGATTTAAAAGTAGGTTAAACGTCTAAAACTGTTTCTAGAATTGTCCCTATGCCTGTTTTGATAGACTTATTTATGACTAAATAACACGTAGTGTTGCCCAGCTATGAGGTAACTTTCGAATTTAAACTTTATTTTTCTCGCGGGTATAATATTGTGATCAGCGTTAGGGTTTATAATAGAGACGTTATCACTCGTAGTATCGATAAAAAAGCTGATACCGAAAATAATGTCGATGCTCAAAAATGGTCGATACCCGAAATATGATATCTATGTAGGTATCAGTTCATACTTATTGATGGCTTCTAGAGATATAGGGTCAATACGCTTTTCAGTAGCAACTCAATCCTTGTAATTCTTTCTCTGTAAATTTTGTGAAATTTTAATATGACTTAAGGATTTTTTAATTAAAAATTACAGGTTCTAAGCTTGGGATATGTAAAACGACTGTAATTTATCTGGTCATCTTGGAGTTTTATACTTAAAATTCGCTTTAAAAGGAGTTTCCGCATAAAACGTCCTGAAGTCAGTGGTACTTCCTGTTTGCTTTCAAAAAATATAGTTTCAGTCAACACAGGAAATAGATCATTGATTTGATAAATATTTAAAATAGAAACATCCTCTCACTTAAGCCATGCTCCTAAGGCCCAAGTCAAACGTCACTCTTCTCATGCGCCGAACCTAATAGTTGAATCAGAGTTTTTCAATAGAAGGGTTGAGTAACTCAAGCTGTGAGCCTCTGATGTTTTTGTTCAGCATTTGGACCCGTCACGTGACCCTTAGGGTGCACACTTGATCTTCGTGCTTGTTGCTTCAGTGTTGTTTTCAACAGTGATGAGGGAGATTATCATCTGTTTTCGTATGGTTTTGATTTCAAATTGTATAACAGTAGAAAGAGTTCAGCACATCGATGTAACAGTTTTTAAAGGCTTTTTGTGTATTTTATTGCACTTATTACCACTGAATCTGACAAAGATTATCTTTTTGAAATGAAAGCAGAAGGTTTTAATACGGTACCAGAACAATGCTTCTGGAGCTTCTTTTCTTGTTTATATTTTACTAATGGAATCCTGACAGTATCAGGGGTTGTTCTATTTGATGTAATTCCAAAACCTCAATACTTTGACAAGCACTTGATAATCGTTAAATAATTGCACTTCATAGAGGTAAGAATTTCTGAACTGACCTGCAAAATTTTTGCAAAGCCTTCTTTGAAGTTTTATTAATTAACTTGATATAATACTATAAATCGTGGATTATAGAGAGTTTAACTTTATTCATAAATAGAATATGGATGTAAGCATCATTGTTTCAGCCTTCACTTTAAGCTTACTTTCAGATTTCTTTTAAATTAGAATTTAGAAGGGTACATTCTTGCAGTGTCAATTCTGGGCGTTGTTGCCAAGAAAATAGCAATACTATTTTTATGGTTGTTTGAAGAATGGATTCCTGATCCAATCAGACTTGAAACTTTACTTAAGGAACCGCAAACACTTCTTTATTCCGTACTACAAACAATACGAATCAAGATGATACATTGCTCTTTAGCCCCATCCAGTTTTATAGCATTGCCATAAGTAAATCAGTCCTTATCACCTTTTTTTCAGAGGCCGCGTCACCAAATCAAAAACCAACAAACTCTTGTCATTTTACTCAAACTTCTGAGAAGATTTTGCATCCTTTGACAATAATGAGATAACATGGAACTTCCTTTTCCTATTATATTTTTTGTTTTAGTATTTTTAGTTTGTAATTATTGTAAAAGGAAAACTTTACTTTGTACTATATGAAGGAGTTGAAACCCCCAACCTTCTTGTGGGGCGTCCACTGTATTTTAGAACCGAGAATCTTTAACGTACTTAATCGCGTACTTTCTTGTTACTTGCATTTCCTTTAAAAATTTCTTCACTGTGAACCAAAGAGCATCATCTCAGAGTATTCAGTGAGGCTTGTGCTACTCAAAAGACTATTTCATTTAAAGCCAAGAAATGATAAAATTGATGCTAATATGGCAAAGAAATAAGCTGGCGTTACAGAAGACCTTTCATGGTATGGTATGGTGAATTTAAATCTCCTAAATAGGAAACAGTTTTTAAACAATTATCATTTGAGATTGCAGCCTTAGCCACAACTTATGACTTGAAAGTCCTAAAAAAGATCTAAGACAACTGACCAAAATTATTTGATTTTACGAACAAAACCATATTTTGTAGTAAAGACTTCTTCGTTGTCTCCCGTTAAAAGTCACTACATATGATAAATAATGGGGCAAACTTTAAGTGTAACTAAGTACTTGATTAAAACTCATACATCATACATCTTTTAATGTGAACTCTTGTTCAGTTCGTATCTAAATAACTATTTAAAACTCCATTAGTAAGATGTTTTTTCAAACCATTACTCAACATGGTGCCTTATAAAAACTTTAATTTATTTTGTTTTTAAGATTGAAGCATAATGATTTGTATTCAAAACTTTAAACTCTTTTTTCTGATTATCACTCACGCGTTTTTCAAGAAACAATTTCAGGTTTAAATACCCTGCCCGCTTGATTGGCAAATTACGTTCACTGTTTTCAATCCATCTTTTAGGAGTAGGTACAGTTCTTTATGCAGATTGTTTCTGCGAACATATGTCAAGAATATAAACAAAAGAACTGTTTTTGATTGTAAAGGTTAAGGGATTTTTACAATTGTTTAATCTCTTATAGACATATAATAAAGGTTTTAAACCAGTGACAATATTTGAATAGAAAACAGATAATTGATGAGATTTCAGTAGCCGATTCTGTCTGTTTCCTAGCGAGGAGTCTAGGAAACAGCCTGAGAAGCATATACGTCAACAAAATCAAAATAGGCATAGTTGGATTTGGGAGCTTTGCTTGCAAGCCTCTTCAAGAAAATTGTAAATAAACCCAGTGCTTCTCCTGTTGCTGTCAATACAGTATCAGTACCATAAATACTAATAGTGACTAAGATTCAAAACACAACTACTAATAGTAGAAATACTCCCACTGCTATTGCCCTTTTCTATAACTAGTTCTACCACTTCTTCTACTACTACTTCTACTTCTACTACTCTTACTACTACTACTACACTTACTGCTACTACTCTTACTACTACTACTACTACTACTACTACTACTACTACTACTACTAATACTACTACTTATTCTAGTAATACTGGTACTACCCTTACGAATGTGTGTGAGTATGACATGTGATAAAAGCTCTATGGTAAAAACGTAGGGCAATGAGGATAGAATCCAGCCTGTTACTACTTCTACTACTACTACTACTACTACTACTACTACTACTTCTAATTCTACCTCTATTACTACTACTACTCTTACTACTACTACTACTACTACTACTATCACTACTAGTACTACTACTAGTACTACTATTACTACTACTATTACTATTACTTTTACTACTATTACTACTACTACTACTACTACTAATACTAATGCTACTTCTACTTCTCGACCGCTCAGTTTATCATGTCATCCAAGAAATATGTAATTAGTTTTTTGTTGTTTTGTTCCTTAATATGGACCAAATTCTCTTAGTTGTAGTGCAGATTGTCCGTTTCCTAGCTTTGTGTGTGCTAACTGCTTGCGTTATTTGCTTTTGCGATGCGGTGTGTATACTTTTAACTGCATGCCCCTCGCCCCCGACGCCGTCTTCCAAATACTCACATTCTCAAATCATACCTATCTAATGGAACGGTAAGGTACACAAATTAATTTGGGTTACTTCTCTAGTTTACACAGTGATGCTTCGACATTTTTGCTGGTTTCTTTTTTGGTATGTTTTCACCTTAATATACGTTCTAGCTGTTTATTGATCATTTTTTTTTCAATAGATTAATATCAATCGGAAACAAACAAACAAAAAATTCATTATGTATGTCAATTATCCGCACACTTTTTACTTAAATATCAAGGAATACCTTGCCATACATATTCTGGTCAACAAATTGTTTCGATTTATTAAACAAAGGTGTTTCTTACAATTTTTGTTATCTTTTTGTGGAGATTCATTAATAATATAGATTAGCAGTTATGATAGAACGATAATTGTTGAATTATTTAGAATCAATCATCAATTTTAAAAATTGCTTGTTATATAATCTGGCTGTTTCAGTATTTTAACCTATATCTCAGTATTAAGTTGTTACACAGTAGCACTAGACCTACATACTCTTTTTATAACGAGTTTGGCCATTTTAACTACATCTGTCACAATGTTGTTGTTACCAAATTGCAACCAAAGTTACTAATGTGTCATATGAAGTCTTTAGTTTCGGAAAAACATGTTAATATTTCATAAACGCGAGACCTTAGTTCCAAGATGAACAACATTAACAAAAACACCAAGCGCACAGTCTAGAGTGGTAACAGATGGTCATCATGATCACAGCTACACATGGACTGCGGGTCGCCATTAACTCTGTTAAGGCGATCATCACTCAGATATATTTTGTGGCCCCATTGTGATTCTATTTTCAACAATGGGAAGCCAAAATTATTCAACGTTCCCATTAATTTTACTTTGAACTTCATCAGGTCAAGTCCTAGGTTTCATTAACGGTTTGGGAAATTAGATGTGATGATAACTGACTAGCGGTCCTCCCTCTAAGGCCTTAACCGCTCCCTTTAATTCAACTTGTATGGCACTTCGTAAGTCGAAGGCAATGGTAAGTCAGTATCTATCTATCGGTCTATCTTCCGTCCTTTCATTCGATCTACCTATCTATATGTATGTATACTCAAATACATCTTGGTATTGAACAAAATGAAAACTAAGAAATCTAACCGCAAAGTAACAGACCCAAAGTAATGCCCTTGGAGAGGCAGTTATTCCCTTTTTCTTTCTTCTACCAGTGGCGGGTGGGCTGGGGCGCTTTAGAGTTCTGTAAATGAAGTAATAAAGGCTCAGAAGGGTCATGTTTAACAGCTATGTTTTAATTTTAACTGCGGTGGCATTTGAATGTGATATTTGCGCATTATTTAAATCTCTTACTGACAAAGAGTATTGACTAAAAGTCACATTTTAATTTTGTTGTTGTTTTAATGATGCAAGAAAGATAACAATGCTTAACAGCAGTAGGGTTTGTGCTACGGTGAATTGGTAATAAGAGTAATGATTTTAGTATTTCCTCAGGCATTGTTGACTGCACTGCTGTAAGGAGCTATTCCGCTTATACGCCTGTAAGCTCCACCGTTCAACTACTAGTATTCTGGAAATCTTCATAAACATGTCAACTTTAAGAAACTTCAGCTGGCCAGTTGCTTAAGGCAGCAGATGTGATGTTGGTTACTGAGCTGATCTTAAATGTAAGCCGTTGCTGCTTCCAGACTTTTTATCTCTCTTTAACAATACTCATAGGACCCAAAACCCTTATACACTTTTTACTAGCAGGCTAAATATCTTAGGAAATGTTTAGGAAAATGTTATTAAATACAGTATTCCAATTTTGCACCAGAAACCAACTTTTTAATACAACAGCTAACATAACATGGGGAATTAAATGTTGTAGACGTTACTTGATTGATGGCCTGCAAAACTATTCGGCGTGAAATTAGAGTCTAAATCCCTATAGTTTAGCAGATTTAGTAAGATAGGTAAGTTGTCTGTTACAGGCTGATTTCTGGCATGTTCTCAAGCACTAAGGCTTGCAAAAGTGGAAAAAATTGGTCACTAAAAAATGTTACTGAAAAACGTTTTTCCTCCTTGTTATAAATACAAGGAATGTATTGTGTGCAAGAACGATAAGGCTGGGAATTAGAAAGCGTTTGTTTGGTGTTCCGAATGGTCAGCTTTATTGCATGGAAGTGAGTAATCAGTAAGAAAGCGAAAATATGGGGTTTAAACGGTAGAAGTGTTATTGTGGAGAAAGAGAATTAAAGTATTGGGGAAGGAAAAGATACAAAAGAAAGAAACAAACGAAGAAGTTTGATAAAGGGAGGAGGGCAACAAACACCGGTTGGATACTATAAGAAGGCAGCTGGGTTTTATTAAACATTGTTTAAAGAGACAAAGAAGGATAGAAAGGACAATATTCAAAGCTGAGATGACAAGGAAAGAGCAAGAGCAAGAAAAGATTGAAGGTGTTAAATTACGTGACGGAGAAATTAGGTATTGGAGACGATAAACTGCTAATAAACATCACTATAGACAGTAAAAGATGGTCTGTCTACGGAATTAGAGGCCGTAATATCAGAAGAGGAAGATGAATTTTACATGTAGTGTTCGTAATTGCTAGCATGCCTGTATTGCACAGACTTTACATCTCAAGGAATTGATTTCTATCGACTAATCATGTAAGTAGTAACCATCACATGATTACCTTTTAGCAAAAATATTATTAATAATTTCAAATGTCAGACTTCCGGAAAGAAGACGGTATAGTTAGGGAATCACTTGAGTAAGACAAAATAAATCTGGAGCACAGACATAAATATTTTGCTAAGCTGAGGCATCACTTATAAGAAAGTGCTTCGGTCCTACTATCAAAAAGGCATGATTAAGAAAACGTAAACAGAGGTAAAATGTAAATTTCGATTCTTTCCTCTCTACATCAAAGAAAGAGAGAGTATTTGTATTACTTACACGCTTGATTCATAGACTTTAACATTAACTCAACATTAAATTACATTTATCAAAACCTTAAACACTTAAAGGAATATCTATTGTACGGCATTGAGGGTTTGTAGTTAATAAATGGGGTGTTTTAGCTTGTTTCTCGATTTCGAGTCAGTTTGTGTCACATAGTGAGATAAGTTCAAAATGTAACGGTCGATCATAAGTCTACGTTGAAAATACGTCATTACCGGAGATTCTAAAGTATGTTGCAGTGGTTGTTGCTAAAGCTCAGTTTGCTATAACAAAGAGCTGCGATAAAATAGAACCTTGGTTCGAATCCCAATGGAAACAAATTTTTATTCTCTGTACTAAGATTTCAATAATATGAAATAATGGCTATCATTTAAACACTATTACATGATTGATATGGCCTCGTGATCCGTTATTGAGGATTCTAATATAATTTTGTTCTGCGTGCAATTGTAGGTCTTCCATTTATCATTCGAATGCTTCAATAGTGGGTTCATCAAACATTGGAAAGTCCAAGCCACGTAGACCTATTCATGGTGTAAATTTCCGCAGTTTATACACGTACCCCTTTGAAACACAGCTGTGGGCTGTTATACTTCCAGCAAAGCCTTTTATTTCAATTATTGATCACCCGTGGTAATACGTTCCGAGGTCCTTTTAAATCAAGTCAGGTCATTAAGAAACATAATCATTGATATAGAATACTAGAACAGAGATGATTAAGGAGCAAGTAGTTCAGCTTACAACTGGCAGAGAAAGACGATCAAGTTTTAAAAAGGTCCAAGTTGATTTGAGTGTACGTGCAAAGCGATTACCGGTTTATAAGCGTACGATAGGACGTCATCAAGGTTTCCAATCTGTACATTTTTGAATAACATGGAGACAAACCGTCCACGTGTTTTCTTTGTAATTTCTATAATAAAACCGCAAAGACAGTGGTCAGATTTAGAACTTTGAAAACACCAGAATTCACCAGGGTCTGACATACCACTAACGATCATAACCCATAAATTGAGGCTTTGATGTATTGTATCCACCTTCATGTTGTCTCTCAACTAGGACTGGTCATCATAGAAATTACTAGCATCCGCAACCGCAATTTAAAGCATTTCGCAGAGATTTTCAGCTTTAACCTTTGTTAAAAACCTAATCCAGAGCTATTTATATCATTGGCGTACCAAAGGGGTGGACCATGATAGCATGACCCCTTGCAGCCTTCAAACTTGGCTATTATACAGAATTTCTAAAGTAAGTAGTAATACACTACAGGCGTTTAGGGTGGATTCTTTAAAAAGTTTCTGAAGTGCGCCCTTGATGAAATGAGGAAGAGGTAGGTGTTGACTACTTTCATAACGGCAAAGGCGATGCTTTACGCCATTAAAAATTCTTCTTATGATCTTTTATGCTGCCATTAATAGAAATATGCATCGCATTAAAGCATAATGGAGACCAAAGTAGTAATTTAGCATTATTTTTTACCTTTAAAGACA
Organism: Alatinidae sp. Z8VKAUB7J3; assembly: GCA_010016025.2. Taxonomy (NCBI): domain Eukaryota; kingdom Metazoa; phylum Cnidaria; class Cubozoa; order Carybdeida; family Alatinidae; species Alatinidae sp. Z8VKAUB7J3. The sequence continues at coordinate 15,303,609 of JAAAKM020000498.1, forward strand.
ATTTAAGCTAAAAAAGTGAGGGTCAAGGCCCCCAGCCGCCCTGTCTCTTACCTCCCTGCATTGGTACATTGACCTACAGAGGAGTGTTAAAGAGTTGTAAGCAAATGAAACAAGTAATTACGTAAACAACCCTTTTTATTCTGACCTCTACATCATGACGAGTTGATAGGAACATCTCCCTACAAATCTTGAAAGAAAGGGGAAGTGAAAGAGCGGAAAAGTTTCAATGGGACCTGATAGAGCAGCCATGCTTCAAATCTGTCCCTTTAAAATATTCCGCTTACGTCAGTGATTTATATTTTACGTGTTTTCCGTTAGTAATTGAGCTGATAATGTTATAAATGAGCTGATGAAATCAGGTTCTCAACATAGGGTTAACAAGACCTACACACACTTCGCCACAATATTTTTGTTTTGTTAGTAAGGTTAATTTATATTCCTAAATGGGAGATTACCAAATTCATTTGGATTACAACTAGTCATAACATACCTTATTTGTTTATATGGTATTCATATAGAAACATTTGGAAGTTCCAAAAGTGACACTATTAAATTTTTACCCTTCACCCCTTCCTAACCGATTTACACACGCACGAGCATGCTTTTCAGATTAAAACATAGCTCTTTTAAACAATTTTTTAGGCCCATGTTAAACGTCGCTTTTCCCGTATGCCGAACCTAACACTTAAACTAGGCACACGAGAAGAGCGACGTTTGTCTTGACTGAGTTCGGCGAAAGGTCATAGGTGCACTAGAATGTATAAGGAGCGGCTACTCCAATCGAATTATGAGCCAGTTAAGCAACTCTATTTTAAATGTCGCTCTTCTCATGTGCCATATCTAATGCATAAATTCTGGTTCATACATTTCAGCTTAAAACGAATCAAAGCATGCCCAGATACAACTGTTTCGGCGCCTAATCGTCGTTCAGTGTGCCATTACTGTGGTGGCATCATCATATTTTTGTACTAGGAGCGACAGATTAGGAGCGACGTTTGAATTATATATGTTCAGCTCTCGAGAAGAGCGACGTTTGACTTGCCCCTTTCTTCCCTATTATTTTGCTTTTAATAACAGGTTATTGACCTACGCAGGCAGTCAGCCACCCAGTAAATAAAGAAAAGTCTAAAATTCTACGTAGGCCTATAACCTGTCATCACCTTTCTTCCCCGGCCATTAAAGCTTGATGATACCACTGCCTGATGTCAGTTTATAACGGGCTTGTACTTTAAAATATTCTAACGTACAAGAATCCAAAATGTATTTGAAAATGCTTGTAGACGTTTAGGACAAGACTTTCAGAAAGCTAGAAGGCCACGTTTAAAGAAGAGCGTTGCTTGTTTTGCTGCAGTATATGCACAGATCCATTTTGTTCTATGCGGAACAGTGAGCACAACAGCAAATTACAACAATTTTCTCTATATTGACATCACAAAACTTTGCTTAAAGTATTTGAAGAACACAAATAGCGTGTGTGAAAAGTTACGCATTGCATAGAGGGAACTTTGGTCAATAATTTAGAAGACAGGTGCTCCCAGAAGTTTAGAAGAATTTTCTTTCAACCAAAGTATACAAAGGTAATCAGAGATTACACAGAATTAATGTTAACCACCTCAATTTATTAGTGTTTTAAGAAATGGCGCCTTATTTCATCAATAGTAAAGAGTCCGCTGTCTTGCATACTGGAGAATTCCTCTTATTTGATGGAAAGTATGCTATTGCTGTCACATAAGATGGAACTTATTTACATAGGAAAATATTCCGTCATAAAATGACGCTAGCCTTCGAGGAGATTTAGAGATCATTGGCAGGTAAGAAAGATAAGTCAAACAATTTGATGAACACATTTCTTAAATAGTAGAGTGTTACCATTAACGGTGTCAAAGGTTTTGCTTTCTTTACATTATATTGTAGTAGGTTTATGACAATACTTTGCAATAATAACTCATAAGCACCTTTTCTTTTACTTACAGCAAACCACATTTTGT
>JAAAKM020000498.1:15305696-15331024 GCA_010016025.2 Alatinidae sp. Z8VKAUB7J3
TAGTAGGTTTATGACAATACTTTGCAATAATAACTCATAAGCACCTTTTCTTTTACTTACAGCAAACCACATTTTGTCTTGCAGATGTACAGAAGCGCAGGTTGTACTGTGCACCCGCTTCAAGTGTCGGAGCAATTGATGTAAGTTGTTGGGGCGGGTAGAAAGAAATGAGACGGGTAAGTGAACTCCATCTCATGCCTCAAAATAGACACAATGGTTCAAATAATTATAATGATGATGATGGTGATGATCATGATCATGATGATGATGGTAGTGGTGGTAGTAATAGTGCTGGTGATGCTAATGTAATGATAACGATAATGATGATGATAATGACAATGATGAGGATATTGAGGATGATGGTGATGATAATGATGGCAATGATGTTTATGATGATGGTAATAACGATGATAATAATGACGACGACGATGATAACGCTAATGATGATGATGATGATGATGATGATGGTGGTGGGGATGATAATGACTGTAATGATATTTATGATGATGGTAATAACGATGATAATAATAACGACGACGATGATAACGTTAATGATGATGATGATGATGATGATGATGATGATGATGATGATGTCGAAGACAGAGAAGACGTTTCATGTTTGGTTATCTAGTTTTTGCACAAGGTGCTGAATCGTTGTGTGAGTGAGCCGTTTTGTAAATGAGTCCATTTGTGAGTAGGTTGATCTGTGGGTGATTCCGTGTGTGAGTGTCTTTGTGTTAGTAAGTGAGTCATTAAGTAAAACAGTGAGTAAAGCAGTGTGACAGAGAGTCAGTGAGTACGTTAGGTACCTAGGTAATGAGTAGACGAACCGGTAGGTAAGTCGATGGGTGTGTGTGTCTGTCAGTCTGTCTGTGAAAAGTTAAAGCGTTAATCAGTGAATGAGCCAAAGAGCGAGTTAATTAATGAGCTAGTGAGTCAAAGAGTGATTCACTGAGTAAGTCAGTAGGCGAGTCAATATGTGAGCTAATGAGCGACTTAATGAGTGAACCGGTGCATGTGTCAGTGTGTGGATCCGCAAATGAGTCTGTACTTAGACAGATAGTTAAGTGTCGTGTCAGTCTCCTTTAATCTTTCTTCAAAGACAAATTATGGAAAATGTAACATAGTTTTCACCTTCCTCATAGGAACAGGTTTACACTTTATCTTCTCATTCATCTTCGAAGTTAGGCATTTCAAATGTAAAAGATGCTTTTAGAAGACAGACACAAACCACTTTCTTCTCTCATACCTGATACTATCATATTTTCAGTGTTTATTGAAGAAATGTAGTCTACACTCCTAACTTAATCTGTCATACTATGAATAAAAGGTGAATAGTCTACCGATAAATTATGATAAGTAAAACGCGAAGTGAGGAAACTTTACTGGCGAGGTTTCGTCTAAAGGACTTCTTCAGATCACTTACAGATTGGTACCGAAAATTGGCTAAGCTGAACTCAGAGACCTACTATTACTACGTACTATCAAGTTTCCTCATTTGGCGTTTTAACCTACCTTAGCATATCCAAAATACAAAACCGTTTCATAGTAAACTTTACTGCATTTTCAAAAATATTTGTCAGGAATTCCTGATTACTAGGTGTAACAGACATGATAATTTTCTTTAAAACGTGTTGCATAATGATGTCAATATTGTTTTTCGGCATTTCTAGTTTTCACTTGGCACAGAAACATTTTGCATTGCTTTGTAAACTGTAATCGTAACATTTTGCTCTATATTCATTTTTATTATTAAAGATCTATAGACTAATATGGTCATTAAACTTCATATAACCTATTGCAAACCTTTATTGATAGTCCCTGCAAGCTGATATGTTTGCCAAGGTATTCCATGGTTCTGTTCCACAGATCCATATCATGCTTGCTACCCTAAACACCCAATGCAATGCGATAGCGTTCCTATAAAATCAATTAATGTGTATCAAACTACAAGCTAATGGTTTTGTTGCCTTCGTCTAAAGTGTTTAATCTCCAGACTCAACATGTGACTGTAACCCATTTTGAATTGGCATGGCCTTTCCTCCAATGTCCAACGGTTTGTTTTTTAATCGGTGTCATTTGCATGCTATACTTGCATTGTAAACGTCAAATATTAAGAACGAATTCAGACTTAAAGCATTCAATATTTGTAGCAAAATGTAGAGGTTTTGGAGACATGATACAAAATAAGGAGCTATTTCGCCACGTGTAAAGTGTTTTGAAGTGTCTAGACATTCTTTCGGATGCTGCAAAGTCTGTCGCATCGACATGCTAATGAGTTATTCTCATTGGTATTGGTATACCAATACCAGATTGCATTTCTATTCAGGTGCATTTGTATTCAAATGACACTATTGTGCAACATAAAGTTTTATTATTGGTGAATTTTAAGGTTCCGCCCAAATTTACTGGAAAGACAATAAATGACCATGACAGGGGAATTCCTGTTTACAGATAGAAAAGGTGCTTAGGGACATAGCTTTCTCTGAGATGGTTATTTGTGGATTGGTGATTCAGTGTGAGACTTACACGTATAATAAGAACGTAAGGCTAAGCTGATTTAATGATTACGAGATGGGAAAGTTTATTTAATTGCAAGTTAAGCTCTTTTCGAACCATATTTTTGCAGACTCCTTTCACATCGTTAGTGTGAAGAGTATCTCCATTGCATAGTTTATTTCCCTCTTTGTATTTTGTTGTGTTCTTAAACGATATCCGATTTTCCTTATAGTTTCTGTTTTCATTTACCCTTTAAATTTTTTCCCATCAGCCCCCTCCGACCCGAAGTCATTAAGGGACTGCAAAAATCCTTGTCGACAAATCTTTTACTGTGAAATTTATTCATTTCGAGCTGTATGTATGTAGTGGATAATTTACTTTCTGATGTATCAGCCGCATCAACGGAAATTAGCATTCCCAATTGCATTCAAGAAGTACGGTGAAAGCTAGGTCACCGAAGACTCAAAGTGTTGCTTTTGTGACATCGTTAGCTTTTGTTGCAGTTACATCGCAACAGCGTTAAATGATGCTATCTCAATGTGTGTCTAAGGTCATTGCAACATGTCTGGTGTCGTGGTGAGAGTCCCCGGGCTGGTCAATACCAGAATTGTCAATCATTTGTACTCACGGGTTATCAAAAGACACATTTAGCTAAATCTTATCTTCTGATAAAACTATAAGCCTTAAGACTGATGCTATCAAAATTCCGCACCTAATTTCCGCTCTATAATAAGTTAGTAGAAATGTAGGTAGACGAGACTTATTCAATCTTATTGAAATGCGCCCAAATTATAATTGTGGCTTGACTAAGGCCTTATCCCATTCATTTTTTCCAACAAGGGAAACAAAAGCCTAACGTACTCATTTGCAATGTTCATTTTGTTGTAGGGTGAAAGAGAGGCGATACATAGTCACAGTAAACACGGAGTCAAAGCCAGTTGTAGCTTCTCCAACTTGTTAAGAAATTAAAACAATGAATCTATCATCTGATCACCGATGGGCTCATCCCCTTTCGTACTCAGGTATGTACCCAGATAATGGTGGAAACATCAGTTACAGTGGTCTTAGTGAATCATCTCATGAATACAGTGGAGTCAATGAAAATTTTCACAATCATACTGACAGTGTGGGCTCCAAGCTGGGAGGCTCGTGTTGGGAGCGCAGTATAATTCATAATCCACACTCTTACCACTCATTTTGCCATCAGACATCCAACCACCATACGTCCAATTTGTCAGTTCAAGATAACCAAGGAACAAGTCACACTTCAGGGTGCAGCACACGAGTCTATATGCCACCCTCTGGTTGTGGAAAGGCACCTCACCTTAACTTTCATCCGATGATCTCATGTCCTAATGGCACCTCTGTGCTTCACTCCCCATATCCTCAGCATTACATTTTGCCTGGAAATCGAAATTCTGCGTATGGATTAGGAAACGGACATGGCATGAATACAATCCCTAAAGATGGATCCAGTGATACCCCATCGTATTTCCCAGGGGATGACAAGTCGCAAGTTAAAATGGACTTACAAGGTTCCAGTTTTGGATTCTCATCACCCTTCTACAATTCCTATTTCACTGGATTTGACTTCGATTCTGCGTCAGGGTCCTACGGCATGGTGAATGGTATTCCAAGATTACGCTTTGATAATAGAAACAATATAGGTAAGGAGATGTCTTTGTTTCCTACTCGTTTAATATTTCCGTCTGAACTTGGAGTCTAAAGTTCATCATTTGACAGATATACGATAATCAGATATAGATATTTGAGACGGTAAAGAAACTAACAAGGTATAATCTAAGAATACTAACAGAGTTTTTACTCGCCATTTTGCACACCTATGACGGCCAATGATGGTGATGGTGTACTTAGCACGTAAATCTAGCCCATGTGAAATATAGATTTCGCTATCACTTACGCCTGCAGGAAAATCTGGGGCTTTTTCACAATGCAATCCTATGAGTTAACTGTGTCAAAATATCAATAAAGTAACTGATAGCTTGATCAGATACAAAAAAATGCAGATCACAAACTCTGATCAAGTTTACAAGATGTTTAAAAGTTTTAGGTGATCGTTGATTAGTCAACTTGTACAATGATAACGTTGTTTACCATGGATAAAATGACACCCGATCCAAAACTGAAGCGATTCAGACACGCAGTTTTGATTGATATGAAGAAACCGTATGTATGCCTAATTCTTCCCTTCTTTGATGAATTTTAGGCTCTAAAGTTTAAGTTTAAAAACATGCCCTTGGAGTGATTCAGCTTTAACTCAATTGTTAAAAGGTTCTTTGTTTGTTATGGTACTTGCGTTAACTGATTTGCAATATCACATCCTTTGGCGTAAAAACTTTTAACCATGTACCATGTCTTTCCATGCAACCTGTTGTTTAAACCAGAACTAGGCTGTCACCAAGAAAGAATTGTAGGTGAATATGTTTGAAAACAGAACGTGCGTATTTATTGAAATGTCTTATATGCAAGTGAGCAACAGTCATGTTCATTGGACAAAGTTACTCCAAATCTTTAGTCAACAGACAATCGTTTCTGCATTTCTGTTGCTCTGCATTATAAACTAGCTTGAAACTCTTCATCGTTTACTATTGCCTAAACCAAATTATATTAACAGTGTGTGCAATAAGCTTTTTTCTGAACATGTATCGTTTGTATACCGCCATTGTGGTTGCCTACATTTGCCCAACTTGCAATAACAGCGTCAATTTGGAGACAGCTTAACAACTTGAACGCCAGACCATCATTTTTTTTAGCTATTGCAGCCTGTCCTGATTGCAATAAAAGCGTATTTTGCCAAAACGGTACCAACATAGGGTTGTTTTCTTGTTTAAACAATATTGACTAATTAGGCATCTACACAGTACATGGATTTGAAGTGATATACGCAGTTCACTCATTTATGAAGTCTCCTTCGAAACAACTGAATGATGTTCTGATACACATTTGGAAGTGCATGATCGAGAGCAAAGAGAGAGGAAAAGACATACCAAAACAGATTGTCATCGAAAGACAAATTAGACATATTACATGGTGATGAATGCTATAATCATCCTAAGTTAGTTATTCCTTAGAATGTATCTAAGAATATTGTCAGAATTGTAGGAAAGGTATCTATACCTCTGAGGTAAGAAGAGCATTAGGAACTGTTTTGTTTCTTTTACTTGTTATTGAACTACACACTTGAAAGTACATCAAGAGCTTGGAAAGACTCATTTAAAATTTTTCCTGTTTTCAACGACATCTTTAAGTAATGTCTGCTACATTCTCTTTAAAAAAAGCAATTTTATAAAACATGAGCCTCAAAATGTTGCTCAAAATTAAAAACGTATTAATATAAACCACTGGCTGGGATTAATAGATGCATTAAGAACACCAGCAGTCAGCACTCCGCACTTAGGTGTTGACCTGTTCTTGCCTATCTTCCCATAGCAGATTTTATATATATGGCGTTTTATGTAGTCTACGAAGCCTACATAATTGTTTTGCAAATCAAATGCCAAATACGCAGGATGATGTAGAAAGGTAGGGCAAAAAATAGTGGGTAGGATATATTGGAATGTTCTATATAGGTGGACCTACGTGTTTTGGGAATGAAAATCTACCATCGAAAATGCCGTTGCATAGCTTGAGTTTGTATTTTGTGTTCGCTATCAAATATCTTCTTTCAAATTCTGCTTTGTTTTTGCTGTTTCTCACGTATCTGTCTAAACTGTAACCCTGAAAATGCTCTCTAAGTTAAGAACAATTTAAAAATACTTCAGCCCGAAAATTCTGAAAAGAATGCAAAACAATCAGCCTCGCCCCAAATTTTATTGGTTCTTATAAAAAGGAACGTATTGTAGGGTTTTGCTTAAATTATAATACATCGAGACAGTTTCCATCCTCCATCCTCTACTTTATGTTTCCTTGAAAATAAGGTATTTGGGTTTTCAGTAAAATAGAACAGAAGAAGGATGCATTAATTGGATCAATGGCTTGGTAACATTGATAACCACTTTCGTACCAGTGTGCTTCTTAACCCCTTTTACGTTTAACTTTGTTACTTTTTGCCATACTGTTTAAAAATGTGTTTTGCTCCGATACTATCTTTAAGTAAGATCGTAGGCCCATTACAAACGTCCACTTTCACATTTTGATTAGGCCTTCTATAGCTCTCAATACTGAGAGCGTAATTTTGGCCAAATTAAACATGCCAGGTTGTTTAATACCCGTCGTATTAGGACTACATAATTGGCTGTATATTCAAACTACTACACTTATTTTAAGTATTAAAACATGTGGCAACTTTTTATGATTTGAACGTTGTTTTTTAAGCTACGTAGGTTAGATTCGAAGTACTTAATTTTCACGTTGGAGACAGTACTGAAGTTTCTTAACAGTTTGCTTCTTGTTTGTACAAGTCTATTGCTTTTGAACATTAAATAAGTAGCGTTGCGATGATAAGAGGTTGTGAAATGTATTTTTAAGTCATTGTTCAGAGGATCGACAAGTATTTGTGGCCCCTTAGTGTCTCTTGCGCACGCATTCAATTTGCTTACGAAAATACGCTACGAAGTGCGCAGTTAAAATTCTTAAGTTGCTTCCTGGACAGAACCCTCAGTTTTGGAGTTGGGTAAAACTCTCCCATATTGAGTTTGATAGCATATGAAGCAGTCATGTGTATAGAAATAGTATGAGGCTAAATAGTTTGATACTAGTAAGAATTTAATGTATCCCTGACATACTGAGGGATTTCAGTTCGTGTTTTGGAAGGCGTTTCCACATTTTGTACTAAGTTTCGTCTGTAGAGACCATGCCAAAAATAGATACTTGCAAAGAGAAAGGAATAAATTACAACCTCGTGAAAGTATCGACATGTGGTCGAAAACAGTTTGATGTTATTTAAGACAGGAAAACGAAAGTAAGAAAATTTTGAAATCTCGTTTCGCCCTTTGAAGACGCATTTTTAGCGTGAATACTTTTTCAACTTTAGAGCCTACATAATTCAATCGATATTTTTAAATCCCTTCGAATAAAACACTTTTATTACTTCACCAATGAGAAAAAATCACGTTGTAGTTTAGAGGAAACCACAAAAGGGAGACTTCACAAACTGTTCTTCGTTTCGAAAAGGCTTTTTAAGTAAAACATGTCATCATCTTTGGATCTCAGTTATGTAATCCATGTTTTGAAAAGCTTTTCAAAGAAATTTTGCTATTATTTCTACTAGATTACCGAATGCTTGTGTAATAAATTCATCACTTTAAACGTCTAATCTTATCATTCAGGGCTAGGACTTTCAACTCTTAGACCATGATTATCGCAAGATGTCAAAATAAAGATACTCTTTTGCGATTCATGAACCTAAAACATCCAACAGAAGTACATTACAATCATCCAAGTATTTAAGAAATACCAGCTCTATTTGCCAATGTGGATTTCTTTCGGTGTGTACGAATACAAAATAGACTCTATCGACTTATTGAACATGGAATTTAAAACTTTGCTCAAGATAGAAAATAGAGTCAATCGTTATTGAAATTATAACTTTTTGGAGCTGTATTTTAAGCAAAAACTGCAGTGAAGCACTCTGTTAGATTTACTAAACTGTGTTTTCAGAAAAACGTCGTACAGTAGCTGGAACGTTTCTCAATTCCATGGGTCTGTTATCTTTGTTAATAAAGTCCTATTGGTGTAAACGGGATTGACTAATTCTTTAGAGTAGGTCGAGTTTCATTTTCGTCTTCTCTGAGGAAATCAACTACAGTAAAGTTATAAATTTCTTCTTTACGACACGTATTCAGTCTCCAAGATCCAGTTTGTCAAATCAAATAGAAACTCAAATCTGTTTGTACGAACATTAATCAGTCTAAATGTTGTACAAACATGTAGTGAATAAAGAGCATGGGTTCTAACCGACAGCCTTTTACCTTGCTGACGTCAACGAGGCCGAAGATTAAAACAAACCTGAACATCCGCTACCGTAAACGATGTGGAGTTAACCGGGCAGATCAAAGCTGAGTCAAGGTGAAACAATTTAATGTATAAAAACGCAAGGATTATAAGAAACAGAGGGAATGGGACATAAATGAACAGATGTTACTAGCATGAGTGTTGGACAGTGTTTATTGTTTCTTGATAGCGAATTTTGAAAATTAAATGAAAGCCCTAGTCAATCAAGAATAAAAACCTCGCTCCATCCTATTATCATTGAGGTCCCATATGTTGCAGTGTCTCGTCAGACGAGCTATGAAGTAGTAACTGTGGCTGAGCATTATAACAACCTTTGTTTATATTAGCCATCCCTTGCCTTGCTTTGTTTTAAAGATCAAGCGGTTGAATTTTAATGGACATTTTGGAGGGAGGACTTGTGCTATTCTCCTATTTTGTGAGGCTCGGTTTGTGGCGAGAGATGAACGCAGACTAGCATTGCTTCAACGAAATTGATTGAAACTGTTGGCTTCTAGTTATCACTGTCGATATCTACTTGTGGTTTTCTTGATTAGTGAAAATACATATCAAGATGTTAGCCACCTGTGTATTCATATCGACAGCTTTGGCTTAGTGAGTTTTTCCCAAGAGCTGAAAGTTCTTGAACATGGGACTGCTATGGCTGAAAACCGCTTGGTTTCTAAACTTTATTCATACATAGTTTTAACTTTCTTGCGGTTCTACCTCTTTTCGAACTAATGGTATATGATATAACATACTAAGGATAGCCCTCTTGTATCTCTTTTCCCGATTCTGGAAGCTTCTTTGAGTGCGTAAAAGATATGATCCAACTATCTCGACCATAGCAACATCGATAACTGCAGTCCATCACATATTGTGGAACGTCGAAATTGTCAAATGAGTGAATACCCTTATCTTATCTCCTAAAACCTCAAACGGCCTTAGAAATCGAATTTCTCAGTGTCTCCTTTTCATAGACACAGTTTGGTATTAGGGAATTAACTTTTGTTTTATATTTAACCTTCCCTTTGTCATTTCGCTAGCTGCTGTTTCACTTCTAGTTTTACCACTTAAAACTGCAAGGGTGGCCAACAGGAATGACCGGGAGATAGATCAAAGCTCTCACTTTTTCAAGAAAAAACGAGTGTAAAGTAAAGATAAACAATAGGAAACCTCTATAATTTTGATAAGAAGCCAAGCTGTCCTGAAATTGACTTAAACAGTTTAAGACATTAATTGGTTGGTTTGAAATTGGTGTCATATCTCATCTAATCACACCAAGTACCGTTTCTTCCTTTATTCCCTTATAAAGCCCACACGTTAAAAGCTAGGAAGAAGCATGAAAATAATCGAGCAAATAAGACATGATTTATACTGACCAAAGCTTCCGTTTAGTGTAGTTTTAGTGAAAAACGTAGTGGAATTAACACATAGGTTAGATTTCCTGCCGTTACTTAATCAGTGACTCTGTAGCATCTCACCCTTACCTATCTCCACCCCTCTCTCTTTCTCTCGCTTCCTCTATTCCTTGCACCACTTATAGCTAAGGGTAGGAAGACAAAGGAGAAAGACTACTTCAGAGCGTATAACTTTTATTGAAATCACAGTTCACTGCTTTTGGAAGTTTTATACAAGAGTTGAAAGTGCAGAGGAAGATGAAGGATGGACAAGGCAGGTTCCTGCTACCATACACTTTTGTGAAACGACCATTATTTGATTGCTCATCGCCCCTTTTTATCATGTCGACATCAGACATGTAAGCTCTTCATAACTATATCAACATTCAATGAATCCAATCTCTTCTTCTGATGCTTAAGTAACCAGGAAGGTGGAGACGAGTTAAAGCATCGCTAGAAAAGCTGGTAATTATTTCTTATGTAGTCTGATGCCCCAATATTAGAATCTTAAACTACTGCCTCATATCTTCCTTTCGCCACGATGTCAAGACAACAAAACTCATCCAGGAGAGAGAATTTGAAACATTAGTTTTGAAAATAACACTAGAGAAATAAATGATACGATGAAACTTTCTACTTTCAAGATGGTAGTCCTCCCTTGGTCAAGTCACATGGCACAGAGAGGCTGGTCTCCAGTTGCCTTGAGCTGGATATCGATGTCAGCCGGTGCATGATTAGAAGCTAATGTGGCGACTAGAGAAATAAAATTATGTTAACATCGTAGGTCACTTAGCTCAGTTACTAGAGTACACGCCATAGTGGCAGACACAAAAACAGCAACAACAAATTTAAGGCTTCACAGTGAATATTATGAATACCTTTTCCTTCTAAATTCAAACTGTTCACTTTATACCCACAAAAAACCTATCTACTACCACCAGGGCTCTTTGACTAAATTTGATTGATGTCACCAGGGTGTCTTTTCCAAGAAAGACAACATAACATAGCATCACACCACCTAACAAATCACAGGATGACGATAACTATGATTGCTTTCCCTACAACTAACAGAAATGAATCACTAGCCCTACACCAATATATTAATAGATTGCATATTCTTCTAATAAGCTTCCATGCAATGTTAAAAATTAATACATAGTTCATTGACTTTTGAGACCTGGCATATTATTTGCCACAAATATTACGTTATTCCTGGTCTTTACTTATTAATAGACACTAAAATGAAAATGGAGTAACATACATTTGTGGTGGTATTCTATTCCACAACGTCTAAACATTCATCTGGCTACCAAATTACCATACTTGTTGCCCCCTCTACAACGCTAAAATTCACCTTTGTAACATCTACAAATTATGGTATGATAATAGCATCTGTCAGCATAGACATACTATCACCATACAACTTCAAGGCAAAGTGTGGTATTAAAATAATCAATAATGTCTTGAAAGAAGAACTTGTGGTCAAACTGCATGCGGTCAGACTAGGAAAATTTACAGACCCAGTTGTCCAACATGATCATATGGGGCAGAGCATTTACAGTCTAAACTAAGGTGCCCCAGGGTAATTTTTTGGTGAATAATACATAAAAATCTTGAACTCTTCTTTATGGGTCCAACAACCAAGTCCTCAAAACTTTCTTAGTTGCTTCATAGTTTTACGTCTTTTTCTCTGTGAATAAGGGCCATAAGTTATTAGTATATTCACATAGATTTAAGTGGAGGAGACACAAGGCCTGCATAAATGTGCTGCAAGGCAGTCCTAAAACAAGGCAATTCAAACCTTGTCACGAGGAGAATGACGTGTGATCCAAGATGTCCTTGTATCAATCTGTGCAAGGATTTTTAAAATACTTCAATTTGCAACAGGTAGAGCAGCTTTTATCATAGTGTTCATTTTTCTTTCAATCAAAAAAAAGAGGCCCTACTCCGATTACAGCAGAATAAAGAAAGTCTCTTCATTAGCATCAGGAGGATAGGTGCATATAATTTAGTGAAGCCCAAGAACAGGATATATGAAGAAGCTTTTATCATGACATGTATGTAATTAAGTGATCTGGTATTGTACTTCGTTACAGAGCTGACAGGACAGAAATCATTTACAAGAGAATTTTGTTCTTATCATTATGGACACTGTTGATGGAATTAATAATCAAGAAACCAAACAAGTTTCTGTAAATAGCTATGATTGTTGATGTCACACCAATATTGATACTTGGAAGTGAGTTTTGTGATGTGTTTCCTATTTAGGTAAGTATTGAACAGTATCCCAGGGGCTGGAGTATGTTTGGGTATGTACCACAATGCCTTCAGTTACATGTCACGTATGATTGTGCATGAAATATTCATATCAACCTAAAGTGATAATATTTCATAATGGTTTTATCTTAAAAGGTTATGTGGGGAGGTATTTTAACCCTGAAAATGTAGAAAACACAACTGTCTGTTAATGGAACACATGGGCCTCAAACAACTGACCCCTTGTTTCCACACCAGTGGTTGTAACACTGGTCTGTAAATAACACATGATTAGTCCTTTTATAATTTTGCAGTTACACCTGTCATATAAGTAGAGAATGGTACTTCCTGTGGTGGGTACTGATACTCTTATGAAGAAAGAACTTTGCATCCCCAGTCGAAACATAGAGCAATGAAAAGACTACGAAGAACATTTTAATTCTTGAAAAATGGTACAGCTTGAAAAAGGAACATTCCTATAGGGAGACAGCTTCCATGGTACGCATTGTCGAATACCTTGCTGAAGTGATCATGCCTTCCCCTTAACCCTTCCACTTCCCATCCAGACAACTCGCAACGTCAAACGAATTTGGCCACTTCGTCTCTCGTAGTCTCTACACCGCCATATCATGGTAATACAATCTATACCCTCCGAGAAAAATTGACCAAAATGAATCACAGTCATTCGAATGACTAGTTATTGCAAAATTGGAAATATAACGCATCAGAAAGTGGTTGTACATGAATCTACTACCAGTGACTTATGAACGCTCTTGCAGTGTGACTAAACAGTGTATCATCAAGGAAAACAACAACATAGCGAGTCAGGAGACCATTGTGATTAGCAAATTTACTCTTTCTGTCTACAATACAGTGGGTGTGTACTGAAATTGTGAATGAAAGACTTGATCTATTATTTAAAACTGTGCAGGGGTATCTCAAGCCCAGCTGGTACGAACACACCGTTGTGACTGTATTTAATTTTGAAAGGATATGCCACTGTGAGCTAAATCTGTAGAAATCCTGTTGGTAACGTAGAAATTTCGTACTGCACAACGAGAGCCGAGTTGGTTTCACGGCCACGTGCAACTAAAAATTAAAATCCTTGAAACAAATCAAAATTATCGTTCAGGGATGACCGAAATTAGCTGAGTTAAATTACAGAAGTGTTAAAAAGATTTTCACGTTGCCTGCGATCATACGAACTTCAACGTCTGTTTTTGCATAAATGAGTAGGCCTACAAAATATCGAGAGATTAGAGGTGATGGGCTTACATGATTTTGCACGCGATCATCAAATACTTGCGGTAAAAAGCTGAAACGTCAGACATAAATCATTGCATCAAAGGACCAAAGCAATTGATGTTGATGGATGTAACGTTCTGTATTGCTCTTATAAAATTTAACTACATGTTACGAATGATAGGCGTGTCATCTTGAAACACTTAAAAGAGACGGTTACTGTGTTCACCATATTTAAGTCCTCTCCCTTCCCTTCGCCTAAAACATTTCCTATCAATCATTACATCAAAAATGAAAAAGGTCTATGAACACTCGATCTCTGTTGCAATGTTGTAATGTTATCAGCTGTTATTAACTCATTTTGTAATAATCTGTGTACAACGTTAGCTAACAATATCGAGTAGGCTTAAACCTTGTACAATTTGGTGATTGGTGTGAATATTAGAAGGGGTGTGGTGGGGGGTTTAAGCAGGGAACTGTACCAAAGGTTGCAAAGAATTACAAAAAGTAACTTCATTCAATTTTAAACCACTGTCGAAGAATAGCAAAGTTCAAAAAACATCATCGAGGTTGTTAATTTCTCAAAACTTTGTATTCGGTCTTAAACATGTAATCATCGTGAGTTTCCAATATGACATTGCTTAATCTTTCGTGTTGTTGTTGGACACAATCCACGGTTGATCAGAGAGTTGGTTATAGTGGGGCAAGATTCCTAAGTATAAACAACCGTTTTTAAGTTGACTAACAGTAATAATCGGTGCGCCAATACGTTGTAAAAAATTGGACACTCCTACAGATGAAGATGACAACACTTTCTCAAAACCGACCGTTTCTATTTCCATTTTTGAAGTTGTTGATGAGTTAAAAATCTTGCACGCTAGAGGTCACACACTGATAGCTTAAAACTATGGATCACAATGCTCTTGAAATTCAACGGGTCATGGTTTTACAAGCAACACTCTGACCAAGGATTTTTACCTCATCGTTATCAATGCTAGTAGTTGCACTTTTTCAACTGATGATTGGCTTTAAAAATTCTGAACTAAAAGAAAAGGAACCACAAAACTGATGAACAAGTTGGGTAGAATCGTTCAGTTCAAAACAAACATAACAGCTGATAACATTAAACTTTAATTTCCACTGTAGTATGATTGCCACTTTCTCAATTCCCTCTCCCCAGACATGGATCATTTTCGAGAGAAATGAAGAAAGGTTTGAAAGCAAATACACGTGGTGGTAAGACAGGAATCAAATTTAATTAAAACAAAACCAGTCAACTATTTGGCTTGATGAATCACTCGCTGAAGTATTCAACAGGAAACTCCTCGTTGAGCCTTTGCTAAGCAAGAAATAAAAAATGTTGGCTAATTTTCGCCTTTCTCCCGTGTTAAGTCTTAAGATCTTACGGGACTGATTTGAATTAACCACACTGATCATGGGGAAAAGAGACTGATTTTCGGGTTGAGATCAGCAGTCATCAAGCGCTGTCAACCAATTGAGGAAACAGCTTCGTGAGAAAGTGTAAAAACAAACTTACCGTATCGTGTTCTCGATCGCTCTCGCCTTGATCCATGACAACTGAAGATAATGTCATCCTCGTTGTTCTTTCAGATTTCCCATTCACGGAAAGATATAGTATATGCCAAGAGTTGTGCTATCTGTGATTTGGTTTACCTGGCTATTTCCGTAACACCATCCCTTACTCGTTGATCACACAAAAAACTGAGCCAAGATAAATCGAATTAAAATTAATCTCTCATGACAATTTCTCTCAGGTTCAACCCGTCAGCTTAAAATCATGGAAAGTGTAACTCCGCTTTCAGACCATTGAGTGTCGACTGTGAAAATCGATAAAACTGAAATAAAACGAAGAAGTTCGGGGCTGACACTGCAGTTAAGTCCGGACAGCAATTACACAATCGAAATCCAATCAACGTAGAAAATAAATATCCTTCTTGATTTCAAAGACCACTTCTGTTTGTAATCATCTCATCGAGGCTGTACCATGAGCGTCGGCGATCGCAGAAATAAACTTTCATCCAGTACCACGGATACGTGCATATCAGATGGCGTTCTATTATAAAAGACACAGAGACGAAAATAGTTACGGACTCGATCACCGTGACACAAACAGTGACTGATCACTTTGACACACGATATAGTTAATCGCGATATTTTACACTAGCTGTATTGCTTGAAACCTTCAAGAAAATACAGAAGAAACGCATTGTTGAATGTCAATCGATCCTATCATGCACGATCTTTCCAAAACGTAGGCTTAAGATTGTTAACACCTCTAAATGAAGACGAAGTAATGTGGCCAGATTGTCACCCCCTCATCGAGGTTTTCGATCCCGTCTTTCCCAGATCGTAATAAGATTCTTCCTCCAACAAGAATGTTTATCAACTTCTCCGTTTTCGTAAACTGCAGGTCTGATCAATAGTTGCTCTGGAGACAGGAAATGCCTTGAATCCAACGAACACCTCCTTGCCCCTTCGGAACAGATCATATGGACAAACAAAATGTTCCAGTAAATTGAGTTTTCAAAGGCAACTATTTGATCGAGTCTTGTGAAAATAGATCCAGACTTCCACTAAGGAAATTGCTTAATGAGCCATGCAGTAAATGGGACGTGTAATCAACTAACTTCGGAATATCAAAATCAAATACACAAGGAAATTGTTAAGAATGGGTTTTGATCGATGACCTTGTGCCAAGAAAAACTTATTAATTATGCTAATTTATACTGCATTTTGTAGCATCCAAGTGACATAGATTTCGTCACCTTCCGGTGATGACCAACTACACTTCTTTTGTCTTTCGTGTTGGTTGACCACTTGAAAATGGTTCATCGTTACCACGACCGCAGCTCGCTCTGACGACAAATGAAAGAAAACTGGTGGTTGACCGTCGCAAATACTGTATTTCAAAGTGGAAACAGAAGATGTGCGAATAAAAGGAATAAGAAATCGCAGATTCAGAACTGCGAGGGACATTCCATTTTAACTCTCCCTTTGTTCGCATGGAAACAATGACGTCACAATAACAATGATTGTTGACTTTCATCTTGGTCCCCCCTACCTTCACCCAATACCGTACGTATTTTTTGAACGGTTCCTGAAGAGGAATACAAAGTTTCAAATAATATAAAATGGCTGTCGAAACAGGGGGCGTATGGGGTGTTAACCCCTAATTTTTTTTAATTGATGCTCATTGATCATTTCAGTTTTGAAGAAAACTCCCAAAGTCACTCACCCTCTTTTGACCCCCTCTTTTTGTATACGTAAAAAAATTACATCTTGGTAGAAATTTTTATAGCATTTTCTGAATCCACTATGTAGACTGGTTCCCCTTTCCATGGGGAAAGAAACAACTTGCAAATTATCGTGGACTGAGCCGCAGATTAGCCGAAAATACTCTGTGTTTAATAGTCAACTTTGTATTAGAACATAGATAAATGAAAAGCCGTTGAGAATGGGAAACGTTTTTCGCTGTTATTTCTAAATTTCAGAGAAGGGAAAGATTAAGAGTTCAGATACCGATCTTCTATCCCTTTCAGATTTAAAAAGTATGGGGCTTGATTGTGCAACTGAATAAAGTCTTTCAAATTTTACCGTGCTCCGAAGATTCCAAGTGCCCTTCAGCCGCAAACCTAGCTCCCTTAGCTTGGGACATTGCCGAAACAATTAGTGGGCAGCCCTGTGACTGGAGAGGCGCTTTATGGAAAAAGTTTGGCCCTATGAAAGACAGGTACCATTAGGACAGGCAACTCGATTATTGATGCCATTCGAAGTACCGTAAACGCCTGCCCTGGTTTAGCCACGTTGTAAGAAACTCGAGGAACAGCACGGTGGTAGGGGCTTGCTAGGACGAATTAAACATCCATTTCTCCTGTGGTATGCCAGCAGAGTGCTGGATTGGCCAGGTCACAGGGTACACCAGCGAGTGTTTACATATGACTAAGATAAATTGTATTGGACACCAACATTAGAGAGATTACATCAGAGGCAGGAAGGGACCCTACGAGGCTTGCCCAAATCTAAGCAAGGAAGAAAACAGATAATTAGCAACACGCACGGAGCAAAGATATAGCATATGTGACATAACATCACATATGAACTATTATATCAATAAAGTATAATAACATTTTAAAGTTATAATTAAATTATCATTAATATAATTATAAATCGGTTCAATTTTAAAATATTAATAGTTATATAAGATTCTAAAATATAAATTGTAAATGAAAAGATAACGATATCAATTTTTAACCCTGAAATATAGGAGACTCAGTAGAATTTCTTTCAGAAATACTATGAAAGCCACTGAAACTTTAAGTGATTACTGGATGTCTGTTGCAGAAAGTACTCCAAATAAAAACTTCTTCCTTTACTGATGCACCTCTGTTGGCAGCAACGACGAGATCTATCTTATCGACGACTCCCCAAATGTAAAACAGACGCTGCATTGAACCGTTAAGGTCTCATTATTGACGTCTGGCAGGTTTTAATATCAGGAGCTTTTGGAAAATAAATGTTTGTAATTAATTTTTACTTCTTGTATTGCTTTGTGGGGAGGAGCAGGAAAGATAAAAAAAAGACGAACTCAAAGTATCTTTTAGTCATACAATAAATCAAAACAATTAAGTGGCAAGAAGAAGGGGCCAGGATGGGGTGGGTTATAGAAGGCACAGCCAATCGATATAGTTGGGCCAATGATGTTGAATTGACTTGATAGGGGTAGTATGCGTGCAGACTATACAGAACCAACAGAAGCTTGTAATAACAAAAAGAGGACATCATTAGTTAGTTATAGTTAAATTATTTTTCTTGTTGTTATTGAACTACCGAATGAGCTAATAAAAAGTAAAGATACTGATTTCCTTCTCTTTTTTAAAAAGCTTTAAAAATTTTGAGTTTAAGTGTTTTCACATTGATAGATAAGTTATTCCAAATTTGTTAGAGCAAGTATGATGTGCTTTTTTTTCAAAATTGCTTGTTCCTCATGACATACCGGACATGGACGAGGTCATGTTGGAGACATGACATGACATAGCGACTTTCAGATGAAATGCTGCTGTCCGTAAAGTTAACATCGTTCTAAATCACACTATTAGTATCTGAAATGACCTGCTCCTTTTGTAAACTCTCTGCGTAGTTAGTAAAAATAGCATGTCTTTGAAGAGCTGTATTTGAGCAGAGGTAATTTGGGTAAAGGAAACCAGCAGCTTTACTGTATTGTACTAAATATTTGATAACTGACAAGAACTCCCACTCATTTTCTTTTGCGACCTTGCTGATTTACATTCGAAAATATTTGCAGTCTTCAGTCGCATCCCTTTGTCAGGAGCCTCCATTTTAGTCGATATTCTGTCTCTTCTATAGTAGAGGAATTTGGTTTTTTCTCCAGGTCCTTTCACCTTATGATTACTTTCGTTTCTTATCACATAATCCCCTCTCTTTCTCATTTGCTGTTCTTTTCTGACTTTATTGTAAGTTTTTATGATAATCCAAACATTTCATTTTGTGAATAACGTCTTTGCTTTATAGTACGGAAATATATTCAAACGGACTATTTATTTAGGGTTTTTCATTTACTGAAGGAAACCAGATGTTGCTGGGCGTCCATTTTATGGTCGTAAGTTGTGGTCATGCGTTGTCGCGGACAACGGAATGATCGCTGCTGCACTGAGTTGTTTCTCCATGTTATGTGTTTAAAATGATTTGGGAGGTAAAGAAGGCCTATTACTCATTTCCATCTACGTTAAATTAAAATCTTGGTTCGCGGTGAAAACAATGATTCAGTTATGAACTTAGATTGTTGACACTTTTACTAGATATTGATGAGGGTCAATCAAAACAAAACTTGAATCCGTGACAGTAGCAGAATAGTTGATATATTTCTTTCCCCGAGAAATAATTCCAGAAGGTTTTATCTGGGGCAACTGATGTGCAAGTTTTATTGTACTTAGTATTGTGCAAAGGTTATTTTTCAACTTAAAATGGAGCTTAAAAACATACAGCTCTGATAGTTTCATGTAATTATACTTACATCTCGATGATAATTATACCTACCGCAATCACTTCTTCCCTTAGGATGCATTTATTTGATATTTTTTAAATGCGAGAGAGAGAGCGTATTGTCATAAGTTATACCGTTGGAATATCAGCCTCGTTTTGCATATGAGCTTCCTACCAACTCAGTTGTGCAATCAGAGCTTGTTGATTATCGATAGGTTGAATTTCTCTGATGCAATGTCTACGCAACTTAGCAATACGAGAAACTTCAGAAAGACTAGATTAAATGGTTGATTAAACAGCACCTACTGTGAAGAGGCGTTGCTCTTCCAACAATTTTATCCACGTATGATTTTACCAGAAATGTTTACTATTTAAACGCTGAACTTATTCTTTATTTAGACACAAACGTCCTTTCCAAGAATGCAAATTTTTCTAGAATATGACCAGATATTGAAATTACCTTTTTGAATCATAACTACCATAGCAATTTCCTCTTAAAATCTTGCACACCTCCCTCCTTTGAACTCACTTAGAGACACTGCGCTAGTTGATTAAAGACGTCTTCTAAACACATACTGGCATTTGAAAATGTTGCACTCCTGGAGAATGTGCTACTCTCGAATAAATGCTTCCATGGGTTACGTGTTTTGATGTTTAATCTATACAGACAACGTCTGTACGTGACAGTAGACTTCAAGTCCAGGCAACAATAATAGTGTAAGCCAAGAGTGACTACGCACAGCTGAAGTCGTAACGCAAGTGTATCGAATCAAGATAGTGGATAGAATTATGTTATTGTAACAAAAGTAGAATAAGAGAGAAATCCTGGCCCTACGTAAGTGACGTCAAGATTACCGATGTTTGGCAACTTTGCGTAAGATTGATTATATCACTTAGCGCTTCCATAGATCGTGGCATATCCACCACATTACACAGATCTACGGACGAAAGAGCTATACAAAATATAGAGTTTTTGTCTTGTCAACAGCTAGCAGAAAGTGGTACCTCCATCCATTACTAGTTTGACGTGGACAAGCCGCAAGTACGGCAGTCGCTTTCAATTGTAGCACCGACAGGAAATATTCCATTCATTTGCAATTAAAAGTTGCGATAACTGGTATTTAGTGATACATAGGTTAGTAAACCGGTACCAGCTCAAATAAGAAGTTTCTGCGAGTAATTTTTGTGTGGCTGGTTATTAGCATTGACTGCAAGTAACAAGTTCTGATAAGGTGACACAGGCTTAGGTCGATTACAAGCACGGACTTTCTGGATCACGCGGAAGGGTACGGAGTAAGAACTTTAGAGATCGGATGCCTTCTAGCAGCCTTGCAGTGTCTAAGGTATCACTGTAAGCGAAACCTGCAGCTGAAATGTTTTCTTGCGAAAAACTTTGTTCTGGAGACTGATTTCGAAACATTTTAGACATAACTACTTGAGCTACTATGTAAGATCTTTTACTCTCTTATAAATGGCTAAGCTATCAAAAGTTAATAAATATTAGCTCTATCTATGAGAACTTGAGTTATTTCAGGCATGTCAGATGAATCCACATTACTTCAAATATGATCTATCTCAAATGTAAGTTTTCATATCAATTTTTGTAGGACGAAAATGTCGTTTCTTTGTCAATGTATTCAAAAAACCGGAGACCTTTCAATCAAAGCCCCCTGAATAACTTGTGGTGAACATACTTTTTTAGTGTAGCAATTACTAGTAATTAATAAGCAGTAACTACCCATTATGTCATTACCAAACCTCTGCAGCTAATACATACAGAAGAATAGTAAGTTGCAATATATCAGTTACTTTAAAGGTGTCATGCAGTGAGGCGATGACTAAAAATGTTGTTCTGGTGATACACACAAGAACTTTAACACCACACTGCCTCTAAAGTCAGTAAAAGGGTCTTATTACGTTTATGCTGCAACTGGTCCTTAAACAAAACTAATTTATTGCCGAAACAAATTTATGTAATATCTCAAACTGAATTTCTCATAAAAGTTGGTAAATGAGTGCACGTATCAATGTGATATAGTCTGAAAATTTTTAGCTGGTTTTGACACCACTTTGTGTGAAAACGAAGCCGGCATCCGACATAATTTTGATGTCGATGTTTGGTTTATGATGTACTGGGAAGTGGCATTGTCTGTGAGACCTAATTATCTAACCAAAGCTGTTGTCGTTAGGTCGACATTGTGTCTACATCCTTATTTTAGTGTAAGTTTTATCCATATCGGTTTGGCGTCAGTACAACGTCGTTTCAACCTCTAAAACACTACGAGGCGTCAACTTTCATATACAACGTACTATCGATTCAATAGTCAACATCGAATCGACTTTGATCCGACATCGAAATGCTGAACGGGAACAAACTCTCTGAATACCCTCACATCTCTTAAGCCGCTTAATCACCATTTAAATGAGAGTTTTGCATTTCCGTTCAAAGGATCTTCCCTTGGCATTGCTTCAAGGAAGGAAAGGAGCTTCAAGGCGTTAGCATTTAAGTTATGTTTTACAACATTCAATAACGTATTCAAAATAATTGATCTAAGTCAAATCAGGCACTGTGTGCAAGGCTGTAGTTCCAAAGATTTCTAGTTTAAATAATTTGAGCGACGTATTGCTGATGCACCCAACTAGATTTAGCCAGATTATTGCCCCTTTACATTTGATAGAATGTGCAACACCACCTGTACCCCTAAGTAATACTATTCTTTAGTGTTATTGTTAAAGTTATCTTTTGCTACTATGTATTATGTTTTAGTTAAATATCTTTCGTTAAATAGCTTCCTAAACAGTGGGGGAATATCCTCCCTCAGCCTGCAGTAGTGTGAGGCTAGTGTTCACCCTACACTTGAAGGCTTAAAGCTCACAAAAATCAGACCTATTGTTATGCTGTTGGTACGCTAAAATTTAGGAAAATAGACCCAAAAGGGTATACCGACGTCATGCTTATAATAATACATGTAGCATGACTGCCTGGCTAGGTGAGAGATGCACCTGATTCTGTCTAATATATACAGGAAGCGTTAAACTTTTGATAGGCTTTTGTCGGCGATAAGAATCCTCTGGCTGACGAGATCACATTGCGTCTAGACTGCCTCGCAGTGGCCTTGCCTATAGAGATTCTAGCAAACGGCTGGGTCAAGTTATTAATATCAACCTTTTCCATTTATAGGTCGTTCTTCGTTATTTCCTTATAATACCTCCTTGTGTGTGATTACGTCTTAAGCTGTTAACGGAAGTTATTTTTATCTGGTATTTCTATATAAGCCATCAACATGAAACCAAATCTAGAATTTAAAAGGTTGAACAGGTCGTTGTGCAATGTGGGGAAGCGTGACGGAAAGGTATTCGAGACTAAGGATAGTTAACTCTCAAAGAGTTAGAAATTGTATAGGAGCATTACCCGTCATATTGGCGACAAGATACTTCAAGGATTAAACACAAGAAGATCGAGTAGAAATAGGTCATGCACCACAATAATTTGCCTCTGATGGAATTTGATAATGAGACCGAAATTAAAGGACAAGGTTTGCTGATTTTTTTATATTGTTCAATGCTTGCCGCTCATGCGGTTTGAGCACTCTGGCATGGTACCACATGAATCTTTTCAACTGCCATTTTGATCGATTTATTGATTGGTTAATGGATTGATTGATTGGTTGGTTGATTACGCCCTGGATAAATATAGCTTGGTGAGATTACTTTGGAGTATCAAGCAATACTCATAGTATAAAACCTTTTTGAGCTTTCTTCTCCCCACCGGTACCCTATGGCTTATACATATTCCGGAAAAACGGAGGAGTCAAAAATATCAAAATTTACGAATGAGGATAGTGAAGACCTTCTCATAACTGTTACCACACAGCAAGATTCTATACCCTGTTGTCCCACTAAAATCCTTAGAGGCGTCATCTCCGAAACGTTTTGGGCTTTGAATCCGCAGAAAGATCAAGAAAATTTTAGACCTGGAAGCTGAGCCGGAGAACATAAACATCGGTGACTCTGTACGTGCATGCGCGGTTAAATATGCTCTCTCGCTCGTACAAGTGCTCACTGGGGAAGATCAACATCAACAGGTTGAAATTCTGTCTTTGGAAACACGTGTATATCAACTGTTGACATCGCTGTCAAGAAAGGCGATTTTTTTCGCTTTATCGTACATTTCTTTGTTTGTCTCGTAGCTCCCACACAGAAAATGCAAATTACACGTTCCATTTGAGTTCTGGCCAATGTCAACAGAAACATCAATGAAACAGGATATCCGTGCTCCCTTGTTTACTACATGGAGTAAAGGGAAGAGGTCATGAGCAATAAAGAATCTTACTTAATAATATTTGCACGCAAGTGATAAGCGGCTTTGACCACGTTTATTATGTTTTCTTCCTTATGACATAAACCTAAACTGTGTGTACATATTGGTACGAAAACATAATTATATCTCGAGCTTTTTACAGAGTCAAGTTCTGTTTGGAAAAACCATAACAACGTACAATAATGAAAGTGCACATGATATTCGAAACGGACAAGGGTCCAAACCCTTAGCAAGCCTTGAAAATCGCTTTACCTGTTGGTAGGTCAGATGTTAACTAGTTGTAATGCATATCTGGGTACGTAGCCTGTGTGATGGTGTACATGCGGTATCAGCTCCCTGTGTATGTTACCTAAATGCATCAATTCTGTAATACTGATATGGCTAGTTCATGTTTGAGTTGTGGAGAAGCGGGAAGTGACTGCTTGAATCTAAAATCTAAATCGTTGTTGTATTTGGTCATGTGTTTACGTTCGCAAAATGAGGGAGAAGCAGGGGGAGATTTTCCCTTCCCTCGACATACATGGAATGTTTGAAATTTCACAAATGTATAGGCAAATAAGGGAATATGTCGTTTAGTTCTCACCTAACAAGCATTGCGTCAAATTATGTCTTTAGGGTAGTATACATGTTTGCAGATCAATTTAGGAAAGAGGCCTTACCATATTTATCTAAACGTGTTTCCTTGTTCCAGAAACTCATGATTATCACAACACTGCTCCTTCACCTCCTTGGTATCACAGTTGCAAGCGTGGTTAGATTGCAACGCCCTATTTCTGTACCAGTTGTTACAGTAGAAACGTGGTCAGGGTGGTGGAGGTGCAACATCCCCAAGATTAGCTCTTGCCTTCTAATACAACCCGCTGAAAAACGTCGCTTTATTTGCTTCCAAGTTTGATTCGGGCATTTCACATTCTTAACCCACAAATTGCTGAGGTTACACTGTGGCAGATTTTAAGTATTTTCCTGGCCCACTCAACATATGTTTCATTGAATACGGGCTGCTAATTTTCAAGGTAGCGCTTTCCCTGCAAACGCTCCAGTTGTTTCGGACTTGAGACATCCTAGCAATTTCCCCTAAAACCAATCTGATATATTTTATGTTATCCCTCAGTCTTGGTTTCGACTCCTTTTAGAGTCGCTGCCAAAGGACCATGCAGAGGAAAAGGGGTTTGTTCACGCCCTCGTTGTATTAATTGCAGTGCAATTCTTTTAAATTCCTTAGACTCCTCAATAATATTCATGAATATTGTTCCAACGTACTGACGATACGTTCTTCAATGGTTCATAACTTGGCATGACATACGCATTGTCGCCAGCAGCAACAACCGCGGTTGATTTACACAATGTTGCTTATTTCTGAGTTCATGAATATATGTTAACTATTTAAAATTTGTCAACTGGTTGATGAAGATTCCTCGGTGACGTCAACTACCAAAGGAATGTTAAAGCACATCTAACGTTCGTCAGCCATCAATTTGTTCTTTGCCTTCCTGATCGTCTGATATCTTTCTCATGACAGTTTCAGAATAACCGTGGTATAGGTAGAGTGACATTATACAGCATTTAGGGACTCCATATCCTATTTTAAACAAGATACTTGGTCTGTAAGCAGTTCTTGCAGTGGTGTTTCGGTGATAGTA
>JAAAKM020000498.1:15343203-15365367 GCA_010016025.2 Alatinidae sp. Z8VKAUB7J3
CAACAATTTGTGAATTTGAAAGCATCTACATGTTTTGAAGAAGGGAAACATTCTTTTCAAAATCCTTCCCCTAAAAAGCTCTGGGGGTAACGCCTCGTTGCGTGAGTCTTCATCACGTTCTCATGTAGAACACTTCAATATTCCTTTCCACTATAGGCATACTTTCACATTGAATTTACACGCTTAATTGCAAGCATGTATTCCGACAATGAAAACCGATCCTGTAATCCCTCTCCATTAGGACGGCCGCTCAACCGACTGATACAATTTTCACATTGTTCGCCTGACCGCAGAGATGAATAGGGTGCCTAAACTTTCTTCAGAACATCTGGCTAAAGTACTGTAATCTAATTGCTAGCATTTATGCTTTATCTCTCTTCTTTCGAACTCACGTGTCTTGCTGCTTTTCGTGATGACCCTGAGTTACTGTTTACACTACTGAAGCTGCCTTAAAGAGTTACTGACGTCATAGAGCAGCTTAATTACCATGTCGGACTGACTTGTGTCCACTTACAAACTACCAGCATATGCAGATTGAAATGCGGAGGGTATATGTCATGAAAACTACAGATGAAGCCTTTCCTATAACATAGTATTGAATCTTTGAATTTTTGTATCTTTTAGCAATTTACAGTGTAGGGCACACATGCAAGGATCGTCGATTGGTGTCCCTATAATAAAACATTTTCGTGGAATCAGTAAATAGCATAATATCCGAAAATTTTGTTCTTTCTATTAACAATACGGGATCCCAGAATGCTATCAGCTTACCAGCGTCCTGTAGGATAGAAAATGTCGGAATCCGATCCCTAGTTAATCTGGGATTTTTTCATTGTAAGAATCCGTCACTTATCTCGTGGCAACCCAAGACAAGAAAATGTTCTTCAGCAACCACCATGGCACAGCAACAAGCACATTTCATCTCCAGCTGATGAAATCAACACCTCCCGGTGTAATAGAGTCGATATAGCTTGCGGTGACACAGCAACAATCGCGCCTCCTGACTTCACGTCCAACAAAGTGGGGGCTTTATAGTGACGTCATTTGACTATGATATCTCGATGTCTACAGGTGATACGACGCTAATGGTACAGTTAGTACAAAGGTGAAAGCAATGTTGTGGTTCAATTCTTCACGTTGAGGCTTGTTCGTTATCGAGAATTGCAAGATGTCATATTTGGGTTATCGTAACTGTTGCGCTTCGACGTCGAGTGGATACTTCACATAGTTTCCTTCAATCAAACAATGCTGTGTAAGGATTTTCTACACTGCTTCTTTGTTGAAAGAGAGTTTTAAGAACTCGCTTGCCTGATGTAATAATCACGTTCAGGACACACCACGGCTTGTCTGTTTTTGATAATTGGCAATGTAGAGACCTTGACGAACTTAATGAGCCATCTTTCGCATCTTAATAGTCAAATTACCTGAAAATAGCCTTATTTAATTAAAAACCTTAAAATCATTACTATGTGTTTACCTAATTTCTGGAAGAACAAGTCTACAGTTTTGCCAATTAAAATACCTTCCTTTCAGTATATCACACATGCGCATGCTTGCCGTGTAAAATGTTTTGCTTCTGCAATTGAGAATCTTGTTCTTCACACAGTACGATCCGATATGAAAATACCAACATTACAACTATTCCTGCTAGGATGGCATTTTGTGAAGTCGGTTGTCGGGGGCTCGTTTTAAACACCGTTTCCACCTCAAAAAGTGGCACTTTCCGATGTTGTTGCCACCCGAACCCTTATCTTCCACCAATAAAAATCCTCAAAGATATGCTACTGCCAGTATAACTAGCGGCGTACGCATGAGACCTCTCTGCAATTGGTGAGCATGTACAGTACAGTAAATCTTTTCCAGAAATGCCTTACCTATAGATGAAATTGTTACCCTCTTATCATTTGCATTGCAGAGCTGTTGCACAAAGTAAATAGTGACAATCAAACATACTTTAAAACTTGTTTTGGGTTGAAAGGGAAGGAAATAGGTTGCCGCACTATAGGGGGTGGTGCTATTACGTCTAAGGTATTTGTAACCCCTGAATTTACTCTTTCCTTCTCTGTTTCATCCAAACAGTCCCCCGATTTGGCACAAATAGAAATTAAGACAGGCATTCCTCACTTCACAATCAATTTTATCTCTTGACATGATTAAGTTCTTCTGTGTCCATATGTGATCTGATACACTCTTTAACTGCACCAGACAGCAGCTTCAATAACGTGATCAGCGACCTTATTCAAGTACCAGTACATCTAAGGATAAATGCTTGGATATTGTGTCCTCGTGCAAAACACTACCATGAATTCGTTAGCATTGTCAATTGATAAAAAATCCAAATCATTGTTTTTGTTTAAAGCACCCCGCAATCGGAATGATACAATCCATACCATTTTCAAAAGCGCGAGTTTTTGTGCTTCGACGCCCGAATTCCTTCTGAAAACACGATATAATCATATCAACCAATAAGCCACAATTTGTCAATGATGCTTTGCAGCAAGGACTAGATTCCAAGAGTTAGAAACGAGTTCCCGTACCTTGGGCAGTTGTCCAGATTGTTTCCATTTTCCTGTCCACTTGTACTATTGTACAGCGAGTTTCAGCAACATACGAGAGCAAGTCATCCTGAAATACACAGATATTCCTTTCGTATACATTTCATATCTTAAGATTTCTTTCCTCTTCGGAAGCCAAACAGGACATACTATTGCATTCTCATTAAGATTAAGACCAATCCAGTTTTAAATAATTGCTGGCCAGCTTCTTCGAAGTTTTGTTGAATTATAAAATGCCGTTATATATTTAAATGATCTCTACATAATGAAGTCCAAGAAATATAAAAGCACTCGTTTAGGCTATATATCTCACTGCAATGTAACTGGTTCTAATAAAGAAAACTGTTTGTTGTTTTAAAGTTAATCCCTTTATGCTATGAAGTTATGATTACCTATCATCAACTTTTATTGTTTTGGGCAGTGTTACCGTTGGCCTTCAAGTTTACACTAATTACCAAATGTAAATAGCAAGTAATGTTTTTTTACTTGCTTTAAAACTTCTACTTACACCATCATTCTGTTTCAAGTTACTCCTACTGTATGCCCTCGCTTTGTTTAATGCGCCACCACGCACGCGCAATATGATTTTACTAGAAGTCGTCGTTTGCTGGCCATGGTCACAGTATCACCCTAAAGAAGACTGGTTTGACAAGAGTTTAGATCCACCATAGTTGTACCTACAGTTGGAAAGATAGTCTCAACCTAACACATACAGCGAAACGTAAAAACAAAAAACAGGAGTAAAACAAAAAAAGATACACAATGTTCAAATGAAAATATGGAGGCTTATAAAAGAAGACTAAGAAAGAAAGGGTATTAAAGACTTCACTAGCTGCATCGTACATGCATCTATTTGGAGCGTCAAACAGGTTTGTTAAGCGCCTCACAACCTCCTTTCCTGCTCCCCACTTTAGCTCTACTCCATGTCTGCTTTCTCATAGTCGGAATACAAACAGATCGCTATATATCAATATTTTAGTTTCAGCTTTGTTGTACGGACAATTGCCTCCAAAAACCCTCATAAAAACGGGTGATCGGCTTTAGTGCGGCTAATTAGATGAACACTTTTTCAAAATAGCGAAGGGTGCGTCATTCCTCTCCTTATTGGAGAAACTTTCGTAAATATATCTGCTCATTAGGAAAGCTGGCGCTCGACATATTACTTTTCCCTTGTAATTGCGTATGTAACAGAAATAGACACGACGTCATCTATGGAGTAATGTTTGCCACCTGTCTCTTGAATATGTCTGAGCTGAAGTAAGCAAACCAGTTGGCATGTAGACCTATGTTTTTGACTGATGATTCCATGGTGCCACTATGTGCTTTATTACTCTTCATCTAAATGAGTACAGAGCCTACAGTCGGGCACTGAATTTTGAATTGCTTTGGAGACTCGTTAATAAACAGAGATGGCAAGTAAATAAACCTCCCTGCCAATACACTAATTCACGCTTCGAAACAAAAGAGTACAGTCAGATAGAAGCTATTGGCTTTCCTTGCTACAACTATAGCATGAGTGCTCTACCTCAAAGTAAAGATCTAGTGAAGCAACCTTAACGTTATTACCGTTAGTGCCCATACCTAGAACGTTTTACAGCTGTTTGATGTACCCACCGCTAGAAAGAAAAGTCGTGTATAGCATTTTAGCAATGCCAGAAATTGTCAATGTTGGTATTTAAATACACAGCATTATGTACTGTCTTGGAAACTGCATTTGAATTTTACAACTATTTGTCCATCTTCCTTCCCCCTTAACTATGAAATGATTACTTGGAGTGGTCAATACTACTGAAAATGTTTGATTGCTTCCTTCGTATGTCAAGTTTCTCTTACTTTGAAAGGATGTCCAAAACACATCACGGCTACTAATATTTCATTTGCAGATTGTGTTGACCAACGTATGCTAGCCAGCTCTTTGTCCGCTTTCCGCTTTGTTTAAATATTTATTCGGGTCTTCCGTCTGGTGCATCAATTTCATCTACTTCATCCAACCAACTAATCCAACAAAATCTGCAATGTTTACAGGCCACAAACAGTCTGTACCGAGAGTCAATACTGTACTTGTACTACTTAACAAATAAATAGCAATTTAAGAAAAGTGATCGTAGACGCTCAGCCTAGTTGCAGAATTAAGTCATGAATAAGGTCTGGGTACAAGTGCACCGAGCTAATCCCTTGTGTACGAGCCTGTATCCACTGTTTCCCCCACTGGCATACGTGTACTGTAGTCACGAAGGTAACCATCGAAATATACTCCATGGTTACAAGATTTGGGAACGAGGTTCTCTCTTTAAGAAGACTCTTTAAGAATTCTTTTCACACTTCATAAGAATTTCGAACTCGGCACCATCTCAAAATAGCAATAAACGGACTGAGTTTAATCATTGGAAAACCCCATTTTTTCCTCCAATTAGCTGAATAGGTTTTCTTGCGTAAAAATACTATAGATATGCTACAAGTTCGTGCTTCACTCAGAGGCCGTAAAAAAGGCTTTGAATTTTTCGGTGTTTGTCTGGCAGCCGGGCAAGGAAAGAGCGTTCAAATGCTGCCGATCTAGACATTTTCTCTATTTGTTCCACTAGACACCAGACTTCCACACAGTACAGCCACACACTTAGTCGAAGTTCGCAGGCTTATGATCGAAGTGCAGAAGAAATTGGTCATTACTTGGTCTTCCTGTTTTGATTCTCCTTCTTAACTTTACTTCTCATTCCCCTTTCCTGCTACGCACTCACCACTGAGACATATCCGCAGTACCTTTTCGTGATGACTTTGTCGGCTTACTTCACCAAACCGAATTCAATTAGTGGACTCATCAAACGAAAGAAACAAACCCCCAAAATCTCGAATACTTGAGAACTAATTCTACAGCTGACTTCACATTTTTTGTCTACTCTGTGTTTTGAACATATATTCCTCTTCATATTGATTAATCTCCTATCAACTCAACTGGGCCGCTGTGAATCTTTCCTTTTTATTTCGCACTAAGGAGTTTTGAGTCGGTGTGTTCCAAACTTAATTTACTAAAAGTACTCAGCTTCTAGTGAATGAAACACCAGCAGTCAATGTTCAACACACGACATAAGATCATTGTTTTACGGCAAAAAGTGGTCTCCGTGCGAGGCTCAACAACGCCTATTTTAACCTAGTCTGTACAATCTACGATCGGAAAATTTAAATTATTTCCTGTGTCTGGAAATAGTGCCTGAAAAGATGCAAAAACCTTCTTCACTCTTGTCAGTGTATTAAAGTGTCAACCCTCTGATGCCTTTCAGAAAAAAATGACTTTATTAGGGTAAAACTTCTCAAGAGAAGAAACAATTTACAGGCGTAGTTTCGAACTATTCTCAGCTTGTACCACAAATTTATCCCAACACTTCTTTAAAAAATATTTGAAAAGTTTAATAGTGCTTTTACGTATCGTAATGTCCTTCGACTCTTCGCCCCATTTATCTATTTGTAAATAGTATTTGGCACATCCGGCGAATGGGATACAACGAATAAATTCAACGCCTTTTGCGTCCTCATGTACCTAATGCATTCTTGAAACTAAAATTGAAAAAAACTGCGCTTAACTGTTCCCTATTCCCTCTCTGAAACGAGCTTTATCGTGCACAAAACGCCTTATCATTTTCAAAAATCGCTAGTAATTGGTCTATTAGTGTTGGATACAGTTTGGGCTTGCCCAATTTTGCAGCAAAGCTGAGTTTATTACAATCTACTGTTGGAATCGTTGGGTCTAAAATGCGTAGAGGTATTACCTACGGAGTGGGTTTTCATTGTTTGTTTTCTTGTGGTACTGCTTCACAAAAAAGGAATGTCCCGAGGCTAAAAGATGAGAGAAAAATCTTAACCACAATATTTCGAAATTTTATCTGATCACCACAAAATTACGTTGTGTTTTTCTGACAATATTTACATTTCTACCTCTTACGTTCCGCTTCTAATGTACAGTAACCATTTGCTTAGTCTGCTTCGGTGTGATAACGTGTTCTCAGAGAGATTACAAGAGCACTATGAAGTTGATGACATAGAAACCAACTTGACAGACTGTCTGTTTTGTTCACGCGTTTCAACTGACTGTGCATTCTGTGTAGTGTACAGTGTACTAATTCGTACTCTATCACTTTAGTAACACTTCCTTGTATGCTCTTTAGTTCACCTCACTTTACACAACCTTTATTAACTACCAATGATCAAGTACTCTTCTTTCTATATACATGTATAATTACTATTTATTTAAACTTTGATTAACAAAAAGGATGTTTACCATTTCCTTTACATTTGGCTTTTACTTTACTTTCCAAAGATATCTCGTACACTTTCACTGGATATCATATTGTTTTAAGAGAAATCCTTAAGAGCTCTCACTGTTTAAAACGGATATTTCGTGGGTTTTGTAGTACGGGCTTTACATCTTGCTTCATTAACTAGTTCTACTGCGCTCTTTTACGAGGGAGTATTACAATGTACTTTTTTACTAGTAATACTGACAAAAATTCCTTTTCAACCACTTTTCACCCTTCCATTCAATTTAATCCTGAGTTGTTTCATTTGATTAGACTGCAAAGTTATTATTACAGTCAACATTTTCTAGCACCAAAAAAAAAGGTCATCTTTTAAGGCTCTATAAACGTTTCTACTTATTTTCGATGGACAAATGATTGTCCAATGTTTGTCACTACATGATAGCCCTCAAAATAGTGTGACAAATCGATCGTATTCACTCACATAAGAATATGTTATCACTCCTAATGGGAGCTGTCGGCGGATTATAGCTTCAACCTAAATTGGATTGCTTTTATGTCATTGTTTCCTATATCATTACTTGCTAAAGTTGTCTGGAAAACTTTCCGATAAAAAGCAGAAAGTAACGTGACCAAAATGATTCAGAAAAGCCGCCGCCTTTCGCAGGCATATCAAAACTTCATGACTTGACAGTGTAATTACTTTTATGGATTGAACGTTTTTCTGTTACTTATTTCTGACTTTTGTTAGATTTAGCATAACGTAACTTTAAAGGGTCACTGATTCAATCTTCTTCCTACACCTAACATAGTCTGATATAATTTAATCTAACTGTTAGGACTGTTTTAAATGTTAAAGCTGTTCCTAAGAGAAAACGCCTTTCTTAAGCTTGGAATTTCTTCTTCTCGCGTGCACCAGTACGTATTCCCTACGTGTACTTTCTTTCAGTTATGCATTGTTATCATATAACATTCTGATATTGTTTCCGAAAATACCCTTCTGATAGCTAATGTGTTACACTTAGATGATGCCTTTCCGTGGCTGTGATGAAACAGTGGGTTTATATTGAAATTTGCATTAAAATAGGGCGTATATTTATTTAATATTCCATCCATTGTACTTTTCTGTTCTTGCTCATAAATCAGTTTGGTGGTCACATTCATGTTAAGTTAAGGTGGACTTAAATATATGCACCACTATCAACCTCAGTAAGCTGCTTACTATATATTGCATGACACTGCCTCTAGCTTCAGTCTGTGATCTTTTGGGGGGAGGGGAGGGCTTTTTTAACCCAAAACTGTAACATGGCAAGACTACTACCTTATGGCACCAATTGCTGAGATGACAAAACCACAATTTTTTTATACTGGCAATGATACCCCATCCAACATCTTTGTGCAGCATGTTCCCTTTTCCATATTTCAATGATATGCTGCCAGTGTACCTGGGTTAGAGGTCACACAACTCTTGTTGCCTTGTCACCAACAGCAAACTCACATGGTTCACTGTGACATGAAGTCTCCCAAGCCTTGCATGGGTGCACCATTTGTTGAGAAGTGTAACAGCAATGACTGCATCAATCATATAGGATCAGTATCATTCAACAACTCATGTTTTACATTTTTAATGCAAAATTTTAACAAAATGATACGAAAAGTTTTAAAAGTGCTCCCAACATGACTTAAACTATCTATGTAACACTTTATAAAATTTTGAATTTATGTGTTCTTATTCACTGACGTATTCTGTGTGCTCATCCAAGAGCATATCTCTACCCTACACCCACTTAAAAGCCTTTTTATGCTACTTAAACCCCTTAATAGCTTTATGGCACAATATACCAAATTGGCAATGCCTATTATTTTGCTATCACATGCCAAATTTCTCCTCTCTCCTCCACTTCGTTGCCATGGTAGCTTGAAACAAGCTAGGAATTTCTAGTGTGACAACTCCTGTTCTAACTCCATATCCTTTTTAAAGGACAGATGAGAGTAAAGCCATTTCTGAATGAATGACGAACTTATTCATCAAGCTTGGCCTAGGAATCTAAGAGAAAGGATAAAGGGCATTGATCCTGCAAAAGAAGGCATTTTGGTTTATTATGGCAAAAAATCAAAAGTGCTTCTGGTGAAAAAAATGCAGACATTGTCTTCCTTTTATCAAAATACATACCACAAGCATACAAACTATTAAGATGGCAGACTATCCAGGAATAGGGCATGTAAATTCCCAACAACCAACCTATTCACTTGACAACCCATCATCTGCAACAGGGCATGGTACAAGATTCCAATATTACTACCAGCAATGCATCTTGACCTAGTTCACTGTGCTGATCATGTCTATAACAAGCACTGGTCATGTCTTCACAGTTCCAGAGGTGAAAGGCATGAAGGTTACAGATCACTGTACTATGCACTAGTTCTTTGCAGGACTCCTCAGGCTCTCAGACATGCTGCAGGGTTTTGAGCAGCTAAGGAGTATCTGGTATGGCATCTGGACATTGTCCATTACCATAAAAATGTAAACTATCAACGTGCTCACTCATAAATTGTATTAAGAAAAACCATATTGTTTCTTTTCTCTGTTATGTTGGCATGAGCAGTCAGCAGGCAAGGGGGCATATTTCATTGATTGTGTTTCCTTTCAGCGACCCAAGTTGATCCTTGACTTCACTTAACTTATGCTCTTATCTGATATTGGATTGGGCTAGATTCCCTATAATCCATATGTAATCTCTCTGGCTGCATCACAACACAATCCCCTCCACTAATCACAATTCTGCACTCACTGACAGATATCATCAGATATTGAAGGATGTCATACATGGTTGTGGAATTTGCAATATCATTTGAAACTGCAACTGATTCATCCATGGTTATGCCCATTTTATTCAATAATGACAGGGGAGGGAATTACTCTTCTCCCTTTGGGAACAATGGCCTCCCACGAATGGCCCCACTGCTTATCAGGGGGCTGCACTGATCAACTGTAAATAACTAATGCCTTGCCAATAACATAAGGCCTTTACATTAACACTGAAAAGCAACCCTAGTCCCATTTCATGTAACTGATTGATTTTCATTGTCTCCATTACATACAAGAAAGAGTTTCTCATTTTAAGTCTTCAGGGTTTGTTGAATTCCAATAGATATTTGAGTGCTGCACATCTCAAGGAGTATCATGGTCTATATGTGCCACATAAATGATACACTAAAATCATTAGGCATCCCTTTAGTAGTAAAGTGTAGTGTGCTGCCTACTCAAAATACTGCACTGTACCGTACTGTACTGTAATTTCATCAATGTAACTTGATTGTGATAACTATATAATATTTTTCCATCCGGTGAGCTAGAGTACGTTTCTCTTGATCTTCCTCTTATTTGATTTCTTGTGTTAGTCTTGTGCAGTTTGAATTAAACCCACCCAAAATTACATCAGAGGCCCAAGCACTGTTAACCTCGAGTTCACAGTTAGTACTTCGACAAAGGAAGACAAAGTCTGCAGTAAAACCAGGAAATATCAACATTTTTGTGCTGGTAGACATATCGTCTAAACTAAAGGACCAAACAGGAAACGGGTAACTTAAACAGTTTAGTGCACCGTCGACCTTGTGTCCCTTCAGCCGAGATTTCTGCAAGGTGATGATGACCTATTGCTTTTAACAACGCAGCATGATAACCCATTTTTGATTAGGGTCTGGTTGAGGTGCACGTTTGTTTACGTCTTTGTATCTGCTAAATGGTCAAATGGGAAAGGTTTTCTCATTGATCATGCAATTATTTCATCCAGACAATAAGTGCGCTTTAGCATTCTTTGAAAACATCATTAACGCCTGAATAGTCCTACATAATAAAGCTCGCGGCTGATTAAAACCACTGTAAAAACTTCCCTCTAGAAATAATCCAGGATTTGGCAAGGAGTTGAACACCCACGGCTTTTTTAAGGCAAAACAATAACAGCAATCGCTCATTTACGCAGTCCCGATGAAATAGGTTAGCCTATATATTATTTCTTAATTTTCCGAAGCAATTTAGGTTGGAAAATTTTGTCACTTGTATGAAATCTATGCTGTAATCTTTGTACGTATTGTACAGCTACGAGAGCAGTTTATTGTCTTATCAGTTTTATACTTTATCAGATATGGAGGTTATCTTTGTAGAATGCCGAGTTTATCGTTCGGTTTTGCTCTCGAAACGTTTACTTTATTGTGGCACTTCGGTGCCTTTAATTTTCAGTCAACACGGTTTACACAGAATGTGATGAAAACACCACATTTTCTCGAGGGGGTTATGTTTACAAGATTTCTCAGAAAATCCAAAGCGAACGGGGTTAAATCTGCTCCAACTATGCGGTTTACGATAGCGGTTTCGTAAAAATAGATTAAGTCATCGGAGAGAACGCACAGATGGCTAATATTTATGTGGGAAAACGGACAGCTCGACAGCCTGCTTGTCAAAAATAAAACAGGTAATCTTCCACCAAAGTGAAACTATTTGGCAAGCTTTCAGACAGACTTCTCAAGAATCGACTCGACGCTAGAGAACATTTACTTCTTTCGTTACAGTAATACGAGCAGAGAGGTTATGTAATTTCCTCTCCTTCGTATTCAATTAGCAATGGAGGGTCAACGAGTCAAGGTTACTGGCAGAACAATAACAGAACAGATTTTGCAAGTCGACGAAAACTTGAGTCAATTGTCTTTTCAAATAAAAAAAACGTGGTGATTTGAACAGGTACCGTGTGCCCACCCACTTTTTGCACTTCCCAGTTTTTGTCTCTCGCTAATCAAGAGCAAAGAGCGTCCCTAAAGAAGTTTCTAAAACACGGAAGAAAATGCATCTTGCTATATAAGTGTACATAAACTACCTACTTTGCTTGTGTTCCTTAGTGCAACTTTAGGGATAGATAACGACAAGAGTTGGACAATCTGAAGTAAAAAGGTTTTCAGTTTCTACTCGGGTCAACAAATCCGGATCAGACTTCAAATGAACACTTCAATATTGTCTGTCGCTCGTTTGTTGAATAAGGAGACGGTCGCACAATGAAATGGGCAAAATACATCGCAACGTAATGAAACAAGTGTATAGCACAAGAGAGAATGCTTATTTTTCAGATGACAATCTTAAACAAATGTTTAAAACGAAAAACTTACCCTCCAGCGAAAAAGTGGACAGTGTTTGATCGTTTCTGTGACATTTTCCCAACAACCGTCTCTCTATTCTATCCATTTAACCACTCTCCAGAGTATACTATAATGAGACAATTATCTGTAGTATAGGTTTCTTCCTTTGTTTGTTTATATGACAGGCTTCGGCTACAGTAATGCTTGCTGAACCGTTTTGACTCCTTCTTATCTTGAAAAATTTTCAGAGTGATGATAGCGTGAGCATTTGCCGGTGGAAAAAAACTGAAAAGACAATTTGAAAACGAGACTAACCTCCTTCGTTACGAACTGCACGTCCCTCCCAAATATGGCTTGTGACCAAGCTTATTGCACATATGACCGATGTCACGTGCGTTACAAGACGTGTTCTTGGAAACAGAAAGCTTTGCGTGGGGTGGATACAGAATCATGGGGCCACAGGGATGATACACACCCCAGGCATGAAGGGGGCTTTTCACTCTCGTAGTATTTGAGGTTTTTGACGACCCTCATTTGAACCGTTACGGATTGGTAGTTCGTGTTTATACATTGAAGAAGAGCTTTCCTTTTTATATAAAAATGCTCTTGATGTAATACTATCCGGGGGAAGAATAGCTTAGAATATTTTTACAAGTGGGGCGTAACCCCTTGTACAAAATGCATGGAAATAGACATCTTGTACTAAACAAAAGAGTATCGGTCTTTATCAGTCAGAAAACGCCGGTTGTACTTGGTTGCAGAGGCCCTAAAGTGTCTGTGTTTGTGGGATGGGGAGGGGGTGCGCAAATACACAAATTTCTGAAAAGTCAGAGGGCTATGAACTCAGGGCGCCAGGTGCAAACAAAACTGTCGAAGAAGTTTCTACTACTGTTAGTAGAGGTGTCTGCGCACAGGCTAGTTCTGTTGGGAAAGAAATAACAGCTAACAACTAGCGAGCTTGGAAGGATTGAAATAAATTCTCAAAGCAATGGCATCGGAGTTTTAAGTGCGGACGTCATAGCCCATGATTGTTGAGGGAATTTCTGAGCGGTACCAGTGTGTTATCTTTGAATTTGTTTGGATTACATTTATAACAACGTCCGTGAAACCACCATAAAGTTAAGCATTTCCAAGTGTGCAACTAGAACTTTTTGAGGGCAGGAGAGCATTATCAAAATTAGGGCAAGATTTTCTCATATAAATTTTTATGAAGCGACAAAGTCGTAGGAGTTCGTTTTATGGAAAATCAACCACTGATATCAATATTTTATGTATCTAATAAATAAATCTTGATTAAATATGTTATGAGATGCATGTAATCCATCTGTCTTTGTAGTAACTCAATGCACATTACTTTTCATCCTCAGCGAGCACTCTTTGTTTGCATTAATTCATGAGCAAAGTAAAGAACTAATTCTTTAGGCGACTTATGCAGCTTAGTTGTCAAATAAGATATTTGCAGCTATCTATTAATCCAAGTCAGCATAGTAATTGTTGTATCATTTATATTAGATTCCTTTCCTAAACAATATCATTTGGTAAAAAATACAGTAATAGTAAGCTGTAATAGTATTATTTCTTTACTTATTGTACGTAATTTGAGTGTAACGGTTAGATGCATTAGAGACGATCAAAGCAAAGTATCAAGTCGAGAAACTCAGTTTTTAGAAATAAGGGCAAAAAACTCGTTGTTTAAATGTTTTAAAATGATTTTTGAGCTTGATAGTGTCTGTACTGGTTCTTTTGATATACATCTAGACAAGTGGTTTGAGCTCAGTTTTGCCGAGTCGGTTGAAATGCGAGATGAATATTTCTGAAAAGAAAAGGAGCGGAATAGAGACCAAAGCTCGAAAGTAGCCTTGCTTGCTATAACATGAGGAATTAAACTTGTATACATCTCATAGTTTTTTCGTATCAAATACAAAAATTACAAGTAAGTATTAAGTGCATTAGGTGCTAATTGAATCTTACCTTTGTTCTTTGAATTCCTTCCTTTCCTACGTAATGGTTAAAGTACAAGGAATGCGCACGAGCAGTTAAAACTACGTTGCAAAGTTTGATACACAAAGAGAAAATGACTTGAATATGAAATCATAAAGAAAAAAGAAACTTTTCTTTTCTATATTTTTAAATTGAGGGCATTATGGTAAATCTTACAATTTTTAAACAATCATTATTTTTATAAAAGAAAAGTATGATATATTTCGGAATAAAGATATATATATTTTGTACACTTCTGCACATAATTTTGTAATCACAATTTTTACATCAACGCTTTGATTTGATGGTCTAGAGTTGCTTACGTACAACTTCGTTTTTATTTTTTTATATTCCCTTGCCAGAAATCCTACTCTTTTTGGATCGTGGCTCTGTATCTTGTCACCAGCCTTTTTCTACCAGTTTCTTCAATCTGCTGCTTTACAAAGTGTAACCTAAAATTACAAAAATTTCACTTATATGAAACATGCCCATTCAACACAAAATTTAAATTAATAAATATCTAAAATCATGTCATATTGTCATATTGTAAAATACTTGATTGATACTATATAATGTATACGTTATAGCTGAAAATATTATGACATGAAACATAACACATGATATAACTTGCAATGTGAAATAATAAAAAATGATAGTGCATGATAAGATATGATATTATACGACATATTATAAGGTGATATAATGACCTGGTATAGTTTGATAAATAATAATATGACATAGGATGATACTATATATGATATATATAAATCGTGATATGATACATGTTAGTTGTAAATCTAAAGTGATACAATATGATATGATTTAATATGATAGGATGCCATTTTTATTTATGAATCAAGTCATGTATAAGTGATGCCAAAAGAATGGAAAGAAATATAGCAGTCATTTAAGAATAGTCATATTACATAACACGATAACTACTACTGCTCTTAGGTTAGCAAATCTGTTTGTTTTCCCTAGTTACCATCTTCAATTTAACTTAGTTGGTCTAACTAAAATATGAAGTAATAGAAAGTATCTTACTATTATGTCGTATTTTCATTAATGATAGTAAGCCCTATCTATGAGCATTTTTTCATTAAGTGTAAGTAAGTAATATTTGGACAATTAACACTGTATTGTGCACGTTACCAAATTTATTAATCTGACAGATACCCTTCTTTGGCTATTTGTATATGTAAGTATCTAGGGTTTTTTTATATACAAATGTTTTACAAATACATAAACTTATATAAGTAATATTGGTGTTAGTAATAATTTTAATTATAGTATTGAAATGTTTATGAAAATTTGTATCTTTATGAGTTAAAAATAGTACTTACGCAAAGGATAATTAAGTGTATGTATATGTATGTATGTATGTATGTATATACTGTTTTGAATTTTTTCTCCAAAGTAAAAAATCAACATAGATAGGGGTTTTAACAGATTATTTGCATAGCTGTAAAAATATAGCAATTTTTAGTGTTTACATGCAGAACAATCACATTTAAGCAATTTGTTTGCTTAGCTTTGTT
Source organism: Alatinidae sp. Z8VKAUB7J3 (assembly GCA_010016025.2). Lineage (NCBI taxonomy): Eukaryota > Metazoa > Cnidaria > Cubozoa > Carybdeida > Alatinidae > Alatinidae sp. Z8VKAUB7J3. The sequence continues at coordinate 15,358,651 of JAAAKM020000498.1, forward strand.
ATAGTTTAATGTGATACACACACAAAGGAAAAACGTTTACTACTACAAAGAGCTAAATGTATTTATTTGTTGTGCATGATATATCATTTGCATATGTTAGACAATCCCAAAGCAAAGCTATCGTCATAATAAGACGAAGAGATTTCAATTGTTACTTTAAATATTTCTAGAGGATACATGCAAAAGAGTTGATATAATAAACACTGTGTTTGTAAAAATTGTTATTTGCTACTTAATGCTTGCTTCGGCACTGCATAATGGCTTTAAAGAATGTTAGTCTACAGTTCAACTAATGTCTTTTTACAGGTGTTAGAATTAATTGGAGAAAAAAGTGTTTCTAAGCACTACTACATGGATAGTGTATCATAATAGTGGTAAGTATGTCACTCCAGCGCCAGGTGTTTGCAAGCCTTGCAATCCAAATCCGTAGATGCGTAGCGTTGACCCCCTTCTCTTGAATTACACCGGATTGACTCACTGGACTGTGACGGCACATCTAATGCATTTTTGCTTTCCAGAACTGAGCACGATGCATTAAAATGTAACATGTGAAAGGCGGCATGCTGAAATTAACAGAAAACTTAAAACACACAGTCAATAAATGTGCATAAAACCAAATTGTTCCCCTGTGATACTTCAGAACAGTAAAAATTATTGTCAAATTTAGAAAACACATGGGAACACTCCGTGCATAACTTAATGATGATCGTCCCTTGCATAGACATTGAAACTTATTGCTGATAACAGACCTGTTTTACAGCCAGCTCTCAAATCACTTAATTTCATATTCAATCAATCTATCTTACTTTAAGTTTACTACCTTATATTGGTCTAGTATGATTTGTGTTTCTATCACTTTATATGATCCAACTTTTAATTTATAATGCATACACATTTACAACTATTACTCCATATGGAACTCACACCTTTTACTGCATATACCCACTCATTCATTAGTTGTGCATTTATCTCATTTTGCTAATTGTGAAATTAATGATATTTTGCTTTTAACTTTGCAGCTTTACAACACCATAATGTATTACATACCATTGCATGAAAATTACTACCGTACTAGAGAATTTACAAATGAAGAATGTAGGCTTACATTTTTTATCTAGGAAAAGTTATGTCTGATGCAAATAGCATCTTTCTTAACTCATTAGAAAAGTGTTACTCATAATATTAATTACTGCACAATGTTACTTAGTTTGAATATTGAGCTCTTAAACCAACACCAACAAGTTCTTTTAATTAGCTTTTGATTTAATTAACTTGGATGAGAAGTCATTACCCTATTAAATAATACTTGTAATTGTCGTTTTAATTTCACTATCATCGACAACTATTATTTGAAATTAATAATGATAAGATTCGAGCCATTGCATATATCATTCATCTATCTGATTAACAGACATAAAAATAATAATACTAATAATTATTTTTAACTTAAGCCTTTATTGGTAATCTTTATGATCCAATAACATTTCCTGTTGTTTTCTCCTGGCATGGTAATAATAATAATAATAATCTTAATAATAATGATATTAATAATAGTTTAAATTTTAAAAACAAATTCCACTTTTTTCAGATATATTAGTAACATAAACTCTCCTGGTGATCTTTTCTATGTATTACCTAATATATTCAGCAATGAAGTATTCCATTATCCACAAGAGCATTTGAATTAAATAGTATTACTAACAGGAGGACATATCTCCAAGATATTTAAAATAGATGAACAAAGGTGCTGAACTCGGAAGAGAACACAAGGCCCTCTAATGAAGTTCCACATCCTTCATAAGTCAGCATCCAGACTATAATGTACATGGCTTGATATAGTCCAAACTTCATTTTGTGTTTATACTGACATTAATGCGTCTCCATAACCAGATAGATATAATTGAAAGTTTTAATCATAAATTTTCACATTAAAAGGATAAAACCCAGTTGGAATGCACTATTACCGAGCTTAGGTTAGATGTATTTCGCATGCACGCTTTTGAATTATTGGCAATGACTATTGTCTTTATATCTGTAAAAAAAACCATATTTTTACTCAATTACTTTTAATTTGATTTTTAGGTATAAATTCACACTTAGTGTGGTCAGTATTGAACATCTCAAGACAAAGCGCGGCTGGATGATTGCGGATTGCGCTTGCATATCACAATACACTCATATTATTGGAGATCACAAAACGCATCACATTCCCTCACAAGCATTCACGTGCGCATAAAAAGTAAAATGACCAAAGAAGCGCCGCCATGTAAAGCGTTAATGCAGTATCGTATGGGAAGAGAATGACCCGAGGTCTTGATTAATGTTAAATTATTTCACTATTCACTACTGCAATCATGTTGTGCTGTGTAAATCGACTTAGATGCAACAATTATTATAGAAAAGTATTGATCCTAATGGATATTGGACAGTAGCATATATGATGCATTAGTGCATATTGTGTGCATAGCATACTCAGGAGGAAGGGAGGTCAGTGGTTACAATTTCTCGACATTTCCCTGACACCCACTCTTCAGAAAAGAGGGAGAAAACAAACCAACAATCACTTCAACGCATCAACTAAGAATCATATGTACGTACAACTAGCAATGTTCACTTAAAATTATAAAAAATATAATTTATATTGAAAAGTATTGTGCTTCATACACTTTCATTGTCTCTCTCTGCTTCAGATAATTAAAATGAAACATAAAACTAATTAAACAACAGTATTTGCATTTTGCAACATGGTTCAACTAGTTTCATGCCCATATAAACTAGGACTAATATGGTTTCGTTTGTTAATGTTGCCTACAAAGGTATGTAAACATAAAGAGGTCCTTGAGAAATGCAGATGATAGTAATTGAATGACGTCATCTTTCAACAATAGGGTAAAGAAATTAACAAGGGATAGTTTTAACTTCTTACTTAACTGCTTACTTAAGTACTTCCTCATTGAAAAGTATAGTTTAAGGATTAGTACTGTTAACTTTAACAAGGACATTAATTTAAGGAAAATGACAGTCCCTACAAAATTAGCAAATTCTATTTCGTTACTAACAGAGAGTACTAAACATACTAGCAAATTTTTTTTTCCGAGAAAAACACGTCCAGTACCATAATGTAAGAACATCAATTGAAACTTTTTTTCTGCCTTAATTGCATATGAGCCATTGATAAATAATTACGATTACATGTACTGGTATATCAAATCTACTAATTACTAGACAGCAGTTAAAATAATTACAAAAATAGCAAAAAAGGTAACTGGAAAAAATTATCAATACAAAAAATTATTACAAACAATTCTAAAAGATATATAAATATGGCTACTTATTGCATGAAAATATGGATGTATAAAATTGTTTGAAGAAAAAACTGCTTTAACGAAAGAACGTATCATATAATATGCCGTCGATTTCGTTTCTCTCACCACATTTCTTAATACAAATATGTATGACTTGGAGTGGATGATCACTTTAAGTCAGTACATCAGGCTAAGATTACTTTTCATTATTCTTTTGTTTAGATTTTAATGATTCAAAAAAAATGGCTTCAAATAAGACATTTATGACGTCATATTTATGCCAAGATAGAAAATGTGATAAATGTGCATTTATTACCTTTTTTAATACTAAGATTTACTTAGTGTAAGGAACTTTTAATATGTTTAACGTGTTTTAAAAAATGCCACTCCTATAAATGTCGATGATCAGACCTTTAGAAATAACGTCAGTTATTTACATCACTGTGTTCTAAAATGGATTTAAAAAATTTGTTTATGTTATTAGGGTTACTGTACTGTACTGTACTTACGTATTTGTTTTATGCACCATAGCAAATACTAAAGTATTAAGGTTCCCAAGAGAGGCACAAGTTGTTTGTTTACGCTGCTAGATAAACACACCTTGCAACCTGTTGTTTTATAAAATAACTCCGTTTAATGACATTTTTGAATAAAACCAGTGTAATTTTAAATAATACCAGAAATTAACACTTCTCTTCCTGTACATCTATCTTAACGCCTACTTCACGTTTGGTATTTCTAACTGAGTACTATTAATAATTACAATGATTGCATTATGTTCCAGAAAGCTTATTTTTCCTCTCTTATTCATGTTTTCGTACAAACAGGGAGCAATAATTCAAAGTTTACAATCTCTTTCATTTCCTCATCTTTAGGCTGTAGTCTATGATACTTACCGGTAACATTTTTGAATTCTGGCTACTGGCTTCCTAATAGCAATTTTTCAGATTTTCCTTTCTTCCAAGATATAATACTGTCTACCGTTAACTGCTCCCCACTCCTTTAACACAAAAGCATTCCTTTTCTCAATATTTCTTTACAAGACATCGTAATGTGATTCTAAGCATCTATAACACATGTTATTGTTGATGCTGCTACGCGATCACCAAAACAAGTTAACAATCTTATTGTAGCCTGTTAGTACCATGATAATGCTTACACTGTTCTACCGCATTGTAACGACTACGCTATGCTCATGAATTTACAACCATACTTGTTAATTAGAATTTCAGATAACCTTTGTCACAGAGACCTCTAATACTCTATAACATTTTATGATCAAGATTTTCATCGTTATGGTGGTTCTGAAGCAAACTCAAGCCTGAATCACTTACTCAAGAATATTAACGTCAAAGGGATTCCGTGCTGCAAAAACTTGTCACTGTTTATACGATGCTTTCCTGCTTTCTATATCTTTCACAAAGCCATTAATTATGGCTGAAATGTAATCTTTAATGTACCTATTATTTAAATATGTACACTTATGTGTGTATCAGTATTATGCATTATGTTGCCTAGTTTTTGCAGGTCTGCGATACTTGTCGCTGCTTACATTTTTGCAGGCGCTTCACTGTTTAGTCTGCTATCTCTGATATTTTCTGCTGATATCTGTTTTCATATATGTGAAGACAGACTGATGATCGCGGAACAAAGCGAATCTATCTTGTGCCCTGCTGTTACTAGAAGACAAATTTTACAACTCAATCTCCTGCTTCAAAGGCTTTTAAATGCTTTGGCATGCAAATGCATAGCTATATTTCTAAACTTTCTTTCTTCTGTCGATGTGCATGGGCACGTGTTGTAAAAGACGCAGCAAAGCGCAGAATGCTTTTCAGCAATTATGTCTGCAACGTCATGCGTTATGTGTTTTTGAACCAAATATGTTCATACGGCATCTGCACAAGCTATTGGCTCTGATTTGTGTAGAAATTTAATTTTCTGGATTCTCTTTTCTCTTCTCAGGCAGGATTGTAACAAATATGGGATGTTATTCTGCGTTAGAATAACGAATGCATGTCACATATTAAATATCAGCCTCATATTCTCCCAGTGCAGTTTGAATTCATGCTCAATTTCAAGTTCCGTGCATGCTGTATTGTGTAATATGCACCACCACACTTATGGTAGCTGTATACTTTAAGGATATATGAGTGGACAAATCCTTCCGCTCGGAAGCATAGTAAAATTGTAACTTGAAGTAACTCTGATATCAAATGGTTAATTGTTATATATGTGTATGGAATAGTAGATGTAGGGCTTGTAGTTTGTCATAGAGTACAACACGCTGTAATACGTTGAAACTCAAGCAAACTCAAACATTTATGTAATCTGCTTATGTTAGTACACTATCAAATCAAATATTCAGATATTCATAACAGAGTGAGCCATGCCCTCTTTCAAAGATGTATTGATTACTGGTGATACTAAACTTCATCTTCTAAAAACAGATTCATACTGACATGGAATCACAATTGCACACCACTGGCTTTCAGCTTTAAGCATCTGAAACAGATTTACTCTTATCATGAGGATCTGTATCGTTTGTATGTACACATCTATATGCTCATTTATGACATTTTTCTGATAATTTGAAGCAAATGCCAACCTACACTTTGGTGCTACAGTCTTCTCAAGAGGATAATTTAACAGTATCAAACCGTCAATACATCAATCTGTCTTTTGTGGGCCTGATTTGGCACAATTTATACTTCCACGTTACGGTGACTGTCCTTCATATACTTTGTGTAAAGATGTTATTTGCTACCGTTTAAGTCAAATGTCATTAGTTAATCTGAGATGATAAAATATTTACTAGCCTGACATGGAAAGTAATTGCAGGTGAAACACAGTAGATAAATATATTATGTTCCCTGATTTTCTTGTCTTATTCTGGCAAAATGTGCAAATGAAGCAATCCATGGTTACTTGCGGCGTTGGGTCCGTGATACAATTGCATTCTTGTTGCAAAAGCATTTTAAAGACTACTTCTGCTTGTCATATGATTATTCTGCATTACTTAGTGCAAAGTACGTGCCATGCATGCCTTTTTGCAATTGCGGCATAGGATATAGCTGCCACTAGTGACATAAACTTAACTCACCTCTCCCTTTGGATAATTGAGAATTGAAGGAAGGCTTTCATGTTAAGCTTCCTACCTGCAAAGGCTTTTAACAAAGTCTACCTTGTGCCTAACTACAATTTATACACCATAATAAATTTTCTCTGCCCTACCTCCTTTGTCGTCTCCACCTTTTCCTTCTGGTAATATACTACAGCCTAACCTTGAGTAGTCCAATTTATCTTTCTAGCCTTTACAGTGTTTTACCATGTCTTAAATTCAGTTATTAGGTTCCCAGACTCCGTAATATGCAATGCAACTTTCCTCAACAAAGAAATGGAACTCTGAAATCTT
>JAAAKM020000498.1:15374770-15434246 GCA_010016025.2 Alatinidae sp. Z8VKAUB7J3
TGTCTACTATTTTCTAGTTTGAAAAGTTGGTCAGTGGTACAAAATTTCAATATTGTGTTCAGTAACGGATTTATTCTACTAAGCGTTTACGCCATACACTGATTACAGCAATTTTCTAGTTTCCTCATTAAAATGACAAAAATTATCCTTTTTATAAGGTTACGATGTTAATAAATCAAAACACAATAATATTTTGTGGTAAAATCATTTAGCTTGAGTGGTTTTGTTCTTGTGATGCACCTAAAATCTAGAATAGGTAAGGAAAACATCAGGGAAACGCTTATATAAATTTGTCACCTCAGTTCCTAATAGACTGTTTTATTGAAGCATTGATATCAAACATGAAGATCCTTATAATATACTTTAAACCTTTAAGGTGATGCTACGATTGTCTATCAACACAGACAGAGTTGTGGCGTAAAAGCACCGCTCTTTTTCCTTTTGGGAAACCGTAGTAGAATTTATCAAAAACCAAAACCTTAATAGAGGACAAGGTGAACTGGAAAAGTGTGTTACCAAATCTTATGCTAAAAGACATGTATTGACTTGTCTAACGAAACAGATATATTTCCACTTTATTCCATTTGCCCAGAAATTAAATTTTCCATATTGCCTTCTGAAACTGAAACCACTCTAGCTTGACTTTTAGATGGACGTAAGAGAATAATATGTGTTTCCCTGAATTATTAGTTTAGATAAGCAATCCTGAAAACTTAAAAAATGCAGATTCCATGGTCAATAGTGTATATTTGTTAGGAATTGACCACCTTGCCCGTGAAGATTGAGAATATTGGGAGTCTGTGTTCTACTGTATTTCCATTCAAAGGACCGTCATGCCTATCACCCATAAATTATTGACAGAGCGGAATTGCTCTGTAGTAAATTCATTGATGTAACACATGAACTTAATTTTTTAAATCAGTATTTACCGCCATCTGATTAAACATTTAGCGGGTTCACTCCTTCTTTATGAAAACATTTCATAACAAAATAAAAGAAACGCGTTTGATAGATTGCATTGACTAAGGCTTACAGTTTGCGGAAATGTTGAGAAACATTCGCCGTTGTTCCGACTTTAAGATTTGTAGAACGCTCAATGAAATATTTGGTAAATCACCACGAGGTCTATACTCAATAAACCGTCTTGTTTTAAAGCATATTGTTAATTATTTTGGTTTTAATTGAAATAGGGGGGCTTGCAGGGATCTGAACCCTGACTACATTTTGTTGAAAATGTGGCGCATCATTTAGAATTAAGGGGTATCTCATATACTCCTTACGTTACTGGAGTTATCTTTACTTGTCATTTACATCAAAGTGATAAGGCCTATTTACCTAATTAATCTACTCATATTACCATATAGTTGTATCGTTTAAAGTGAAGAGAAAATGAGCTCCTTGGAAATGAAAGTGTTAATGTCATCTCTGACTTTAGAAGTGGGTTGCAATATCACACAGCCCCATCTTCATAGATTCGCGCCTGTTATAGTTTAAGCGTTTGTCCTCAACTATATACCAACTACCAATTATATAGGGCATCCTATATATGGGGAGAAATGATGATCTTACATTTTAGACATTCTTTATCCTTTGCAGTGCCATAGTGATAAGTCATTTACCTATATAGGTGTATATATATATATAGAAGAAGGAAGAGATTCCGAAAGCTCGCACAGAGCCCAAATTCAGTTTTTATATATATATATAAAATGTTACAGTCCTAACCTTGCTTCGGGTTCCAAATCCCAGATTGAATTTTTCCACGCCGCCTCAAATTGGTATTCTAAAAACTGTGACAATAATGAGGACATTGCAAGTTAGATTCACTGACAAAGAAGATAAGCTATCTGAAGGTCTGATATGACAAAGACTATGATCGATGCAAGATCTTACTGAGCCTTACTGTAAATGTATTGTATGTAAGCCACACACAAAGTAACACTAGGCACTCCCTTTGCACTTGAAGGCTTCTTGGCTTATTGCCGACTGGTATATCGTTTTGCCATTGCTATGAGTCAAATGCCTCTATGCGTTCCATGACGCAAAACAGGGAAAATGGCTACGTACTACGGTCCAGCGAAGTCTGTTTAAGATATAGCAGCAACACACAGGCAATAAGGAATATCATTGATGGTGATGATGATGATGATGATGATGATGATGATGATGATTATTATGATGATGGTGATGATGGTGATGATGATGATGATGATGATGATGATTGTGATTATGACGATGACGATGATGTTGTTGTTGTTGTTGTTGTTGTTGTTGATGTTGATGTTGATGATGATGATGATGATGATGATGATGATGATGATAATGATAATGATGATGATAATGATGATGATGATCACAGATATAAATGATCCTACTAACAATGATACTAATGTACTCGTTACGATAACTACGATACAGTTATGCATATTACGCTTACATAAAACAGATTGAAGTAGCAAAACGCAATACATTTATATCATAATCACTGATTTAGTTGCTGACACTGAAATAACCGTGAGCAACGCTAAAACCTTTTCTTCAGCCTCTGAAGCTTCTTCAGCAAGGTGCTTGGCATAGATTCAGAAATTAATAATTAGATGCGGGTTACTGAGTCTCTGGTCCTGACATTCCACTGTTACCAAAATGAAAAGATCTACTTCGAGAGCCAAGGAATCAGAACGAAATGGAACTGTTTCTCCCTCCCTTATACTACGTAATGACTGGAGGATGTTTCTCTAACATTTCATGTACGTGTTCTTGCCCTTTACTGACTCATTAAAGATATTGGTTTAATAACTTTTTTTCTTCAAATTGCAAATGTCTTGTTACGTAATATCTTACATAGTAACGATATATCCTTAAATATTGGTTCCCTTGGATTGCTTACATCGAAGAAATTTATTCCCGTGTTCTTTAATTACGTCCTGCACATGTGTTTTCAATTTGGACACGTGCAGCTTCAGTAATTCTACTACTTATCACCGTTTTGAAAGAGCTTAGCCTAGAATTGCACACTCACAGTGAAAACGTTGATCAACGTAAGGTATTGAAGCAGTGATGTTCAGGTAATGTTTGGCCAAACCCGGTGTAGGGGTTTGTTGACTGTAGCTTCTTTCAACATGTAAAAGCCATGTTGAAGGATAAGAGTGCGGCAACGGTGTAAATATACGTCAAAAATCTGAAAACGTACTTTGAGGCACCTACGCTCTGTGTTTGAAAAAAAACATCCGATAGAGGGGGAATGGGGGTTCATTTGCGTAAATTAACGATTTCTTCTTTCAGTATTATAATGGGAGATGCATCACGCACATCTGAAGTCCACATCTCACGAACGCATCTTTCATTACAGATCATTTACTACGAAAACCCCTGCAAGTTATACGGCATCAAGCGGATGTCTTCAGAACTTACCTCAGGATCCACCGCCAGACAGGCTTGTGATGCCTGGGTATACATCATCATGACATGGTTTAACCCGAGTTGGCCAAGATTCTGTAGAAAAAGGAAAGAGAGAAATCGAAATTTAGAAAGTAAATTTTGTTCTATAAATTTTCGTTGTTACGTTACTTATAACTTACATCAGTTACTACCTTTTGATAGAAATACATATATCTGTGAGAAGCAGGACGCACATGTTTGAGCTATATCCATTTGGCGTATGTTCCAGTATTTATGTCTAAACATCAAACACTGCTTCCAAATTTCACAATTGCTTTCTCGTTAAGGTATAGAGGTTTTACACCTTCCCTGCTCTACCTGCAGAGTAGAGTGAGCTTTCCATTTGCAGCAGAAGGAGGTGGAGATCATGAAAAAGAATGCAATCTATATGACTGCAGAAAATGTATATCACTGTCCACAAGAGACCTAAAGTAATACCTGCATAACTGAACGACCAGTGGTGCATGTGTTGCTGTTTTGCAAACAAAGAAAAGGAAACTACGAAGGCTTTTACTGACTGATTATACTAAGTGTGCCTTCGCGATGATCACGCTGTCGTTCGGCACAGGTTATGGGCCTTCAGAGTTACTACGTAACGAAGTGAGTGAATGAATGGATAAGTGAACAAATGAGTAAATAAGTGAGTCAGTAACTGAGAGGTTGAGTACAAGTGAGTATGGGAGTGAGCACAATAGTGGGGTTCAAATCGCTCTGCTTCATTACAGATAAACATATGAGCAACGTCAAGTTTCCTACTCTCTACAAAGGACTCCGTATTTGCTATAATCTTACATTGCAGTAGAAGTTCATGACTTTACTTACCAAAATAATTCCAGCGTCTGAAACTCCTCTTCCAGATTGACATAAATCCTGAGCAACTGGATAAAATTAGATAACAAGCATCAAGACGGACTTTTCCAACGGTTCTAAATACACTTGTACAACGTAAGAGGATACTAGTGAAGCAATAAACTATCCGAGTGTCGAGGTAGTCTACTGCCACCATACCAAATACATTGAAGAATCAATGCTTACACAGCAATTTTTAAAGTGTTATATCTCGGGGGGCAGTCTGATAGTGAGTGTTCATTGATGTTCTTTCATTCGAGGAAATGTCTGTAAGAAGTATTCAAACTAACATGACACTGTATTGGATCTCATCCGTCCACCTGCCGCTAACTAAAGGGGCGGGTAGGAGGGGGTCTTTGTTCATACATCACTTATTCAGATTTGGCTGTCACTGAAACGGAAAAACACATGTACGTTTCCGCAGGTAAGATTAATCACGGCAAACAACATCATTAAGTAGCCAACGATTCAACATGTCTTAGATATCTTAAACACAGAAATGTCTCACTCCGCATATATGCCTTAATACAGTGATTTAAAGTTCTTAAGTGGTCTTTATAAGAATGCGCAATTTTCATTTATCGTCATCCATTTAAAGAAATGTTTTCCAAACTGAGTCCGGAAATAAATAATTACTATAAAAACGCCAATAAAATTAACAAGGCTACGATTGCCGAGAGGAGCCTTTCATCAACATGTAAAATTTTAACCAAATATCTGCATCTGTGCTACCTGATTCATATTGTAACTACCTGTTCCAACTCTACATTCAAATCCCACAAACACAAGAGCAATGTTGGACTTGAGGCGGTCCTTAAATAGTGTTATCAAGCACGATATTTCAACATATGCACATTATCTACTGTGAATTCTAGATTGAAAACTAGCAAGTAGGCTGGGTTATAGTTTTTCACGTTCCTTTAAGGTGCCTTTGGTCATTGTCTGGAAAGGGATGTTTTGTGTTGATATGCATATCTTGCTGTGAATGTGACACAATGTCTGCCGCAATCAATTTCAATTTTGAAAAGTTGCGAAGTGGTCATGGAAAAAATGAGATTTGGCAAATATTTGGGGGCCATGGCCCCCTCTGTTCCCCCCCTTTGTTCCCCCGTCCCTGCCTTTTAATCAGTATAAACACGTAACGTGTAACATAAACTTTCCGAGCAACGCATATAAGAAAACTTAAACAGGGATGGGGCTTACGCAAAGCAGTTAAGGAATTGGATTGGATTCTGATGTCATGGAATCAAATCTCGGTTGTGTTTTACATCTATGGTTAATAAAAGGTGTGGGTTAAGCTTATCTTTGCAGCTAGGGAACATTACTTAACTTAACATAAATTTAAAACATTTCCTGGATTCTTGAAAATATCAAAAATATCAATCAAAGAAATATACCAGGTTTGAAGTTCTCTTCCCGAAAGGTCAGTACTTACCAAGAGCTCGGCTGTATTCCCTTTCGTGCTGATAAGTTTCTATTCGAACGGAAACCTCAGGATTGGTACCAGCACCGACCCCGTAAAGGGCATCAACCTCGCCTATCTGTCTATATGCTTTCAGCAAGATCTCTTCACAGTTTTCTCTCTGACTGGTCTCTGTAAACGGACTGAGGTCTTCCAGGTGGATCTCTTGGCTTTCAGTGAACATTCTTGCTTTGTCTGCTTGAGACTCGAACCTACGATACCATAATAAATGTATATTTAAAAATTTGGTCTACTCTTAATAAAGAGTAGTAATAACTACTATAAAAACTGGATACATTGATGTTATACAAAATATTCCATGCGGTTGTTTTAAATTTCTGGCCCCATCCCTTGTTCTTACAAATTTGTCGTGGACTAGAGAGCACGCAGTGTCCCTCATTCTGTCTTACACATCAATCTTGGTAATATCTTTTCATGATCTCGGTACTATTACGATTGCAATTTATCATGTTTTACGAATTGTCAGCATGTAATGTATGGTAAATTTTGCCCTTAAAGTACATATTATTAGTAGAAAAATGTTTATATGATACAATGTGTAAAATAATGGAAACAAGCACAAGACATTCCTCGTGTATATTACATTGAAAAAATTGCATTGCACTTTGTAATATATTATTATTCCACAATTATACCACTATAGGACTCCACCCTACAAAGGCGCAAGAGGCTGAAATAAAGTGACAAGAGACAAATCCACAAACTGCTAGTTAGACAGACGAACGGACAGATTTACTCTGCAGAGCTCAAAATGTTTTAGCGACTTCGTACGGTGACGCACACTTTGGAAATCCTTAGGCATCGGGATCGAGCAGATACGAGTACGAAAAATAAATTTCTTTGCGTTTTAATCTTTTCCCAGAATCTTGCCATATGTCGTCTCCCAGCTTTGGTTTTCATGGTGCGGCGGTATCTTTCGTGCTTACAGCCGTACCGCTATTTTTGAGCCCTGACCTTTTACTAATAATTCTAATATGCTTGGGGATGGTAGACCTTGAGACACCAACATGGCAAATGACTTTATATACAACTAATATCAAGTACGTCTGGAATAAAGTGACCGAGATCTTGGGCGGCAGGCCAGAGCCAGTAATGGAGGTAATCATGAGGAGGAAGCTGAAGTACTTGGCACACCAAGAAATGGAATGGCGAAAGCACTGATCGAGGGAAACGTTGAAGGAGACAGGGGCAGAGGTAGACCGCGGAGGCAGTGGAAAGACGACTTGAAACAGTAGAACTGGCAGAACTCAAGAGAATAGCGGAGGACAGAGAGAGGTGGAAGTACAACGTGCATCAGTGGGTGCACAAATGGCCTTGACAGGCTACGAAGAAAGAAGAATATCAAGAGATGCGCCGAATATACCTTAGGTTGCTTACAATGGCAGTTGAACCAGTTTCACCTTGTTACGCAGTTGCAATTAACGATCTGAGATTGGCTTCCAATACATGAGCACACTTACGTAGAAATGATTACCGATTACCACACTAGAATGTTTTGGGGTACCATTTAACATGTCAATGAAGCTTTACTCTGCGAGGAACGAGAAATGACCATACTTTACAAAATTGAATGTCAGTGTAACAATGAGCTCCTTACTACCAAGACAAAAAGTCCTGTTCTCAAGTGCATATAATCACTGTCAAAGGACAGGCATTAATCCCTTTACCTTAACGTGTATGTAGTGGCGGAAAATTAGGATACTCTGTTGCTTAGGACATGAGGCACTTAAATACTACAGGGCTCGGAGCTAAACAACAGCAACAACTAGAACAAGAGACACATTTTATGTGTGCCCTGGTTTATCAATCGAAATAAGAGTTAGCACAAACTTTGCTTAAACTTTCCGGAACAACTAACGCGAAGAACCAAGAAATGTTTACAGTCGATTGAAACTTTTTTCGTTTACTTGTGCCTCTGATTTTGCTACATAATGATGTAGAAAGGTATCTACGCTACAAATAAACAGATGCATTTCATGTATTCATATCAAACTTACCAAATCTCGCAAAATAGACTTGCAGCGAAGTACGAGTGGCATCCACTAGCAACTCGAGCTACTTGCAAGTAGTCCAAGTCAAGCCAGAAGTTATTTTTCCACGGTGTGAATAAATCTCGACCTGAATGTGGACGGTCTTGCTTCCTCATATGGTTGATGACCTTGATCAAAGCCTTCGCAGCTTTGTCTGCTGGATCTGTAGAGAAATTAGATAGTTTGTTTGTGGTACAAAACAAGAATATTGCACGAAATAGCGAAAACATTGTGTACTTAAAACCTTTTTTCGTCTGACACTCCTTAGAATACTAACGTCAGAATGACCCAAATGAAGCGTGTGAAAGAGTGTACCCAAATGTATTTTTGAAAGAGCCAATCAGAATTTAGACTACCTGGATGGCTTGCGTTTTTGAACCAATCAGCATCCACTAAAACAAGATTAATTGAATAGGCCTAGTGAGAAAAGGAATGCTTTCTGTCTGCATAGCAAAGGTTTTCTTGCATTTATATGGACTGACTCCAGTACGGCCAAATGAAATGAAGACCTGGCCTTTCCTTAGATAAGGAAGCAATCGTCCTTGCACATTTTGGCACAGTCTGGGTTCTCAAGCAAATGTTGCCCTATGTCAGAGTCACATTGCTTAGTGGAGTTGTTGGTCTTTGAAACCGGAGGTGGCTCTTTCCTTTTAGGAGTTGATGTTTGGCGAATAAAGGATGGTACATGCTGCTTAATTCGGTCAACCAGCCTCAAAGTCGTGCGGCCAACATAGCCAGCCTCGCACTGGCATTGGAAATTAGAGAAATTAGACTATGCAGATAGCATAAACACAATTGCACATAGATTCTTGAGTAAAGCACTATACCGTGCACTTACCAAATGCTGATGGAGCGCTGTGAAACGTAAGAGGGAATCATCTGTGCAATAAGAGGCTTGCTATATATTGTGAACGATGTACTGCTTCAATGAGCCTTTGATTTCACGTAATTTTCAAATTTTAGGAACACAAGTCTATGAGATGCCAGGGTTTGCATAAAGGGCACAAGAGTGTACTTAGGGCAACGATTAAAATTTAGGACCTGGTAACCAACTATACAATCAAAAATTCAGGAAAAGGTATACAAAATAGACCAATAATAGCTGAAACGCAAAATTTCGTCTTAGAAAACGAGTTGCGTTGAGGGGAGAAAAATACTTGATGTTAAGGATCTTGAGCCGATCAGTAAAAGAAAATATTGTGTAATGACTACTTCTTCAATGGCAACAAACATAATCATTTGAGAACAGTAGAAAGACACGCCCTACAACGTATCAAAGTCAGGTGGTGTGACATTCTGAGCCCAAAGACAATAACAATGTTGAGACAAGATTTAAAAGATTACAGTAGCAATTCACATTGTACAAATGCTATAGATGCTATCTTACAACAAACTGCACCCTGAACCTACACAAAACAGGCAAACACTTTGATGCGCATCGATCGATGAAAAAGCAATCTTAAGATTCACATGTGACGGGTCTAGAAGATTAACTTCAAGAACTCTTCCTGATCCTGTTCTCTTCAGTAAGGTACTAGTATTAAAGCTAGTCCTGGTCGACTCGTTTTACCGAATAAGTGTACTTTTACTAACCCTTTCTGCTTCGATGTTCTACACCTTCTTGTTCTATGAAGTAACTGATGTATGAAGTAAAAAAACTGTTGAAGCAAGTCGATATCGCGTCGGCAAACATCCCATCACCCTGGAGAAGGGCATAGTGAATCAAAAACGGGAGGACCAGCTCAGCAAATTTAGCCTACAACGTAAACGATCCGATGTAAGGCAATTACAGTAACAAACAACAACTACAACAACATAAAAGGAGGGCGAGATGGCTGCATTTGAGACACACAAACAGGAAAGAAATTGATAAACCACAGTAAAGTATTCATTGCTCCATACCGTGGCCCCGTTTAAAAGTTTAAACGACTATTAGGATTTTACCGAGTATTGTCCGACAAAAAAGTACTGCTCTTTCAATATGCGGTATGAAACAGCGTAATCTTAACAGAACTGACCTATTTTTGCACGGACGGAAGATATTGCTTGGAAAGGAATTAAAAAATGCCTTGCTTGGAGTGAGTCAAGGTAGGTTGTTGGAATTGAATCTTCCACATTTACCAAAAAGCTGAATATAGAGTGAATGCAGGTTAGTGGAAATAGAAGAATGGGAACTTACTGAGGCGAAAAAGAGGAAACCCACCCCCAAAATATCAACTAAGACATGTATGATCGAAGGGACAATTCTGTCGATTCTTAATATTTTGAAACTTGAGTTATGAGAAAAATTGCAAATACGCTTGTATGGCCTCTAGAAGAAACAAGAAAAGTAAAGACTAAATACCAGTTTAAGAAAAACTTCAAAATGTACATAACACTCAATTATCATGAGCAGAATGTTCTCATACTGAACAAAATCCCTCTATACTTATCTGCTATTCACTGAAGATCCATAACCATCCTCTGATTCAAACGTTTTTAAGTCTGATTGAGAAACTCTATAGATTGTGGGAATTCTGGCGTGTAGCCAAGATATTGCAGGCACAAAGACAAATAAACAACCTATACAGTTATTTCACGTCAGTAACTTTTGAAATGACAATGAAACATCAGCACAGCCATCCCTTACCTTTAGTCGGCAGATATCTGATAGTAAAGTTAATACATCGTCTTGGACAGCTCCGGACTCAATAATCGTACTAGTAATTTCAACAATCCACGTATGAAAGGATAAAGCACCTGGCTTCCATAAATCTGAGCGATTTAATTGAACGGAAAATTGAGCCGCTGACGGTACAGGTATCTTGGCTTTTTGTACCTTCAACTGCAAAATAATTATCGTAAGAATACTGAATGGAAATAAAATACGATATTACTACTCTTGCGACAATAGTTATTGGAGGAAATAACCGAGATCGGTAGAAAGGCGATTACGTCCATCAGTTGTAATTACTGTTCAATATGACAATAACAGCAATTATATCTGGGTTCTCCAAGGACTTCGTCCCTAAGTTAAGGCTACCGGGTAGAGAAGCAAGGCAAGGGGCAGGCTCCATCGCCTAGTAGGACCGCCTCCTTCGGATCATGGGAAGAACCTGGAATCAATGAGAACAGATACTACACCCATTCTGCGCGACCTCAATCCTTAAAGTTGGTGAAGTTTTTGCTAAGGTTGAAGTAAATTACTTTATTACACACATTTACACACCGTGGCTAAAGATATACAGGCCAAGTAAAAACAGCCAAGCCTTTACCAAGTAGCCAGCAAATTTCACGAAATCTAAGTTCTTGAAAGACGGAGATGAAGCCATGACGATATCATAGACCCGGTTATCAAGCTTACATGGTAATAGTTATTGTCTACCTTATCTATACAACAGAAATTAG
The DNA here is from genome assembly GCA_010016025.2 of Alatinidae sp. Z8VKAUB7J3. Lineage (NCBI taxonomy): Eukaryota > Metazoa > Cnidaria > Cubozoa > Carybdeida > Alatinidae > Alatinidae sp. Z8VKAUB7J3. The sequence continues at coordinate 15,385,958 of JAAAKM020000498.1, forward strand.
TATAATAGAATTAGCTTAATATTATTTCAGAAATAAAGTTGGGCCATCGGGGCACGATACTCTCAATCCCAAAATAAACACAACTAAGGTCAAATTCATTAACATAAATACTTAAAGTTTTCCATTTTTTTGATACAAATTGTGAAATTCCGGTGTCAAGCCCTTAAGTTATGTTAAATGTTTACATAAACTGCTGCACTTAAATTCTAGATAGCGAAGCTCACGTAAACGAGTCGGAGACGTCTTACCAAAGCACCCATCTTAAATATTGTTTTGATATACAATATACATAGATTCTAATTCAAATTCGAATAGAAAGAGGCATCTAGATTACGACATGTAAATGCTTTGTACCTTTTTCTTTCGTATGGGAATTAATGGTATTAGGTACGGAATGCAACTTTGGTTTTCAGTGCCGTCATAAACAGCAAGAAAGTCAGCTCCTGCAGACGTCTGAAAAATAGCTTTGAGTGTTTCTGACGCAGCAGATACAACATCCATACTGAAAGACGAAAGAAAACTATTAATAGGATGTGATTGGTGCTGGTCATATTTACGTTTACTAGATTATATAAAAGTAGAGTATGAGAAGAGTTGGCACCGTGCACACAAGCGCATGTATAAAAACCGTGTGTAATCTGAACAATGAGACTGGAATATATTTGGCCGCCTCGATAGGGCTTTGTGACTATGCCTCTTTCTGTCTATGGCGTCTGCCACGGTAACGCCAACTGCAACAAAATGGTAACCATTATCTTCGAGTACAAAGAAAAAAACTTAGACGAACGTTTCAACCAATGCATCTATTTGCATAAAATATTACAATACAGATTCCCGTTAAGACAACAAAGACCCTCGAAGACATTTTGATTTGTATAGAAAATGGTTCTATATCTGTAATTGGTGTGTGAGGCAGAAAGTGTAATTAAGTTATGAACAGCAGCACCCAGCAAAGAATGCGCATATGAACCATATTAATATGCGCATTCTTTGCTGGGCGTTGCTGTTCATAAAGAGCAAACGGTTCTATTATGAAAAAAAGGAAGCAAGGCATTGTTAAATTGGGACGTAGCTACGATGGGAAATACACGTAGGCGTCGTGTGTCGTTGCTATGTATTTTAACTCCCCTGGGTGTGCACCAGTAAATCTTAAAGAAAAGGCTTTAGCTGGTGGGCAATTATCAGTTATAAAGCGCCTGGCAATGAGCCTAACACAGAAAAGGCGATATAAAAATGCAGTGTAACTCACTTTGCTTTATACGTCTATCAAAAATAATATGGTAGCAAAAGGCAGGATCGCAGAAAACATAAGGGCGGCATACTCAACTTATGCCGGTTGTTTATAGGACTATTTTACGCCTGATTCGGTCTCGATCGAGGATTGAAACATGCTTGGTTCAACTGAACCAAGTATCCACTGACTTTATCATCCTACCCTTTAACGGATCCGACTTACGAGCCCGAAGGAGGGCTTAGTAGTAAGAGCACTAAGCTTTATGAGATCCAACGCATTCAGGTTCATATCAAAAAGCATGTCATTAGTGCCTAGGGGCGTATTATTAGTCTCACATCTGAGTGGCGGTGAGGCTACGTCGTATTTACCTTCTTCATCTCAATAATGACACAACACACGAAGCAGTACCGCAGGGTTACATAAGAGTACCTACAATGGTTTATACAGTTCAGTTAACTCACCTTTTATCAAACGGCGAAGTTGAGGCTGTATCGCATTTACGTTAATCATCTCAATACTATTAGGCAGTACTGCACAGTAACATAAGAGTACGATACTGGAAAAACATTTACATGCCGACAAATTGTTATACTGTTCAGTTAACTTACCTTTTATCAATCAAATAACGGTTTAATTTGTAAATAATTGGAAAGTAAATCAGGTGCATGCAATCATTTATTCCCTTGACTGCTGGCTGTGGCACATCAGTAATTGGCGACGATCCTAGAAAGGAAATACAATTTATCAGACGCCTTCTTAAAACGAACGTCCGAGAACGAAGGACGTTCGACGCTCAATAACACTAATATCTTATATCGTGCACTTCGTCATTTGTATTGGTTCATACGGTTTGATGTCAGCTTGCTAAAACTTCGAATTACTTGAATGACATATACTTGCTAGTAGTAATTGATATTCTTTGACATACACGGAAAGTGGTAATGTAATCATGATAAAGCCACGTGCCAGTTAACCTTAAACTACTCGCATGCCATGCAATTCCTTATACTCCGCAACAGTCTCAACTTCTCCTGTTCTGATAAACTAGAGTGAGAACTCTTAAAATCGTAAAATCTGGTGTCTTAAGAAGAATATCGCCCTTAACTAATAAAAGACACATCTTATAATATTTCCCTCTATCGACGAAAAGGAGGAAGTTCTGACTTACCTTCGGCCAAAATAAACTACATTCGCTTCCAAAGGCAAGATCTTCTACGCACAAAAGTACTTGAAGGTCATTTTCAAAACATCTGCTACACAACCTACATCAGTACCGACCATCATAGCTCTATGCTATCCTCAAAATGTTAAAGATAGCAAAACACTTGATATCCTACTACGCTAAAAAAAGATGTAGGCTCATAACAGGTCCCCTCAATTGCTGTAACATCTGTTACTCTGGGCTCACAGAAAAGCAACCGTAAAAAAAATTATTGCAAAAGAAATGCACTCTACAAAGCTCTTGCATATTGCTATTAATCTTATAATTTTAAACATTACATACAATACATTCATCTATATACATGTGGATCCTAAATACCTTGGAACAGCTGACAAAGCAAAAAATGCTGCCGGGTGCTATTTTCGCCTTTTTTGCCTTCTTTTCTCTTTAAAATCATTTGTCTACCACTGACTACCTAACTCATTAACATAAAAGCCCGTACCTCGAATTGAAATGGAGGCCAAAAGTTCATTTGTGAATCCTATGATAGACATCTCTCCAACACAGCGTGCTGCTTCAAAGCCGACTAATTTATCCTCTGACTCGTCGTGGCAGAGGTACGTTGATGCTATTGTAAGGAGATCCTGTGCCACATTATAGAAAGTTTGTTTTCGATCTGCAGATTGAAGTGAGGAACAAAATGTGTGAGGAACCATGTGATAAATGCGGCCGTAAACAAAGTAACAAAATCTACGTCATTAAAATAAGTATCGAATGCTCGTAATCAAAAGAGGTGAACGATTAACATAAAACATGCACTAACAAAATCTACTCTGTTACGCAATAACATACACACATCACCAAACGTTGCACACAAACACAAACACAAACAAATACAACACATTAGTAGACCCATATAATTGTGTCATGTAACGTATACATTCCAGGTATAAGAGGTATAACAGGATTTGCGGCTGTCAGTTTGTGACATATTGGAGATGTAAAAATGGCAGCGGATCGGCGAAGTGTGTCAAAAAGTCAAACCTAATAAAAGAATGTGTAACAAGAATACGAACTGATAATTCATCAGAAACAAAATCCATTTGGATATAATTCCACTATTCAAAAGGATAACTTTCCACGAATCAAAGAAATTCTTCTGAATTTTCGCGGCACAAATAAATTACCGTTGTCGTCGGAATAACTAAGAGGAGTGGTAAAAGAAAAGGTCTAAACGATTACTGACCTAAGACTGAACATAGACTAAAAACAAAGGAGGAATCTTGTAGAAGCCATTTTCAATACTTGTAGGAATTTAACGACAATGGAAATGGATATAAAAATGTGCACTGGTGCAAACGTAATATTACCATTTTCCTTTAGGACCAAGCTTTTAATTTCTGCACATTTCTCTCTGATGTTTCTTCTTAACTCCAAAAGACATTCCCTGTTGATGACATGTGGGTACGCACATCTCTTCTCCAAATACATTTCAAAGTCCTACAAGAAGACACGACAGTGATTGATGCCTAGAAATGTACGTCCCCTTCCCACTGCCGTGGTGCCTTTTCCCAAAAATATTTCAAACGGAATAAAAGACCATCCTTTAAATAGACCTGAAATATGTCGAATAGGATAAAAAAATATGTTTGTGCCTGAGGGTTTGGCGGCACCCTGAGTTACAGCTTAGGCCAACAGGCAAACTTTCCTTCTAAAGATTTGATTGCATTGATATCCAGGGACTTAAGATATTGAACATCTAAAAACAGAAACTCCAGGTTGAAACTTACGGTGACGAGTGCCAAATACGATCAGAATGCTTTATCATAAAACGATAGTAACGATTGATGGATTGTTTTTCATGCTATACCTAAGAACATACTTCAGTTCTCCTTTTTTGCTTCGTCACTTAACTTATGCAAGTTGCGTATGCATTTCACGAAAATCCTGTGAAGGCCGGACTAGCAAACGATGCGGTTCTGCTGATCATAAGATTTACAGCCTGTGGTTTAGATTACGCTAGTCATAGCAGTATCCCCATCATTTCCTGGTTCTAGACCTTGTTTCCCTGATTTCTGATTCAGTAAATTAAATACCCTACAGCAGAAAGACATACCCGAACTACAGACGTGCTACTTGTCCTCAATGATTTTGGCAAGCTGTTGTTAATGCTCTTGAACTGCGGCAAGTCGGGCAGCAAATCGACATCCTCAACGTACTCCTGCAAGACTTTTCTCCTATGAATCAGTAGCAAATGAAGCAACTCCAAAGCCTACAATATAAGAGATCGGCAGCAGGGAAGGGCAAGGGAAAAGCTCTACAATTAAACACTTGATCTGATAATAAAATCAAGGATCCCAGGGTGTCTCTATACAAGACAGTAGTATCAGGAGAGGGAACACCTGTTGAAAGAGCCTCCCAATGTTCACATTTCTGATCACAAATGGTTAATTCAGTGGAAGAAATGCCAAGATAAAAAACCTCGTAACTGAGGCTATGGATGGTTAAAGGGAAAGCTACCACGATACAGAAATAGACATGAACCAGAAAGGCGTTAAATGACAATCATTAAGTAATGTTTCGCCGGAGAAGTACATTCCTATTAGGTGAAGCAATGGAAATAAGTGGAATGAATGTCGGTGATCACCTCACTAAAACGACCATCCCGGGCAGACGATCATATTCCCGGGACCTCGAATGGTTCCTCCGTCATTTGTAATACGGCTATCCTGATACTCAGACCACGACCACTGTCTTGCTTTTGGTCAAAATTCAATTAGCACGTTAGTAGCACCACCAATAGACCATAAACAATAAAATAAAAGAGTGTTTTCTGACCTTGTGTAAAGATTTGAAACAAATAAAATAAATTGCTTGCGTTTTTCCTTATTGGTAAGTATTGGTAAGTATATAATGGGATTCGTACTTTTCGTTTCTCAATAGCTCGGACTTGACAAAAATAACCACCACGCTGAAGAGACCATCTCAACCATGTCGGTATACGATACAAAGGGGCAGCAACACTGCTCAACTATTAGACTCACAGCACGCCACAAACGTACCATAGCGAAAAGAGAGAACCACAGTAAACGACGCGTATTTGTTCGAATCGTCATCACACCGGTGCACGCTAGTCTGTCAAAAACTTATTACTGATATAAAAAGATCCTGTGTCATCATGGAAATACACTTCCTCCTTTTTCCCTTCTTGTCCTTTTCAAGTGCACAGTACAAACATTGTCGACACGAAGAATCTCACATCAACTATCTCTTCATCCACAGCTCGCTGAATAGTTGGATATGAAAATATATCATTTAGACCAAGAAACTCTCCACAAACATATGTCTAAAGCGAAATCATAGGTCTTACCTGTTGTCCCTGGTCGTCTCTCTTAATGGCGTGTTTCCTTAGACAGCTAACAATATCGTACAAATATTTTCCGAATTCCTAGCAAATGATAAGTCAACATTTGTATCAATTATGATAATCTACGCATTAACACGGGAGAAAGCTAAGTGCGTTTACGGACAACGACGAACTTCACTATCGTTTCTTACCTTCTTTTTGTACCTTGTTAATGCTAGTGTAATGTATATGTGAGAAAATAAGCGGTACAGGACCGAATAAAAAAGGAATCCGAGTCCCTGAAATGGGCTCTTCGCATATAAAGGTTCTTGGGGTTATAAAACTAAATTTCTCGCACCTGGTGAGAAGCGGGGGCATACCTAAGCTGTCACCAACTCTCGGCCCTCTGTTTCACGCACGCGTGATTTACTTCGCATTGTAACAATCAATAATGAATAGGGCTGACAAATTCTGTACTACATCAGATAAACCAGTTCAAGACATGATTATAATAACTACCATGTACTCGCCGTGTTTCATTTTACGAAAACCTTAACGAGATACAGTTCCGAAATGTATCGATAAATAAGAACAGGAAATAAATAACAAGGGGCTACTGGGGGGTATCCATAGAAAACACCTCTGAGATTATCTACATACAAACACTTATATTGTCTATTGTGTATTTGTTTATGACACACGTACATTTATCATATAATAATCGAATTGGTACAAATGAATAAATAAAAAAAAATAAAATAAAATAATAAATAATCACTCTTTCGCGAAGACCTCGTAAGATACAGTAACTTGAATAGACCATTCTTGACACTTGCACTTGTTAAATGGTTTTCAACTTTATCAGAAACTCGTTGTTAAATACCACTTCGCAAACACGTAGTACAATAAAAGAACGAGAGATAATTATTTACCGAAGGTATTGATAATCCGTGTTTACTTAAATTGTACGATTTTATCTCAGGGGAGAAACAGGGGAATTATGAAGCGAGAAATAACAGATTTGAAAAATAACATTATTGAAACCTGTGAAAAACTGTTGGAAACGTATAAAACGTTTCCCCCAAAGAAATGTGTACCAGTCCTTCTCACAAATTTAGCAAAACTGGCGCTGATATGTATGGTATGGTATCAACCTAAAGCCCTAGTTTTTAAATTTAAAAGTTCAAATCTTCCCCAATATTTTTAACTCCACGTCTTGTAACAGTGCGCTTTATTAGAACTGTACGGCAACGATCCTGTAAAGCTTTGTCGAATTATACTTACGTCTCTTATCGATGAATATGAGAGCCATTAATAATAATAATATACATCAAAATAAATGCAATGATCACCAATTCCACTACGTCCCGAATATCTAATACCAAATATCTTATAGCTTTTCAGGCGGAAGAATATCGCATATAACATAGCTTATTATTGAGCAGAATACTGAACATGACATAGCATAATATTTAGCAGAATGCCTGATATTCCACAGCTTACTATTCGGCAGTATACCGAGTATTCCTTAGCTTATTACTCGGCATAATACCACATATCCCATAGCCTACTATTCGGCCTTGCACCAAATATTCCTAGCTTATTTCTCGGCATAATACCAAATATTCCATAGCTTTATATTCGGCCGTATACCGAATATTCCTTAGCTTATTACTCGTCATAATACCACATATTCCATAGCTTACTTTCGGTAGAACACCGGATAACAGAATTCGATATGTCTTTATTACATATCTCTATTCGAGCAGCCTACTGGTCCTTTTAATGTAAATGTATTTTTCAAAGCAACGTGATCTATCGCTAACATCTGTTGAGTTAAATTCTACTCTCAGGCTAAAAATACCAGTTCCCTGGCCTGCGGTAATATTACTTTGCAAGATATTTACTGCAAATTGCTTCAACGTACCGAAGTAGAAAGTATGAAATGAAAGAAACACCAATGTGAGGCTGCCACGTGCTTATAATCCCAGAAAATGGACCCTATAAATCGTTAATACCTGGCTTTATCTATGGAATAAATAGCACCGGCAAGAGCTCTTTAGATGTAAATGGATGCAGAAGTTAATGCATTGATTATTAACACTTCGGTCAAAAAAAATTATCGGATAAAATAGCTTAACCCATTATGGTCTTCCGGGGTTTATTTCGGACAAATGTATGATGGGAAATGTAATTTCGGCTTTGATCTGAAGGTTAATAACAATTTGGAACACCCTAAGAATGGGATGTGAAATCAATCAAACAACCAAAGTTTCGGGCAAGCTACTTTCCGAAAATAAAATTGTTCGAAACGTTTCGTACTTCATGTACATCAAAAGGCCCACCTACTATTTCACGACGTTTTCGCAACGGCACTGCAACGGCACTGCTTCCACTTACCTTTGGTACATTCTGACTGGCTGCAAGGCACACCATTTTCAGCGTGTCCATAGAGACAGGAATGCATTCACGCCAAGCGTCCAACCAGTGTATAAGCCGATACGTAACGTCACGCAGTACAAAATGCATGTTATCTCCGAGGCCATCCTTGATATCATCCATACAACATGAGACAAACACACGGTAGGCAGATAACAGTCTAACTTTTTCTCTTGGTCTTCTAGCCTGCTCTACACACTGGGCAAGTTGTAAAAGGACCACTTGAAAGCCATCCTAGAATTGCACAGAAAATGTAAAGATTGCTAATACGTCGTTCTTGCTTATGGGTATCCTACCGGATGGGTATACTTACAAATTATTAAATTATATAAAAATTAATGTAACAATGTAGAAATATTGTTTTATTCAAGTCAGTTGTACTGAATAAATGAAATGCTAAAGTAAAAACCTACCAATCAAACGCAGACACAATTATTTAGGGAAAAGCCCCCCCTGTGTTGGAGTAATACATTTTCATTCTTAACAATTTCACCTACATAAAACCCATGTTAAATTCCGATAATAGTCACTTCGTAAAAGCAAATTCTACTTATGACCATTTTAAGGTACTTCTAACAATATTTGGTGGCAAAAAATATCATCAATCTGAATAACCAAAAGAAAATCGACAACCTAACGTCTCAAAGGGTGTGCTCATAAGTCAAGCAGGCTTAAGCCATCGTGTCTCATTAAATTTACCTGAAGAGTTAAAAACAGTCAGTACAATCTCACTTAAGTTATGTGTTGAAACTCCCTTTAAATCCCCTTTCAGTTTTATCAGCTCAATCTCTGGCTTTAAATTACGTTTTATAGCTCTCTTATTTCCAATGCATACTAACAAATGAACAACATATCAAAGTAGCACAAATGACTGCAAACCTTGAACGGTAACTTTTGCGCGTCAAATGCTTGTTAAGTTCCCCTTTACGGTTGCGTGATCCATGATCCTTTTCAGAACAACGTGGACGTTGGATGGTAAAAACTATACAAGGTCCCGATACGAAATTTTACGTATTTACGGAGGATACGTTACAGTTACGTTACGTTACGAAAAAGTTTCAGGACACACTCTTCGAAGAAAGGTTAGTTTGACTGCACCCTAAATTGATAATGGCATCTTCCTCAAAACCGGTAAAAAGACAAGCTGTGGTTTTTCACCACCTTCTATCATTGCAGCTAGTTTGGTTGTACAAAACTAAACGGACAAATTTGCATCCTTTCAGCTCTCCAACACGCAAGAGTGTTAGTTGATAACTTGCATAACAATGGAATACTTCACAACGAATAGTGTTCCTTACCTTCTGCTTATTAAGCACACTAATCAAGGTTTCCCCAGGTCCGAAACGTTCCACAAGATAACGTAGGGCTTCCTTTAACTGCTCTGTACTGTAACAACAAGGCGAGGGCTCTGGGTCCGTGTCTCTGGAGAAAAAAAAAACTAACTTACGTTACAAATGTAGGTCATCTACTGCAGTGACGTATTCACAATATAAGCAGAAAAGGCCTCAGTTGATTACAATTATGGTTTGTATATGGAACGCTATTCCTGTTGTCCCCTTGACTCTTTGAAAAAGTTTAACGATTTTTAATTGTACTTCAAGATGACAGGAGGGAACCATGGTGCGGCACAGTCTGACGCATTGTTTCTTTAAGAGTGAAATTATCATGAAGTGTATTTACATATTGTTTTTGTTTTGTTCGAATCTTGACTGAAACAATTCTCGCGTGAGTTTTGTAAAACGGAATAGTCGTTAAATACTGATGTATGACGATCTAAGGCTATGTTTAAGACAAATCATACTACGGTTCCTTTCTTCATTTTAAGTTATGCGGCCAGGCACGGGCTTGGATTCCTTCGTCTTAGTTAATTCTTGAACTTTCGTGTAAAGATATTTACCTCCTTGATACCTTATCACAGTTACCGGTGTGGTTCACTTAAATTTGGCAGTTAACGCCAGGGCACGGTTTGTACTGGACCTAGATCCAGATACGGGGTACTGATAATCCGGTTCCTAAACCAAGCGTATCTCCGATCTATGAAAGCAAAGCACTGTTACATAGGGAGCTCTTCAACGGCATAAATTCTAACCAAACCTAACAAATATATAATACAATTATACTGAATTTATATATTACATCTATGGCTTAAAATTTTAAAAGTTAAGCTGTTATGTCATTTTAAGTGTTAAACATCACTTTGAACTCAATTTTCAAGGACTTCCCGACCTAATATCGGTTAGTAATGGTAGATCTTTCACTCACTCACTCACTCACTCACTCACTCACTCACTCACTCACTCACTCACTTACTCACTCACTCACTCACTCACTTACTCACTCACTCGCTCACTTACTCACTCACTCGCTCAATCAATCAATCATTCTCTCACTCACTGAATCATTCTCTCACTCTCTTTCCCATATCTTCATCATTATGATGATGATTATGATGATCCTCACCCTCATCATCATCCTAATCATCATCGTCATCATCATCGTCATCATTCCCACCATCATCATCACCTAGCAACATCAGCGAGTCAGCACAAATCAAGAGGTTCTTCGAGTTCTAACTGCACCCAACGCTGCCTGCTTGTAACACGTTGATTTTATCGATGATGAACTGACAACGCAGTGAGCCAGTGATAACCTCGTGGAAATCTCTGCCTAGTGGTAACTAAATGGCAAATCAATTGTATGTAAACTTTTCAAGTAGAACTTGATTGAGAATACTTGATAGTTCAGTTTAAGACGACGCCTTGTTGATGCTTTTATTTTTGAAAGATCGTGTGAATTGCCCAAGGAAAATCATTGTACCTTGAATCATCAGCTGAATTGATGTTTTAAGAAATAAACCAAGGCTTGGGATAGCAGGAGGTTTGCTGGCTGTATTGGCCTACGAAAATCAAGGTAAATAATGAGCGTAGAGCAAGGTAATTCTCCGAAGAGATGCAGGGAGATTGCCCCTAGATTACATTATGAAATCGAAGTGTAGTATATGTTCATCGTACAGTAGGTGTGTACATTATCATGAAATAGTGTTGATCCCTAAGTCACCACAAAGCAGCACAAATTAAGGGGGTATACTTTAGGAGTCCCTATTTAATCCTTAGTTACTAGTTAGCCTAAGAACCGCTATGATCCAGTGTACAGTTTACTGGCCTCGATTGGTGACGTCAGTAAGGGCGTCTTGTCTTGAAGTTCCTTGATGGTACAATGAAAGTCCCACGTTTGAGGGCACCGCCCTAATTCCTGCAATGGGGAAGTTATAAACTGTGTGATCATCATCATCCTCATATTCATCATGATCATTGTCATAATATTCGTCATATCCATCATGCATCATCATCCTATTCATCATCATTATCATTGTCATTATCATCAAGTCAGCCACTTATTGCGAGACCCGCCAGGTAATTCTGGAATAACTCTTTGTGATTGCATTCGATGGTAGTTGGTATCACGAAGAGTTAGTAAGGGCACGTGCATAGAGGGCAGTGGTGATTTGGAGGTAGCTAGTAGGTCTGAAACTATGGCTAACATGGGCTGAGGAACGTGATCTCGAACTGGCAAAGAAGTTGCCACTTCCTACCGAAAAAGCGAGATACCAGGAAGAAAACCGCCATCTTGACATTAACGGTGAGGGCGCTAGTCTCAGAGTCATCGTTCCTGGTAAGGTTGGCAATGTGTGAACCATTCCGGAACCTTTTGGATAGGTTATGTGCGTGTCTAGGGTATTAAAGGATTTTAGAGCGAACTATGAAGCATTGCGTTAATTTTCGTTAGGTTTACCTCGTGTGTCTGTTGAGAGGAGTGTAAAACCTCGCTGTCTGCGACGTCGTCACCCGTCAAAGATTTAAGTGTCGCGTCAAGGATGACATCGTATCAAGGCAACCAAAGATTGACAATAAAGGAAAGTTTTCTCAGAAAATTCCTGTTTGAGCAGAATACAATGATTTTATCAGCAGTTTCGGTTCATTGATACCTTGAAGGTTTCTGAAGTCGTACAACAAAAGATGTTAGATTGCTAAACACAGCAAATTTTGTTCCAGACATTCAATACGTGAGACGCGGAGAATTTTCTTTGTCTGCTGACTATGCCAGGGTTATGTCTCACCCTGACAGCAAATCGTGATGCATCGCGACTGCAAACAGTCGAATAGGCTTTTCTACAGAAAACCCCTCTTGTAATCCTCTCTATTGTCTGGAGGCTTTATCTTTGTGTTCCAGGATACCCAACCAAGCAAACGATACAGCTGTGGTTTTTGGCAACTGAAATGCTGTCTCTCACACAGGAAAATGTTCCCACTTCTGAACGACCCATTTCCTCATACAAAGTCATCTTTGAGATTTCCACTCGCACATCTTTGGAGTTCTGTTATGAATTGGCCGGCCTGGTCCCTTATTTGACGACCAGCTACTCGGTTTCCAATCCTTGCATAATTAACGGTTGAGATCACCTTAGCACTGATGGATATTAATTTCCCCCTTCCCCCAGGAACTGTTTCGATGGCCCACTCCCGTGCGCTCTGATGCTAAGGGAAAACGCACGTATGTCTCTGCACGGATCAATTTCGTGAACGTATGTCAACAGTATGAAACTAGAAGCACCGGGGTAGCAGAGACCCCTCTAGATCCGTCTTGCCTGAATCCCATTGCGATGCTTGTCCGTCAGTTTGCTCAGCTCGCCGCACCATCTAAAACCACCACTGTAATTCCTGTCTTCCCATAAAATAGCGGGCTAAATGCCATAATGTCCCAGCTGCCCTTTATTTATTAGTTAGCCTGTTTGGTGGTTTTGCTGTTTATTCCGAGGGGCAAATGACTGAAAAAATTCACGTACGCTATTTAGGAAAAGTCAGAAAAAAAGTTAAAAAGTCAGTAAAAAAGTCATAAAGTCAGGAAAAAAGTCAAAAGTCAGGAAAAAAGTCAGAAAGTCAGAAAAAAATCAGTCAGAAAAAAATCAGAAAGTTAGAAAAAAGGTCAGAAAAAAGTCAAAAGTCAGAAGAAAGTCAGAAGAAAGTCAAATAGGTCAGGAAAAAAGTCAAAAAGTCAAAGAAAAAATCACTGAAAAAAAAGTCACGTACACTTTTTTTGCTGTTATTTGCCCCTCGATTTATTCAGGGTAGTTTTAATGTCGGACCCACTGCTGATCAGGAGTCTTTGATTGAGAGACTGCTTGATTGAATGACTGCTAAATGCCATAATTTTTCTACCGTACTTTAGTCAGACGCGCGAAGTATACGAAGAGCTAGATGCGGCGATGTCTTACTTGCATGATAAGAAACCTTTCAAGTAATATACCCTTGAGTGCATAACACATATCATGATTAATGCGCACTCGAACTTTCTGGCGCAAAGAGCCATATTGAGAGCCGAATTGAATATGCTGTTAGATGAGATGACAGTGGCATTTTGAAAGTACAGCGACCTTTCGGAGAATTTTTAGGTTAAGAGCTGCCTTAACCGTGATTAAGACGGGTAAATAGGTTTTATTTGCCTGTGTTAAACGGTTTAGGTTTGAGTCAGACTCGGAAGGACGATTGGATTCTTGTTAAAAAAGTTTTAGTCTTCTGTTTATTTCGTTACGTGCATCCGATCTGAAAACGTTTGTCAGCCATTCCATCCTTCGTCTAGAAAATTAAACTCAAATCTAGCTGATCACAGGGCTCCAGGTTGCAGGGTTTAAGTAACATAAGCCACAGACTTTAAAGTGTGACACAGGTGTTCTTCAAGGTAATTTCTTTCTCGCCCTGCTTTTTAAGCATCCTCTAAAAAATACTCGCTGATTTTGAAATGGTTGAGAATCCAGTCCGTTGTTGGGTTCATAGGGCAGAGAGGCTCTTAATTTATTACATTGGTAGAGATTGCTTTGTCTCGCACTCCTTCTGTACCTGGCTTCAGCAATCTTGGCCATACGCGACGAAACCGGGAACACACATTAGGCCATAACGACCTTGGTTACGTTGTGGCAAGACAATACTCAATCCAGTGCTTTTGTAATGCTGCTGCAATTTGTCTGTACTGGTGGGGGTATCGCGTAAGATGTGTTAAAAATTTTTGATGAATTAAATAAGTATATGTAATGGAGGGAACCGCTTTACAGGTGATACCTCTAAACCTGTAGAAATATTTTCGGCATACCCGTAAGTCCTCGATTAAGCCCCCCTTTAATAAGCCCTCGCTCTAAAATACAGTTAGCAAAATAATATAATATAAAAAAATAATAAGCCCCATGGGGTATTTGATTTTAGCAGAAACAACCCAATTTCTTCTCAGCTATCAAAGATTTTCGCAGCAGCACCTGATGGTTTGCTAATTGATGAAGATAGCGAAGACGATAAAGATATTGATATAACTGGATGAAATGTGATCATAAGTTTATAGGATAACGTTTTGATAACTTTTGATAAAACTTGATAACTTCATATTTGATAACTTTGGAGATTGTTTCTTATTTTAGTAACTACTTTTTGATTGTATTTTTTGACAGACTTAGACAACATACTTGGACTTAGATATCGCCACGGAAACAACTTATCTTACTGACCGTTTTTGGCTGATTGAGAATAAGCTCCCCTCGAGTACACCCCCTCGAATAAGCTCCCACCCGTAAAATATGTTTTTGTGAAGTAGGCTATTGAAGAAAATACTATGCTGACCATGTAGTTACGACCGCAAAACCAAGGCCTTCCAAGCTTGGGGTTTAGCTGCGTATTGTTTACAGAAAATAGAGCACTTTATCCCCTCCCACCCCTTCTAAGTGTGGGCGTCCCCCCCAAAAAAAAGGCCAGGGAAAAGGTCATGTACATAATGGGTTTCTACCTGGACCTCAACTTTCATCCTGACTGAAATAGAGCAACCGAGAATGTATCAATAATCTGTTCATGACCGTTCATTAGTTTTTTAGTGGGGGTTACCCACCTGTGCCTTGGTATTCCTCGCTTGTGGTCTTCACCAATACAGAGACGCGAGGGTACGTTTTTACACGAATGCAGCATTTTTTTTTCTTGATTGACTCATTCTCATTACTTGTTCGATTGGCATACGAAGCAGTGAATGAGCTGAAAGCGTTCGTTCAGCCCTTTAAACCCATTTGTTCTACTCCTCTTCTTAGGCGACTTTTAGAGAGAAAACAATGGGTCATCTCTAATAGGCTTCTCTCTAAACACAGCAAAATCTCAGCGAGCCTATGTAGATAGGGCCCGGCCCCTTCCCTGATATGCCCGAGGTGTGCCATAGCACCCCAAGATACCGACCACTTAATTCTTAATAATACTTTAATTCCGGGTGGTTTTCGAGCTATTTTCGAGTAAGGCAGTGAATTTTTCGATTGGTTGGAGCAAGTCGGTATCGACGTGTAACCATACGAACTACTGCTAGTGAATCAGATTGCCGGAAACGCAGAGCTTTTTCAGATTCTATGGAATGTACTAGTTAGCAATTTTTGCCAAAAAGTCTGGTCTCAAACGTCTCATTTGTAACGTATCCCAGGTCAACAGCGTATTGTGCAATCTGTCGCTCAAATCGTAATGCTGCCACGTCAGTTCTTTTCCATAAACAATACCCCACCCGATATACTTTTACGTGTAGGGTACAGTTGAGCGAATCAGGTTGCAGCAAACTTAGTAATTTGCAGGTTCTTGGACGATGCATTGGTAATTAATTCTGCTCGAGACGTGAAAGAGTCAAACAATTAGTTGAGTACACATCCCAGGTCAGAGTCGCGTTTTACAACCATTCGCTCCAAACACAATGCAACACGTCTGTTGTTTGCCCCATTAAATATTCCACAGGGTAAGGTTGAGTTGACCAGCTGCAGGAAACGCTTATCAAACTTTATGAAGAAAGGTAGGGAAAAGTTTGCTTTTGAAAGCGCTTATTAATTACTTATCCCAGGTCCGTGTCGCGTTTTGCAATCGGTCACTCCGATGGTAATGCTGCCACGTTAGTTCTTTTAGTAAACAATGCATCATTAAGTATCCATTGGAGGTAAAGTGATCTAAGCCCTTGTGGATACTTCCTTTTTCTCTCGCTTGTATAAAACGCCTTTGTTTCTCGCCTTATCGCATATAATATCTTTTTAGGTGGATAGAAGGGCGAATATCTTGGTAAGCATTCAGTAAATTACCGTTCTTTGTTTCCCTCTCGGAGTTGTAGTGGCAGCCAAATTCAGATTTTAAAGCGAAGTACGCATGTGGCATCAATGATTGTTTTATCCATAAAATGCCATTCATCGTTTATTGTTTGTGTGTAGACTGAAACGTGGGCGTCAGCGCACAGTTAGCAATGACCCTTTTCTACGAACGTGCTATCTTTGGTGATGAAGCACGTCCAACGCGCCTTGGGCCGCCGCTTGGTAGTCTAGATTAACGGGTGTTCTCCATGGCTGCCGTAAATACCCGTTTTTTATTTAGACCATTGGGCAGTGCAAATCGGCAGGCGTTCTCGGTGGCTGCTTTAATTATCCGTTGTTTCTTGTTTAGGCCGTTTGGCGGTCCAGATTGACTGGCGTTGTTCGTGGCTGCTCTAATTATTCGTTGTTTTTTGTTCAGGCCGTTTGGCGGTCCAGATTGACTGACGCTCCCCATGGCTGCTGATTATTATTTGTTGTTTACCGAAGTCACTTGGGCGTTCCAGATTGACTGGCGTTGTTCGTGGCTGCTCTAATTATTCGTTGCTTTTTTATCTAGGCCATTTGAGTAGTCTAGATTGACTGTTGTTTTCAGTAGGTGCTCGAACTTTCTGTTATTTTTATTTAGGCCGTTTGGCGGTATTTATTATAATTTAACGTCAATATTAGGCGCACTTTTCTCCACACTTGATGTACCTAAATAAAATAGACTTTGTCTGTTTCTGACAGAAAGGTACCCCATTAGGTGCTAACTGTGTCGGTCCAGTGTTACATTTTTTTTTATTTTACAAAGGTGTACCCCTTTCCACGAAAAATTTATTTCCCTTTCTGTGAGGAATAAGCTTTTTTCTGCGATAACAATTTACCGTTCTAGGTGACAAACTTTTCCCTTTTTCTGTGACAAACATGTGCTCTTTAATACTTCTTTAGTTGCCCCAAGTTTATGGCTATTGATTGCTTTCTGACACCGAAAGTTCCGTTTTTACGGGGTGTTTTCCTACAGGGGTGTCCCTTTTCGGTGACGAATGTTTACCCTTTAGAGCTGCTGTGCTTATCCATATTTCCTGGGCATTAATTGTCTTCTGACAAAAAATGTTAGCGTTTACCATGGGGTGCTTTTTGAGAGAATTGTACCACAGGTTCTTTCTTCTCGTTTAATGTTTGCCTGACTGCAAACACCTTGGACATAAAAAATATAAAAATACACTTAATCGACCTGAAAATGAGAGAGACTCGGCAAGGCAATTGATTTATGAAAGGGGCATCCATTTATGTTGTTACCTTACTTTTGCGTCTTTCTCCTAATAGCAGGGAGGTTTGCAAGTCACGAAACTCCTCCTCTTCAAAGTCAACAGTGGGTTTCAAATGGGGTTTAGCGGGTCCGTAGCCAGTGGGCATTAGGGGACACCCCTTTTGATTGATATTTGCTATCCCTTGTTAAATTGAAGGCAAAGAGGTCCTGATTAAAATTTATCATCATCAATTTGTTAATTGTGTCGTTTACCATAAAAGCTATCTTTCAGTATCAATGTTCTCGTACAATATCATAAGTGCCTGAATATATAATCTTCTAATAAAGTTAATAATCTATAGATAGTATAATTTTAATTCCCAATAAATAATTACACTCCCCCTTCCCCTGATAGCTCATTACCCCTTCCCTGGTAGCTCACTCCCCTTACCTGATTGGCGTGGCTGGCTACGATCCGGGGGTTGAGTCCGAAACTGTATCTTGTTTACTGGAGAAGTAGATCTGCGATATTTGTAAAGAGCAAGTTATGTGAGACGGTGTACGTACAGGAGATAGAGTATTGAATGTTGTGACTGCGATTACAGGGTTATGACCGACTAGTACCACTGGTTTTGACTGCGTATATTAACAGAAACAGCTACAATGAAGCCTGCATACACTGGTTGCTTAGATGAACTCGTGCCAAACAATACAATGGTTAGGATAAACTGTTTAACAGGCACAGTATTGGGTTACCCTGAGAACCAATTGTGGTTAGTTTCGTTTGATCACGAAGATTTGTCAAGCGGTTATATTCAGGAAGAAGTTTCAACGAGAATAATGAGAAGTGTGCTTTTATTATTACACATGCAAAGTGAAATGTGAGGCTAGTAATCGAAGAATAATCGATTAGGATTAATCGATGTCACGTAGTCTTATATATTTAATCGTACGAGGCGTGGTAGCTGCTTATCTGTTTATAGGCAAAATACTTGGAATCCCGCGGTGACGTATCTTTTATTTCGCTAGTATTTTCTTCAGTTAAAAATATAGCCGGGCCGTTGCCTGGGGCGTTTCATATCAGTTGCCCCCAACTTTTGATTGTAGCAGGTATTCTTTTGGTGTGGCCTACAGCTTTACGCTTTCCTTCTGGATCTGTTCTAAAGCTGACATGCTGTATGTAAGCTTTTACGAAATTGAAGCTCCAAAGGTGAACGTTTTGACAATGGTATGTTCTGCGCAGGCGCAAAAGAATTAGATGAAACGTTACGTAATCCCAGAAATAGATCGTTGAAGCTGTCACTTGGGTGGCTTTATGATTTTGTGGGTATGGGAAAACTTTACGTTCAATTTGACTTTTTTCCTGACCAATGTGGATAGTGAAGGATCCATGTCGTACTAAATGAATAAGCAATACAAGCAGTCCAGAAAGCTCATAATGCATTGAAGATAATACATATACCGTCAGGTTTTAGGGCGTTCAATGACCCCCATGTCTGTTAACCCCATTACATCCGTCTTTTGGCCATGCCTGAACAGAAAATCTTCTGCCACTGCTGAAATATTTTCTGCAATAATCGTAAAATGCAATGATCCCGCTTTTGCTTTTGGATGTTGCTTCGTCTTCAGCGACGGGGGAAGGTAAGGCGGATTAGGGGGGCCAAGTAGACTGGGTTCAAACTTATTTTTTCACATTCCACTAAGTTGCCTTTGGTCATTGTGTGGAAAGTGGTGTTTCGTGACGATATGCATATCTTGCTGTGAATGTGACACAATGTCTGTCGCTATCAATTTCAATTTTGATAAAGCTGAAAAGTGGTCACGGAAAAAATTGAGTTTGGCAAATTTTGGGGGGCATGGCCCCCTCTTCCCCCTGTTCCCCCATCCGTGGTCTTTGTTAACTTCTTATCGCTGCAGTGAATATTTTGCAAGATTGAAGGAAAAAAGACATACGTGGCAGCTTAATGTTCAGAAACGTAGCGTCGTCAGTAGTATACACCACCCACTGTAACGTAGCAAACTGCTTTGAATTTTTTACCTGGATCCATGGTAGCCTGTGTTTGTATAACCGGTTCCCCGGTGTTATTTCGATGGTATTTTATTCTCTTTGTTGTGATTGCTTGCATATCCCTCAAAGATCTCCCTCAGTCCTTCTCCTTATCGACATTGCACTAAGTGGACATAGAGTACTAGTGTGACATCACGATTTAACGAACGTAAGAAGTTTGGTAATATTTGCACTCATTGCCTTTTTCTCGTTGGCATAGACAACATGTCCAAATGTGAGAAAGATTTCATGAGCAATCGTTGAGATACGCTCTTCCAAGCCTTGTTATTTGAACCCAGTTCATGATTTAATGAAATGAGCAAAATTAACAGAGTTTCCTTAAGGCAGTTTGCATTTTCAAACGACCGTTTCTGGCGGTTGGAATGAGATTTTGATACTATATTTAGTATACGGGCATTTTGTGGCATGTTTAACATTTGATCTAGTTAGATTTAGGATTCCTTGGAAAAGTGGCTTTGTGACGTAATTGCTTTAGTACTCCATTGTTGCACGTTGTATAAGCGACTAAACCCAAAGCCAGAAGGGGCTTGGTTACATGGTGGCATCGACATGCTGAACGCAGTATTTTCTACAAGATGCTGATCATATTCTACAGCTTTATAGCAATCACATATCAAATACTTCCTTCCACCAAATATACCTGAAAGTTGGTTTAATCTATCAAAAATCTTACACATCTTTGCGTGATACCTCCAGTAGTGTAGGCACTTGACAGCAATATTTAGAAAACACTGTATTAAGCGTGCTGTTGCCACCACGTAACTAAGGTATGTCCATTATGTCCTAACGAGCGTTTGCAGTTTAGTCGCGTATTGTGCAATCCAATGCCATCTCTTTAAATTTCTCTGTTTCCCAGTTTACAAATGAAACTTTAGTAGATCTCTGTATTACCGTAAAGATCAGGTTCCTCCGTAATCGACGTTTCTCAGGTCGACTCCTTTTTATTCGCTACGATTTGGCGGCTAGGCATCATGCTAAAGTATGGTAGCCTCGTATTGATGTATTACGTAATCGTACCGGGAAGGTGTTTTGAGACCGACTTGGCGCTACCGACCAAAAGTTTCAGGTCGCCAGTGTACGAGATGCCGCGTCAAATTAAACTCTTACTATGGATTATTTTAAATCAGTTACATTATAGTTAGTCAGCGGGATTGATGGCTCCAGTTAGATTTTAGGACAACAAAGTAGTACTTGTGTCGAGTGGATCGAGGTTTTATATTGGACATTGTGATCTCAGATGGCTAATCTTGTTCGTTGTGAAATTTTAGCAGCTTGTAACTGAGGACGGTTATCAGATTTACTTTGAGTTCTGTGACTAGTCTTTGTTGTGGCAAGACTTGAGAATAACAACATTTGGAGCTGTCATTAAGATACCGTTAAACCAGAGGGCATAAATCGAGTTTGCGGGCCAACAAAAGACTTGATTTATGTAGCTATATACATATGTGCGAATTTACGAAGAGTTTAACCGTTCTCGTAGGACGCTGTTTGTCTTTGGGTCTAATTACTAGTGCTGTCAATCTGCGATTAGTTTACTAGTCAACTAGTCGATCAAAGTAGTCGACTGGTCGACTAGTCATGACCTCATCTAATAGTCGACTACCTATTAAGTCGCCGAACTAGTTATGACCTCGTCGAATAGTCGACTACCTATTAAGTCGTCGAACTAGTTATGACCTTGTCGAATAGTCGACTACCTATTAAGTTGTCGACTAGTCGTGGACAGCCCTACTAATTACTTTGTATTGCCGGACTTTGGCTTGTATGAACCTGGGAGGGTCCAAGAATATTCGCGCAAATAGTTGAAGAAGTTTCCACAGTAAATGCAAGAGGTCAAAAGCTATATTTCTTTTAAACTTTGTACTTTTAAGACGGTCATAAATATGTACATACAATTTAATATAATTATTTGTTTAGGTCGGTAACACATGTTTCATGCTTAGAGAAATTTAAAATGAGTCTACGCAGGAATTCGCAAACTTTTAATACCATCCCATTTTTGTTGTACGTTCGGAAAACGCTTTCGTTTATTGGTTTCAGTTGTAGCTTAAGTGGTTTAATATATGTTCAATACTGTCTTCTAAACACAGCATAAAATTGTCATGGAAAAAACGTGGCCTTACAGGTTAATGTTCTTTTGCGAACGGATATCACCATGAATGTATCGTCGATCCTCAAGGAGTATTCGCTGGTTAAAGAACGATATTACTGTCTCGTATAATTTACGATTTGATGCATGAGTTAAAAACTGGTCTGTCTTATAGAAGTTTTCCATTTGTAAAGTATGATTGTTTTGGATTTTTTCTCGCAGGGACCTCCGGGGCCGCCATGGCCACCCGACAATGTGCGGAAAGTGCACGCCCCAGTTCAAGTCCCCGTTCCAGTAGCACAGAATATTGCTTCAACCCGAGGACAAATATACACCGTTACATACTCACAAACCCCCGGCGGGCCTTCTGTTCATCCACAGGGGCCTCTGCCACAAACATCTCCCACTCATCGACCGTCAGGATCACCGCCGCAAGCCCCGTCTCGGTACCAATTTACGAGAAGGGACCTTGATCGCTGTTTGTATGGGAAACAGGAAATCGCTGTTGTGCAGATTGATGGGCCAAAGAAGGAAGATGCCAATCCTGAAGACAAAGGAAAACCAGCAAAATGTAGGTGCATACCGTATTACAATGATATGACATTTTGTTAAACTAATTTATTAAAGAATCATATTACATTTGTGGGTCGGCTGCACGACGTGCAACCATTAAAGGTGTCCAAATAACACCACAAATGGCACTTTTAAAGTGTCAGTAGAGTTTACGGTTTTATCATAGCGATAATTCTGTGGTTCAATAGTGCAGCAATAGTATTGGTCTAGTTGCAACTCTAGCGTAAACCCAGCTTCCAAAGTTTACGAATATGTTCTTTACTTACTTTTTGTGTTGTTATATACAGCAGCACACTTCTTTCCCTACCGACCTGCTTCCTGAGTTTACTGCTGTATGGTCTCTCTTTGGCACAGCATTAGGCACTAACAATGTACTGGGAACTATTGACTGCATCATTAGAGGCTTTATTTTAGGTCGGGGCCAACCATGAGAAACACTGTTGCTAGATTGAGCGACAAATCGCCCTTTATGCGAATTGTAAACTGAAGTAGCGACCAAAGTCTAATGTTGGCGACTAAAAATCTGTTGTTGGCGACTTGCAAGATGGCAAAAAACACTTTAAAAGCACACCAAATCTTGCCTCCTAGCTTTGAAAATGCGCTGTATCCATACAGAAACTTATCTTTGTAATGTCACCACCAGGTAAATCCGTGTTTGGGCGCCCTGTTGGCTATTTTTTGCATAAATTGAGCGAGAAGGCGCCTGCACAATCTGCCATGAAAGCCAATAGATAGAACCGCAAGGATATTGTTTACTATTGTCAGGCTCCTGTACTTGCGCTTTCGCAAGAATGTGGGAATATGGAAGGCGACATTCGAAGGCAATGAATGCGTCGGTATTCAATTCCCAATGAAGCTTTTCTCAACCAAGATTAATCCATTTAGATATCAACAACAACTCCTTTAATACCTTGGCTCCAAATGCTGCATAGAATTTGGGTCAATATGTCAATAATACTTTATGCCATATGCTTGTTCCCCACTTACGCTTATAGTACTGAATGGAAGTGATTCGAAAGGCTAAGTTGAAATCAGAGTGTATTACGTGCCCTATAACATGTCCATATTGGGATACCTCTGCTTTCTAGGACACAAAAGAGTGCGATAATTTTATTGTGTAACGTACTACTGCTGCTAAAGTTTCTCAAATGTGTGCGTGGTCAGTCAAGCCTTTGATCTGGGAGTTTTCATGTTTATCGGTTTTCAGAACCGGATTACTAGTTTTATATTTTGCTCACAAGCTGTACATGGCTTAATTAACAGCTTTCAAATTATTGATAATTAGTAGAGTATGTAGGATTTGAGAACAAATACTTTGGAGTTTGATATTTTCTCTTCTTTTTATATTAGTCTGCTGTACTTATCTTGGATCGCATGAGTGTTGCCATCTGGCAACAGGTGGATCCCCAGATAATTTTTTGTGTGAATAACCCGGGACAAAATAGTACACCTGCCAAAACCGACGGTCACATTTGTTTGAGTGTTAGAGTAGGGGTGGGGTCAGTCTGGTGTTCGTTGAGAATTTTTTCTGCTCAAAGGCTCTCTGATGTGCTTTTGTGTGCTGTGTGTTGCAGTAGGGGTGGGGTCAAACTGGTGTTTGTTGAGAATTTTTTCTGCCCAAAGGCTCTCTGATGTGCTTTTGTGTACTGTGTGTTGCAGTAGAGGTGGGGTCAAACTAGTGTTCGTTGAGAATTTTTTCTACCCAAAGGCTCTCTGATGTGCTTTTGTGTACTGTGTGTTGCAGTAGGGGTGGGGTCAAACTGGTGTTTGTTGAGAATTTTTTCTGCCCAAAGGCTCTCTGATGTGCTTTTGTGTACTGTGTGTTGCAGTAGGGGTGGGGTCAAACTGGTGTTCGTTGAGAATTTTTCTGCCCAAAGGCTCTCTGTTGTGCTTTTGTGTACTGTCAAGTTTGACAAAGATGTAAAGAGAGATAACTCTTGCCTAGTGTTGTTTGCCTTGCGTGGGGGCGTAGTGGCCATCCCCCCTCTCCAGACCCTGGAAAATCCTTCGCAACCTGGGGAAAATTACTGAAGAAATCCTCCGAATCCCCTGTAAGATTTATTTACTCATGGACAAATTTCAAAATTCTTAGCAAAAAAGTAAGAATTAAGACCTCCATTGCATGAAAGATCATGCTTGCATAGTTAACACTGTACGAGATAGAAATATTTAGATGTAGTTTCCACCGTCTTTCTTGTTGTTCTGGCTCTCTTTTGGGCGACTATTGGCGATATGTTAGGCGTTTTGTATGCAATCAAAGAATGGAATGTTCAATTTTTGTGCCCAAGCACTACGCTGGGTGAAAATCTTGATTCAGTGCCCCCTCTCTAATTTATCTTATAATAAGCAAGGAGATAATTGACTCGGTCCTAATCCAAAAGAGATTATAGGCTGGTGCATAAGGTGAAAAATGGATATAGCTAGGGACATTTCTCGTTTTTCAGTTCTTGCCGCGGTTTTTATGGAGTTTGGCAGATACGGACGGCTATTAATAACCATTGTTGTGGAAAAAAGGAGACGGGAGACGTGTGTGGCCCATATGTAGTTAGGCTTAAACGAAAGTACGAGGCAAATTGAACCAAGTGCAGCACTTTGTTTGAACTGTAACAAGTTTGTGTGCAATCAAAGAATGGAATGTTGAGTTTTGGCGACCAAGCACTATGTTGGGTGGAAATCTTGATACAGTTTAGCCCTCTGTAATCAATATTTTAAGAAGCAAAAATACTTCACTCAGCCCTAATAGAAAAGAGTATAGATTAGCAAAGAAGTTGGAAGGTACTTGGATATGGACATAAAGGGGCAGACATCTTTTCCGACTTACTGTTCGTTTTCATTGGTTTTGTGAGAAATAGACAGCTTGGAGTAACAGATGCTTGGTAGTAAGTCAGGAGATGGGAGACGTGTATGACATATTCATTGAATCTAAGGATTGAAGTAAGAGGCAGTGTGAGCAAATTACGAACTGAGAGATTTCCGTACTTTGCAAATACTTTATTGAATATTTGGGATGCATGTTAGCTTATTTACGTTATTCAGAGTTAAGAAATTAAAAACCGCCTCAAGGGCATTAAATTTCAACATTACGTTCGCTGTATTTTATATCGTATTTGATTTTCTTGTTCTAGTTTTTCACTAGTATCTTTTTCTTCTTTTTTTTCTTCTTGATAATAATAATTTTAAAGCTCAATGCTTTTATTGGAAATCTTCATAATACGATTACATTTCCCGCTGTTTTCTCCCGATATGGGACTGCAAGATTCGATATACAGGAGTGTAATCTGTATATTTCCAAAAATAATGATGATAATATCAATGAATAAACACAAATACAAAAAAACCCAAAACAACAACAATGAAAACCAAAAAGAGAAAAAAGTTAATTACATGAAAAGTAATAGCACCGGAGAAGTCCAGTCTTTGTTGCGCCTATTAAAGATATAATAACATGTTCTTATGGCTACTTCCAAATACTTCATCATAAGAGTGTTTACATCTGTCTAAATGTTTAACAAATTTAATAAAATCGAATAAATCCTAAATCCGAAATTTTAAGAGTAACTAATTTTAAATGTACAGTGTGCTCAATTAATAATAAAATAATAATAATAATAATTTTTTAAAACTCAATGCCTTTATTGGTGAGCCCTTTACAAAAAACATTTCCCACTGTTGTCACCTGGCGTAGTACATGGGACAGCAGGATTGATATACAGGAGTGTCTAGTTCGATGAAATTTAGAACTAATGATAACGATGATAAAATAAAAATAATAATAATTTAAGCTCAATGCCTTTATTGCTCATCTTCATTATACAATAACATTTCCCGCTGTTTTCTCCTGTCATGGTACATGGGACAGCAGGATTGATATACAGGAGTGTTTAATTACGAACACAATAGCAGCACTAAAAAAACCGAAGGAAAAAAAAAAAAATTAAAACTCAATGCCTCTATTGGTAATAATAATAATATTATAATTGGTAATAATGATAACAATAATAACAATAATAATTTTTTAAGCTTTAATTTACTGTTGTCTTTAGTAGGATTAATTCTCAGTAATCGCTCACAAAAAGGGCACTGAAATGGGTATGGTATATACCTCTTACCACAATAAGAGGTCCGTATTAGGCCATTCCTTATTCCAGTTTCAAAAAATTTAAACTGTGGATCTTATTGTACAAATGAGAATTTTTGAAAGAGACAACCTGTTTAAGGAACATTCAAATCACTTATAATTGACAGAAATGATCAGCTTTCGATTGCTATTCCACCGATCGCACTAAAACTTAAATTGATAAATTTTGCTATAATATAATTAAAGTAGTAATAACTATATATAGGAGCGCTCCGCTGGCTCTTCATCTTCCTTAATGAATATCTTCTGCTGCTGCTTCTTGTTCTTCTCGATGCTTCCATGATCATTATAACCAGCCTCGCCTGCGTATTTGTATGGTCTAGGTCCCTATTTCATTACCACGGACACATCCAATGCTTGTATATATAGCCACTAAATATCTTCTGTCATGAAATCATTTTACGATTCATGCTAATTTTCAACCCTTTCTATAACAGGGTGCGATATATGTCAAGAAATTCGATTCGGAGAATGTCCAACGCATGGTCCATTGCCGTCAATGCGACCAACTATGACCCTGACTGGGCCGAAGACATACGCAATATCAACCTTTCCTGAAGAAGTCGGACTTTGCCGCTCAAGCATCTTCTTTGCAGGATATGGTGTTTTTGCACGACATTTTATTCCTTTGGGGACATGGATTGGTCCTTACGAAGGGAAAAAAGTTTCAGTAGATGAAGCGATAAGGCTGATGCAACACGATACGCCATTTATGTGGGAGGTGTGTTATTTTTGTTTTTCCGATTAGTTTATGTGACTTATGTCAAATCACTCTTTGGAAAGACGTTATCAAGCAGGGTGTTGTTCTTACTAGTTACAATAGGTGCAAAACGTCTGCTTTTCAGTAAATTAGACAATAACTCCATCATACTTGGGGATGAATTAGGGGAAGGAGGGGGAATCTTCCGGTTTTTGGAGCTTAGATTTTTCATCTTTTATTTTAAATATAACGAGAAGAGCTCTCCAATGCCAAACAGCTTTATGTTCCCCTTCACTAGTACATCTATACTGTAATATGTTTTTTTAATTAATTTTAACACGGCCTCAGTGTGGTTAACGCTCTGATCACAGCCTCAATTATGCTTGTCGGCGTTACGCTGCTAAAAAAGGTGTATTCTTTAAAGTACATTCATTATTCTAAAGGGGTGTCCAACAGTTTTTGTTCGATTAACTGATACTGTATTGGGTCTTGCTACTTCAAACGCAATAATTTACAGTATAATGAAGTGAAGTACACTGTTTACGCTATTTATGGTTACATGTGGCCCAAATATAGCCCCATGGAAGAACGTTTCTACGCCGTTTATTGCTATGCGTCCAAATTTAGCCTCACGGAAGAGCGTTTTACGGCGTTGATTGCTCTGCATCCATATATGGCCAAATGGAATAGCGTTTTGACGCCGTTTATTGCAATGCATCCAAATGTGACGAGATGGAATGGCGCTTTTACGCCGTTTATTGCAATGCATCCAAATATGTTGAGATGGAATGACGCTTTTATGCCTTTTATTTCTGTCCCTCCAAACATGGCCAAATGGAATAGCGTTTTTACGCCGTTTATTGCTATGCGTACAAATATGGCCCGTGGGATAGCGTATTATGCCATTTATGACTAGCATACAAATTTAGGCAAATAGTAGAGTATGTTTTTTTTCTGAAGGCGTGTTGTAACGAATGTGATATAGTTGCGAAAACCGTAAAAATGTAAATGTTAGTATAACCTTAATTTGTCTTGAGTGCTGAATTACAATAACCTCTCCCCTCTTTGTTATACATTTGACCGCGTTTACTGCATCTTACCTTTTCAGATTTACGAAAACGGACGACTTAGCCATTTCCTTAACGCGGGTGATGAGAATTATTCCAGTTGGATGCGATTTATTCAATGTGCACGTCATAAAGGCGAGCAGAACTTGTATGTATTTCAATATTATGGAAGTATCTACTATCGAGCATTTAAAGATATTCCAGTTGGGACTGAGTTGCTGGTATGGTACGATGAAAAATACCCACAATACCTTGGTGTACCACTCGAGATTAAAGACATGTCTAGCTGCACAGTAGAAAGTGAGTGAGTATTGCTTTACATGTACTTTTAAAATCTTTTCACTTGTGATGGAGTGACTGTGTGAATGATGATTAATAGGTTCGTTTATGTTTTTGATAACTTGAGAATCAAACATGTGCGAAGCTACCTAAGATGACGTCATAGAAATATGACCCACATTTAAACAGTTTTGATGCCGAAAATGTTCATCCGAGGGTAAAAGCGAAACTATAAGTGTTTACAGGTTATAACAAGTGTAGTTAAAAGTCTGCTGAGAAATGCCAGTTTTCGTGCCTCGTGATATTCCGCAAATCGTTATGTTTTCCAAAAGGGGGAGAGGAGGCACTAGGACGAGGAGCAAAAGGAAATGTTCTTGCGGCAAAGGATGACCCCGGTGATTTGTACACTGAATACGTGAAGTTGTTCTGGGCAAAATTCTGGGCAAAATTTTGCTCTCTACATTCGCAGCCTTGACGAGAAATCATCCTGAATGACCTTTACAGCAGATCTGTTTGGTTCATGATGACATGAATCTGGTTCGCATTTTGACCGTAATGAGTTGTAGCCGGTCGCAAAGAGTTGCAAACGGTGTCCAACTGAGATTTCCGAAGTATTTAAGGTAAATAATACTGATGAACAGCTCAAGACAGAAAGACTTGGCATGACCTGGGAGAGGCCTTCGCTCAGCAATGGGCTCTGACATATCCTTCATCAGCTTTATGATACTAACGTCGAACATGTCAACATTATCTGGAACTCCAACAGGAGTGTTCGTAAACTTGGTCGAGTTGTTTGACGTGTATAGCAATTTATCACAATGAGATTCTTGCAACTGATTACAGAAATGAAGGTGTGTCGATCTCCGAGATGAAATAACGATAGTTTCACATACGATTGCAAAGCGTCACAACAGTTTTCCCCGCTCTTTATGACTCATTTTTAACCTAGACCCTAGTTACATGGAATTTTAAGGACTACCTATTTCCTATTTATATGTACTTTGTCACGTCTTTGATTAGGTTCTAAAACTTGTCAAGCCCCGAGAGGCAATCATATTTTACAACGAGTAACAGAGCCCAGCATTTAACGCGTAGAAAGGCATTTCCTTAACGCTGCAGATTTACTTTGTTATTTAGCTGTCGTTGTTTCAAATGCCCGGCGTATAGTCGTGTTTGGCCATAAAAGTTACAATGTCGCCGGTAGCAGAGTTGTTTTTTAAATATTTTACTTTGAATATAGGCCGCTCAACGTATTTGCGGTGCTATAGTCATATATGAGGATGTACCTCATTTCACGTAGTATTATTGGAAAGTTGGCGTAACAAATAAATCGTATTAGATGTGTTTCGCCAAAACCCTCGAATATGCAATCTGACGTATTGATCCAACACGTAACGGTAGATTCTATAGTGGTATCCAAACAGGGCATGCTCATTCTTATGTACTTCCTCTCAATTCCAACCAGCGTACCCCTTCCTACCTACTTTCCTTCCAACAACGTCCTAGCCTATTTATGTTCCTACCTACCTACCTTCCTCTCTGCCCTCTTTCCAGCCTACTTACTTCCTTGCCTGTCTACTTTCCTGTCTGTCCCATCTGCGTATGATCCGGTCTGTCCCATCTGCGTACTTTCCTGTCTGCCTACCAGCTTGTTTGCCCGTCTCACTGCCTACGTACGTTCCTGTCTGACTGCTTGACTGTTTGTCGACTTACTTTTTAAAGAATTTTAGTGGTTACACTTTTATGGACTTTTCGTAAAACATCTTGATGGTTTTGGTGACTTTCTGAGATTTTTATTGTGGATTTATGCATTAGTAACCTGACAGCACTGGATTTGATGTCTTATGGCACTGCAGTTTTATCACAGCAGTGCTTGCGCATTTGTGGTTTCCTACATTTTTTCCTCGCATTTTTAGGCATCCAAACGCCAACAGAGGTTTCAAACCGATTGACTGATGAAAAAGCTGGATCCCAAATATTACTTACTAATGACAATAGTTATAAGAAAGAACTTTGAGATGAAATTTCAGACATGGTCATGAATGGGTTAAGATTATTTGGCTTTATTTTGAGACTAATTCAAAGTATGTACGACATTATTTTGAGTTATTTGCTCCTCAGAAACAACAGCGAGTAATATTATATCTTCTGAAAGTCCAAGCGATATTATTGTTTCTGAGGCCGAAGCACAAGAAGATTGAGCACCAGATGGTTCCTTGGCACTTATGTTCATCAGCTCTCCTACAAACCGAGTCCTTTGGTAGCCATGTGGTCCCCGCTGAGTCACTCTTTTAATTTTTAGTAGCTAAATCTACTGATTGACACTTTTGACGGTAGTATCATGATTAGGCCTCTGTTTGCGTAGGTTTTATTCACGAAGTTATAAAAAAGTGCTATAGATTGGGAGATGCACAATATTTCAGTCATTGGAAGAGAATTCCAAGGCCAAGCATAGTCACCTTGTCGACACTGCTTTAATTAAGTTGATAATGAAGATCCAGATGAAAATCTTCTGTGATCCATTTAGGAAGGTCCATTCTGATGGTGTACTTCGTCAGAACACTCCATCGAGACGGTATAAGCAGGCACAACAATTATCTTCTCCAACGAATAAAAAGTCGAATCAACAGTGTCATCTTAGCAAAACATGAAACTTGAGTGAACTGACGATTGTTCTAATTGTAATTTTGTACTTACAGTTACAATGCGCAGCGTTAGATTATAAAGCAAGCAAAACTTTGTATTTAAAAAGACGGTTGCATACGCATTTCTGTTTTAAAAAACACCCTGAGTCAATGTTCCTTCGTTGAGTTGCCTGAGCTCACGGACAGGTTGCCTAACTGGAGCTACCGTCTTACCTACCCATGAAAAACGTATTCAATATGAGGCCTCACTTGGAAGTGAGCCTCCAGCCTAAAACTCCGTGAAATGTATACATCAGTTCAATAGGGCAACTGATGAATTAGTCTTGGGGGAACCTATTGCTTCTCTGTGGGACATAATGGCACTTTACAGCCCTGCAGGCAATAACTTTATAACTGGTCTGGTCGTTCCCCCTATAAATAGACAGCAATCCTGGGTGAGACATCTACATCAGTGATTAGAACCGCCTTTATGCCAATAGCTCATATTTTTGGTTTTTGCATGTATGGTCCTGTATTAGATACAACATTGAATATTGATCTTCCGGTACAGTAGAACTCTCTCTTAATTATGGTCTTAACTTAATTGTCAATTAGAAGGAACATATTCCCCAATTCCCCAATAATTGAAAAAGTATTTGGATTGATAATTTCCTTGGATAAAGAAAATTTGAGAATTTGAGAATGATGAATAGCCATTTTTTAAAATAAATTCTTTATGGTGACGGAAGAGTTAAAATATATCAGGGACTGTGTTTTACGACACATGTCTTTGATTTCTTGGCAATTTGGAACGGTAGTTTTGTTAGAAAATATCACTAGAGAAATAGAAAAGCATGTCACCACTGGGGATCGAACCTGTGACCCACGCTTTCGCGGCGTGCGCTCTACCAACTGAGCTAGGTGACCTCCGCTGTTAACAAACTTGTTTATTTCTCTAGTCGCCACATTAGCTCCCAGGAACAGTAGTTAACCGGTGCTATATTTTTTAAAAGAATATACGATCTCATTATTTGATGTCCCGGCATGCTATACATTTTACAGGCTTGTGCATACATTTGCTTTAGTGTCACCCCCTTTCAGATTTAATATTGAATAGTTCAATGTTCTAAATTAGTTGCTTCCCTGGCTAATGTGTTTCGTCTGCTTTAATCAACTATTTGACCCATACCTGTACCAAGGCGGTTGCTACCACTCGGGAACATAGTAGACGAGGAGGATTGAGAGATTAAGTGGCATCCACATTTCTAAGAACTTTAGAACGCCCGAATTAAAACCTTTCTACCAAATATTGCATCCAAGGATTGAAATGAAGCATTGTCAGGTAGAAGATTCTTATTAGAGACATCAACAGCCATCATAAGTAACATCTATCAAGCTCATCTTTTGCAGATACACATTCAATGACTTTGGTTTCTTACGAAAAAATACTCGTATGATCAGTCATTTAAATCGTTAATCAACTGGAAGAAACTGTCCAGGTTGCTTTTTAACGCTTTATAGCAGTAGCCTCGCGTTGATCTGATTGGCGGGAAGGAAAGTTAACCTCGTTCCAGTGCTATTTGAAGAACCTGCTGATAGTTGTTAAGTTATGCCCATTAAGTATTCTCGGTTGTCGCTATATGTCATTGTGTTTTCTGCGTTTTCATTGGTTAGTAATAGCTGACCAAATGGTAGACAAGTGCTAAGGATTCTTTACTGTTCGTTCCTGAAAGTGATAACGAGACAGTACAGAGCAGAAGTGCGATGATGGCCGACCAAAGATAGCAGATGTTTCATTCATTTAGCATTAAAAATGTCGTTAGGGGTTCTTTTAAAAAGTGCCACAAATTTAAGAGGAAGATATGACAGGATTGCAAGAATCACTTTCCGAGGTAAGAGGAGTCTGTTTTAAGTATGAAAGTATTATAAAATCTTTTATTAGTAGCATTATGGTAAACTTTGATTTTGGGTCGTTGTACCTCTGATGGTGTCTAGATTCTTACTCTACGATAGTAAAGTACTTTATTTTCTCGGTTACTTGGATCGATAGGAAAAGATCCTTTTATAATTTGCCATGCAGGGTAATGTAGTATGTTGTTAAATGACAAATATTTATATTAGAAGATGACATGCTCTGCTTATAGCTGAGGTCTTTCAGAGTAAATTGAAAATTAGAAAATTTAGTTAGATATATCCGTCGACTGGTTTTAAGAACAGAGATATCTTTACTGGCAACGAATAGTAAACTTTAGGTGAAAGATGTATCATTCGAGGATGGCATTCTCTAGGTCCTCCATAACGGGTTGATGACCTCGAAACATTTCACATACTTTAACAGGTTTTAAGAACAACGTAGTGTTTCTTAAAAATGATAATACGACTTTTACAGAGTAGTCATTGTGGAAGTACCTGCATTGTCTACGGCTTAATAATAACAAGCGAATTGTAGATGAACCAATCATCCTCAATATAGCATTTTAAAGTCAATGGCGGCCATCGAAGTTGGTTGTGGTCACTCTTCTGAAATGGTTGAAATCATCACTGTGCTTTACCTTTCATTGATGCAGTACTATTGATAGAGTTGATTATTTACAGAGAGCGTTTAAAGAAATGATGGCGACGGAAAGCTTGCTCATGGCTTTCATTAAATATTAATGAGTGGTGACTTGAAGCAGCTGACGAGAGAGCAAAACAATATCATTCATTTGACAACTAGCCGCCGCTCAAGGACACTTTTCTTCAAGGTACGGATTACTATTGTTGCTGGCACTTGTTTATTGTCAAAATGGCAAGGAAAATTGTCCAAGAAGTGAAAAAACTTTTTAATGAGTTTGAAAAGGATGAAATCGTCTCAGAATGCTTAATATAAGAGATGATTTATATGTTCTCTCCTAAACAAAAGATTAGACTTCATAATACTGTACTTGGTGTGCGTGAAAACGACTCAAAATTTAACCCAAAGCATATCTTTAAGAGTAGATAAACTAAAATGATTAAATGTCCTATTTCTAACATACACAAATAAAATGAAAATAATTCAGTAACTAAAGTATCACTGACTTACTTATAAAATATTATTTGTTTAAAACATTTCACTTTAAGTTATGGAAAACTTCCATCTTTGTTTTCTACTTTATCAAGAGGTTATTGAGGTACAATAAACATACAAAAACTTGATATGTTATTTATATGTGTGATAAATTAGGAAACCACTTTCAGTTTCCAAGCATGTACATGTTGGAACTTTAAGTAAGTAACTGCTATAGCAATCCATGAATTGTTTATGATATTTCATGAAAGAGATGATACACAATAGAGACCTACCATTTAACATAAACTTATTCAGCACGTAACTTGATGAATTTTTCCATTCTAACTCCTTCCCGTATTATTGTGAGCAAGTGTATGAATGCACGGATGAATGTATAAAAGTCTCGAAATCGTCACAGGGAATTACATGATTAAGGTCGTTCGTAGTTTCAACTAGAACTTACAATCTTACAATGAACAAATAGATACGTGTTGTCAGGGTACTTTTTTCATAGGACCAGCTGATTTCTCAGTCTCCATAACGCTCAACGTTTCTATAATTAAAACAAACTAAAGGAAACAGAAAGTTTTCTTTCATAAAAACTCTACTAATGCAGGGCTAGCGACGGTTGAATTGATAACAACACTAGTATTATCAGATCAAGTTTGATCTTTTCTCAGAACACGCGTATTGAAAAGTACCAGTTCGTGAGACGCAGTTTACTCCTGTTGTCAGTTTTAATTTGGTACGCGTTTAGTTAGAGCTTAAAAGTTTTCTCTAGTACATATTTCCCTTTTACTCTTTTAAACCAGGATGAGGTTTGAAAAATTTTATTAGAGACTCGTTCACTGTTGCTATTCATATGCAACACCTTAATTTTGGTTCCAACGAGAACTTTTTGTGTTCCTTTGACATCTGTAACTTGTTTACAAACGTAGAATTAAGATATGCGCCAATGTACTGTATAGACGTAATGTTGTCCCTCGGCAATTCCCTGAGGATGTTTTCATTGAATTGATGGCAGTTGCAACACGTTGTATTGATTTCAGCTTCAACAGTGAAATGTACAGACCACAGACAGGAGTAAGTACAATATGTCCCTTGGGTCCAGCATTGACTAATATCATCGCTGTTTTCCACTAACTTCGACTTTTTGAATCCTCCCAGAAGCCCAATATTTATTTTCGTTATGTTGTCGGTATATTTGCGATATTTGAAAGAGAGTTCGAATGTAACGAATTCCTCTGAAACCTAGACAGCTTACGCCAAGCGTTAAAATTTACCTTTTAGAAGGAACACAACAACTCGCTACCGTTCCTTGATATTTTAATCCAAAAAGAGCGTACTAAATTCGGTGACAGCGTGTATAGAAAGCCTACATTTTCCGGCCAGTGCATTTCCTGGAATTCGTTCTGCTCCAAAACAAGTAAGGTCAATCTAATCAAAACCTTAGTTCACCGCGAGATCATGATTTTCTCCGACAGCAAATTAGAATCTGAACTCAATTTTCTAAATCATTATCATTTAAATGGCTACCCTGTAGACGTCATTGACAGCATTACCAAATTAAAAGTTTCACAATTCTCTGAAGAAAAACGCTTCGGACCTAAAACACGTCCTGTATACTTAAACTACCATGGCATGGGGACGTTTCGCTTCGACTTGAAAACCAGATCGAAAAGACCATAGAGAAAAGTTTAGGCAGTCTCTCAATCAAAGAGCCCCTGATCAAATGTTTTGGCACCGTCGCTCCATGCGTAGTTTATACAAAAAAAGCATTATCAACCAACCACAAAGATCATGTACTTTCCTCAAACTCCAGCTCTGTAGTTTATCAATTTTCATGCCAGTGCGAGGTTGGCTATGTTGGCCGCACGACTTTGAGGTTGGTTTGACATCAACTCCTAAGAGGAAACAAACACCTCACGTTTCAACGACCAAAAACACAGTTAAGCAATGTGACTCTGCTACCATGCTATATGCAACACTTGCTTGAGAACCGAGACCGTGCCAAAATGTAGACGGACAATTTGCTTTCGACAGATCATACCTAACTGAAAGATAAACTACTGAACTTTAAGATCGAAAATGTTCATAAAACTATTGATAAATTCAAAAAAGCTTGGCACTAACTCAGGACTTTTCGTACACTACATGTTTCTAATTCTATTTTGAAAAACTATTGACATGCAACAGAGGTATAACTTTGAAGATTTTTCTCGGGTGATAATTACGCCCTGTGGTAGCAATTTTAAAGCTTATTTATCATCAAATGTAAAGGGCGTAATTGCTATGTAGACTCTCAAGAAATGATGAGCATCAAATACATACTGAAAAAGAGAGTAGCCTAAGAAAAGAGAATAGCCTCACAGTATATGACCCCCCCCCCCCCCCCCCCCCCCTTAATGCGGTGACCCAAGAAAGGCTCTCGGTTTTATTTTCTCATTTAATCAATCAAAGGAAGAGACGAAGAAGACCATGACAGAGATCCTAAATAACGGGGGGAGATCGAATAGATGTTGATGTAAGCGTAAGTTGTAAGCGTAAGTGTATTCAACTGTTGTTGAAGCGGTATGTTGTGGAAGTACGACAGCACAACAGTAAGTAATAGAGTAGGGCAATGGCGTTTACCCTCTACATTTGATTCAGATATCACATTTTCCTAAATGTTAACGAGTACGAGACTAAACGTTTAAAAAAGCTGTCATCCTAGTAAGTGACAAACTGAAAACGATTCATTTGAAGTTAGACACGGCTTGAAATAAAACAGTGCAAATTCGAAAGGGAGACATTGTCTTTGATTTGGATCGTGTTCTAAAAAGCAAACCATCTGGTGGCATTAACTCTGATATGGCTGTTGCTTTTCTAGCACCTCCTAAATCTGCCTTTATGTCATTCCTTTAAAAAAATTTTTACTCTCATACTATTATGAGTGGCTTCTGTACGAGTAATAAAATCTCTGATGAACACGTGGTAGCGTACAACTAAGGTGTTAATTGATCTTTGTTTAATTCGACTCTTTGAATTTTTTATTTTCTTGTTCCATTTTATTATAATAAGAAATAAAGTAAAGTTTATAAAGAACAAAAGCATTAATCGGAGCAGTTTAACACTCCTTCAAAGTGCGTTGATATTATTCAGAAATACAGTACTTATCTTATGGCAAGGGGCAATCTTATCTTCCTTGAACAATCTATCGCCGTTTACGAACCAGCAGTTCCAGGATACAAACTATGCAAATTACGTCATGCAAAGCGGTCAGGCTATATTAGCTGGTACTGTCTATATTTTAAGATGACAAAGACCCTACAGATGACTCAGAAGATAACACACTAAAATTCTTAGACTAGGGCATGGTAGACGATTTAACAACACACAACATGTAGGTAGAAAGAGGTACGACAGATGCAGAAAGAGAGGGTTCATGCCATTCAGCATATTTCTATTGGTGCTTTTCTAGACGTATCATTTATTAGTTGGTGGATTATGGAAAGTGCATCTCCTTAATATCTCCTAAAAGAAGAAAAATCTAGCACTGTAACAAATGCGTTTCAAAGACATGGGATTGGGATATATCTGCAACACTGAAACATCAATTCAATTTTCATATCTTACCTTTGTAATGCGAATTTGTACTTTCTCAACTCTCAATTTTTCATTACACTCACAATTGTAGAAAACTACCTAGTTGCAAAATATCGTGATATCTCAATTCTATTTTTTTGCTGGATCTCAAAATTCACAGTTGCTATTTTCACATGGTATTTAGAGATTTGAGAGTATTCTTATGTTATTATGAAGAATTGAAAACACCCAGAGGAGGACTAGCAAGTATAGAAAATCATGACCAAAGTTGCTCTTAACGGGATTCTTGACTTCACCAATAGATAGTAAACCTAGTGAGTAAAAGGAGGCGGTAAATAAAAAATTGCGATCTATGCAAAATACAGCAAGCATTACACACAAAATACAAAATAGTCAAAGAGGACTAGACAGTTTCTGCTATTCAAAGATTAAGCTGAAATCTCCCTCAGTAGGAGACTATACGTGAGTCAACGTATCATAGAGATCACTAAGAATAGTGATATGAATACTGTACAATTGCAACATGCAAATAACTGAATATAAATGTATTTACAATCGTG
The DNA here is from genome assembly GCA_010016025.2 of Alatinidae sp. Z8VKAUB7J3. Lineage (NCBI taxonomy): Eukaryota > Metazoa > Cnidaria > Cubozoa > Carybdeida > Alatinidae > Alatinidae sp. Z8VKAUB7J3. The sequence goes on from JAAAKM020000498.1 coordinate 15,424,218, forward strand.
TGAGGAAAAGGGCGTTGAAGGTAAGCTTAGTGATCATTTATAATGGACACTTTATCATTTTAAACTGAATTTTAAAAGTTTCTTTACTAAAAACCAGGAAACATAAATATGTGACCAAAAAGACGCTATTCTTTCTAATTAATAAGAAATATTTTCTCTTCATTAATGATGCTCCTATTATTTTGTCTTATTAGTTATTTTTTCTGGTTCCAGGCAACTAGCAGTGTATTTCAATTCATATTTGAATTGGTTTTTTTCCATAAAAGTCAAAATTAAATGTTGCAACGTTGCTCCTTAGAAATATCGTAAATAAGAACCCTATTTCTCTTTGTAATGTAGGAGTCACTTATCAGACTCAAGTCTACGAAGATTGCTCTGATGCCGACTGGGACGAGGTAAGAATCACACAGCAATAGTTTATGATGTCTATCTAATAACATCAAGCTATTTACAGCTGTATACTGGTTTTAAATCGTTATGGAAGCGCTTTATCAGTCCATGTGTGTATTTCATGACTTCCTTGGGGCCTCATACTCTCATTAATTTTCATTTTTTCTTTACAAAAAATTATGTATCTATTTTGCTTATCTTTAATGAAAGAAGACGTGATCAGAAACCATGCAAGATTTAAAATGTTTAAAGTATAACATTAAAGAAATTTAATAACCGTTAAGGAACCTATATGGTAACAAGGTCTTTAAAAGGCAATCTTTGTCAATTGTTTTTACTACAGAGGCATTATAGTAAAGTTTATGTTATATTCAACCCTACTAGATAGGTAGCCTTGGCAATTTTGAAGTCTAATAACTTTTGATATACTGATCAGTTTGACAGATTTTGTGACGTTCCTGAAAATGTATTAGAGTATTAAAACATTATAAAAACATTAAATTTTGGGGAACGTACTTCAATGGTTATACAAAATCTCAAAATTGCCCAAAGAAACTTCCTTGTAACATTCTATTAGCAAATAATAATGTCATACGTTTCTTACAATATCACTAGTTATAATATGAGGTCATTTTAACCGACATTATACTACTTTTATATATTTCTTTTCAATTACTGATTTAAAACTCATAAATATCCATGCTCAAGACATACAGTAAGATGCCATCAATAGCTTTGTAAAAAATCGACGTTTTTAACTCTCAGGCTTACCTTCAAATCACCATAGCAAATAAATCAGGCGTAACAACGGTTCTAAATATCTGCAAAAGTTCACACATTTAGCCATACTGTGTAAGTATAAAAGTAGCATTGACATTTGCAAATATTTGCAAATATAAGCTCCATAAATAACTAATTTTCTTACTTTCTGTATTAGTTATCTCAATAATGACGTCATACCGGGTCACGTTACATATTTTATGAAAATAAGGAGTAGATATAATAATGACGCGCAATAAGTTACATCCACAATACTATTTTGTATGTAAGTTGATCCATGTAGCACATGAATGGTCTCATAAAGAAACTTTTTTACCGCCAGTAAAGCAGTTGTCGTTGATGGATAGTTTACATAATTCTAATGGAGAGAGTCCTTCATCATTTTACAAATATTTATTTATTTGAAGAAAATGTTACACGCTCTCTTTAAGGTACAAACAACGACCCATAAATTTGTATCAATAGTTCGAGCGGGACATTTTTACATTTTATACATCTTTCTTTAGATATTCTAAAAGAAATTTTAACTTAATATTATATCCTCAAATACTACTATTTTGCTAGTGCTCTAACCGAAACAATTCAACTTTTGTTGTTGTATAAAATATAGGAGTTCGATTGGCCTTTGGCCAGTCAACTGGATCCAAGTGAGTTCATCGAAATTCAAGTTCTCAACCATAATAAGATTTTTAGTAACAGGTGAGTAAAATTTTGTTTGTTATTTTGGATATGTTATTAGTTTCAAAGAGATCTACAACCTGTACCAAAAAGTATTTTGAAAGTAATGCGGGTTTAAATTCTCCAGTACCCTTGAGTAGTTTCCTTGTCACTGTCTCTTCTATTTCAGTCTTTTGTTTCATCGAAAACTAACATGTATCTTTAAATTATTGTTTAAAATTCATGTTCTGGCCAACATATCCAGCTTTCCTTTCTAACGATCTACACAATATTAAGTTACTTTCAATTGAATTTCTTAGGCAATATAATGTCACGTAGAGTCTTCTTCTACCAGATATTTAGTTCTCTTTTCAACTTAAACGTGAAAATCTGTTTGGATAGATTTGGATATAGAAGATGATGAAATAATCACTCTTTAACTACTATAATAAACGTTCCCTTCTTTTTTCAGGGTGGTTGGCATTTTCCGAATGGTCCTCCAACGCCTTATCCAAGAAAGGCACCTGGTTATCACGGACAGCCTCCTTGATAATAACAATACAGTTCTCAAGGTAGACTATCTGACCCAACTCACATCATGAATAATTTTCTGAGAGCTGCAAAACATCGATTACGCTTGGAATATGATGTCCCTTTTAAACCTTACCGTTATCACCATAAACACGTGTTTAAAAAAATGCATTTAAAAGCGTTGTTAACTTGGAAGGGAGGGGGAGATTAAAAAAACGCACATGCCACATCGATGTTGATGTAAAGTTCATTTTGCTTTGTTTGTAAATTAACAACTTTTAGATATTGCGCTGAGTAACGCAATATCATTTCACTCCATACGATTGCTGTGATCAGTGTATGGGTCCTGGAGGCTCATATCCCAGCACAGGTTGATACTTGTCAGATGAGGCTTTAAGTGGGATCAGTCGCAGAAGTAGTGGCTCGCACTCAAAACCTTCACGCCTTCACTCGTTACCAAAACAAAACTAGTAAGCTTACTAGTGCGTGTTTCCAGATCCTAAAAGATCCTTTACCAAGAAGTCCCAATTTCAGCCACACATATTTTGATACAGGTATTTCTTTTCTTTGTAGCATACTATCAGTGGAATTTTATGTATTTCTTTGTTCATTTTCATATTTAAGTTCTAGGAACGGTTCCAAATCTGTTTACTTGATAAAGGTTTTTTAACCGAAAGCTAGTAGCTCGCCTCAAGGCATTTTAAGTCATTTTATATAAATATATATCAAATATATATATATATATATAATAAAATATATAATAAATAATATATATATATATGATATTAAATATAAAAATATATAATAACATATCAAACATATAGGAGTTAGCTGTTCTATAAAACAATGGAGAGAGAAATCAATGCAGATAATACTGAATTATTGGAAAAGGGCTTTCATCAAAGTATCGTATTTCCGCGACATTGAAGCAAGATTACAGGAATATAAGCGAGTCTTATTTATGTCCCTACAGGCACAGCTGTCCCTTGAGCTGACGTATGTTCCTCCGGATGGTTCTGTGAGTCAATGGGTTAATGGTTTGCAGTCAGATGTATCATTTGATGGTGAACAGGTCGATGGACTCGATGAATCATACACGATCCAAGTCAAAGGTAGGAGAGGATCAAGAATGAGCTTACCAGGTGACATGGTGCCAGCCAACACCTAAATTGATTCCATTGTAACTAGTATATTTCAGCATAAGTAACATTTTGCATTTCAAATAGTAAATGCATGCAACTTTTACACCATAGTCAGCTAACTACAATACATTACAATACAATACATTACAATACAATACATTACATTACAATATATTACATTACATTACATTACATTACATTACATTACAAACTCGACGTATAAATAGATAGAAGCTACATTAATTTTTTTTCTAAGAAGAGGTAAGAAAATGCTGTCAAATTATAACACAAAGCAAAAGAACGTAGCTATTATTGCTTTCCTCCAAAGAATTGCCTTTGTTGTTTCGCCGTCTTTAGGCTCAAAAAAGACGAAATGGAAATATTTGTCATTTATTTAAGATGTTAACCTTTAGCAAGAAACAAAAGCATATATTGATCCCTTTTTCACCAAAAAACCTCAGCTCTACGAAATGCCATGTTCAGCGGACAGATTTATGACAAAGTGACGCATCTCGTATGGATGCATGTATCACAAATAGCAGCACGATGAAGCAATTGAGTTGATAAAATGTAACAGGGAGACGAATCCCTGAACTGAACGCTGTTTTGTTGCAATGCAGTTTCCAAATAAATTTTCTTTGTTGTTATCTATTTATTCTTAACTTATTTGACAACATAAACCTAATGCAGCAGTTCACTCGTGCAGTCGTTGCATTAAAGGAAGAATGTCAATGACCAAATAAGACAATGTCTTTGTACTTATGATCAAATACGTTATACTTTAAGTTATATTTTCTATTTAGAACCGGCAATTCTTTGCATTTTAATTTAATACATTTATTAATGATACTTGTTTCTTCAAGCTTTGCAGCAGCAGATCACCCCTTTTTGCATTTCATTCCATACTTGGTATTGTAGTTGCTGATGTCCTCTTTAACTGTGGAATCTGACTTTCTTATGCCTACCATTTTACCAACAGGTTACCATGACATTGTTATTTAACAGAACTTTATTCTCCACGAGTAGCGCATCTTTAACTATTTCTGACCTTGCGTTCTAGATGGAATAAGACTCAAAAGCGTTGCGCGACCTCTCCCTTTAATACAATTGTGGATTTATGTATTTCCTCATATCATCTACTTGGAACATCTAAATCAGAAGAATTGAACAGTTTAAATTTGAAACTTAAAGCATTTTAAGAAATTACCAAGATCTTTTCTTAAATTAAATAAAATGGATTGCACATATTAAAACTCATTTTTACCCTAACATTCATTTTTGGAATACATGTCATCTACAGAGGACAATGTAGCAACTGTTATGTAAAACAACAGCATCAGAGATGCGCATATCTAAACTAAAATGGTATTCTCTCTTTTGATGCGTATCAACTTTTAACTTGATGCTGAAACTCATAGGTTACATTCAGACTCTGTCTGACTAAATTCATTAAACAGCACAATGTTCAAGCTCTGTTGATTAGTGTTGATTAAAATTATAAATAATATATATGTTAAAAAATAAATATGTTGAATATAATCTAAAACGCGTTATTAACATAATCAAAGTTTGTTTAGTAATGAAAGGCAAATCACGTTATAACTTATCACTTATCCAGACCAAATTTGTGTGAAGGCGCAATCTATTGTATTATATTATGAATGATAGATATAATCTAAATAATTATATTCAATCAATCTCATCTATACTTCTGCCACTACAGTAATTGTACAAAGGTGACATTATATCTATTTTTAATACACACGAGAATTATTAGTATTGATAGAAAACAAAAGACGAGAAAGGAGAAAAAGAATAAACGGACTCCTTCTAATGTTAACCCTTACCGCACCAGGACAACTGCTAACCCTCAAAGTAAAACTATCAAACATATATTGCTGGAACAACCATCCATAGCAAATACAAGTGAACAGAACAAATATTTATTTAGTTAATCGTAAGATTTCCAGCTCAGAGTTTATGTCTATTGAAAAAAAAACCGTCTCGATTTCTTTCCTCCTATTTGTGTGTGCAGTGCAGATTCATTTGTTTATTAGACTACATCGTAACTCAAGGTAGGCACCAGATCCGTCAATAAAAATTATTTATTTGTCATGCTGACATAATAATTTTTCTGTATGTACCATTTCCAAATTTAATATACAAAATGATTATTCCCTCCAGTATATTAAAGTATGCTTAAAATATTATATTTATTTCGTGCACTTTTTAGGGGCACTGTGCTTGGACAAGTTTCAAGCTTTTGAATTTTACCGCTGCTAATTTGTCATACAAATTACTTTTTCATCTCGTTCTGTGACTACTGTAATTTACCCACGCCAAGATTTTATGAGCAGCAATTGGAACACGTATATAGATTTATATAGACACACACATTCAAATACATGTATACACTACTTTCTGTTGTTTATGAATCAGGGAAAACTCTATATTTATTTCCACGTTTCTATTAACTTTGATCTTTTATTCCGTCTAGTAAAAATAATAAGCAAACTTTAATTATGTTAATAACGAGCTTTAAATGTCAGTGACTATAAATTGATGTTTGTCCTTATAAATACATCAGTTCATTCATTCACCGTTTTAACTGGAATATACCTGTCATACATATATTTGAAGCTGCCACATGCAGCTAATACTAATTTCTAGTGTCGTTGTTTTAACAATCTGATTACCAACCACTTAAACTCCTTTCAAAATACAGAATGCCTTGAAAAAGATAAACATTAGATTTCCTAGTGGGAAATCAGCATTCCAATTAGTAAAGCTACCAAAGAGGAAAATCATTTTTGAAACAATTTTACTGTTGTATCGCATTTTCTGGGTTCACACAATACTCTTCTATAAACGACTGCATTTTATACCATTCGTTTACTTCCCTGTTTCTTCCTGTCTTTGTAGGTACAAAACGATCAAATGAAAACGGTTCTGTTCATGGATCCGCACTGAGTTTGCAGTCTTTGTCAAATAGCAAAAAGAAGAAAAGTTCCGCCATTTTACCTCCAACGTGCGGAGGAGTAGCCGATGTTTTCAGTCAAATGGGTAAAAGCGGAGGCCTGGATCCAAATCAGCTTGGTGTCGTGGCTGGCCCATTTGGTCAGATGTTATCTTCCAAAGATGGTGGACAGCTGAGCCGCAAAGCGTCAATTCACAGCATAGCAAGTGCTGGGTCTTACTCGTCAAAGTTGTGAGTTTTTTTTATTAAGTTTCAAAATGTATTTACCTCTTGCACAATAAAGAAATTGAGGAGGATGTTGCTTGCTAAAGTGAATGTCGAAGCAACTGTTGCAAAAAGAGAGTCTAAACATTTTACAGGAAGAAAGAGTAGCATTGCATTAAGTTTAAAGCCCCAGTTTATAATTGAATGATGTCTTCAAAGCCCGAGCTTGTAATCCCAAACGAGCAATAGACTATTTTCAGAGAAATATAGACCTTATAAATAGGTTATATAGCTTAAATTTAAGAAGTCGATAAAGTTAACGCAAAGGAGCTGAGATATGCAATTTTTAAATATCACGATGGATTTAATCACAGGATTTTCAAAGCATAAGAAGGACGTTGATCTATGGCACTTTTTCATACCTTTCGCTTCTCTATGCTTTGTAATAAATATCACTTCGAGACCCCTTAACGTATTGGATCATAATAGAAAATGCACATGTGCATTTGTAACGTATCAGGGAAATATGACGAAGTGCATGGGACAAAAAATAGGTCTAGTCAAGTGTCTATAGGCTTCGCAATTATACAGAGCCCTAACCTATTAAGTGTTTGTTTTCATTTAAACATAATTAAATGTGGTTTACTGGATTAAAGTGAATTAAATGGAAAAATACCCTTCACTGGTACCTTTTTATAAATTTTTCACTTTGAGGCTATTATACGAATCCATGGAAGATTCATATTCTTGCAATAATTAACAAGTAAAACCCTCAATGCAATACAGGTATAGACAGTACAGTAACTCAGTAAAGAAAACTGTTTAAAGAAATTCCATACAAGATCTAATGAATTTAAGAATAGATATGGGAATAAGGAAAGTTAACCTTAACAATATTGCTAGCTAGCGAATACAACTGTTTACAACTTTAGTATATCTATGCACAGTGCATAATACAATTTTGTTTCTCTATCCCGTAAACACTTGGTAAAATGTTGTCCTGCTTCACTTCAGAGGATTGCTGCAACCAATTTCTTACAAAAACATAAACATAAATTGCTATGTAACGTGTGCTTGCAAGTAGGGAAGTTATTTGAAATTGTGTTAAATTGCAATTGGCTCAGGAGACTTGAACAGTGGAGGTAATAATTAAGAGACATCCTAAAATTTCATAATAAACTATGATCAGGAAAATAGTACGCAGATCACATGAAACTGCTCCTCAGACAAATTCAAGAGAGGCTTGGGCTACTGCTATACTTTATCCATTGATCAAATCTTTAATTTTTAAAATCGGTGAACTTAATATACAAGTTAGCTACCTACGTAACTAGCAAGTAAATCTGAGGTAAATCCTTTACAAAGAATAGTGTGTATGAGTTACATAATCTTTACTGTTAGTGTTATAATAACCTACAAATGCTATGATGCAGGTTCTATAACAATAATTTTGGGTCTCCTTTATTTTGTTTCATAGTCATCAACATCCGAAAGTTAGAATTGATGCCAAGGAAAGCGTAAAGGAAATTGACTATCAAATTCAGATTCGAATCATTGAAGCGCGACAATTATCAGGAATGCAGTTGGATCCTGTTTGCACTGTTATTGTAGGCAGCCAAAAAAAACACACGGCTGTAAAGGAGCAAACGAATACGCCTTTCTGGGATGAGGTAGGCACAGACCCGTGTTAAGAGTTATCCATATTGCATGCTTTAAACGTTTGTGCTACCAGTATAAACGTTCATTATTCCAATTGTTAGTTTCAGACGTTTTCTTTGCTAATGCAGTACATTTCAAATTTAATAACAGTTGAAAGTATTCCTGTACAAAGGGCAATGAGACTCGGCCTGTTAATTAAATTCACAGGATGTGATCTATGTGGATTTCTCAATTGTCATACATGCATATGCGAAGGAGGGTAGTACCAAAAGCTCTGAAATAAAGAAAGCAAAATAATCAAGGTTTCTTTCACATAGTTGCCATGGTTGTCATGTGATTAACTAGGATTAGCTTTAAAGTGACGGGAAAGTCTAAACTTTTTAAAGAAGGATGCATTTTTTGGTTGTGTAATTTGATGTATATGTCCTATGACATTCAAGGGGATCAAGGATATATCCTTTATTGAGCCTTGTCTACCAAGTACACACAAAGTTTAAAATAGAAAAGGGAAATTAGACCTTGAGCCCCTACGTAGGTATCAGACGATAAAGTAAGAGATTTTTAAAAAGTAATTGTTAAAGGCTGATTTCTCAGCGGTATCAGACTTGTAACATATTTAAAGAAAACGGCTAATGATTTAAGTTTGCAATATGTTTGGGGATATACTATACACATCTTTAGTTAATTAACTTTATAGAATAAGCTGCACATTTTATTTATCCCTTATGAACCATTGTCACATGTTACTTTATTTTTAAAAAGATACTAAAGATGATGCAATAACAAGTGACTAGTGAAAATAAGTAGTAAAAGTGTTTCTAGATTTGGAAATTCCTATCCCTACAGATTTTCCAGTACTCGTGTAGAAATTCGACTGCGGCCAAACAGACTTAACTAGCATCTATCCTGCCTACTTTCGTTCATTCTGTATCTTTTGAACGTTTGAATGTTACAAATATGCTAAATATTCAACTCTCCCCACAAACAAGTATGAGTATTGCATAATGTTCTTTTTGGGCTACTTAGAAAAAAAAGAGAAAAAGTGTGGACCGAAACGACATGAGAGTAAATCAAAAGTAAGGAATGCATGCTATATGTGTAACCAGGACGCTTTCAAAATTCTTGGATCCCGGTGATATCCCAAAAGCATTGGAGTAGCCAAATCATTAAAGAAATCGTCTTGTGATTGCAAATGGGTCAAACTTTCAAGAGAAAGTATAAGAGGTCGTAAGTGGCCAGAACAAGTGTAAGCGTGCAATTCAGTAAGTAAACAAGCTCAAAGAATCCCAGAGAAATTGTTTTAATTTGGAAAGATCAACTAAAGGGTCAAAATGAAGATTCAAGGCGATGTCAAGCTCAATTTTTGAAAATCAATGTTATTTTGTAGTCTAAATCAGCAGATATTTCCGTGTGCTTCTTTTCAAAGCGCTCACCTCTACATCAAAGGTTTGAATATTGAATAACTATACCAATGTCACAAATTACGTTTTCAATTCTTAAAAGATATTCTCTTTTGCAATTAACATATGCTTATTAGTGCAAAATCACAGGGTCAATTGTACACACTTTTTTTCTTCTCCCAAAATCTTCATTTTCATTAACTTTCATTAACGTTCTTTTCAAAACTGATATTTCAAATCCTCTCTTCTCGATGATATCTTCTTTTATTACACTTTGATTCTTTGAAAT
>JAAAKM020000498.1:15439292-15469525 GCA_010016025.2 Alatinidae sp. Z8VKAUB7J3
TTTCCTGCGAATTTAAGTGGTATAACAAAATTGCAATAAATAACGAGGTCATGTTAAAACGTTCGTTACTCTAGTAAGATTACTTTGTAAAAAGTGATTGCTATTTAGAGAGCCGTACCTTTCAGCTGTCTCCGCACCTCAGGCTACGACTCACTTAAGACCAATTTGCTCCGCTCTTAGATATATGACTAAAATTAATTTATGATGTAAGATTGTACAGAAATTATGGTCAGGTAAGTTTAACAACTCATAAATCGTGTGCCCCAAATTGTTATGACAAGGTTTTTCTCATCTTCCAATTTCACTAAAACCTTGCCTTGTTTTCCAAGGGATTCCAAAGATCTGAAAACTGCCCCCTTTGAAAGGGATTGACTGAATGGAATTTATCGGAAATAATGTTCTTTTTCTCCAATATTTTCCTAATATTCCAGACCTTTGTAATTGCAGTATAAACGTTTTACCCTCGGACCACTCCAAAGCCATAATTTAAAGCATTTAAGAGGCATGATTTTATGCAAAAATAGGCCAATCATGTTTTAAACAATCTAGTAAATTTAAGGTACTTCTAAACCCTCTTTGATTATCATTTTACAGTGGAAGATGTATTAAAGACCTACTTGTATATTTCACAGGGTTTATTAAAAGCAGATTGTAAATGTTTGTGTCATATTTTGGAATTTCTCAATCTTTGAGTTTATTACAAAGCCAATACTCTTATCTCTTATATTCGTCCTTTCAAAGAAAATGAACTTGTATTATATGTTGAGAAACTATTTCTGCTCCAACAAGCAGTGGTTTGAGACTACTTCTCGTCCACCATTTTATTTAGACATATAGTACAAATTTGAAGTATAATAGTGAAACCAACCCTTTATTTGGTAGTGCATCGACCGTAAGTGAAGTAGCACGCCATGTGTCCATGAGTAAAGTACTATATTAAGTCCTCTATTCAACATTGCCTTTGCATTATTTGCATATTTAGCCAGCATAAGTTAACCTTACCGTGCTTTTCCAGGTGCACCCCACAGCTTAGTTGTCACACCTTCTGATGAGTACGTAGAGGTCGAAAATGGAAGTGCGCTGGTTTTTAATGTTCTCGTTAATGACAGCCACGGAAACGTATCAATTATGTCACGACTTAACTTACATTGTAAGGTAAGACAAAGAATAAAATGCGGTGGTAGCTGTGTCTGCCATCATTTTACTCTCTTTGATATGTTTGCTGGATTAACTTTTTTAGCTACTTTTAGCTTCCAATCACAGCACTCAGATTAACTTAGTCATTTGCAACATGAAATGAATCATCTCGGCAAAAATTGGGAGTCGTTCATCAATTTGTTAACGTTCTTCATTTTTGTAAAAGAGCCAAGGTGCTAGCGTGTTACATTATTTCTTTATCAATAAATGGATTAGTTAGCGAAATTACTTCTGCAAAGAAATTAAGTTTAGTTCAAGTTTAGCCTTAGTTAAGTTTACTTTACTTCACACGTAGCAATTCATTCACGTCCTTTAAATTTATGGCACGTTACTTCCTCAGTAAATTAACTCATCCCCATACATCGAAAGTACGGTAATCGTTACGTTGCTGCAGTTAACAGACCCAGAACCCTAACTGAACAGGCTGCTATAACCTTAAAAACTAACTAGTGTGTCCTTCTGTTATAGAGCTGGCTTGATTTAAGTCTAAAAAAGTGCAGTTTGAAGTGTGATTTATTGCCAAGGATTGACGAAATGTGCGTTACACAAAGCTGTTTACGCAGGTCCAATCTATTTAATTAAAATTTTATCAATCCTCTGAATTTACAAAAATTGATCAATAGTATACGATCGCTACTCATGTCTGGAAAGGTTGTATGGTGTTATTTATTTGCAATTCAACTGAAACGTGACAAGAATTTATCAATTGTGACATGCGCCAAATGTGTCTCATGTGGCTGTTTTTCTGTAGTTTATATCCGTGTTCTGACGAATTGAGAAGTTGCTGTACCAGTATGATATATGTCAATTCTGTTGTATTATCTGGAAAAAACAACCAGCCTTCAATCAACATAGTCATGGAGGATGTTAAGGGTGTCACAACTGAGCGCAAAGCAAAGAAGAGGATGAGAATGAATGAAAATTCCCACATTGATGGGACACTATCAGCGCGCGCAAGCTACGAGGTACGTCAGGTTTGCGAAATAAGTTTACAATCTCTTCCTCGTGGTTGAACGTTAACGTCAGCAAGTTTTTGCCGTCACAATAATCGGGGTTTTCGTTGTGCTATAAGAGCCGATAAAATTTATGCGATTGTTTTAAGTTTTAGATTTCTCATTTAATTGACCTCTTAGTTCATTCGTCACTCATGTCCTTTTTAACTTCCGTACAACCGAAGTCCAGTCGGGGTTAGTATTTATGCAACAATTCATTAAAATTGTTGTTTGCTATCGGGTTTCTTTCAATTCCCTTGCACACTAGTTCAGCGGCATTCCTAATTTGCCAGTTTACACAGCTGATTGTAGTTCCTCTGGCCAAGGAGTACTAACTGGTGATGCTATTGACATTAAAGGTTTGAAGAATGCGCAGAGGCTCAAAGCAAAGATTGAACTTCAGGTACTCTGTCAGTTTGCCAGATATAGTTATATAGTTATAAAGTTCAATATTTGTATGTTATTGTATAGTCATTTGGGTGTTTTAAGGTGCACAATAAATCGCTGTAAAGGAGATATACCATTAATGAAAGCGAGCGCTACTCGTCCGATTTTCTATAGTAAGTCGTTGGTACAATCTCTTATAACGCTTGATTACCGCCAAGGCTGCTTATTTATTTTGTAACGAACTTTTGTAAGGCATTGTTTGTAGGAAAAACATAGAAATCTGAGTCATAAAATGTTTTGAATTATCAGATTATTTCTCAATCTCCAGATTTCTGTAGCTTGACGGGTCTTTAAAAGGTTATTCTAACTATGATTGGAACATCATTTGTTTTTCGCAGATTTTTTTTAAAAGCCTCGCAAGGGACAATTTTCTTATTCCTCTTTTCAATTACAAAGTTATTGTCGATCTGGTACTCTTCGATAGGTTTTGCTGGTTATGCCTTTTTCGGACTAAGCTGCTTATGCTACACTAGTGGCTCAGTACCAGTGCTATGCAAGCCTTCGTTTGTGGGCGACCACGGAGCCCCGTTCTCTACCCCGTCCTGCCGGAGAAAACTTTGACCCCTCGAGATCGCTCAACGTGTTATGTCAAATCTTCATACCGCGTTTTATAAACGTTTTGCCGAAAGTTTTCCTTGAGGGTACAGAAAAAGGGATTGTTAGGTGGGTGTAGAGCAGTAGCCGTTATCAGCTCCCTTGTTGTCACCCTTTGCAAATGACCAGCCATCTCTCGCAGCCCCTTCTAGAATTTATAAAAGGCAATATTGAACCCAAATGTATGAATCACAAAGCCTTCTGAATAAACGCCTTTTAAAAGCGCTGTTTTGGTTTGTACTGCGATATCAAATACTTTTACGTATTAAAATTTGCTTAATTACTGATTTTACTTTGTTTTTAGTCTTACAAAGGAGTACCAGCTGTAGAGAAGACCGTATGGGTTAAGCCTAGCTGCAGACCAGCTCAGTTTGAAGTATTTTACCAGCCATCAGGCTCTGATCTCAAAGAAAAGTTGGTAAATGAACAAATGATACCTTGCATTGTTGGAGAGGTTATCAGAGGACTGGGTACGATACATGTTTCCTTGTATATGACACGTACAGGCCCAGTTTGTATCTGTCAAGTCGATTATTATGTAATGACCATGGTAAAGTACATTTCGATTGATATCATGTTCATTTACAAACACCACTAAGGAATATAGTTCTACGAAAAGAAATGAAAATATCTAGCAGAGCACTAAATACGAAACGTAAAGATTCTCATAATTGCATCCTGTCAAACTGCATAACGGTGATGCATAACTTTCATGACGCTTAAGTATGCCTATCTTTTCCAACTATGCCAGCGCAGGGATAAACCATGTACTTGCTTCAAAAGAGAGGTTAGAGTGGTGGCATGTCGTCAGTGCGCCACGGGAAGGTTTCTGGCATAAAATTTGTGTGAGAAGTGCGGCACTCTCAGGCAAGCGACGTTTTGTAACACCAAAGGTCTTGTTGCTTTAAAAATACAAAGATTGGTCGAACATAGAAGGCCATGTAGTACAGCTGAGTGAAATGAATAACATATTTAGAAATAACCGAAACCGAAATTAACTGAGATCGAACTGAGTTATTCCGGAACAATTGGGCAGAGGTGAATGAAAGCCAAACAGTATGAAAGGTTCCCGACTTAGTGAGGGTCGCTGATACTTTGTAGACGCCGCCTTTAGTGACGTCATATTTAATATATTAGATAACAGTAAGTTCTTCGTTGAGGATCTTAACACAGCCTTGTTCGTTGACCTATTTGTGAGGCATGCGCTGTTCAAAATAGCAGAATATATGAAACTACAAAATTAATATTTACATTTTTAGATCGTAGTCTTAACGTACGTAAACGTACATCCTTTCCCAACCTTCTTTACCCAAGAGTATTAACATATGGCATTTTAAGTCCTGGATGTATTAAGTCCTGTATAAACGGGCTCGAAGTTTTACTAGACTTCTGTCGACTTTTTCGCGTCAAAAGTCGAACCCATTTGGTCAACTTGTATAGCGAAGTCTAGTGAGTTTTGAACATGTTCGAATTTGTCGGAAACCAACTCGACATTCTAGATAATGGACCTTGTCACTGCATACTGTCGAATAATAATAGAAAATGAAGTTCGTACGGTCATTCAATAAGAAAAAGACACATGAAATCAAGCACAGGGCATATTCTACGCCAGCCTAGTCCTGCAAGTAAGATAGTTCTGTATTTATCATCTCTTTTGATCTAGTAAATTTTTATCCAGTCCGTTGAGCGCTGTCAACATTATGACATACTTGAAATAAACTATTAAAGATATTTTCATCATTATCTCGATGTTTTAGCCTTTAGGATTTTAGATGAAGGAAACCGACTTATGAACATAGACTCAGATTTGGCATCAAAGATTAAGGTGAGCTAATGTTTTCTTTCGAATTTTGTTATTTTGCGCCTCCTTTAAAAGCATGAGTTTTTGTTATAAGATTCTAATTGGTCACCACACACAAAATTAAACGACGCATATTAGCTTTAAGGGAAATCATCAATCGTCACTATACACATGTATTAGTGGGTCTGTTCTGAGCATTAAAGGAGTTATCTATAGGAACACTTTCATGTAAATCAGAGACCTTTGCAAAAACTGTTAACCTTGTAGATTTTGCTTGTAGACACTTGATACGAATTGTAGATAAGCGTAGTCTGGGAACAATGAAGTTTTTTAGAAGAATAGTAACACACATCTTTTGCAAGCAACTGCTTTAATAACAACTGAACTTAAAATGGGAGGGATTTTAAGCAACTCCAAAAGTGATGTTTTTGTTCAATAAGTAACATGAAAATAGGAGTTTTACAAGTTTCAGCATAGGTTTGTAAGTAAGATGTGTACGTCTGCTGAAGACACTCGAGATTGCCCCTAGCTTAAGTCCATCCCCAAAACGGCGAAATGTATATACCCCTCCCCCCGTTCCATTTCTCGCAGTACTCTCTATATTGGAAACCAACGTGACTGTACAGACAGTAAGCAACTGTTTGAGCAACTTTAGAGTGCTTTTGCCCGTTGTCAATATTAAGCAGCTCGAGATCTGACATGAAACCCAAGTTGCATATAAAAAATTCGTTATGTATTTTCTTTTCTCGTGGTCCCTTGTCCATTCTGACACAGCGGGATTATGATGGTAAAAAGGAAGGCATTTTATTTGGAGAGACGGTGCGGTGAAGAGCAAACATAGTGAAGTTAGAAGATTTCACATATTGGCATTTATTGAAAGCTTAACATCTTCGTGGCATTCAGAAGCATTTTGTTTACTTGGCCCTTTATAAATTAGAGTTATCTTGTATCATTGCAGGTGAATTGGGAGGCGAAAATACCAAAGGAAGCGATTAAACTCGGCAGCCTTCCTGATGTTAAGGTACGAACGTTATTAAATATATATTTTGTTGATGAGTATGTAATACAATGATCGTTCCCAGATTTTTTGGCTCTGCATCAAAACCGCCATAGTAGACACAACGTCATTTTACGGAGGGGAATGTGCTGTGAATTTAGACCCTAGCTCGTGGGGACTGTTGAAGGAGTTTTATGTTTATATATGTATATTAAGTGGAACCTTGCAGCACCCTTCATCCATCGAGGTCTATTCCATATCAATAGTACATAACTTTGATAAAGTAAAGTAAGAGTTCGTATGTGAGCCTAAACAGTGCAGCGTCATGCAAATTCATCTTGAATAAACTCATATATTACCAAGGTATACTTTCTAAATTGATACTCAATATCAAAAAACCAGGGTAAAGGACAGATGAGTACTTCCGGTCATGGAACACCAGGCAGAGGTTGCTGTATGGTGTGGTTTCACTCCATGCACTTCCTTCTCCCCTAGCAGGGGCTAGGGTGGTCCCCACGTACATGGAAACGTTATTGGAGCAGCGATTACTTCAAGACCGGGTGCCTTTCCTGACGTCACGATGGCTCATTGGGGAATCGAAGAGGTTACTGTATGTGAGCTGTTATTCTACTAGTAGCTTTATTGATTTTTAGGATATTTCAATGCGCTGTTCCTCCAGCGAGTCGTATTTGATCGATCGTCTCTATCTGCTGTTAAACTGATTTGGTGGTTGTTTATTGAAACTAACAAGATCAGTACTATCTGGAATGGCACGTGTTATGTCTTTTCACTCTCTTGCAGCTGAGTAAAGGAAACTTTTTTAAACGAGCATATATAGGTCTTCGTAGTTTCTTGTTTGGTAATTCGAAACTGGGGACCTACATTTAATTTTGCCCGACATGGTTTAGGACGTTTCTTGCTCAGTATTTTGGATGTCATTACTGCTCTGCGAAACCTGAAATAATTCTCTACGCTTTTCCAGTCTTTTGGGCGTGTAGTTTTTATTATGCCTTTATCCCTGCTTTGAAGGCTCCGGAGTGTTTGTATCCCTGTTTCTGAGATGCTACTTTACGCTATGTCCGCAATCTTAACTGATGTTCTACAATAGCATAACATACGCTGCGCAGTTTTTACTGGGATATGATTTTTAGCTTTTTCATTAAAGAAACAGCTATACATATTTCCTTTTTGACAATTTATAATGTCCGTCCCATTTCAAATTGTCCTTTACTATTACACACAAAGATTTAGTTTTCCGTATACCACAAAGTTCTTGGTTATTGATCTTCAGTCCATCCAGCAAACATTAATCTTTGGTTTTACAAGGGTGGCCTATTATCATGAATTCGGTGTCTTGTGCGTTTAAACTTAGTTTGTTTTCCTCTTAACCAAACAGATATTCTTCAGTTCTTGTTTAGTGTCACCAGGAGATCGATTGAGCTTATCACCTACAATTGTTATATTTGTATCGTTCGTGTAAAACTTTGCTGGTCAGGTTTGTAGATTTCCCAAAACTAGTAAAATGTAGTAAAAAAAGCAAGGGCCAGAAACAAGAGCCCTAAGGAATACAACATGCAATATCTTTGGCTTCTGATTTTTTTAGTTCGATGAGCAAAATTGTTTTCCGCAGTTTATATGTGATTCTTTCCCGTTTCCAAGGGTTCTTCGTATACCTGATGCTCTTTATTCATCTATTAGTACTTTATGATCAACTATATTAAACATCTTTTATGATCTGAAAATATGACTTTATTGACCTTTTTACTGTCTATGACCTCATGCCAGTAAAGGTAAAGTAAAGTTTTCAATATCATTTTAAACCATTGATTGATTCTAGGCACCGAGCTACACACAGGAAACAAAATACTGTCAGATTTCTTTGGTTACGAGAGGGAGCAGTATTGAATTTGCATTCTTGTTGCAGTAAGTGTTACTATTGATTATTTTTATACGCAAGTGATTCATCTATTTAATTTGGGTGCAGAGTTTGGTCTCTTATTTAAGAGAGCTATCTCGTACCCCTTGGAATGCTATCTGGCACCCCCCTAAATAGTGCGAGCACCTCAAGGGAAAGCCTGACCTAGACCTTCGATATTTCTTGGATAGACCTGTTTGTGCTACTTACTGCACAAGTCTTATAGACAGAGTCTCAATCACAGCAATGCTAAAGCATATCTAACACTTCCCTTTGAAATGCAACAATGTACTCTTCATCATTCGGTTTGCGGAATCATCCACCATGCCAGTATCACTGCTGTATTATGCTCTGTATTACTTTCATGCTGTAGACTATACCTCACCAATTGCGTTACCACTTTCTAAGATATCTCAAACGTATCCTACCCCAGATTCACTTTCTACAACAATTTGATACGCCCTGTTTCACTGCTGCACGTCCCATTGTGCCCTGCCATTACTCCAGTACGTATTGGATACTTGTTAGTGAGCCATTGGCTTTCAAGCTGTCACTTATCAAATAATTTCATTTTTCCCCTACAGTCCTCGAGCTGGTGAGCCCAATCATATTAAATGCACAACTTTGCGTCCTTGGTTACGTATTGGAGAAAAGCACCAAGACGATATTGTGGTGAACGCATACGACTCCTATGGAAACCAGTTACAATTGGTACGTTAAACCCCCCAAACATTCTGTAAATGATATTTGTTTTAGTGCGTTGTCGTAGGTAAGCGTTTGCTGCCCTCATTTTACCACCGTACATGGGGGGGGGGGAGCCCTATTTGACATGAAAGTCAAAATATTACAGCGAATTCCAAGCGTGTGTTTTAAACCATGAATGTCCATGGCTGTGTAGGGCTGATATATTTTTGTTTTTGGCGCTAACTACGACACAGAGCGGACTGATAGGGTGTCAATGAACAAAATTAGATGTATCATCAAAAACTGGGAGTGTGTAAATGGACATGCTGTAAGAGATTACGGTAAGTGTCATGCAGCGACTATCGTCGGGGGGTGACACCTTTAAGTTGTAGGCTTTTTTATGTCAAAACTTACTATTAATTGTTGATTGTCGTATAACACATCGTTTAATTAACATCCGTATTTTGAATAGGATGGCAATGATTTGGAGGATCTTCAGGTGTCGTGTCAAGGTTTAGACGAAAAGGAAACAAAGATCTTGCTGCGGAAGGTGAGTTGAGACTGGACGTCTTTAAATAATTTTGAGCTTACGCCATCGTTCTTTGAGCCGTTGACATTATGATGATTTTTAGAAAGGGTTATATTCGACTTTTACTTACAGTGACCAAGGTATATTTTGACAGTTTCTCATCTTTGGTTTACTGTTGTTGGTTCATTGCAGTGATAACCCAGGCACTAGCTGTTACGCCAATTTTTTAATCTTCCCAAATGTACCTTCTAATCAATGTTACTTGATGTGAGGAGACGCATTATTTGGCAGAAAAGTAAAAGGGCAACCATAAAACCTCGCGTAGCCCCCACATTGAGAGTCTTAAACTACATCTCTTCATTATCTGTGTTCTATTTGCGAATACAAAAGTGCGTTGATGGGTAGAAGAATTTTTATACACTGTGAAAGTGGCCTTGCTGCCTTTGCAACCCTCTCGTTATATGAAAGCCATCGAGTACATTGCATTACTTAGAAATCTCTCTTTTTCCTTTAGAACGAGGGTTTCGTTATAAGAGACGTCATGTTCTTGGACAATAAATTGGAACGTAAAGAGTTATGTATCCTCTGGAAGGGTTTACAGTGTGTTCAGAAAATTAATGTTCATGGTGGGCCTGCTGAAGCACTTAAAGTGCTAGACTTTGATGAGAACATGGTAAGAATTGAAGTAGTGAACTTGGAAATCATTCTGATAACAGCTTAAGATAGTCACATTCTTATTACATCGCAACTTGTCATTTCTCAAAGATGGGAGGTTTCGGGAAAGCTTACTTATATTTAACTATTCCTTTTTTCTGCCTTATTTACAGTAGTATAATCGAAACCCGGTTGCTTTGAAGCGGTGGTAGAAAGTTATCTGTAGGAAAGAGTGCTATCGATCAGTCCAGGGAAGTACAGGAAAGTACCGCATCCTAAAATGGTATACACAAGAATTCCCTCCAAATGGAGTCTTTGTTATAAATGACCGCTATGAACACCAAATAAACATGAACGTGTCTTATTTAAGTTCTATTACAAATTCTTCTGTTATTGCTCTTATTTACACATTTAAAGGTCTTCTATTTACTAGTAAGGTATCACTGTTATGGCACATTGGGTGTTAGATATGCCATAACAGCATGATAAACCGATACCAATACTGTAAATCTCATCTTGAAACCTAAAACAAGAACCCACGTATAACGTCATTACAGAAACAAAGCCTTCTGCTGCAACAAACGGACCCAATTTGGCATTTTCATATTGATGATATACACTCTTCAAAGCATTTGGCTTTTCTTAACCAGTTATCCTTTCTTACGTATCCGTTGCATTTTCATAACAAGGTAATTTCAATGGATGTGCCCACCTGGAGTCTATAATTTTCTGCTTTGGTATTTTTAGAATTTTCGACCTCTGCATATTTTAAGTTGTATACTTTTCAATAGTTCAGAAATTATTTCTGGTGCGACAGATCCGATGTAGAGAGATTCGATGGTTTCTGGTTGTTGAGGTAGATGTATACAAAGGAACATGGGGTAGTTTGCTTAATGAAATCCTTATTGACTTCTTAAGTATTATGGATCTAACATAGCCAGATCCGTCACCGAGTCTCCCTTTTTCATTTGTTGTTTATATTGAGTCATACTAGATAACCCTCTTCCTGGTACTTGTTAGGTAAGATGCGGTTTAAATCCCATTGACGGGATCTTTAAGATACAGATGTGGTGGCACTGTAGTGAGCTGAATATGTTGGTACATTGTGTTATGTAAACATTCGTATGCATGTACTGGCTTATTAGAAAGTATTTGGACGGGGCGATGTAAAGAGTAAAATTGTCAGGAGAGCGCAAGCCACAAGAAATAGAAAGGTAATCTTTTATTCAGGGTCCAGCAAATCCTTTTGAATGTTTGATTTTAAGAGCGACAATGGATATATTGGAATGCTAAATTTCCTTTGAAGTGTATATAACGTCTATAGTTTCAGATGAAAGGATAAAATCTTGTTGTGTTTAAGCCATAACTCATGGTTTCCAAAATCTTTTTCTTAGCCCATTTCAGTTCTCAATGGCCATACGCTTCCCCAGCCTTTAAAGTTTCAGGTAGTAGACAGTAACGGATTTGCAGCTAAAGAACAAAACGTCATGGTATCTTTGCATTGCAGCCCTGGCTTAAAGGTAATGGCTCATCCTTTACTAGGTACATGTTTGTATATACGTGACATACCTATCCAGCATGTACAGAGCATCGGTTTCATTTACTAGAAATGTGATTATTCACTGCTATTAGAATAGAAAAATCCAACTATTACGAAAGTATAGATGATATAAATTTTTGGTTGCCTTCATTTTCTCGTGGATCAGGGGACCAATTGGAGGTCTTCTATACTCTTTAACCTTTCTTTTATTAGATGTGTAACGAACCCTCTTCCCTCGCTTATTATTTTGTTTATAACCCTCCCGATTATTAAAATTTGATAAAGTTTGTCCGGAAAAAACGTTGTCTAACAAACTCCTTTTCTGCCATCATCTAACAAAACCAAAGCCTAACTGCAGTTGGAGAGAACGAGAGACATGTGATTCGCACAGCTGATGACGCCAACTAACCTGGTGTGTATTCGCGAGTGACCGCGTTAGTATCTGTTATCTAGTTCTTCTGCCCTCTATTTATTTAGCCGCGTACGTTTCTTGCCCCATCAATTTTTTCCAACGAGCATTCTATTGAGAACTTAAGAGTACCCAATTAAAGGGTCAATCTGATAACCCCTTGAGGTAGCCAGAACGGGCACGGGCAACTCCTATCCCAGATATAACGTTTTAAACTAGTTCGTCCAATGAATATATGTGACCCCCCACCCCCCAATGGAGAATTAACCCAACCCTTAGAGGCACAGCTTAAATCGCTCAGTTCATTGTGCAATTTATTCTTGTTATCCCACCTGCACCTAGTGAATGTCAATGCAATCGCATATCAGTTGCACGTTTCACACAGTCTGTTTGTAAGTAGAGATATTTTGGTATTGTGTGACAGTGAGGGCACTTCTAGGTATTCAAGATGGTGCTTGCATCGGAAACGTATTTCCTGCTTATCGTTAACTGCTCCCTTTTCTTTGTGTTAGCACACCAATAACTTTGTCTCATTAGTGCTTCTGAAAAACTTCTTGCTAGGTTTTGATACCGTTATGGTAATGTTGTATGAAAGATTGTGTTCAAGGTTATGTGCTTGCACATTTTGTGCATGTCGTATAAAGAGTATGCTACAGAACGGGTGTTATAAAAGTGCTCATACAAGATTACGTACACATATTTATTGGAGCTGTTCGTGTTAATTCATATATGGCCACTCACTGCGTTACAGCAGAGATTGAATTTTATTTAGCTCGAGGTGATTTTAAAGTTTTTAAGGAGAAAAAAGTATTGCGTTATTTGCGGAGTAAAACAATAACAATATTTATTGAGATTGTATAAAATCCTTCCTTTTCATCCCTCAACTATCTTCTCCGAAATTGTTGATCAGAATGATGGAATTTTCCTCTGTAACATAACCCAGGACCAAATGAAGGTTTGAACTTGACTTTGGGGAGACATCTTGAACCATTGTCTTGTGTGTTTGACTCTTAATATATAAAGCATGTGTGCACTTTGCAGGATGATGTTGTTGTGTTGGAAGAAAAAAAATTACCTAGTCTCTGTTTACATAAACGATATGGTCTGTGAAAGAGGGAGTAGCTAATCCAGGGGGAGGGGGGACTCTGTACTCCTCCCATGTCATTACTTTATGACCGTTTGCATATGATGCCGGTTGGGCCATTGGAGTTGCTTACAGTGCATTGACAGTAATCATTTCCCGTCTCCAACATCTTATTTGAAGCAGACGTTTAGAGAACACTATGTACTACAGATTTAATGGTTAATGTACTGTAGGCTTTACTTGGAACTGTATTCATTTTTTGCTTTTTGATTTGCAGCTGCTGCCGGCGCCTCCTCAACAGAATGTCGACGAGGATAAATATGTTGAATTCTTTGGATTTACTGTTAATGGCAAAAGGTTTGCTTATTCTCCAATGGATTCATCGTTAAAGCGTTGGGTTTTATAACATATTTAAAGGCGACTCGCGTATCACAGATATGTGTGCGATGGGTATGCCGGCATAAGGCGCAGGCTCCCACAATATAGTCTTCGTGGTCATGTAGGGAGGGTTAAGGCACCACGTTACTTGTAGAACCCAGATGCCCCAAGTGAAAGAAGAAGTAACCAGTTTGAATTTTTGCATTACGACGACTTTTTTTATCGGTACTTGTCAAACTGAATAAACGTGGCAATACCTAATGGATACGAGTATGTTTGGTTTATATATTCCCCTTCATACATTTTCACGAACTAGGACGCGAGGCTGATAGATCATTTAAACGAACTGTCATAATTAGAAATAGAAAAAATTAGCCAGATGTTTAAGTAAAAGTGTGCAGTTTTTTTATGCCCGATAGATAACACATCATAGTTTCTAATTTTAATGTTTATGTATTTTCCTCTTAACAGAGGTGTATATCAACTTACTCCAAAGGCAGCAGTTGGACGGAAGACAATTTGTGGTCCAGAACTAAAAATATCGTAAGTTTGGATTGATAATTTTCTGCCCGTTTAGGCATTTTTACTCTGCACGTTTAGTCTTTAGACTGTTATTTCGCTTCCTCAATCGTATTATTGCTTTCTAAGAGCCCCGATCGTTTGCTCTCATATTGCACCTGCACCAGTTCATAGCTGTATATTTGGTCACTTGTAAATTGGGATAGGCAGTTAACCTCTCTGTAGGAGAGAACTGCAGTTCCTCAGAGGAGTGTGGATGACACGTTTCATAAATTTGATGACTGCAGCAATTTTTGATTTCACACTTACTTTCATATATGGTCATTTTAAAATTGTATATGGACGATTTTAGTCCCTCCAATAATACTATGCGTGTATAAGTTTGTTAGTAAGCTGCATTATAGTTGAATTTAAAGATCTAGATTAAGGGGGGAGGGGGGTTAATCTGAATTAAAGAGAGGTTATTGGACAACAGACTCCCAGAAGAAAGTTTGATAATCAAAGTACCGTAGTTAGCAATCTTATAATGATTTCAAAATGTCAGTAATATTACAATAGAATAATATCACAGTCAAGGTAGTTGTTATGGTCGTTGCACTATCGCGGATTTGTTTACTTTCGTCTATCGATCTTAGTAATTGAGTCTTGTATTAACTAACGTAGCTTCTAGAATAGCCTTTAGTTTCGCTACTGTAGAAGCTGTATATCCACATAATATCCGTATAGTAAGCGTATATACGCAATTTTAATATCCATTTCGTTTGTAGCCACATCGATACTGTAATCCGCTGTGTTGATATGAGCTACCATCATTGATTTAGTTCTACCAACCAATCGCGTGCTAGAACATGAATCTTAGCCAATCAATGCTAAGTTGACATAGGATTAGATCGCTGTTTCCGTTTGAGGTTTGCCTCGAAAGTTTAAAAGTGTTTTGTAAACATTCCGGTTTTGGAATAGTTGATATGAGTCAGATACTAGTTATATGATTCTTCGCTAATGTATGATGCCATCACGAGCACGTTGAAGCTAGGACTTTGGGCGTTATTCTCATGGCACTTCAGTTTGCAGTTGAGTATCGAAGATAGCAGATCGGAGCTGATGAATCGTCTCCGAGTTGATAGTTGAATCGTACATAATATCGTCGCGGAGATGTCGTAGGACAATAAATTGAGTGACATATTCGAATCTTATTACTCTATTTCCTTGATCCCGACCAGTTTTCTTTGGATTCCTTCAGTTATTGCAGAAAATTGGAGAGGCCGACATAAGCCATGCAAACTTGTTAATGCTCAGATAATAACAAATTTCATTTATCTTTTACAGCATAGAGCCTGATATCACGAAACCAGTCTCAGTTACTGCCAAATTCTGCGGTGATCAAGAAATGATGATTGTGGGTCAGACTCTGCCAGGTAGAGTAGTTCAGCGTGACATCACAGTGTTGTGAAGTCTGATAATTGACATATTGTGCACTCGATGCGTTTCTAATGAGTATATCTGTCTACCAAAGTTTTAGAATGATACTAGTAGGAAAAACATGATCAGCGTCATTTCTTTCGAGTGTCATTTATCTCATCATTTCTTTCCAGTCATAGCTCTCAGACCATGATGTGAACATCATTGTTGGTCAATATTAGTTTACAAGTGAATGGGTAGTCAATGTATTGCTGTTTTGAAAAGGACCTTTTCCCTTAAAGGCATTTATAGCATCTTATGTATAATTATTGGGATTATTACGATATCTATAATGGGAAAGGATAAGAAGATGACGTAATTATTAAATGCTAATAACAGGTGTTACAAGAGTTGTGAAAAGGAATTACTTTCTCATTAGAAATAGGCTCATACAACTTAAATTTGTTCATTGCGGGAGCAATGATATATGATCTTCATATTTATAGGAAATGTAACTCTTTTATTTGTGTTTTTTTCGCTAGCAATATCAGCGTGTGTTTGGGCGGAAGGTGACAATCCATTAATAGGAGTATCGCATAAAGAAGTGTCACTTAGCGTTTGGTATGTCGGAGACGTAGTTTCGAAGCATCTTCCACCAAGCAAGGTATGCAAAGTCTCGGTTAATAATGCGCAGATAAACAGTGTATGACATATGTAAATCAAGATAAATAGAAATTAAGGAGCCTCAAAACTTTGAGCTTGGTCTAACGTTCATTATTGAAGCTAAAGGAGGCTTTTCATTATCAGTAAGGAGGTCCGTCCCCAATCAGATTCCCTAAGCAAAACACTTTTATTTCTTTTTTCTATTATAATATTATTTTCACAGGGTGAGAAATTGGCCCTAATTAAAACAAAATAAAATATATAATAAAAACATTTTCATATACATATACATTTACATATTAATATAAACATAGCAACAGTTGAGACAAGATTATTTAAAATGAAACAAAATACTTGAAGTAGCAAGCATTGAAAGATTGTTGGTCTTAAAATCTTATCAACTTTTTATCTTGTAGAGTTTTCTCTTCAATGCAGCGATAGCTGTAGATAATTTAGTATTTGTATCAAGACTGTTTCACACCTGTGCACCACGGTATGCAAAAGCCATTTGACCGTAAACTGATTTCATTTTAGGAATAGCTAAGTTGCATCTGGTTTTACGTCAGGGTCAAGATTGAACATCAGACAACCTTGAGAATATTTTGAAAACTTTCTCGGATGCATGAAGATTTAACAATTTTTTCCATTTGACAATACACGATGTATTTTCTAAGGAGCTTAGATTTAGGACCAAATCTCTAGTTGCTTAATTTCATAACGAAAACAGTACTGAAGTTGCTTAACTGGTTGTTTATTATCCGTAAAATTGTGATGGCTTTTAACATTACATAGGGAGTTAATAATCTAACAAGAAATGAAAGGGAGGCCAGCTCATTATGCTCTCCAAAATACTTCCGCACTTCCATAATGATATCTGTTGTAAGACTGTAAGAAAACCTGTAGTGTGGAAATAGCGACTCATAGGATAGAAGAGGTAGAATAGAATCATGCAGGTTTTACTACAAGACACAAGATTGCACACCAACGTTGCCTTAGGAACAGTTAGCGATACCGTCTAAACGTGATAACCATACGCCAGGCTTCACAATAGTCAATACAAAGCCGCATTAATACAAGATTACGTCACGAGACATAGGTTTGGTAAAATGCAAGTGTTACTTTCTACAATGATCTGCTAATAGGAAGACACTCAGCTTCTGTCTTTAGATGATATGATGTAGCAAAGGATGCTTGGCAATTTAGTATCATGTCTGACAAACACCTCTAAACTTTTGCATTTCTTGGTGTTCCCTTCTTAGCACTTTAGTGAAGAACCTTTTCCCGATCTTCTAAACTATAAATTAAGTCAAAATTAAGAAACTAACAGAAATAGATCTCATGTTTCGTTTCTCCTTTAAAAAACGTAAAGCTGTTTTCAGGAATATTGATGCAATTACAAGAAGAATAGCTAGTGAGATACAAATTCCAGAACCCCGATGAAATCAGCCTTTCTTTCTGTCGTAACTTCTTACAATAAAACTGTGATCAGAAATATAAGAGTAAAGGTTGATTTTGGACTTTTGCTAAACCGATTTATAGAATTTAGTTTGAATGTGCGTTAATTCTGTACGGGAGTCGAATCAGTCCTACTGTACGATTCAGGCACTTGAACACTGACTAAACAGCAGAATCAGAGACTAGACGGAACCTACACACGGATGCTCAAGGCAATACCCAACGTCCCTTGGCAGAGTCACCCTACTAAGACCCTGTTTATACGGGTACGGATCCTAACTGATATGGATCCAAATGGATCCGATCACATATAAGCACCCTAGAAAGGGCATCAGATCCATTTGGATCCAGAACTCTGCATGCTAATCCAATTAGCAAATCAACGGTTTGCTGTATTGAAATACGAGCTGAGATATGTGGCAACTGTTGAAATATAAACAATAAAAGATTATGGATAAACGTGTCAATACAAGGACGACAATAGAATTTGAATAGGGATTACGTCAAGTTTACCTCGTGGTGGTATTTTTTCACCTCATTTTCGATCCGTACCAGTTTGGATCCGATCCCAAGCGTTTACACGAGACCTCTTCGGGTACGGATCCAAACTGGTCCACTTTCATAAGTGGACACAAACTAATACGGACAGTAGATCAAAACGAGTTCGGATCCACCAGGTCCCGTGTAAACGCGAGGCCGATCTGTACCCATGTAAACAGGGAGTAAAGGAGAGTTTTAAGGTCATGATCTACTAGTGACAACAAAAATCAGAGAGAGAAGACCCTGTTTTTGTGGTTATTGTTTTCGCAGCAAGAACGAACTCGTGAGTAAAGTGTTATTGTGGCAACCCCGACATGGCAGTAGACCTATCGGTCGGCCAAGAAGGACATATATAAAACAGCTGATGGATGACACAGGCTGCTCCATTGACGATCTACAGACAGCTATAAGCAAGAGAGATGCATTTAAGAATAAAATGAAACAGATCCGAGATGCTAACTTGATACCGACGGACGGACTTTCATTCTGTATTCATCCACCACGGAAAAATCTTTGTTTTCGAGTTAGTGATGATTAAACATCGTTCATAGCTATGCAAACTTTCCATTGATACACTTCAAGGACAAGGAAAACAAAGTTTGTATTTGAAATCACCTTTTAAATTTTATAAAGAGATGTTTGAAAAAAGTAAGTAATGGTTAAGAAAAGGTTTAGAGGATAATAGAGGGAAATTGTACGAAAATCGGGACATAAAATTCCACCTTTTCTCCTTTTCCTTTTATGCAAGTTGACCTGGGTAGGGCAGATAATTGAAAACACGCTGACTGCTTAGCTGTACAGGTAGGAACGTAAAGCAGATACCATCAATATCAAAATCATATTGGGAGTTCCCTTTGCCCATAGAACCAGACTATCTGATTTGAAATGCAATGGATCTACCCTGGGAAATTCAAACAAGATTCCCTGGAACTTTGCATGCGCGCTGGAATGCTATTTTTCTATTTTACTACTTCAAAGATAGGGAAGTCGAAGGACGTACTGCATTCACTGGTACTTTCATTAAAGTTTATCAGATATCATAACGATCTGGTTAATGTTTTTTCTGTTGCTTGATCGCTCTGAGAATCCATTTTGTCACTGCCGATAAGCTGGAA
The DNA here is from genome assembly GCA_010016025.2 of Alatinidae sp. Z8VKAUB7J3. Taxonomy (NCBI): domain Eukaryota; kingdom Metazoa; phylum Cnidaria; class Cubozoa; order Carybdeida; family Alatinidae; species Alatinidae sp. Z8VKAUB7J3. The sequence continues at coordinate 15,458,204 of JAAAKM020000498.1, forward strand.
AAGACTTCGAATTCTCTAAGATTTTGTAGATAAAATACAATCATAGCTATGTGCGATTCAAACGTTCCCTTTGTCGTGCCTCGTTTGCAAAGAGCCACACCTATTACACACCCATTAAAATTGACATGATCCGAGCTCATTTTGTCCAAACGCCTTCCTTTGGTAAGATTGTCGATTTCTGTTCCCAAGGAGCAAAGGATATGGTTTTATGTTAGAACTGCAGTTAATCGCTTTGATAAATGTGATTTGAAGTCATTGAATTTTTATGAAAGGCAGTTAAAAGCGCTGTGCATTTATTTGAAGCTCAACGGTTAGGATTACAATCGTTTGATATATTGCAGTATACGTGTTGTTAGCACTTGCAATGAGCAGGTTTTGGAGATGTCTTGATAGCTCTGCAGTCCGGCGTTTTCGTAAGCATGCATTTGATTTTTATCTCTGACTTACTGTAAGCAAATAACTCCATAAGAGACGGACGGTACAACTCCAGAACAAAAAAAACGACGCCTACACAAAACTTAAATGGTGCGAGACAGCAGGGAAATCTAATCTGCTGGAGGATGAATGCCCAACTTTAAATGACGTAACGTCAACTCCAGACTGATAAGCGGTTTTGAATCTGGTTTCCAACTACTCGATTAATGGTTTTGATATCTTTTGAGTGCAGTGGATAACTTGGCATGATTTTCCACTTGGCAGGGGTCGGCTGTTATTAGTGAGCCTTTAAGATGCTGCAGCAATATCTCGCGCTGCAAGAATTCTCATGAGTGCAACGAGTAGGCCAACTTGCAGAGTTATTATGTACCTTATGAAATACTGTATATTGATTCGCTAACACAGTACGTCGCTTCCAACCTATCAAATCGAGGGGAGACGATAAAAGTTTATGTTACATTTAATAACTTTTTATGTAACCTAAAGTTTAAGAATTTGTTGGAAATTACTTGTTTGGCAATGGTTTTGGACATGACGGGCAAATTGCGGTAAGATAGAACTCCAAAGTAAAATTAGTGCAGCGTATACGTTGCTGGACGGTTGGCAGGTACGATAAAAGCCTGGAAGGTTTAGAATGCTGTATACCCAATGTTGTGACGTGTTCCGATTGACTCTCTAAAAGGTTACAGCTGTGGAATGTACAGATAAAGAGAGTGCATGTATCTCTTAGGAGCGCTGAATGTTAACGGACCCAGGAATGAAATGGCGTGGTTTTGTTTGCTTCCTTTTGTGAATGAAATATGTGAGGAATGGACGATTTGCTTTCTCCACTTCTCTCTATTTTGACTCAGTTAACTAAGGTAATTAATTTATAGTGCAACATTGTTTCAGAGAGCAGGAGGCATGCAGTGTTATAAGGCGTTCAAAATCAGGAGCCTACGGCTGGGCTTGATCCCCTGTGTTAAAGACTAACGCCTTTTTCATTACAGAAACAGGCTGACCATCAGTTTATAAATGTTCATAACAAATTCTAACAGCTATCCCTTATTCATTCACAGTGTATCCACTATCAGACAAAATGAGGCTGTAACAATCCATACTGTGAAGTTGATCCACGTGCAGTGTGAGTCACTAGCAAAAGAGCTTTACCTTAAAATCACTGAGCATGAACAAAAGCTTCTATCAACTTAGCGGGCCTCCACCTGGGAGACTACGAACATGCTGAGCAGAAAAATGAATCAAAATATGCTGGAGAAATTCTCAGACTGTATTAAGACTTAGATTGGTAGTAAACGAATTACTGTGGATTTACAATGGCTAACGTTGCTTTTCCTAAAGTTAGAAGCTCCTGTGGCTGTTAGCAACCTGCAAAGAAAGGGCTCCTTTTCGATCACTACAGATCATGACTTTTTGGTAATGAGAGAAAACACTAACTTTCGCTCGCCAACCCAGCAAATTATTGTTTAAGTTGGGAATCAAAGTTAACAGTGCACTTTCATTTAGGCTATATGTATGTTTGTTTTGATTATTCATGTTGCAGAATATTTGCAACCCATGACAATGATACGGTCGTTTCATCCCTGCAATTAATGTCATTAAAGAGAGGCTCCGCTAGTATATACGAGGCTGAAATAATCTTAAAACTGCAGTAGTAAAATAGCAAAGACTAAACGGAGCAAATATAGTGTTATTCGATTCTATAAGTCTTCCTATGAAAATATCAATGAAGCCAAAACTTTAGCCGATAAAATAATACTACAAAAATAGAATAAAAATTTGTAGATAATATTCCATTGCCGATGCAGCATGGAAGGGAGATGGAAAATATTAAGGAAATATCTTGCCAATATCTAGAGATTTGCCAACATCTGGGCTATAAGAAGGTATCCATGTTGACCACGCCTTATCTACACAGAACCTGAGGGTACCTTGATAGATCAAGAGATGATGACGTCTTTCCAAATAAAGGAACATAAACATTTCTTGATACTGTTCGAAAGTAGGTGCTTAATAGTAAGTGGGAATGTAATAGGACCACCATTTTATCCTTAAAATTCATGTTATTGAAAAGAAGCTGGAGAATTGTATACGAGGCTGAAGAATCACGAAACTGTTGTCAAATATTATAATAAATGGTAAGTAGAACAAATAGTAAGCTGTTGATTGGTGGTGTTTTGATACAAATATTAGTCGTTTTGAGACCTCTGCTGATAAAATAGGGCTAACTGTAGCGGCGGCAGCTCCCCAAAGGTTGGGAGGAGGGCATTTTCTTGTATTTTACTAACAATCCTAATCCACTTGGATTACTAACATATCACAAGAGTATTTACAACGAACGGATGGAAACCCTAGGGAGCAATAAAAGTAAATGGTAGCTGATGAGAACCGTTGACCTACTGGATTACGGCGCATGATCAACCGAGCTTGGCTGCTCTTATGAAGCTTCGAGTATATTCAAATGAGAACTTTGAAGGCCAAAGTGGAGAGAGGTTCCATGTGAATAGCAGTTGGACATGGGTTAGTCGACCCTAAGAGATAGGGAAACTCCGTTTGGATAATCTCGATCTCTAGCCGACCTATCGAATGGGAATCGGGTTAATACTAAGATTGTAGGAGAGTTGAAAGGCTTTAGAATATCTTACAAGACAGGAATTCCTCCTCTACACAAGTCTTCATTTTTCTCTGTCAGATTTAAGTGAATTAAAATTTTGATCCTTAAAAATGTTTGGGGGAAGCCCCTCACTCTCTTTGAGGCTAATAAATGACACGATACGCCCATGTTATCAACATACTTTAGTTCAATTAATATTCCGTTTCCTAATCTTTCTGGACACAGCTCTCCGGTAAATATGTAGCATCAGTTTGGAATCTGCAATGCTGCTGTAAACCTGCATATTCATAATTTATCTACTGCACGTGCAGTGGGTCAACACAACTCTCAACACAACTTGTTATATAAAACAAACGTGCGTCGTCTATTTATTAGGCATGGATGATTTAAACCAGAAAAATAAACTTTTCTGACTTATTAATAGTAAATTCAACACAGTACACAACTAAGAAGACATATAGGACAAGATATCTGTACTAAAATACCAGTAGTGTGATCAATATTGACAGACTGGAACGTGCTGCTTGTAACGTGGTTGACGCACATATAGAAAAGATGGTGACTAAATCATAATGGGAGTGTCCGTTACAAGCAACGACATATTGGGGAAATTTAGAGGCTAAAACTTTGGATATGCGTATTCAAACGACATCAAGTTTAAAACACTCCGCTCCTTCCACACAAGAACCACTTAGTGATAATTACGAAGAGTAGAAATATAGGCAAGAGGTAATTGGTTTGGTATTTTTATGCAACTTTTTCAAGGTTAAAGCCCTTAATGTATCAGCAACAGGAACCGTCTTTATGAGCGCCGAGGGCAGCTAGTACAGATAATGATGGGGAAAAGAAAGCTTGTGCTGAGTTATTAACTTATAAACTGCTGAGTTTAGAGCCTACGTTGGTACAAAATCACACAAAAGATTGGTTTATTTTCATGTGGGGGGCTTATTGCAAAAGAAGTCTTTATTAGATGTCACTGCCCCATTTATTTTGCTGCTCAGCTATATGAACGATTTGTACCTAATTTACTCAAGTATACTTGAGATTGAAGCCAAAAAAACCGTTTAATATTGTTTTCATCACAAGTAAGGTGTACATACTTTAGTTGGTCACTAAACACCATACGCTATACAATAGACACGATGCCATAAATTACAATTGTGCCATAAATCACCATACTCTACCCGCGACATCCTTCTTGATTGTAGCAATAAAATTTAAATGGATTAACCTGTAAAAAGTAAAAATGAAAGTCAAGATGAATTTTAAAAGCATAAGAGCATAGGTGCAGCTGCCTCATAATCCTTGAGTTAGGAGATTCAGAGATCATCTTGGCCTTCGTCATGATTATCATCATCGCCATCGTCATTATTTCCCCCATCAATATCATCATAATCAACATCATCATCGTCATCATCATAATCATCATCATCATCATCATTATTATCATAATCTACATCATCATCATTATTATCATATCAACATCATTATCATTATCATCATAATCAACATCATCATCATTATCATTATCATCATCATCACCATCATCATCATCTTTATGATACTTTTAAGGCAAGCACTAGCCTTGTATTCTATTCCGTCGACATTTTCTTTTATACTAGATAGAGCCAGAGTTCATCTTTAAACATATTTTTTCATCTCTGAGAATACCATCTTCTTTGCTAATATTACTATAAACCCGATCTTAACTGCCCGGTTGAGATATCTTTCTGGAAGATTTGTGCAATACCTCTCGACCTCGTTATGAAATAGCAATAAAAAACGAGAACGAGTAAATTTAATCACACTTAAATATGTTTTCTGAAGCAACAACAGAAGCGAAAGAGGCGTGAAGTCCAGGATTTGAATCATAACAAAGATGTCCCTTACTGTTGCTTCATCAGCTATTTCATATACTACTGTGTTTACAGACAGTTTCGTTAGTTGGCGTGCTCCACTGTTCGCTGAGAAGTCATCGATTTCCACTGCTACAACGATGATTTTGTGTAAAACTATTTTCTTCTTCCATAATTGTACAATAAAACACATCGACTATTCAATTTTGTGTCCATTACATCATACATGAGTAATTGTCTTTGCATGTTTTAAATTAGGATGTAATCCGTTGGGCACATCTCATTGTGAAGGCGAGGATTAATCATTCTTAGACCTCACGTCTCAGTTACGTCATCATTTTCTCCATTCTCAAGTTGTCATTCACGTCTATAGTTAGTAGTATTGTCCTTATTTTCCAAATAGGGAACGATTGCACAAGATTTCGTCGCTGGTAATTAGTCACGCTTTAACATAATGTATATACTGCATCATTCACGTCAATGTCACCTAGAATATTTAGTTAATAACCTTCCATGTTCGTACCTCTCTTTGTTAGTAATTCAATTATGTTCTCGAAAAGACTGGACAAATTTAACTTGTCCCAATGGAAATAATTTCTCATCCGCCCTAAAATGACCACGAACAATGGCTAGATTGCAGGGCGGAATAATGCCGGTGACAATAAGAAATAGGATTGGAACACAACGAAAGGGAGAATGAAAATTTCAAAGCTTTGTGATTACTCTAGAGCAGTGCTTTTCAGCCTCTGTAGCCTGATTCTTCCTTTAGCTAAACGTTTGAACAGATTTTCTCCCTTGAAAATTGCAGGGAGGCTTTTTGTGCCAGTGCAATAAGAGCGCAAACCTAATTTCTAGTCTATCCATCAAGAAACACTATGATGTCTTTGGGAACGTTGCCATGCTACGCATGGAAATCAAGTAAATTGGAAATGGATAAAGCCACAGGTGGATGTAAGACTTGTATATTGATGCGAGTGCCAGCTTCAGTACAAGCAAAGTACTTTCAAATAGATGGCTTCCATTATGACTCACAGTAAAACCTTTCTTCGGCCTCGTTATGGACCCTTGTTAGATCTTACCTCTTTTTGAAGTGGGCATCAGCAGCAATGATACGTGCTACCAAAATGTATTTATAGCAAGCAAAGGATATGCAATGTTACCCTTTACGTCGATATAAATTTTTGAAAACTATTGATCACCGCGTACAATAGAATTAGTAGAAGATGACGTCAGAAATGAACATATTTGAACAAAGCAATTCTACTTCAGCGTCGATTGCATAATCCATCGATTAAAGTCCGATCTCCATCGCACTTCATTTTCTTGTGAATTCGCAAATAATGTTTTCCAGCTATTTCGTTATTCCTCAGATTCTTGACAAAATAGTAACTTAGTCGGGTGAACGTGTGTGCTACCTCCGGACCTTTCCTAGTCGTTTAGTGGTAAAATGTTAGGAGGGATTAGGCAAAGATTGAAAACCGAAATACCCTTGTCTATCGCGAATATGAACAATATTTGTACCTTCAAATATAATGTACCCTTGATATCTGAGCGTAATGTGCAAAAGCAATTCAAATTTATCAAAAAAAGGAGAGAATTTTAATTGTCAGTATAGAAAAGATACTAGAGAAAATATACCGACAACGGGATTCGAACACTTGACCTATGCATATACCATTCTTATGAAAAAATGCGCGCTTTGAAGTGCACATCATTGCCGATTCTTAATCATCTTGGTGTGCTATGTAAGATGCTGCCAAAAGTCAACTGGGTTCCCTTGCCACCTTACCGTCCCCTCAGCCACGTAGCCATTTAAAGTTTGAGGAGGGGGCAAATTTAAAAGAAAACCTCTTCACTTCCCTCCTTCCTCCTAAGACAGCCCACCATGGCTTTATTGGCTGGGAAAATTTTGAATTTTTGCAGTCTCTAGAAGACTCAAAATTGCATTTGAGAGACTCAGACTCCTCGTCATTTTGATCTTATTGCATAAGTGGATTGAAATACACAAGTGATCCATCTTCTAAATGCCCTCAAGGATTTTTCTTGCGGGGCAAACATGGGCAAGTTTTACCTATTGGGCAGGCACAGCCGCCCCCGCACCTCCCTTGGCTGCGTGCCTGCCTCCCCTAAGTATTTAAAGAACAGATCAGGGGGTTGTTGTGCATGCTTTTACTAGCCGACCCCTCTCGATTGTCATGTAAACCTCCTATAGTATCTCCCCCTTGAAGAGTCCAACAATAGGTATAATAAGGCGTTAAGGTAAAAAATGTGATCGAAGCTGATTTTAATCACTGAGTCCCATGTCTAACAGCACGCATTTTCTAACGGAACCAGAAAACTCTGCGGCCTTTTATAAACAATCCTTGACTAAATAGGGTGTACGCACGTACGTAACTGATTGCAACTGTGTATTTGACAGCGAAATTAATTAGTAGATCAACAGTCTTTGGGTAGCAATCGTGGGAAACGAGGTTGGAATATCTAATACGTGAGAATTACTAAGGGGCAAAAGAAGATAAAACCCAATCATAGGGACAAATTTTAAAACAGGTGAAAGTGGTATACTCCAAAACAGGGGTGGGAAAACGTTTCGGCTGAAGGAACACATTACTTTTTAAAACTTGCAACAGGCAAGAATAGTACAAGATACGATACATATAAAAAACTGCATTTGTTAACCGTAGATACCAAACAGAACCAGAAAAAAGCATTTAGCTATTAACATACTTTTTAATGAGAACAGTACTGTCAATCACCTATTTTAGCCCGTGCATCGAAGTCTGCGGATATAAATGCAATCATTCACAACAAACACCAAAAAACCCCAACGGGCCGGATCTGGCCTGAGGGCCGTAGTTTGCCCACCTCTGCTCTAAAACATTTGGTAAAAGTTTTTCCGAAAGATTATGATAGAATTTTAATAATTTGGTGAGCAATGGGAGACCTTGTTAGTTGTTGGACATGGTTTACAATAATCTCAAAGTAATTACAGGATAGTTATAAAAAGGTGTTTAAACTTTCATAATATTCCGATAAAAATTAAACATCAACATAATCAAGTTTGTTAGATCAAAGTAATCTAGCAATACTCTCAATACTTCAAAGCAATCTAATGTGATGATGAATAATCTCAGGTAATACAATCTAATTTTAACAAGTGTCAAGTAACGTCAATTAAACTGACGCAATCCCAATCTCTATTAATTCCAAATAATCCAGACCAATCTTAAGCATCTGATAGAGGTACTTTAAATGTTGACATTTTTACTTTGAAATTTTTCTTTGACCTTTTTACTTTGACCTTTTGACTTTGACCTTCTCATTTTGACCTTTTTACTTCAAACTTTTCACTCTGACCTTTTCCCTCTGACCATAGGTCACAAAATGTACGAGTAGGAAAAACGTGTGAACAAGGCGGAACAGACCAGGGAGGAGGAAGAGATAAGGGTTTAATCATTTTCTTAAAAATGAGTTGCTGTACGTCTTGGATTTTTTCACCGATTCATATGTAAGCCTTGTAATTTCTGGGCCTTTTTGCGTTTCTTGGCTCTTATCCAATTTTATCTTTTCGATACTTTGCACCGAATGAGGAGTAGTATCATTTTAGAGAAAGACGGAACACCATTGAGACATTGAAGCATCTTGTATTATGCATTGAAATCTATGAGCTCATGCTTCACAAAAATTTCGCGATTTCTTTTTTCTTTAGATAAATCCACGGCCTCATACCGTTCAGATAATAGATAATTATTTGGTTTAGCCTAGCAGGAAATTGTAAAAAATGCCCTACACTAGATGCGTACTTCGTGCGTGTGCGCAAAAGCGTAACTCGCCACCATGAATGGTAGTAACAGCAACAACATCTGTCACCATGCTTATGGACGTCATTGATAGCGAGATCTTAAAACTAAGGCATGATATGGATGGAACTACTTTTATCCAGATTACTATCACCCTTCTTCTTTTTGTTCACCGTAACAATGACGTCACCAAAACATCTAGTCCACAGACGTGCAGATCTCATTGTTATAAGGATCTAATTTTAAAGTAAGGTAATTGAACTAGTCCGAATTTCTTTGTGTCATAGTTAATGAGAGGTAAGAAGATTGAATGCAGGACCTCTAGAGAGGCATATATTTCTGGAATTGTTTCATAAGGGTGTAAATTTAAGGTAAAACAAAAACAGAAAAAAATCACATGCGGTCAACAAGAGGTAAACATAGACCCTTTCAAGATCAAAGGTTGATAGTGTGAGCTCTTTAGTGCTCACAGCTGTCTTTGGAAAAGTTGACAGATTCTCCTGCAGGACACTTTATCATATGGCGAGTTTTAAAAAGCTATCTCTCTCCAAAGGCAATTAATTTAATCAAATGTGACAATAATTTTGTGCAATAGTTTATCACTGTCAATAACAGGTTTAGGTCTACCTTGTGAAATATTTTCGTATTTTTCAAAACTAGGAGATGAAACAACGTTTAATGAATGGAAACGGACATTGGGAGAGCAGGAAAACTGTTATCAGTTTCCCCACAGAAGTGCAAGGAGTGTCACTATTTTTGCAACCAGAATTTTTCAATACTTGTGCTTGTGTTCCAAGCCTTCCAATCTATCAAAACAATTTACACGTTTTAAACTTTTTCTTTACAAAACGCATCCTAATAACATTTGAAAATGAAGAAATCCACACTTTAAATGACTTTTTGGCCGGTGAAGGGATGGAGTACGTACTAAACGTTGCATTTTTGAGATACATAATGCTTTTGTTAGTACAATCGAAGTTATCAAAACAGTTTTGCATCGCAGGATACTTTTTGAAGACATGTTAACCTATAAAAAAACAATAGCAAAAAGCAGCGCAAAATCACACAAAATTTCCCATAAAGAAAAACAACTAAAAAAACACAATAACGATTAATCTGTTACCATTTCTAACACATACCGCAACACTAACAAGAACTACGTATCAATACGCAAAATAAGAAAATGTTTAAAGAAGAAAGGGTACAATTACTATAGGATAATTTGAAAATACGCATCACTGATGTTAAAAACAGCATTTTTGTAGTAGAGAAATACAGATTTTTTAGCAAAAATGCCAGTAGAGAGGAAACAACAACAACAACAACAATAAGGCACTCCGAAACACACACAATACTCCCCATAAACGCAAGACATTCTCCAACCGAACATACCAAAACATAAACTTATGAAATAGTCAACACAAACCATGATTGTAAACGTACATGGTCATTTTCGTAAAAGAGGGAAGAAGGAACCAAAATATTTGATACCTTCTTTGATCTGGGATCTCAATGTCAAACCTAAATCAAATTTTAAAGTGCGTGTCATCCTTTGCGGTCCACTGTGTTTCTAAGAAATTATTGAGGCGAAACTAGCCACTAAGTGTGTTTGAATCCTTAAATCTCATCGTTACTGCCCAAGTGAGCAAATTGAGTGAGGAAACTATATTTCAGATTGGCTGAGACTTCAATTCTGCAATAAATGAAATTGAGTGATCGATGAACTTTCCCTACTAGCACAATTTGGGTATACCTTTGGGATCCGACCGTTGTCTTTTAATGGATTTTTTGTCCCTTTCCCGATTTGCAATGTTATGAACGACGTTCAAAAAACTGTCTGAGGCTAAAGAAATAAACTTTTGGGTTTTTAATATCAATCCAAAAATGACAGAAATAAATAATTTTTGCCAAATGTGTGGCTACGAGGGTGAAATTATGACCTGAACTTACATTTCAGGAGCTTCTCATCCCTTTTTGGATTTAAATTTTCTTGTTACTTTGCTTAGATGTTGGCAAATGTGTGAATTTGCTAAAATTTGAAAATCAGTCCACAAACTTTAAAAATATCCATTTTATAAACTAAAAATTGCAAACAAGTTTATTTTGCAAGCATGTATGCTCAAGTGGGTAGACGCGTTCACCATTTATTTCTATTATTCATATATACTCTTTTACTATCAGTTCCTGCCAAAATAGAGGGCTCTGCCAACTAAACTACGTCATAAGACCACGTACATGTTATGAGTTCACAGCTCCCTATGTCTTTTGACCACGTGCGTTGCTTATGTCACGTGTTTGACTTCAATTCTTTTTGGAAAAATTCGAGCTCCCATTTATATCGACATCAAATGGTGGGAAGGTAACCCCAAGTATATGTTATATGCAGCATCTTAAATACGGGCGTCTTTTTTTCTGGCCACTTAAATTGAGTATTGAAGACAATGTTCTCGACAAATATTGACATTGTGAAGGTAGCATTTCCAGGAATGCCCTCTACATGAGCCAAAGCGTGACCCAAAAATGCCATCGTAGACGAAATGTATATCTTGGATGCAGCTCTGGGCAACCGTTTGTGTTACACTGCAATTGCCAAAATAACGCTTCTACCTTTTTAATTACA
>JAAAKM020000498.1:15479584-15490549 GCA_010016025.2 Alatinidae sp. Z8VKAUB7J3
CACTGTAATGGCTTAAATCAGTGTTTCTTCCTAACTTTTTATGGAAAGGTTTGATCACTTTATTCCCTATTCGCTTCAGCCAATAAAATCTCACACTGTAATGGCTTAAATCAGTGTTTCTTCCTAACTTTCTATCAAAAGGTTTGATCCCTTTATTCCCCTTTCCCTTCAACCAATAAAATCTTACCTTGTGCTGTATCTGTTTATTTTTGAAAAAATTGTAGTTCTCAATCAATAATTAGAAATAAATTTCTGGTAAACCATGTGACCGGGCCATGACTCAAGATGTCAATATTTGGCCTTTTTGATTGTTATTTTTTAATATTTTTCACTCATAGTTACCAGGTTACCAGAATCCCGTTGGTCACTCTACCCAAAGGATTAGATGAATATAAAATCGAGAGAGGAATTGGGATTGATGTTCTCTAGTTTTTGCGAAAATTGAAAGAAATAGATGTGTTTAATATTAATGTTTTATCTGCAGATGTTTTTCTGTCCTGGACATGATGACACAACGATTATACGATCCTGTAGAATCGGCAGTCAGATGAAATACAGTTCCGATGAGCAGGCATACAAACAAAGCACATTTTAAATGAAAATTACAGCGGACTCAAGGGATCATAAGATGTTAAGGAAGATAGGAAAGTGTGTACTAACTGGAGGATTTTGCTTAGATAGTAATAAATTAGTTAAGCTCGTCTGTATACAAGGAAAAGAGACAGTCATTTACCATTGCATCTGTGCAACGTCGGCTGATAGGGTTATCGCCAGCTAACTACCCAGTGCTGATGGATCTACTTACGATATTTTAAAGTTTTCCAAAGAAATTTTTGGGAAGCGACGGCAAGCCGTCATCACCCTTTTAAGTATCTGCCACTAAAAAAGTATTAAAAACATATTTTATTTGTTATAAAAATAATTGAATGTAAGATTTTTTGTACATAGTTGTTTTGTATTCCATATTGACGACAGATTGGTTAACCTTGCTAACATTACTTAATACGCAGATATTTCGATATTGGGAAGTTGCAGAACGTTTACCAGTATTTGTATATACAAGGCGTTTGAATGATTTCCTGGTTTTTAGGATAGATCATTAAATTATCAAATATCGTATTGATCAGATTTGACAAGAATCGAAGATAAGAAAAAGTATAACGTTTGACTTGCCGCCCTGTTTAACTTTCCAACGCAAAATCTGGCTTTGTCATTTCGAGGCGTGTCATCTACCAATTCAGCCATGGTCAACCCCAATGTAAACTTACTCTTACCAGCAGCCATTGATTAAGCTTCTTATCATCCATCTATACACATTGGCAGCTGGCTGTTAGCAATTTGTAGACTAGCCTTTCTACGCCATCTGACTTGAACGTGGTAGAATCACCAAATTTCACAGTATTGTAAGAAAGTAAAGTAGGTAATTTATTGAACTTACAGAAATTAACAAAAAAATGGTTGAGTTTATTACACGGTTCGCGAAGTTTACTAGGTGCATTATATCATTATTATTTATATTTTATTTTTATGAAAAAATAATTGAACGATTAAAAATCATGCCAGAGCAAGATGTAATGAAAATAGTATTATACTAATTAGCGGGTTATACTTTCCTGAAAGGTCGAAAGACTTCAACTTTCTTCATGAAGACAGACATTAGTCTACTTCTAAGCGTGCCTAGACACACGATTTTACGAATACTTGACAAAAAGGGGAGATACTCTGAAAGCTGAGTAATTATAACAAGTTTAAAAACTCAAAATCCTTATTCCACATATTACGAAAATACTACATTTGGGATCTGAATCACAGCACTAATATCAACGGGCAAAATTACATTAACAACATTAGAAACTTATGTTTGTCATTTGAAGTTACTTTTTAGCTTTTGCTGCATGGCATCACCGATAGCTTTGCTCCCATGCCTAAAAAAATCAAGGACCGTTTCACAGACTATTTCACAGACAATTTCATAGACCATCAATAAACTAACATGAAATAACAAAGTCCGAATTAAATCTATCCCTTTAGTTTTTGATGGCTTTTTTGCCTTGACATAGTTTTCGTTTCCATTTCAGTAGCAAAAGAAAAAACCCGTTTAGTCAAGTGGTACTTAACAATCGATTTTCTTACCAGTGAGTACAAAATAAGTAAGTAGATTTTTGTCATTTGTTTCTACAGTCGGCTGTGTGCTCCTCATGGTGAATTCGCTCTATGAACATATTCATAACTTCTGGACTGTCAACATACATTAATAGCACGAAAAAATATTGTACAGGCCTCGTTCAGAAATACAATGAAAGAATGTTTTTTACATAATTCTTTTGCAGACTGATCAAAACACCTATATCAGATGTTGACATAGGAAGGTGCATAGATGTTTTGAAACTTTTAATAAGTTATTAAAGTTATTTACATGGCAGCAGATACTGTTCATCTCAAGATAAAGTCAAAACTTTAATTATCTGAAAAGAAAAACATGGCAATATGCACACCTTTCAAAAACAATTAGGACTTACTTGCAGCAACTCTGAGGTCTCATAGTACTATTGCTCATGCAGGATAACCAAAGGAGTAGTTTATTTTTACTTTTACACGGATTTCTAACCTCGACGAGAAAGAGATTTAAAGAAAAGGGTCCCTATATCGTGTAATAGCTATCCGAGAAATAGTGGTACATGCGCACAAAAATGGCAACTTTAGTCTATCATTAGAATGTAGAAAGGGTAATCGTCAGATACGTACGATAAAAGAAAATGTTAAAAACCTTAAAGGAAACTCGATCCTATTCTTAAATGTTGACTCAAAACCTTTAATAGCGATTTCAACGAGATAAATAATTTCTTACCGCATATCCTTGCGAAAAAAAATGTAGCCTTCCCTTCAAAAATAATTTATCCGCTAATTCTTTGAAATAAACTTCTCGTCTTTTTAAAAATTAGATGAACTCGAAATTATGTTTGTTAGAGGGAATTTTGGGATCTTGTGGGAGGTTCCGGCATTATTCATTATACTATTATTTTCCTAGGTATATTTGAGAGCTGAAGCCATATATTGAGTCTCCACTATAATTAGTTAACCTGTGTTTTTCAGTGTGGAAGTCTGTTTCTATCCATTTGCCCTTCCCAAAATACGGATGTCATCATCTTCATGCGCTTGAACCACCCCTGAAACCATATGCATATGTCAATGGTTATAACATTGGTAAATCGCTAATATATATGTTCAAGATATTTATTCAGACTTAATGGCATAAAGTTGTGTTATACGGTTGTTTGATTTTTTTGTTATTTTCCTGCTGTTAATGACATTAACTTAAAAACAAGAAAATAACAACCCACCAAAGAAGTTTTGAAAATGGAAATTTTGAATTGAAGACAAATCTTTAATTAATAGGTGTGGAATATTAACGGTCTTGTCAATACTAACCCTATTCATATTCAATATTAGATATTACACATTTTGAGATACCTGCAAATTGATAAAACTAAGGCACAAAGACAATGTTAAGTAAAAGCATTTGGCAACCCCTAGATCATGTTTTTTAGTCAAATAAACTCCTGCAATAGACTCAATTGATCCACCCAAGTAACCTGTACAGCTGTAATTATATAAGAGTAACCAACATATTAGACTCGGGCCTTATCATCGGTCGAGTGAAAAATTTAACTTCTTGCTCTTCTTAGAATCAACCTTGTATTGTATTTATCTACCATTTTGCACGGATATACCACAAAATTATCAAATATTCCTAGAAGTAAACAGAGAAGTTAAAACTGTTTGAAGACGTAACAATACTTTCACGATTCGTTATTGACATAAAAAAATCTACAATTTTATTTTTAACAATTTTAACTAACAAACTTTTCCTAAATTAATTCTCTCTATATCTACGTATAAGTGATTCAAGCAAAGATTCTTTGACCTAGAATATCAATGCTGCCTTTGAAGGCAAAATGGTTATTGAAAACCTGCACTAGGCACTTACAAAGGCAACCTTTTATTATTTTCTGATGTTGCTTATTAGTATGTAACTCTCATTTATCGTATACCATTCTTTGCAATCTGTTATAGAGTATGGGTTTCCTACAAAACAGTAAGCTTATAAGTCTACAAAGTAATAACGGGGAAGACTTTAGTTTATGTTGCTTATAAAATACCTTGTAACTGAGATAAACTCCAAATTCTCGGATCCCACTCTTGCTGTCTGCAGGTTTTTAAGATCAACATCAATCAAACACGAAGATTTGCACTTTCTAAAAGTTTCAAATCATTCAGAATTAAGAAACGCATCCTTACACTCAGTCTCTTAAATGAAGTATCCAGGATCACCGATAGTTAGGACGCAGTCGTCAATACTGTCTAAAACAACTGGCTGAGAAAAATTAGCTGACATGGAGATGTCAACTCTTGTGATGTACTTCAACTTTATTTCTTTGGAAGACAGTCCTAGCAGAATCGTGTAATTTCTCAGGATTTACAATTTTAAAGTATTTCTCTCCTCATGATCCAGAATTTAATTGAAGTAGTCAAAGTTGGTTAACAATTAGCCTACATTTGACGTTGAAATACATACTAAGCCAGATCCACAACAATCCGGAAGAACTAGGTTTTCTTATCCCGCTGATTTTCTTTCAATAAAATCAGATGTCCAATGTTTAAGTTGCTTCGCTTTACTACGTATTTATGGTGAAACATATCAGTATAATGTAACACAATATTTATCAATGGAAAATATCATCTTACTCCATGGCGGTTAAGTAGAGAGTATAAGATCAGTAACGTAAATAAAGTTAAAAGTCGTTTACATAGTAATGTATGACATATAGTTTAGTGTAAAGGGCTGTCTTAACTTGTTATGATACACAAGGAAAGACAGAACAGTGAAAGAAATGAGCTAAAGGAAAACTTTGCTTTTAGTTTTTATTCCAAACAACAACTAGTCTTTACAAAATACACCCAAATATGATGGACAGCACTATGTTTACTTCAAGGTGCTTCAAGTAGTATTTGTTTGGTATACGGTAACAATACACAAAATTGCGACTTACGTTCAACTTTCTTGTAACTGTCAGATATCAGCACATACGCCGTCAAAATCTTTAGATTTTCTTCAAATTGTTCGTCTCGCCATATTACATGTTTTACGACTGAGGATGAATGGCTCTATTATTCTTTTCTCTGTTCTCTTGCAGAGATTTTGTTTATTTGTGCCAAACTTTTATCAGAAAAAGGACTCCATGCCATGCTATTTAAGCTTAATCCTTCTCCGCTAAATGTAAACCTAGTAAGTATCTCCACATCCGGAACTGCAGTTAATCAGACCCTGAAAGCCTCAATTCGCATTTCATGCGTTCAGTTTTGTTCATCAAAGACGCTTCAATCCATCGTCGATGCATGAAAGGATTCAATTTCATCCTAAAGCAAGCAAGGGGGGCAACAACCAAAATACCTCTTAATGAATCAAGGATTTAAGTGACCCTGAAAAGACAGAGCACAGTCTATTTTTGGAAACAATACAAGAGTTGTAAACAGCACACTAGGGTCTAGTCAAAAGCAATGCATGAGTTAGTTATTCTAGATATTTAAAAGCTGAATTACTAGCTACTTGGTACTTACAACGGGACTTGAAATGGCTGAAAGATCCGTCCAATCTACCTCTGCACTTCAACTATGAGAGCAGCCGCTTTTATATGCATTAAATTGTATAGCTCCAAGAATGATGAAATTATAGAGGATCAGCTTCTAAATGTATAGTACTCATGTTATCGATCTCTTTAAGGGGAGTCGATTGAATGATCATGATTTGTCCTATGCAAACCTTCTTAAGTGGCATCATGGAGCTTATTCTGATTCAATTCACAGTCCGTCGACGTTTTTCATCTTTTTGCCAAGTGTTGAATTGAGAGGAGCAGGTGCAACACTAGTGAATATTTAATGAACTCACTGAAAGGTATCATTTATGTGAACTAGGTTTACTCTTTCCGAAAGGACATTATAGACTCTATTTAAAGAGTCAAAGAAAATAACAGCAGGTTTGAAAAAGTATCATTCAGTGATGCATATTACACATATTATAGTAGAGAAGTGAAAGAAATATGAATGTGTCAAAATCGCCTGAGCAGTAACTAGGAAAGAAATGACATCATCTAAAGTATAAAGATCCAGAGCTGCTGAAAGCCTCCCCGGATGCCCTCTCCCTCCCCAAGGAAGATATAAGATGCCTTTTCAATACTGTATCTTTCTACTACTCCAGCTGTTAAAAGTAGGCGTTTTATTATGCAACAACATACAGACTGTTAAAACATTGTCATCTATAACTCAAGTCAATATGATGGACAGCACTCAAGTCAATCAGTATCATGGATTTCCCCCAAAATTCAAAGCCAACGTCGGAGCTAACAAATAACTTTTTATTCTGTGATTATTCAGTAAAAAATTAAATGTATTAAGAATACTTCAGTCTATTTCATTTCCTTATGGGCTAAGTAATTTGTTCTTAGGTTAAAAAAACTTTATTACTTGGAACATATTTATATTTCTAGC
Source organism: Alatinidae sp. Z8VKAUB7J3 (assembly GCA_010016025.2). Lineage (NCBI taxonomy): Eukaryota > Metazoa > Cnidaria > Cubozoa > Carybdeida > Alatinidae > Alatinidae sp. Z8VKAUB7J3. Next base: position 15,486,131 of record JAAAKM020000498.1, read on the forward strand.
ATAGAAAGCTAGAGGTTTCTTAAAATGTATTTGATGATCTGAAACTAGCTTTAATTACCTGGGGTTTGGTACTTTCTGTGATAATTAAATAGCTATTTTTGGCATTACCTACAAAACATGCAGAGACACTATTAAAGTCAACTCGTTCTACTGATTAGCTTGGCTAAGGCTTTTGCTGACAATGTCAAGAAAACGGAAGGGGAATACATGTAAGTTTTAGTTTAAGATAAACAAAAGTGCCAAACAAGAGATACACCAGCAATAGTTCTGAAGTCTACAACAACCACCCAGGCGTGTTATTAAAACTCAATGTTAGGAATATTTACCCAAAAGAACTGAAAAGATTACTCGCTTTTAGTTTACCAGAGCCTATTTTTTACCGTAGGACGTATTGCTATAAATGGATAGCTAAGTCTGTTGATAGTGATTCACACAAAAGACACACAGCACGCTCTTCAGACAAGTCAACTGAACAAAACTACTCTTATTCGATGAGATATTGAGCCTCTGTTCATCACACACAATGGTAGTAAAAGAAGCGTAAGTCCATGACCATAAGACTATCGTGATTTCTCCTCTGTATCTGGTTCCTCAGAAGTAAATAATCGTTTGCACAAATGAATTAAGGTAAATCAATTACCTCTAATGCTCAAATACCTCTAATCTCTTTCATGCAGTTGTAAGCTTTCCCATCAAATTTATAAAACACTGTGCTTTCTTTATAAAAGTGGTAAATGGTTGTGTAAGTGGTAAATTAAATTTACAAGGATTAAATCTTCTCCATCATTTGTTAAAATGAGATTTTACAGTAAGCTTTTGAAGGTGCAAAATCGGTCTCTCTTTCCATTATTGACTTTTAGCTCGAAATCTAAACCAATCAATACATACATAGTGAATTATTAGAATTTGATTATCTGACTTTTTCTCATTCTTTCCAAATAAGGTAAGGAGCGAGGCCTATCGTCAAGGGGGGAGGGGTTCCGCCCCTGACAACGAGATGGCCCTTCCCATAGGCGTATTTAGGGAGCGAAGCTGCGCCCCCATCTCCATCAAAAAATAATGACCTTTGAAAATGACCCCAAGAGGTTCTCCAAATTTTTAGATAATCAATTCCGCACCCTCTTCTCTAAAATCCTGTATCCGCCCCTGCTTCCTGGAATACAAGTACCTTGCCGGACTACAATCAGTAGATATTGAAATTTTCGGTAGTCATTTGCTATATGAAATATCCCTATATTTCATTTCCTTGCTCTCTATTTGCCAAAACTCACTTTTTAGCATCTAAATACTGTGTGACCTTAAGCGTATTGCCCACACATTCATTTATTGTTCAACTGGGACTTTTGATCAAGCGGAAACAAAGTTATGTTTGAACATTCCCAAGAGCTTGGACCAGAACGTTTTCGTTACTCTTCCCAAGGTCAGTTTCTAAACTGATGACAGTGACTAAAATGAGGACGATTTAAACAAATGGCAGCGCCGATATTGCTACATACATTTATGTTTCTCTCACAGCATATTAAAAATCGAGACGATAATATTTATAAAATAGGAGAGAATAAGGGTCAGAGTTTTGAACAATGCACAATTTCATTCAAGTATTACTAAATTTTGAAGCTACTATTTTCCCACTAAATTACTTTATCAAAAGCCTATCTCATATTGAAATTTGAGTTAATCACTCCATGACAGAAACAAAACCGGGGCAAGAAATTGAATTGCAAGTACGTTTGTTAAAAGACTCAAAACAAAAGTCTTGGTTTTGTGTGCAATTTTACTTGACCAGGGTACGAAACTTTAGGCATTGAGTATGTATACATAAAATTGTTGCTGTGGCTGTACCAAACATGCTAACATAAGAATATATCCTCACTTTACCCCAAAATCTAGCTAATTCTCCCCGACTGTTACTTTACATCTAGATTGTACGTTCTTATCTATAATGCATTTAGTATAATATTGATGCGGTATGACGTCAGTCGACAGTATGCAGGTCTGCAACTCAAGTCCTTTCAATTTAATAGTCAAAATTAATACTTAAGCTACTTAACTGGTTGACTCAATTTATGGTTGGATTTTAGGAAAGATAAAGAAATTAACAATTTAAGATGAAATCTTATTTCAAGCAGACCTTCACACTTGCGCATCTATTGCCATTGAACAGTTTTTAAACGATTTTGTTTTACAGTTAGACTAAGTATACTGAGCATGTTATTTGAGGGTTATGTAATAGTTGGAAAAAGAGTACACCTAACTTCTTAAGCGTTTACTCTTAGAAGCAAGCTTTATTGCTTTAGAAGCCTAAAATTTTCCCAGTTTGAGTTTAGCGGCTTTTTGACTGGTTGCTTATCCCAAAGCGGTGTAATACGCAGGGATTTTTACTAGAGTTTTTGCCTTTCACACTAAACTTTTTTCTATAGAACTTTGATAATGTTGGTCGAGGCTCGGTGATCATATGTACCTTTCAAATTGTAGGCTTACTTAATCTTAATTTACATTTGTTAAAAAATAATTTAATACAGCTTGTGGCTCACTAGTTTGCTTATGGATTGACTAAACAGATAGCCGTTTTTACTATTAAAACGTTTTAGTTAAGGAAATTTTGTTTTTGGGACATGTTGTCCCGCTTTGGGTTGTTCTTCATTTGAGCTCGATTTCTAAGCATTGGCTGCGTTAACTGTTTAATGCAGACTGTTCTTATCGAAGGGTTTATACTTGTACAAAAAAAACTTTTTGGTCTACCCCCGTGCCCCCCATGAAATATATCCCCCCCCCCCCCCCCTTACAGCAACGGGCCTGTAAGGAGCATGTGCAAATTAAAGATGGAAATAGAAATCACAATTTATGTGTCTTCAATTAATCTGAATGAAAAAAATAATAATCTATGGCATTTCATGTTTAGATATTTTGGATTTATTGTATAATATACATTGTAAAAAGAATAGTAAAGGTTATAACGACATAAAATATTAAAATAGCAAACTAGGCATAGGCTATGAAGTAGTTAGACAATATGAATGGTAATCGGTGGGGGATGAAGAGATTCATCGCTCCACTTTTTAAGAGGGGGACATGAGATATTTGCCCTTGACACTTTTATAAACCAGTAAACTATTTGGTCTACAAGACCTCTGTTAATCCCAAAGTCCTTCTCCCCTCCCAACCGTTTGTGTGACCAGACGAAGAAGACACCCCTTGTATGTCTCTGTGACTCTACGGATTCTTTTTCAGGTTAGGACGTAGGTGGAAAGAGTTACTACGAAACTGACAAAAAACAGCAGTACACATTTACGACGACTGGAAATCAACAGAGGACTTTCCTCGGCGGTTTATTGTAGGTTTACACTACGCGTGGCATTTAAAAAAAATGCTTGATCACAACAAGAAACACTACTATTTTGTTCACAACAAAGCTTGAAAAAATTTTACCGTCTTGGTAGTTTGTATCAGTTATGAAGGAGGTCTCAAGACCGTCTTAAAATAAGTCGTTGTTTTGAATCATCAAGCCGCACAAGGGGAGTTTCCTTACTAAAATGATATTGATAATGTTGCCTTTTGATTTATTGATGAGTTGCAAGTTGTACTGCTAGGACAAGAAACAAATATGGCTGGCTTCTACAAATGTAGGATTCGTCGATGAGCAGATGTGGTTCTGAAGTTCTTATAAATAATCCTTTTAATAAATTATAACCTCTTTAATAAAAACTAAACGATAATGCCGTGTAGGCAAGCATTTTCCCTATTCTCTGACAACAACAAGGCAGGGCAAGTTGCTTTCGCAGCTATGATTCACTATCATGAATAGAAGTCGCGATGTGGGCTCGGTATGAACAGATCTTGAAACTGTTATAGTTAAATCGGTTTCAAAGCAGTTTGTAGTGAAACTGTTTAGATAACCTGATTTGGTGTGAACGAGATATGTGAGAAAAGACAACAGTTGCTGATCGGCAATATCTACCTAAAGGGACTGTCAGTCGTGCTGACTGTTTATAGCGCACAATTAGTGTCATTTTAAGGTAACGAAGAGGCCACCATAAGAAATTATAGATATGAGTGGTAACTAATATTCTCATCAAAGAGGTCATAAATACACTGTCAAACTACCTTACAGTGATACGTAAATAAAGACATAAATAAAGGCATCATTAAAACAATAAAACTCACAAACGATTCTTTTTAGCAAAGATCTCTAAGGCCTTCATAGGCAACTGAAGTATTTCTAGACTTTTGCAGTTTGACTTATGAAGAGCTTGAAAGCTTTTGGTCTCAAAATCAAGGCAACAGTGTCTAGCAACACATTCCACTTCTAGTTTCACACTTATTTTAATATTTTCATCCTTTGTATACTATATAATCATTATCATCATCATCATCGTCATCATCATCATTAACATCATCATCATCATCATCATCATCATC
>JAAAKM020000498.1:15499548-15554218 GCA_010016025.2 Alatinidae sp. Z8VKAUB7J3
TTTGGCAAACGATAACAGTACTTTATAATTGATTATTATTCATTTTGCTTTTCTAAATTCACATCCTAAACAAAAATGATGTTCTAATAAAATTACAACTAATGATAAAATATTAGTGACAAGTCCAAGTTTTGATGTATCATGCCTCAGTTCCTTTAAAGAACATCAGCCCAGTGCCGTTTCCGCTGGAGGAAATTACCCTATAGGTGTTACTTCTGGAATCTGAGAATGAGCTGCTAATGCATTTCTCATCCTCCTCCTCTCTGAAGCAGGTTTCGAACTTGCTAAGGCGGAGTACATGTACAAACTACACACTAATTTTTAATTATCAAAATAATTTTAATTGGGGATAACCTTACTATGTAGGTTATCAACTTGGAGTATATATACACATATATTTTTATTATACGTTGATGTGTGTTTATCTGTATACGTACATGTATGAATATATACATGTATATGTGTGAAACACATTTCTATGTGTGTCCATAGAATAGTAAAATATCCAATGGCACTTGGCACTGGGAAAACACCAATAATCATAATCAATATCATTAATGTCAGTTTCCAATATTCATTGCAATCTCTTAATCAAAGGCCCCTGATGATGATATAGAAATGGGCCGACCTATTTAATAAACAGTAAAAACACCAAACTGGCTAAAGAATAAATAAAGGGTAGGTCGATAATCATTGCAGTCCTTGTTCTCATTGACAGTAGTGATGAAGTGGATGCATCCACACTTAACACTGTGATAAGTGACAACAAACTGATGAACCGTTACACTGTGTCCAGTGTGGAGACATCGATTGAGTGAGTTACCTGCGGATTCAAGCCACAATGACATCCGCTAATTTGTTAACGTACACAAAAACAGTATCGAGTTCTGGTTACAAACGACAAACATTCAATTTACCTGCCATTGTTGAGTATGTTTGCTGCAATGTGGATCCATCAAAAACGCCATCGTTTGGTGACTTTTCGCCCACTAGTCTCCTTCGTTTGGGCGCTGCAGTGTAGGGTTGAGCCGTATTCTCCATTAAGATGGCACGGTCCAACATCATCTTGTTGATGTCCACTGATTTCTCCTTGTGTGTGTTTTCAGAGCAGGATCCTTCTGGTGTGGTGCGGCCTTGTTCCATCCAACGATGGCAGCTTTTAACCATGAAGCTGAGTACAACTACCTCCAGAACAGCAGGTTCCTCTCTTCGACAACCAAGAATAATCAAACGATCCAAAATCTTATGGACTACTACCAGGCGTATCGTGTGTGCCAAAATGGACGAACAGCTTATTAAAGGTTGGCATCGCTGACTGACGACTCGAAACGAACCTTGATTAACGTTGACAAGCAGCAGCCAAGCTCATGAGCAGACTGACTGTTTACAGGGGAAAGTTGACATGGCGCTGTGCACACTAACCCGATGTCCGTCTTCGCTGTCGGTTTTGCAAGTCGTTGACCACCATCGAAAAGAACAACCTTGCCACTCTAATCCTTTTTAATTTTCAAGCAATAAGATTGGAGCTTCCCGTAGTTGGCTGACCTTTCAACTAAAATCCTCACTCAATTATTTCATCTCTTGCTAGGATGCTTGCCGAATACACTTGAAATATGAGGAGCTACAAATAACAGCAACTCAATCGAATCTGGATGGCGAAGTTTCTAGCTTCAATTGTCATAAGAATAAAAAAGAAAGAAAAGAAAGAATTTGTTCCGAAAAGTGAGGCAGAACTTCGACTTGGTGATTGTCATGAACGATCAAGACGCATCGCCTGATTTCCAACTTGTAAGCGAAATAGAAATCACTTGAGTGCGACTAAACTTGGCTTGAATGCAACCACGTTTAGTATTCACACTATTCTATTCTGGTACATTTACATAAAAGACATTTTAATGAAGAAAAGAGGCGAGAAACTATTCATTCCGGTTACGCTTGCTAAACATTTGAACACGCCGTGCTAAATTCAAATGTAAATTTGGACGGGAAAAACAACAGCATACTACTCTGTCGTCCCAGTGAACTGTATGTCGACTGGCAATCCACGTGCTAAACCAAGAACGAAGAAGTGAAATGACAAACTTGCAATGGGAGAAGAACACCAACGTTGCTCCGATATCTTGCCATTCGATCACTTGAAATGGGTGACCAGCCAAGAGTTGTTTGAGGATGACCGTATCTCTGCGACGAATTATCACTTCGATGGTCATGAAATAAATACCTTGCTAAACATGTGAGTGGTAAGCATGTACAAGGTGCTCATATGGTCTCCTTGAAACAACATACTACACGAAGAAGGTCATCAAAAGTCCTCCAATTTCTTCTTCTTCTCTTCCATGCAATCAATCCTTTCCTCTCTCTTGTTCGTTCTCTTCAAAATGCGTTCAAAGAACAATACTTTGCAAAAGTAGATCAGGCTGGGAAAATACTTGACCAAATTATGCCAAGCATCAAAAGAAAAATAATCTGGTCGAGGGCCTTCAAGAGAAAAGGCAGATCAAAATAAATCATGAGGACAAAGAGAGAAACGGGAATGCTTTCCATTGTCAATTATTTGCATTTGCGTTTACGAGGTCCCCTGAAGCTTGAGGCTCTCATGCAGTAGTTGAGGTTGGAAAGACCAGAGCGCGGGGACTACTGCATTTGGTAAGGGAACCCGGGGACGCGCTCTCTGCCAAAAGTTAGCGGGCTCATATGATACTGTATTTTCAGTCAAATAGTTATGAACAAATTATTTTTACCACAACTTTCACACTTGACTCTAAAGAGCTAATATCGAAATTTAGTAACCAGTAGAAGTACTAATAAAACTTTGATGTATGCAATAAAGTTTTTAGGATTTAATTTACACGATTTCGAGTACGAACAAAAGAAGGTAAAATTGTTTGACAAGAGACAAACCCTGTGCCAGCTGAAGAATACGAGATTAAACCCGACGCTAAAACGGCCTTGGTTACGCGGTGGTAACGACATGCTCAGCAAAATATTTTCTAAAAGAAGTTATCTTTGCAGGTTTGTATTTATCACCTATAAGAGGATTCCCTAGACGGGCCTAGACCAATCGTACTCGCAAGTTAATGTAATTTATTACAACTCCTTTTTTACATCCTGCTGGGTTAACTCCAATAGGGTAGACATTATTGCAGCGATATTAAGAAAACACTGCATTAAGCATGTCGTTGCTACCGCGTAACCATAGTCGTTATGACCTAACGAGCGTTAGTCGCTAAAACTGGTGGGGGGATCTTTCGTGGGCACTCAATAACAGGAAAGAAAGTATAGGGGTAAAGAGGGCAATGCTAGTATCTATCCCTTATGAAGGTGGAAAATTGTGAGCGTTTGTTGTTCCTACTTTTGCCAAATAGCCCCCACATTGCACATAACCATCTTCACAAGCTTCTGGTCGTGCATTCTAGCTGTATGGACAGGGTCGCGTTCTTCTTAAAATAATTATCCGTACAATACTTTCTTTTTGCCCAATCGGTTCTTTTCTTCTCGGATTGCCCACAAAATTGCACCATCTGATTCTAATCTACAATCATCTGTACAACCTGAATTCAAATGGTTGCAATAGCTTAATGGCACATTTTATCAAACGATAACGCTCCAAATCGTAGACTAGTTTGCTGAAGACGCATGATCATAGCAATTGTAATTTGGTTTCAAGACTATACAGTTCACACAATGTCAAAATTTGATAACGCTCCATACACCTTCCCTATTCTTCAGTTGATTTTTCCGATACAGTCACTTCGTGCAGTGATAAGGCTGACAAGGTAATCTAACTGTTAAACACATTTCACTGGAGTATTATCAGCGTCGACCTGTATGTCTTTTTAACCTTAGGTAATGATCATACATTAAGTTTGTGCAATTTTATCTTTGAACCCATTCTTTTCTCATTTTGTAGACATCTCTCTATAAATTCTAGTCGATGTCATACGCTAAGCCAAGGTTCTTTATTTCTCTATTTTGACACCGTGTGCCGTTACACCAATGCTGCTTCTCTCCACGTGACTCGTACTTCGATACAGATCAAGGATCTCTTCACGCATGCCGATAGGCTCACTTTTAAACATCGATATTTCAGGCTTGAAGAATAAGATCCCATTTTACTATGCTGATGATATCTATATTATTTGCTTGTTATTGTGACCATATCCCTTATGATTACTTTCGTAAATTAGAGAAAGAGACACTTGCATTTTGTAGTTGTAGTGAACGAAGCGAGTGAATATTGCCTTGAAGTGTGCATCATGGCGCTTGCGAAGGAGATGTTTCACACAGCTCTATTAATTTCATATCCGAAAGAAATTATCATCAGTTGATGAATCGTGAAGGTTAAGAAACAATTTCTCAATTCAGCATCTATCTGAAGTCCCTGATAAAAGTAAATTTTTGTCAATTTGTGGTGTTTTGATATCTTAATGTTACCTGAGCCTCATTTTATTTATGATAGATTCAAGGGCTATATCTGTAGGCTCTTTAAAATATTTGTTAGCCGTTAAACACAATGAGAACTATTTTTCTCCTGACTATGTATCTTGGAGGAGATACAAAATATTGAGCCGACATAATAATTACGACACATCTTGTTGTTCGGTTTACTATCAAACATGAAGAATCTGATGCCAATCAAAACGCTGTCCTGTTAAAAAAAGTTGTTCGCTGGTATTCCTTAAACTACATTTAACAAGCTAAGTAACTCCTTTCATGATAACAATATTCGTTGCGTACAGTAGACAACGTGTTTGGTGTTAAGTCCAAAACTAATCAGAAAGTGTTGAATCATCACATCGCCATGATGGACTCTATTAAATGACAACGGCGTTTTCTTATTAAGACTTCGTTGAACGCTTTCTATTGTCCTAACTAACATGTCTTTCGAATGATAGTGACATCAAATGAATTCTCTTTGGATCGTTTATCACGCCAAAGTACATACGGTGAAAATTGCCCTTGTTTGATTACACGTGCTGTTTAAACATGCTGGGAACATCCTCGTAAAGACAACACGGACAAAAGAGTTTCTACTGCACCCAGACTATTTGATGACGAAATCAATTGTTCGTTGTAGCAGTCCATATGGATGTACTGTACAGTAAACGAAACAAACATATCTTTTTAATTCACCAAAGGGCGTGTGGCGACAACCGTAATAATTTTATACTTTAGAGAAATGTCAAGGGAAAGTTTACGCAACGACATACCGTAGCCGATGGACAGAACTCAGTTATTGTTTAGAATTTGTCTTGTTAAGATGGTTATTTTACAAGACTACATCCTCGTTTATACGAACATTTCCAATGGAGAAAATTTTAATTATGAAAGTTTCTTTTCCCCCTTTTATTCAGTCAGAATAAGACTAAGTTTATTAAATATTTTGAAACAGCGACGCTTGGGACCTTTCATTGATGCAAAGTGCCCGATATCAATTTTGTTTGAGAAAAAACTTCCTTATTTACATAATGATGGTGAATGTTTATGAGCAGCAGAATTTTATTGCAATGAGCATCGCTTTTAGGTTGAGTGTTGTTATCTTTTCATGTAAGACCTCTGTTCATTAAACAGTGCATGTCCGTATTTGTTTTTCTTTGTCTCTATTTTGGCCATTTAGCATGACGGCAGCATACTTTTCAACAAATTAAACGTAAAATAAGCCATCTCGTTGACTCAAATTCCGTCCTCGATTATCCAAATTTTCGGCTTATCCGAGCAGCTCACCGCACATTTAAGTTCCTGCCGTTGGGATACTACGCGATGCACTGTACTGCCAAACTGTCAATCATCTAGACTTGTTCACACACGTATTTTAACAAGCCTCGCTACTTCTCGTTGTAGCATTGCTAAAAACGAAAGAGACAAATACGTGTCTATTTATCTGTAATGTTTTAAAAGTCCACATACATCCTGTTTGGTTCTACCTGTTTAATGTCACAATTCGCGTCCTTGTGGGTTATGGCATGTACAGTCCTCTATGAATTATGCCTATCAACACTTTCTTATTTGTATCCAGCTCCATAATTTTATGAACTGAGCAAAATTAATGAGGCCTCTTGCAAATTCAAATAGCCGTTTCTCGCAGTTGATGTGAGATTTCAATGCCATATTTTGTATACGGGCATTTGGCGGCAGGCTCATCACTTTGATTTGCTTTCTGTAGAGGTTCCTTGGAAAAAAGTTTTGTGACATCATTACTTTAGTACTCTATGGGCTAAATTCTGAAAAATAGGATACCTATCAACAAACCGTTCAAACAATAATCAGCTTGAGTAGGAATAGCTAAAATAGGCGCCTGTGGCGTTTGCCTATCTGCTTTAGGTATCGAAATTTAAAGGAATTTATGTCAAGGCATCCATGGTGTGTGGTCTGGGCAGTCAATTTCAATGCAATACCTTGGAGTCTAGACATGAGCCTATACCAATGAAAGGAAGTGGATGCAATGACTAATGATATTCCCATTGGTTGTTATTACCAGCATTCTAGCTACTCGTCGTTCGTTTGTACATCATTACCTAACTGCAGGATGTTTCGCTTAGCTGACCTTGACAAACAACAACTAAGGGCCTCGTCGATGGCGCAGGCCGGCAAGAGGAGATAGCTTCCCACTTTAAGCTAATAGTTTACATATACGAGTATGAAGTATTTTTTGTGCTGCTAATAAGAAATTGAGGTATTTGCGATCTGTTCTACAAATGTTGCATTTCCTTTTGCAGCCTACCTGTTAACATGGCAAAACTAAATTTGTTAAAGGTAACAAATGCGATTCACAAAATGGCCCAGACAAACTAATTTTGCTGGTAAACAAGTTGGTAAAGGGGCTCTTGCCTTTTGCTTTACACTGGACTGGGCTTGTGGAAGTAGAATTTGAAAAGGACACTATAGAGAAATAGAAACATGTCACCACCGCGAAAGTAAAATTGTATGTTCAATTTCTTATAGGGATCTAAGATCTACACGGAGTTGGTAAAAATTAGAAGTACAAACAAACCATGGTGATTCTTGTCCCCTTAAGTTTCACTACTGTTTACATATTAATAAAAAAACCCAACAATTACGCATATTTGTATTGGTACTTTCCATCGGTTCTATATTCTGAAATAGGTTATCATCTGAGCCTTAAGGTATGCGAGGACATATGGGAATTATGTGATGAGGTGCACGGTACAAAAAGGTAGGAAATCACTAGTGTAAAGATACAGTCTGATAGGGAAACGCGTTCTCAGGCATTATTTGATAAAATTCAGTAAGCAAATACTTAAATTCCAGACGAAAGTAAAAGCAAAATGTTGATACGTTAACAAATTCTTCGCGACTCTCTCAGTTGTCCCCATAATTTGTACAAAGCAATTTTGCCACAAAGGGGGTAGCGCAGTTTCCACAAATGTTTGTTACATGTACACTCATGTCTACTTGGTTTCACATTTTAGATGCAAACTCTCTCCTTTCGAGTCTGAGAGTAAAAGCACGTTAAGAATGGCACCCCATTCATATTGTAAATTCAGTAGTTAAAGAATAGTTAAACACAAACAGGTTATTCTTGGTAATCGGACTTTTACCAGGCATAGAGCTATTTGACTTTGACCCTGAATGTTTCCATGATAACTAGTAATCCAACAGATTTGTAAATCCAGTAGAAGTTCAGATTGAAATGTTCTCAATAAGAAAGCCTTAACTACTGAAAATCAGCTCTGCGCGTGATGCAAGAGGAAGATTAATGGGGATGGACGGATTATTGCACCAAGTTGACATACCGTATTTCTTCTAATAAACGCAGAGGCTTTTTTTGTAAACGCCAGCCTTTAATAGAGAGCGGCATTTATTACAAAATGACAAATGAAAAATAAAAAATGAATAAAAAATTCATGCAAAAATTCTTCATGGCAAACTATTAATTTGTTAATAGAAAACATGTAAAACTCATATAGACTATATGTCATTTCTCTTTTGTTCTGTTATCTAATAAATGCCACTCTTCAAGATGCGTCGTTTCATAGAGTGTTGCGTTTATCAGAGAGCGGCGTTTATTGGAGGAAATACGGTAACTAAGTGTCCATCGTTCCCAAAGATAACTTTCATTTGTTTTTTATTCGATAAAATAACCATAGGTATCCTTTGCTGTATATGAAATGCGTGTTAATTCTGGGATCCTTTACTACTGCATTCCCCCGTAAAAGTATCACCTTCGTAGGTACAGAAAGTGCTGCCTTTTGCCAGCTTTTTTCGAGCACATAATTTAACAGTGGAGACAAATCATCAAGTTTATCAAGTACCACAAAAGCTGGCGAGTTCCCATGCGCTTTTGTTGCTGGCATTGTGAATTACGACAAGATCTCCCCATGAGGCACAGAGAGAAACAATGTTTCATGCTGAAGAGAACAATAAAGGGATTGTGGACTCACAATAACGAGGTCATCAATGCAATTAATAAGATCAAAACTGAAGTGTTTCTAATTCCATGTGAACTCTAACTCAGGTGATGAACAGCTTTCCATCCAGATGCTACTTTGTTTTGAAGCAATTCTCATGAGACATTCAAGTGAATGATGGCAATAGGGACACTCAGTCAACCTTATCTTGTAAAAGAGAATATGTTGTGATATAATTGAGTGTGAAATGTGATATTTCATCTTTATAGTGGCTATAGGAAATCACCAAAAAAGGCAAACAAGCTAATTAATAGTTTGAAGAGGGTTCTAAGGTACATAATCAAACACCATTTGAGGTCATTAGAGACACATGAATGATACACTAACTATTCTTATTGACCAAGGGCAGCACACTTAGTTTAGATGAATACAACCTCCGAGACGGACTTTGAAAAGGGTACCCGTCTCTTTCGAAAACGTGCAAACGTCTTTCCAACACTTTAGCAATGAAAATAGCAAACTGCAGCGTTACCTTAAAGCGCAACAAACCAGGTTTGCTTATAAGAACTTGGCTGAGCTAATTATCATGGGGGCAGCTTGTTTACTGCTGAGGCAACTGTTTCGGCTTATTCTGCAGGATTCATAAACAAATTATGTATTTACATTAGGCAAAGAATCAATCCATTGAGGCTTATTATACAAAGCCCCTGCCCCTTGTACAGATTGATTTAGAAATGACAACACATAAGACCTTTTCTAGGTTCCCCTTACCTGATTCAAAGAATATTAAAGAATGATCAAAGAAGCATCACAGGAATTTGTCTCTACTACTCGGTTTCAAGGTCGACTCTCTGAGTGGTCCAAAATGATAACAGACTTGAAACGAGTGTGGACTTGAGCTGAGGCTTGCTATATTATCATGCAATCAGTGCAGTCATAATCCATTTAATCATGGGACTAGACGGTAAATAATGGAAATTGCCATATTCAAAACGAAGCTAATGAAAGGATAAAATATTTGCACACTATCTTCAGGAAGATTCTGTTTGAAACAGGCTTTGGTTATCATAAGATATTGTTACAGGTGTAATTTAAAAAGTTACTCCCTCATAGTCTTTTTCTCTATATCTTTTATCATTCGAATATTTGATGTGAGCAGTAAGCAAATATTTAAAGAGTTTGCAAGTTAGAAATATAAACTTAAGATTAAACACGACTCTGTCAAAATTATTTGATTCCTCAGTAGTAGGTTATATGTAGAACATGGTAAAACATGAGAACATTTAAGGAAATCGTCTGACAGTGTCACACAAGACTGAGAAGAGTTATCACCGAGCCAGACCGCGACCTCTACGGTCGAATAGCTAGAATCCGTGCCCTGTTCATTTAAGAAGTGAAAGAGTCGTATTTCTTAATAGTTTAGTCTGTTCCTCGTTACTGTCGCAGTTAAAACTGCAGTTAAATATGCTCTGAGGAATGAGAAACATGCACATAACGTACGAAGACAAACCTTAGCCAATTTGCCTAAAAGAGGTTGCCAACTGAAGTGCGAATGCATCAAGCATCATCCTGCTACAGCTTACACCAACGGTACACCCCAACGATCTCTGCTTTATTAATATCGTTAAAGTGGCTGATCGTGTTAATCGTTACGCTCATTTTAGAACCCTATTCAATAACCCACCTTCACTTCAGCCCAATTGTATCCTTTACTCTTAAAGTTCGTATTCGCACTTTCTTCTGTGCTACTAGCTCAGTTTTCCATGAGACTTTTCCCTCCTGGTCTCGCGCCGCCCTTCAGGAAAAGAACTGCTTTACAATTTTGTAATATAAAAAAATAATGTATACGAAAAGAAACAGTTGTAACCACGCAGCACCGTCATAAGCTAGAGAAAACAAAACAAACTAACACACACACACACTCACACAAACACACTCAGAAACGCACACACACACACACAAACACACACACACACACACACACACACACACAAAACCAGAGACAAAGCCAGAGTATATTACGAAAAGACATCCTCCAAAGGAAAACAAGAAAAAGAATGAAACAACAAAAAATGGTAGAGAGTAGAAAGGAAGAAGATTGAATGTGCCGGAAAAGGTGGTGTGCCGAGAGTCACCTTCTCCAAGTGTGTCTTTCCTTGTGTACCATACTCCTAACTCTATCCCTTTCCCCGTGGCTTAGGGGCTTTAAACATTGTAGCTTAGACTTATAAAACAACGAGAAAGCGCAACGTATGTTACCCATTCTAAATATGGAAACGGATACCCTTGGGAACCACCATATTACTTACTTACCAGAGGGTTACACTGAGAGACTGTAGTTTCCCCCCATTAAATCAGTGGATCCTTATGAATCGTAATTGCGCTCCCTTAGATATAGCTCAAGCGCTCGTGTCGCTTTGCTTTCTCTTTTTTTTCTTCTTGTGCCTGGACTAGCGTCGTCTTACACATCGCGATCAATAGAAACCCCTTTAATAAAGAAGGGAAGAAGACATAATATAATCGATCAAAGTCTGCTCATGAAACTTTTTAATACATTGAAAGGTTTTTGAGTCCTTGTCCCGATCTAAGATTCATTCCGATATTAGGTATAGCGTTGAAATTTCCGGATTTACTTCATTTGCTATATCGTTGAAATTGTACAAATCACTTGTTGTCAATGCAGTGCAGACCTAAGATATATGGCAAAATTTTGAAGGAATATGTTGCAACCAAGTGCAAAGTATCGTCCTTGGTAAAAACATAATTTATGATAATTAAGGGAGGTCGTGACGGAATTGCCTTACTGTTAAAAAACATTTTGGCTTAAAGCATTGGTAGTGCGTGCATCAAAAATGGGGGACAACTTCTGAAAACTAAATAATGATCAAGGGGACAAAGGAATAGCCCTGCTTGGGGCAAAGCTTGGGAATTGGTTTCGCTATTAGAAATATGAAAAGATATTATTTGTCCTTTGGTCTTGGTATTTTGACGCAAGAAAAACAATGCAACACAACGCCCCCCCCTCCACATCTCTTGTCTCAATTTTGCCAACTTTAAAATTTCAATAAACTCCTTAAGTGGGTTATCCGTCCCCCATCGAGAAAAGCTTGCATCACATAATAAAAGCAACTCCAATAAATGTTGCTATTTTAAAGCGCTTTTAGCTTTGCCCATTTGCAGTCTGTTTGGTCTCATGATAGTCCGGTGTTCAAATAGCAATACTGACAATCTGACATCAGTGTCAAGTGAAAATCCAGGGCTGAAGTTGTACATTTTTTAATTACTATTTAATCATATAGAGAAAAGGAGTTCATGTGTTTCAACTGTACAATTCTACATTGTAGCCTACGTACTGTACTGAAATCTGCAGACAAATCTTATGCTAGTGCAAAGATGGTGATAATGATGATGTGGTAGTGATGATGATGATAGTTATGATGATGATGTGATAGTGATGATGATGATGATGATGATGATGATGATGAAGAAGATTATGATGGTGATGATGATGATGATGATGATGATGATGGCGATGATGATTATGGTAGTGAAGATGATGATAATGATGATGAGGACGATTATGATGATGATGATGATGATAGTTATGGTGATGATGATGATGGTGATGGTGATAATGTGGTAGTGATGATGATGGTAGTTATGATGATGATGTGATAGTGATGATGATGATGATGATGATGATGATGATGAAGATTATGATGGTGATGATGATGATGATGATGATGATGGCGATGATGATTATGGTGGTGAAGATGATGATAATGATGATGAGGACGATTATGATGATGAGGATGATTATAGTTATGGTGATGATGATGATGGTGATGGTGATGATGGTGACGGTGATGATGATGATAATGATGGTGATGATGATGGTGGTGATGATGACGGTGGTGATGAGGAGGATAATAGCAACTATTGTACCAAGAAAATAAGTAATGTTATAGACTATGATAATAAAACTGTTTACTGTCAACCACTTGCATTTAACGGTTTTGAGTCAGTAATATTTGCAATGTACCTGTTTGACACTTTTCAAGTTACATCGAAAGCTGTTCTGTCTGCCTGTCAGATCCTTGTGTTTGACAAAGAAAATAACAGGTTTTGCATATGAAAGAAACCATACCGTCCATTATTCTTGAAACATAAGTGCAAAACTATGCTTCGCTGGGTTTTCTTACTTCCTCTGTGTTTTGGTTTTGTCTAGGTTATGACAAAAGCGAACTAAGGTATTTTCAACGGTCGTGAAAGGTTGTCCAGCTTCGATAGACGCTGCTCTTCTCCTTTTTTCCATTAGAAAACATATTAAAGGCTTTCCTCTTTAGCATTTTATATAGCTTTCCTTTCGATTGAAAATATTTCACAATGTGTTGAAATGTCACTTAAGCGTTAACTAGTTCTGTTAACTTTACACACCGCGCGGGAAAGCAAACATCATCTTGTCTGCTTTTAATACGCTCAAACAAGAGGGATGACATTGTCGACCGTGAAACGACCTGCTCTCAATTTCAACGATAACATAGCTTTCGTACCCTTTCATATCTCTGCTAGGATACAAATTGTTTGGATTTCATTTCATTTGGCAGGACACAAGTCGAGTTTGTCAATAAGACTTTGTCTCTTTTGTTCAATATCAGCAAAGAAAAAATCTGCGCAAGTCTTCACACGACCAATCAAAACCGTGGGAAAAATGACGGCCATGTGGTGGCGTGGGAAATTTACTCATACCATATTTGGTTACTTGATGCATAATTAACAAGATATGCATAAATAATGTGATTTTCTTGAAGGATGTCTTGTTTGGTGAATTTTGCCGCATTAAATATTTAAAAAAAGTAGAATTAGTCGGTCAGTTAAAATTATATTTGTAGTAGGCGACTGTGCATTGGTGGAAATGATTGTGGTATTTTTCTGTTTGAAGGAATATAAAGTGTTCATGGGGTAATATGAGATTTGATATCAATGCATAGGGAAATGCTTGGGTGGAGGCACCGGATAACCGAAATTCCGTAACAGGTTGGTTCACCAGAGAGTTTATATAAAACAGAATTTCGACCACGCACAATGATAACGGTGGGACAAAAGGTAGCAAGGAAGGGTGGGTGGGGTGCGGAAAGGTTTCTGTTTTTCCGGTTGAGTACCTCTGAATAACTTCTTTGGTAATCAGATTTTAGAGCTTCCGCTGTGCATATAAAAGACACCCAATAAGGCACATGACCTTACAGTAGTAACTGGTGTATTACCATGCGAATTAGACACTTCAAAGATGATATGAATGGTAGATTCACTATCAAAGACAGTAATTTAATCGTTCCCTTCAGCTCGTAATGACCACTGGGATATCGAATTCGAAATCAGAAACGAAGCAAGTCACAATCGTATACTTTTACATTATCCACTGATACAGAATAAATAACCGTTTAAAGATTTGTCTTAGATTTCCATACTGTAATTTTAAAAGGCTTTATAAAAAATGGGTATTTGTTGATTATTTTAATTCATTCAAATAAAAATATGTACCAAGGAGAACGTTCTAATCTTCTTGTTCGAAATTTATGTCTCAAGAGATAAAGAGAAAAACAAACATTCTTTTTCCTTCATTCAGCAAATTAAATTTGAATGATTTTCCTTCGCAACAAAAAATAGTTTAAAGAAGTAGTGAATGTTAGTGAAGTAGCTTGGTGAAGTGAAGATGTATTTGTTAACTCTGTCAAATATTGTTCATGACAAAGCATCCAGTGTCGCCTTTTTGCAACAAAGAGGAATTCTACACAATCCAAGAGTCTGTGCATACGGTCATGATATGACACTTCAACTGAGAGATAAAGGCAACAAATGGAAGTGCCACTATCGTGACTGAGGATACTTGCTTTGAGGGCTCAAAACTGGCTTATAGAGACCTAATTTTGTTTATATATTGCTGGTCGAAAGAATACACAAAAATAACATTTTTGAAGGAAGAACGTGGTAGAGGAAAAAAGGCTGCCATTGACTTCAACAATTATCTACGAGAGGTATGCGCATCGGACCTTCTTGTTAATCCGATCGCTATTGGTGGACTAAATCCGACCGTGGAAGTAGATAAATCTCTTTTTGCCAGGCGGAAAAGTAATCAAGGACGTGTGTTGCCCCAACAGTGGGTGTTTTTGTGGATGGTGTCGGGAGACAAAATAATATTTTATGTATGCCGTTCCTGGTTGCAACGCAGCAACTTTGCTCTCGATAATTCAAGCATCAATATATCCAGTAACTACCATCACATCAGACCTCTGGAGAGCATACGGTGGCATTGCAGCAATACAGGGTATTGAGTTCAACCACTTAACAGTGAACCACAGTCTCAATTTTGTTGATCCTCAAACTGGAGCATTCAGGCAAAGTATAGAAAGATCGAGGAAATCAGCATAGGAGCTTAACAAACGACATAATGGAACCAAGCACGGAGCTAGGGGGGGCAAGAGGACATTGCCCCTCCAAGGTTGATTTCTTGCCCCAAATTGCTCCTTGTACAATTTCTTGACATCCCCAGAAAATCCTCATATTTCTTGTCTTAATAAAATTTCCTTCAGAAATATTAATTTTGACAATGTTGTAATGATTCATCCTTGCTTTATATTTCCAATTTGTGAGTATGAGTAAATTTCTCTTTGCAAAAAAGACATAAGCAGGGAAAAAAATTGAGAATTATGAAATTGAGAATTTCTTTGCCCCCCAGATCAATGGAGCTGACTCCGTGCTTGAATGAAACGCACAGTCTTATGTTGGATTCCTATTTGTGTGAGTGGATGTGGAGACAAGGGCATCGGAATATGGACTTTTGACCATATTTTGGACAATATTGCAGCATATTGGCCACCTCAGTAGTTTTATGTAGTTTTATTGCAAATAGTTTTCAATGTAAAATTAATTTGAACTTTCTTTTCTTGGGGGGGGGGGGGTAAGAATAACCAACAAGTACCCAAAAATGTTTTCAAACATTTGCATCAAGAGAAAATGCCTGAACATATTATGTATATAGGCATTTTCACCTTATAATTGTATTTATTTAGATGTACAGTCAATTTCTCTAATTCGAACTTCAGGTTTTTCATAAAATGGTTATATGAGTTTTGACAAAAGTCTCAGTTTTGTCTAATTACCACGTGTAGGGTTGTTATTAATGAAAAGTCTTGTATCCAGACGCAACGACAAGTAAAACAAGTAAAGAAGCAAATTATAAATCAGAAACAATAAATCTTGTACCTGCTATACGGGAAACATCCATAGAAATACAACTACGAATGTACAAATTTTTGTTTGTGTAACAGGCAACAGTCAAAGCTTAGCCCATTTTATACAGATGAATTGGCTTGAAACGGGTTCAAATAATGCCGGACCGTATTTTGTTGTGTTTGGTTCAATATTGCTCTTTGCGAATAATTGAAGACTCGCTGCCAAAGCGTTTCTCATATTGTCCCCCTCATCGCAAAATACAGAGCGTACTGCTACAGAATCTCAATAGCTTTGTCAACCTCTAATATTGAAGGGGCTTGTGATGGCTCATCATGAAATATATCGATGTTATCTGTTTCTCTCCCCCCTCCCCCTCCCCGGCAATTTCGCCCGGTATTCCTGTCAACATTTCAGCATCACTAGGTTTATCTTTTTGTTTGTTGACAGTTCTGTATCGACATCCAACAAAGCAGCTGCATTAATCTCTCCTCTGCAGCTTCATTGGGCGGTCTTTCACAAAGTTCACGGATGGTTTCTTCATGTTCTTCAGCTGCAAGGTTTTTACGTGGATCATCTTGACCATTAATGTCTTCTTCTACCGATGTTTTCGAAATTCCAACCGTTCTGAAACAATTTTTGATTGTTGTTTCTGATACTTCCGGCAAAGCGGATAGCAATATCTGCACCGCAACTAAAATTGATGTTTTGGGAAATGTTTCTTTTGTGTCCACTACTCTGATCAGCCTTCGAATGATTTTTCTTCGATACTTTGTTTCCAAGGAACGTATCACACCTTGGTCCATAGGTTGTGTTTTTGAAGTGTTGTTGGTGAAAGAGACACGTGCTCCACTGCTTTCAAACCTTAAATAATTGGATGTACAGGGGACATTTGTTTACGATAATAACAACTTTACGACTTTCCCTTTCAAACCTGTTATCCAGCTCCTTTGCCCATTCACCCAAAGTGAAACTGTTCATCCAAATTTTCTCTTGCGATCAATAACGCCACGGAAGTCTTTTGACGTTTTCAAGCATCTTGGTTTCCTCAATTTACCAAAAATAAACATCGGCAACTTTCCTCCTCCGGCACTTGCAGCTGCCATTCCTGCCAACCGAATCTTACCACAGTTACCACAGTTGATCTTGATCAACTGTGATCTTCCTGTGTTTTCCGGCGCGCCGATCAAGATGGCGAAAGCGGAGCGCGATGAGCTCCTGGCTTTCCTGACATGGCTGTACGACGATCATTTCACCTTCCTCGGCTATCGTGAGGTCACCTACAGCGGCACCGGTAAGAAAGCGCGCATGAATGTCGTGCCGGATAGCGGCCTCGGCGTGATGCGCGAACCGGATGTCGAGATCTTCGAGGGGTTGCGGAATCTCGGCGGGCAGACGCCAGACGTGCAGGCCTTCGTTCGCGCGCCCGAACTGTTGGTGATCACCAAGGCGACTCGGCGGTGCATCGCAGCGTGCCCATGGACGTAATCGTTCTGAAGACTTTCGACGACAAGGGAAAGGTCGTCGGTATGAAGTTGCTGGCCGGCCTCTTCACCTCGGTCGCCTACAGCGAAACCCCAACCAAGATTCCGCTGCTACGCCGTAAGGTTGCCGCCGTGGTCGAGAATTCCGGTTATGACGCCGGCAGCCATGACGGCAAAGCGTTGATCCATGTGCTAGAGGACTATCCGCGCGACGAGCTGTTCCAGAGCGATCTCGATACCTTGACCCATGTGGCGCGTGACATCGTGCGGCTTCAGGAGCGGCAGCGTATCGCCCTGTTCCTGCGGCGCGATCCGTATGAACGTTACGTCTCGGCCATGGTCTATCTGCCGCGCGAACGGTTCGACACCAGCTTGCGGCGGGCCTATGACGGGATCCTGGCCCGCGCCTTCAACGGTTCGGTTCAGGCGGTCTTCACCCATGTTTCCGACGAGCTGCTCGGGCGCTGGCTGTTCATCGTCAAGACGACCCCGGGCGCGATCCCAGACTTAGATATTCGGGAGATCGAGGACCGGCTGCGCGATGCGGCGCGCACATGGCAGGATCGGCTGGAGCAGGCGCTGATCGAGAATCTCGGCGAAGCGCGTGGCAATCTTTTGTTCAAGAAGTACCGGGATGGCTTTCCGACCGGTTATTCGGAGAACTACAGCGCGCAGACCGCGGTGTTCGATATTGCCCGGATCGAGGAAGCTTTCGACAGCCAGACGCTCGGCATGAACCTCTACCGGCCGATCGAGGCGGACGAGAGCGAGCTGTCCTTCAAGATTTACAATGTCGGCGAGCCGATCGCGCTGAGCGATATCCTGCCCCGTCTGGAAAATATGGGGCTGAAAGTGATCCGGGAGACGCCGGCGAACATCACGCCGGCGGGTGTCGAGCGGCCGGTCTATCTGCACGATTTCGGGCTTCTGACCGAGGACGGCTCGGCCGTCGACTACACCGCCGTCCGGCAGGTCTTCCACGACAGTTTCGCCCGTGTCTGGCGCGGTGATATCGAGGATGATGGGTTCAACCGGCTGGTCTTGAGTGCCAATCTCGACTGGCGCGAAGTCGTCGTGCTGCGTGCTTACTGCAAGTATCTGCGCCAGGCCCGTATTCCATTCAGCCAAGCCTATATGGAAGAAACGCTGGGCCGCTATCCGGACCTCACACGCCTGCTTGTGCGGTTGTTCAAACTGCGTTTCGATCCCGATTTCGACGGCGATCGTGAAGGCCTCGAGGCGACGATCGAAACCGCGATTGATCAGGAGCTCGACCGCGTCGCCAATCTGGACGAAGACCGTATCCTGCGGCGCTACCGCAACCTCATCCAAGAGACATTGCGCACTAATTTCTTCCAGGGAAGCGACGACGGCGAAGCAGAGTCCTACCTCACCTTTAAGCTCAACAGCCAGGCGCTCGACGACCTGCCGGCGCCGCGGCCGTTGCGTGAAATCTCCGTTTACAGCCCGCGATTCGAGGCGGTGCATCTGCGGTTCGGGATGGTGGCACGGGGCGGGTTGCGCTGGTCGGATCGGCGCGAGGATTTCCGCACCGAGATCCTCGGCCTGGTAAAGGCGCAACAGGTGAAGAATGCGGTCATCGTGCCGGTTGGTTCGAAGGGCGGGTTCGTCCTGAAAAAGGCGCCGCCGCCGAGCGACCGCGAGGCCTTTCAGGCGGAAGGCGTGGCCTGTTACCAGCTCTTCGTCCGGGCCATGCTGGAGATTACCGACAATCTGGTCGATGGCGAAGTTGTCGCGCCAAACCGTGTAGTGCGCAAGGATGAAGACGATCCCTATCTGGTCGTCGCGGCGGACAAGGGCACGGCGACCTTCTCCGATATCGCGAACGAGATTGCAGTCTCGCTCGGCCATTGGCTCGGCGACGCCTTCGCGTCCGGCGGGTCGGCCGGCTACGACCATAAGGGCATGGGCATCACCGCGCGCGGCGCGTGGGAATCGGTCAAGCGTCATTTCCGCGAGATGGGCCGCGATACGCAAAGTGAGGATTTTACCGCCGTCGGCTGCGGCGATATGTCGGGCGACGTGTTCGGCAATGGCATGCTGCTGTCGGAGCACATCAAGCTGGTCGGCGCTTTCAACCATCTGCACATTTTCATCGACCCGGATCCGGATCCCGCGGCCAGCTATGCGGAACGGCAGCGTCTTTTTGATATCCGCGGCGGTTGGAACGACTACGACCAGACACTGATCTCGAAGGGTGGCGGGATCATCGACCGGAGCGCAAAATCCGTGCCGTTGACGGCGGAAATGCAAAAGCTGTTCGGAATCGAGGAGACCGCGGTACCGCCAAACGACTTGATCAGCGCCATGTTGCGCGCCGAGATCGATCTGTTGTGGTTCGGCGGTATCGGCACATACATCAAAGCATCCTCCGAATCGCATGGCGATGCCGGCGACCGAGCCAATGACGGTCTACGCGTCGATGGCAACGAGCTACGCTGCAAGGTCGTGGGCGAGGGGGCCAATCTGGGCGTTACCCAACTGGGTCGCATCGAATACGCGCGCGCCGGCGGGCGGATCAACAGCGACTCGATCGACAATTCCGCCGGCGTCGATTGCTCCGATCATGAGGTCAACATCAAGATCGCACTCGGCCAGGTGGTCAGTCGCGGCGACATGACGGAAAAGCAGCGCAACGAGATGCTGGTCGAAATGACCGACGATGTCGCCGCGCTGTGCCTGGATGACAACTACGCCCAGACCCAGGCGATAACGGTGACAGAGAGTGAAGCCTACCGTCTGTTGGATCGGCATCAGCGATTGATGCGCTCACTGGAGCGCGCCGGTACCCTGGACCGGGCGATCGAATTCCTGCCGGATGACGAAACCATCGATACGATGGACTCGATGAAGATCGGCCTCACGCGGCCGGAGATTGCCGTGCTGCTGGCCTATGCGAAGAATGTGACCTACGAGGAGTTGTTGCAGTCGGAATTGCCGGACGATCCGCTATTGGAAGGCGATCTGTCGCGCTATTTCCCGATGGCGCTGCGCGAGCGGCACCACGATTCCATCGAGGCTCACACGTTGCGGCGCGAAATCATCGCGACCTCCGTCACCAACTCGATGATCAACCGCACAGGGCCGACTTTCGTCAACGAGATGCGCGACCGCACCGGTCTGGAAACGCCGGAGATCGCCCGGGCCTACACCGTCGTTCGAGAATCCTTCCGGCTGCGGGCGCTCTGGGCGGAAATCGAAGCGCTTGATAACAAGGTCTCGACCGACGCACAGACTTTGATGTTGCGCGAGATCGGTCGGACGGTCGACCGGACGACGCAGTGGTTCCTGCGCAACGCCGATCACCCGCTCGACATCACCAAACTGATGGACGCCTATGCACCGGGCATCAAGACGCTCGCAGCGCAGATGGACGATGTGTTGCAGCCGGACCAGCGCGAAGATGTCGCGCAGCGCACCGAACGGTTTGTCGGCCCTGGCGTGCCGAAACCGCTCAGCCAGCGGGTCGGCGCGCTGAAGATGCTGTCTACGGCCTGCGATATCGTTCGCTTGTCATCGGAGGCGGAGGTACCGGTTCTCGACGCGGCCAAGACCTACTTCGCGGTCGGCAGCCGGTTCCGGCTCGACTGGCTGCGCCGCGGGGCCAACCGGCTAACGCCGGACAGCACCTGGCACAAGCTGGCGGTCGAAGCCATCATCGACGATATGTGGGGCACGCAAAGCGACCTGTCACGCAAGGTTCTGGGCAATGGCGGCACGGGCGCCGACGCAATCGACAGGTGGGTCGCGACGCGGCGCGAAGTCGTCGAGCGCGTCGAAAACCTACTCGGCGAGCTTCAGGCAGTCGGGCAGGTCGATCTCGCCATGCTGGCCGTCGCCAACCGGGAACTGCGCGGGATGGTCGCGCGGTAACAATCAATCGATTTTGACCGCAGTACCGCTGGCGACGACCATCATCATCGAGCCCTTATCGCCGACCACTTCATAGTCGAGATCGACACCGACGACGGCGTTGGCGCCGAGTTCTTCGGCGTTGGCCTGCATGTCCTCGATGGCGGCGTCTTTGGCCGCGCGGATAACCTTCTCGTAGGAGCCGGACCGGCCACCGACGAAATCGCGAACGCCGGCGAACATGTCGCGCACCACGTTGGCGCCCAGGATGGTCTCGCCCGTGCAGACCCCGAAATATTCCGTGATCCGGTGCCCTTCGACGGAGTCGGTCGTGGTAATGATCATCGCGCGTCCTTTACAGTGTGAGTGACGTTAACGCCAATTTATGCGCGATCGGCGCGCGGTCCAATGCCGGGGTTGCAGAAAATGAACGATCGTCGTGCCATCTCATCCTGGTGTTTCTACGATTGGGCGAACTCGGCCTTTCCCACCGTTATCGGCACCTTCATCTTCGGGACCTATTTCACCAAGGCGATCGCGGAAACGCCCGAGATCGGGGCCGCGCAATGGGGCTGGGCGTTGGGCATCGCCGGTGTCTCTGTCGCGATATTGAGCCCGGTCTTTGGCGCCATCGCCGATCAGGGCGGCCGCCGCAAGCCGTGGCTCGGCGGGTTCACCGCACTGTGCGTCATCGCCACAGCGTTGCTCTGGTACGCCACACCGGAACCCTCCTCGCTCCTGTGGGCGTTGACATTCGTTGCGATCGCCAGCGCGGCGTTCGAGTTCACGATGGTGTTCTACAACGCCATGCTGCCGGAGATCGCGCCGGAGAGCCATGTCGGCCGGGTATCCGGCTGGGGCTGGGGGCTCGGTTATGTCGGCGGTCTCGCGGCGCTCGCGCTGTGTCTCGTCGGTTTCGTACAGACCGATGCCCCCTGGTTCGGCCTCTCGAAAGAAGCGGCGGAGAATATCCGCGCGGTCGTCTTGCTGGTTGCCATCTGGTACGCGGTCTTTTCAGTGCCGCTTTTCCTGTTCACCCCGGATCGGCCGTCGACGGGCCTGTCGGTCACCGCGGCGGTCCGGGCGGGCTTGGCTGAGCTTGCTCAGACCATTCGCCAGGTCCGCCAATATCGCAACATCCTGTGGTTCCTGGTCGCCCGCATGCTCTACACGGATGGGCTGGGCACCCTGTTCGCTTTCGGCGGGATTTACGCCGCCGGGACCTTCGGGCTGCCGCTTGGCGAGGTCATCATGTTCGGCATCGCGTTGAATGTGACGGCAGGGCTCGGCGCTGCCGGTTTCGCCTGGGTCGACGACAGGATCGGTGCGAAGCCGGTGATCATCGTCTCGCTCCTGGCGTTGACCGGTTTCGGCACGGCGTTATTGGTCGTCGAATCCCTGGCCTGGTTCTGGGGGTTGGGGATCGCGCTGGGCATTTTTGTCGGGCCGGCCCAGTCCGCGTCGAGATCGCTCATGGCACGGCTGGCGCCGGAGGCGATCCGAACCGAGATGTTCGGTCTCTACGCCTTTTCGGGAAAGGCGACCGGGTTTCTCGGGCCCGTCGCGCTCGCCGCCGTGACCACCGCGTCCGGCAGCCAGCGGGTTGGCATGGGCGTCATCATCGTGTTCTTCGTGGTCGGGCTTCTGTTGCTGCTGCGGGTGCGCGAAGCCTGATAGGGGGTACTAGTTCTTGGCGACGCCGTACGGTGCTTTTGGTTTGTAGCCCTGCCAGGCGAACCAATAGGCGATGTGGCCGGGCAGGCGCTTCAGGGACTGACCGTCGGGCCCGGTCAACGCCGTTTCGGTGACCTGCCAGGCGCCGCCCGGGCCCAGCACGCCGTTCTCGCCCACGGCCTTGAAGGTCTTGCCGCCCGACTCGAAAGCGCGCACCGTGCGGCTGCCGGCATCGCCGATCAGCACGATAGGAGTCTCGCCGATCCGATCATTGATCACCGTGAACCCATTGAAAGCGGTGACCGGCCAGGCCTTCTCCGTCCATGTGCCGTCCGCCGCCAGCGCGCGGACCGCATAAACATAGTCCTTCGGCGCCAGCCGTTTGTCGCGCACCAGGGCGGGGAACATGAGTTCCGGACTGTTGAAATATTCGCTGTAGGGCCGGCCCGGCCGGTAGTCGCGATAGTAGCCGGTGTGCTCCGACAGCACCTTGCTGTCCGGGTTTTTCTCGTACCATTTCGCCCAGCTCGTGATGACCACGGGCAGGATCTTGAGTTCGATGCCGGAGCCTGTCAGCGATCCCACGACCGGCCGGCCGGTGAACTGATTCCACAGGGAATTGGTTTCCTTGTCGTACATCAGCTTGTTCGAACGGTAGAGAAAACCGGACGATCCGAACACGAAAGGCTTGTCGCGGCCCTCGACTTTGGTTTCGAACAGGATGCCGGACCCGCACAGGGTGCAATAGGCGAGCGAGACCGGCTTGCCGCCGATCACGTCGTTGAACATCTCGTGCCAGTCGAGAAAGCGCAGCGGGTAGGCGCGCGTGTCGCCGTTGATCGAGACGCCGAACACCAACTCGTCCGGCTTCAGGTAGCTCGCCAGCTTGTCATCCGGACTGACCAGGTCGGGATTGTTCAGGGCCGGGATCCCGTCCTTGACCACACCGCCCCAGGTGATCTCCTCCAAACGAATCTCATGTTTGACGCCGCGCTGCAGGAACAGGCGGAACTTTTCATCGATCCGTGCCATTCGGTCGGCGAGAAACCCGTCATGGCCCTCGAAGACCGGGTTGTCGGGGTTGGCCTCCTGCCACAACATCCAATCCGACCATTCCGGTCCCGGCTTGGCCCCGGTGAGCCGCTCCAAGGTTTTGACCACGGCCTTGGTGTCGTAGCTGTAGCGCAGAAACCGGATCAGCCCGGCGACGACATCCGTCTTGCCGCGCAATTCGATGCGCCGCAGCGCCGCGGTCCGGACTTCGGCTTTCTGATGGAAGACCGACCGCACCAACACTTCCGCGTCGGAGGCGGGAACGTCTTTCTTTTGGGCGAGAGCGGGTCCCGCTGCTGAGATCGCGACGATGAAGGAGAGAAACCAGAACCTGCGCAGCATGAAAGGGCTCCGTAGAAAAGAGAGAGATTCGTACCAGGGTAAGGTGATGCGGCACGCCGTCCAGGCAAAGTCACGCCTGTTCACGATGCCGCCAAGCGTCAGCTCAGGCTGCCGGGATAGTCCTTCCAGACGCTCGGTTCCAGCTTGAGCGCCGTTTCCTGCGGATACGTCGCCTGCCAATAGCGCGCGGCTTCGCCCGCCGTCGGATTCCAGACACTTGGCAGTTCGCCGATCCGTGTAAGAAAGTCTTCCAGTA
Organism: Alatinidae sp. Z8VKAUB7J3; assembly: GCA_010016025.2. Classification (NCBI taxonomy): domain Eukaryota; kingdom Metazoa; phylum Cnidaria; class Cubozoa; order Carybdeida; family Alatinidae; species Alatinidae sp. Z8VKAUB7J3. The sequence continues at coordinate 15,523,830 of JAAAKM020000498.1, forward strand.
ATTTCAATCTATTGCACCAACCGACAGCGTAGGGGTGCAGGGTCATGTTGAAATAGCGGCCGCGCTTGTACTGGGCGTCGAACTCCGCATTCCAGTTGGCGAACAGCGTGTCGGCGTGCTCCAGCCCGGTGCCCTTCTTGGGGAACATCAGGAAGAACTGGTCGTCGAAATGATAGAAGTAGGGCAGGGTCAGGATCGCCCGTTCGCTGTCGAAATCGGTCACCCAGTAATGCGGGATATCGTCCGACAGGCCGTTGCCCATATAGCGGTAACCGGCCTCGATCAGCAGATCGTGCGTGTTCTCGCTGACCGTGCCCACCGCGAAGGGATCGTTCGGCCGCGGCAGGGAGAACCAGCCCTCCGGCCGCTGCCCGCTTACCCCTTCCAGGATCTCCGTCGTCATCGCCAGGCGCGCGGCCTCTTCGTCGCGGCTGAGCTGGCTGACATCCTCATGTTTCAGGCCTTGCGCCGCGATCTCGTGCCCGTCGTCGCGCAAACCCTTGATCGCGTCGGGCTGGATCCGGGCCATCGCCGCCGGTGCGGTCACCGTCGCTTTGATACCGAAGCGCTTGAGGAGCGCGCGGACCTGCGCCAGCCCCTCATTCATGCCGAAGGCGGCGGGCGAATGCCGCAGATCGGCCGCCGTCAGCCCTTGCGGGCCGCTCGCGAGGCTGAGGTCGAGCATCACCGTCATGCAGACCCGCTTGCCCTCCGGCCAGCGCACCGCGTCGTCGAACAGGGTGATCTCGTCGGAGATCGTGTAGCCGTCTTTCCAAGGCATGGCTCAGCCCTCCTTCGCGGGAAAGGCGTCGAGGCAGTGGCGCGCGACGTCCTCGCAACTGGGGAACCAGACCCCGGGCCGGGTTTTCATGCGGGCGATCAGCCGGTCGAGCATCTCGATGCGCATGGCCCGCCCCGACACGAAGGGGTGCAGGCAGATATTGAGGTAACCGCCCTGTCGGTATTGCTGATCGAACGCATCCCACCACAGGTCGAGCACCCGGTTCGGGTCGGTGATGCGCTGCGCCGCGTTCTCGCTGCTCAGCCAGGCGAAGCTGAAGAACATCGCGTCGTCGATGGCGTAGTGGAACGGCAAATTGATCATGCAATTCTCGCCATCCGCGTCGCGCTCGTAATAGGGCAGGTGCGCGGCCGAGCCGTGCGAGTTGTAGATGTAGCCCTCCTCGATCAGCAGGGAATTGGTGTGCCGGCTGCGCGTGCCGACGGGCCGCTTGCCCACCGTCTTCTCCAGCGCCGCCGTCGATTTCTGTATGTGGTCGTGCTCGAGCTGCATGTCCTTGGGCACATGGTGCTCCCACATATGGTCGGCGATCTCGAAGCCGGCCTTGTCGGCAGCGACCAGCGATTGCGGGTAGAGCTCGCAGATGCGGCCGGGCGTGAAGATCGTCGCGGTGACATCGTTGCCGCTGAACAGTTCGATCAGGCGCCAAATGCCGACCCGCCCGCCGAACTCGCCCTGCGCCAGCTGCATGGGCGTCTCCTCGAGATAGCGCCGGAACAGCATCGCATCGAAATCGCAGGTGAAGTTGACGGCGATCTGCGTGCCCTCGGGCCAGCTGAAATCCTGGATGAACTCGTGCTGCGCGTCGTAGGTCTTCGCCGCGGTTTCGAGTTCGGCAAGCTCGCGGGTCAGTTGTTCGGTATCGGTCATGTGTGTGCCTCCCGAGGCGAGCTTAGGGATGGGCCGGACAACTCGCAATGCTGCAGGTCGACCGGTAGGATCAGGCTCTCACGTCACGAAGGGAGACGATCATGCAATTCGGCGTCAGTGCCCCGTTCCGCGGCCCCTTGGCCCAGCCCGAAAGTATCCGCCGCATCGCCGAGCAGGCGGAGGCCTGCGGTTTCGACTACCTCACCGTATCGGACCATATCGTCATCCCGAAGACGGTCGAACCGAACTATCCCTACAGCGATACGGGCCGTTTTACCTGGCTCGATATCGGCGGCACCGATTGCATGGAACAGTTCACCCTGATGGCCTGGCTCGCCGCCGCGACCAGCAGGATCAAGATTTTGAGCTCGGTCATCGTCATCCCGCACCGCAGCCCGCTCTTCATGGCGAAGTCGCTGGCGACGATGGACGTGCTGTCCGGCGGCCGCATCGCCGTCGGTGTCGGCGCCGGCTGGATGCGCGAAGAGTTCGAGGCGCTCGGCGTGCCCGACTTCGACGCGCGCGGCCGGGTCACCAATGAATATATCGACGCGATGAAGGCGGCCTGGACGCAGACGGCACCGGCCTATGAGGGCGAATTCGTCAACTTCTCGGCAATCGAGACCGACCCGCGGCCGGTGCAGACCCCGCATCCGCCGATCTGGATCGGCGGCGAAAGCCTGCCCGCCATGCGCCGCGTCGTCAGTCATGGCGATGGCTGGTACCCGTTCGGCAGCAATCCCAAGTTCCGCATGGACACGGTGGAGGCCTACACGACCCGGCGCGACCGGCTGTTCGCGCTGGCGGAGGCGGCAGGCCGCGATCCGGGATCGATCACGCTGACCTATAACTGCGCCTTCCATAACGAGGCCGAACAGCAACGGCCGGACGGCACCCGGTTGAGTTTCACGGGATCGCCGGATCAGCGCGCCGCCGACATCAAGGCGTTCGGCGATGCGGGGATCAGCATGATGATCCTCAACCTGACGGCCAACGAGGAAAGCGCGATGCTCGACCGGATGGAGGCGTTCTCGAAGGAAGTGATGCCGCTGGTGGGTTAGGCAGCAAGCGACAATGCTAATTCAACGGTTCTCCCCTCACCCTGCCCTCTCCCCAAGGAGAGGGTTCCTGTCGAGCGCTTAACCAAGTTCCCTCTCCTTGGGGAGAGGGTTAGGGTGAGGGGAGAACTGCCTCGGTTGGACCTCTTACTCCTCTCCAAGCGACCGCGCGAAGGCCCAGAGTTCCGGATCCTTGTGCAGGCGCAGATTGCGGTGGCCCTTGCCGGTGGTGTCCTCGACCAGGAAGACGTCGCCGGATTTGAAGCGGCGCTTCTCGCCGTCGCTCACCTCGACCTCCGTGTCGCCTTTCAGGAACATCACGTACTGCCGCTGCGGCGCCGTATGCCAGTCGCCCAGCGGCGGGTCGTCGCCGAGCGGTTCCGTGGTGCGGAACATCAGGCCGTAAGCCTCGATCGCCCGTGTGTAGTCGGCCTGGCTGCGGAACTCGACCATGGGTTCCTCGATCTCGTCGAAATGGGTTTCGCCCTCTTCGTCGGTGTAGATGCGGGTGATTTTCATGGCAGGCTCCTCCCCTATGCCGTGACCGCGGTCGCGGTGATCTCGACGCGGGCGTCCGGATTGTTGAGCGCCTTCACGGTCACCAGGGTCGAGGCGGGATAGCGCTCTTCACTGAAGAACGCCTTGCGCAGTTCGACGAAGGCCGTGTTGTCGCTCACCTCGGTGATGTAGGCGGTCATGGTGACCACGTCGTCCAGGCTGGCGCCGGCCTCTTCCAACTGCCGTGCCATTTTGCGAAAGACGCAGCGGACCTGGCCTGCGAAGTCGTTGGCCAGCGAATTGCCGTCCTCATCCACCGGTGCCAGGATACCGGCCAGCCACACGATCCGCCCGCCTTCGGTCACCACGGCGGGCGCGTAGGAACGCGACTTCTGGTAGTCAGACGCGAATTGCTGGCGTTTGATAGGGCGTCCCTTTCGCGATTACCCAGCGTCTTTCAGCGCATCCGGCGTTTGTTCGAAGACATAGGCTTCCATCGATCCCTGTGCCTCGGCCCGCAATTCGTGCCATTTCGCCGGACCGCCGTAATAGGCCAGGCTTCCCGGCTCCGCGGTGCCGTCGCCATTGTAATAGGAAAAACAATCGCGTAGCGGGCTTGTCAGGATGTCGGCCTGTTTACAATGTTCGGCGTATCCGATTTCCGGCTCTTTCCTGGTATCGACGATGCCGACGCCCCGCTCGCGCATGGTCTTGAGCATCCAGACGACATAATCCGTGTGCGATTCCAGGCCGCGGATGAAATTGAACTGGCCGCCGCCGCCTTGCGGCCCCGACATGATAAAAAGGTTCGGGAAGCCGTGATTGTGGATGCCGAGAAAGGTTTTCACGCCTTCGCTCTGCCATTTGTCGCGCAGGGTCTGGCCGCCGCGGCCGGTGACCATATTGAAGGAGCCGGTACCCATCCATTGGAAGCCGGTCGCATAGATCAGCACGTCGAGTTCGTATTGCGTGCCGTCATGCACCACGCCCTTCTCGTTGATCTTCTGCACACCGTGCGGCGCCGTATCGACCAAATGGACATGCGGTTTGTTGAAGGCCGGCAGGAATTCGTCATGGAAGGTCGGGCGCTTGCAGCCATAGGGGTAATAGGGCTTAAGCGCCGCTGCCGTTTTCGGGTCCTCGACGATCTCATCCACCCGGGCGCGGATCTGCTCCATGATCCGGAAGTTGGAGTTGAGTTGTTTCTGGATCAGCTCCTCCGGCGATATCGGTGCCGAATGTTTCTTGCGCTTCTTGAAGTCCTTCACCTTGCCGGAGAGGAAATCGTCATTGCCCTGCAGCGCGGTGCGGCCGGAGGAAATCGTGGCCAGCCGTTCGCGGCGGGCCAACGCCCAGCCGGGCTCCTTCTTCCATTCTTCGATTTCCTGCGGTGTCGTGGCGCGCTGGTCGCGCACGTCGATCGAGGAAGGGGTGCGTTGGAAAACGTAGAGTTCCTTCACCACCTTGGCGATTTCCGGGACGACCTGCACCGAGGTAGCGCCGGTGCCGATGATGCCGACCCGCTTGCCCTCCAGGTCGACATTGTAGTCCCAGCGCGAGGTGTGGAAGGACTCGCCCTGGTAGGTCTCCATGCCGTCGATCCGCGCCAGACGCGGCGTCGTCAGGATGCCGTTGGCGAGGACGACGCAGCGCGCCTTCATCGCGTCGCCGCGGTCCGTATGGACGGTCCAGCGCGCCGTCTCCTCGTCCCAGACCGTCTGTTCGACCGTCGTGTGGAAGAGGCAGTGGTCGTAGAAGCCGAACTTCGTCGCCATCGCCTGGCTGTATTCGAGAATTTCGAAGCCCGACGCGAATTTCATCGTCGGGAAGTAGCCCATCTCCTCCAGCAGCGGCAGATAGCTGTAGGATTCGACGTCGCAGGCGATGCCGGGGTAGCGGTTCCAGTACCAGGTGCCGCCGACATCGCCGCCTTTCTCGCAAAAGCGGACATCGGTAAAGCCGGCCTCGCGCAGCTTGTACCACAGCAGCATCGCACCGAAGCCGCCGCCGACGACAAGGATATCGCACTCATCGTCGAGCGATTCCCGCTCGACCGGCGCTTCCGAGTAGACATCCTCCAGATAGCGGCTGAATTCCCCTTCCATCGCCATGTAATCCGCGGCACCGCGGCGGGCTTCCTTGAACTCGCGATACGTCGCCTGCTCGGCTGCATTGAATGTGGCGCCCGGCGGTGCCGGCGGCAGGGTCGTCAGGGCGTCGTCGTCGATCTCGGAATAGCCTTTGCCGGCGATCTTCTCGGTCGCCTTGGCGGCGCGCGTGTTGAAAACTTTGAGGCCGGTCTTGGGGTCGATGCTGATCGCTGCGGTCATACTTTACTGCTCTATCGCCGTTTCACCTTGATCTGCCGTCCGAGATTTGCCGGTAGCGGCAAGTGCTTATGCGCCTCGTATACGGATTGAACGCGCGCGTAGACCTCGGGCGGGAACGGCGTCACCTTACGGGCCGACAGATCGACATGCAACGTGATGGCCTCCGCCTCGGCGGCCAGATAGCCCTTTTCGCCGTGATACATCTCCAGCCAGTAATGCACGCGCTTCTCGTCGCAATGGATCATGCGCTGGTGGAACCGCAGCGGATCGCCCTCCATGACTTCCTGGACATAGTGGATGTGAAAATCGCCGGTGAAGGTGCCGTGCCCGGTGCGGTCGCGATAGGGCTGGTCGATCCCGATATACCGCATCAGCGCGCCCGACGCTTCGTCGAAGGCGAGCACGTAATAGGCCATGTTCATATGGCCGTTATGGTCGATCCATTCCGGCCGGACGGTTTCGGTGTACTGGTCGAAAGGCACAGGGATATCAACGGTGTCGGGCATGCGGTGCTCTCGTTCAGGGGGGGGGTCGGCGGTAGCGCCGGCTTTCTCGTGCGGCGCCAAACTCGTAAATTCGGCCGGCCGGCGCAAATAAAATATCCATCCGATCGTTCGCCGTCATTGTCAGTAGCGTGTTCGCTGGGCGGAGCCTGTCAGGTGGTCACCTGCAAATCAGGTTTTTGGGTTGCGTGTGGCATGAGTAAGTCTGATCCCTCGGCGAGTTTCCGTGGCAGTCAGGTTCGGTGGAGAACGACGGTGTTCGGCTCGTGGCAAGCGTCTTCTAGTTTGTGACAGGCAAGAGTGTAGAGCGGACATTCGGCAATCGCCTTACAACGTTGCATTGGGCTCGTAGGAAGTTGGTTTTCTAAGGCCAGTGATGTGTTAGAAATATCTCAAAAGTGTGAAAAACGATCTACGTTCTAAGGGTAAAGCTATGAATAAGTGGCTGGTTGGTGGCCTTGGGATATTTGTCGTAGCAGGGGTTGGGTTGGCGATTTTCTTCAACCGTGAACCAGGATCGATTTCGGAGCTTGGTCCACTTTTGAAGGAAAATGGCTTCGTTGAAATTAAGCCTCCTTCCACCTTGTTTGAGCCTGGGACATGGGTGGAGGTGCTGGGTCGAGATCCGTTGCACCTCAGTATTGTCTGCAAGCCAATCCAAGCCCTAGGTGCTAAGAGCGCCGGAGCGGTTGAAGAATCTGCATCCTTAGATCTGGGATTTGAATCTAGTTTGTCCGCGAATTTTTCAATGGATGCGAAGTCACTGAAACTCTTCAAAGGTGAGGGAGAATTAGAGGCGATTCGTAATGTAACGTTCAAATTATCGAATGTTAGGCTAGTTGAGCTGCCTGATGCTGTGATTTTTGATGGATTTGGAAAGAGAACGAGAACTTGCAAAGACGCGATCGAATTTCGGTTGAAAGGCCCAAACGCTGTGTCGATGGTGAAATCCGTGCTTGTCGCCGATGTTGAATATGATGTCGCTTTTGAAAGCGAGACAACGGTAGAGGCGAAATCAAAGGCTTCGGCTAATCTGGCGATGGGGCTTGGAGTCAGCGTTTCAGCAGAGCAAGAGAGCACGACCAAACTTAGAGGTAAGGAACTCGTTTGGGGAATACGGGACGACTCGATCTTGGCGCGTTTCGGCTACGAGCTTCCGTCCACCGGGAGCAGTGCTGAGCGGCGTTCGATCCTATTTGGTGCGGGGCCTGTGACAACTGTTAGGGACGACTCGCAGGTCCGCCGCGAATTTGAACCCGGCCGCACGCTCGCTCGCTATGATCTGATACCTGTGAAGCAGCCAACCGCGAACGGTTGTTGGGCAACAGTTTATACAATGATGCGGTCATGGCGAGATGAGAAGAAGCTGAGCATTTCCGAGACTGTTCGCTCTCTTGGGCCCGAGTATGTCGAGTACTTTGTCCGAGATACGGGACTGCCTGGAGGCCAGGAATTGGCTTTTGTCAGCAGAGCTAGAATGATTGCCCAGCCGCCCGCGAACTATTCATTGCGCGGCTACAGGGACCTTATGACTCGATACGGACCCTTATGGATTATCGTAGGCGACGGTATAAGTTCACACGCTCTCGTGCTTGTAGGGTTGTATGGCGGGACGGTGGAAGAGAGCATTGAAGCTTATGAAGAAGCAATTTTCGAATTCATAGACCCTTTGACTGGCACGTACAGCTATAGGCCGGCGCTAGATTTCTTGAAAGAATTTGAAAGAGAGGCGGCAATTCTAGTTAACAGTAAAGCTGACGGTGTACCGTTACGCTGGCAAATATTGCATTGGTCTTCAGAATTATTGGGTACTAAATTCGGAAAAATTGGTTTGATTTAATTGGATGGAGGGATCCTATGGCGTTCGATACAATGTTTGGTGTTGGTATAGTGACGGTTCTGTTCTCAATTGCTTCGCCCGTGCCGCAATCCTTAGAGGAGAGAAAGGCAGGTGTGGGTGAAAATTTTGTGGCGGTGACTCTTTCCCAAAAAGAAGCGGCCCATGCAGTGCAGAATAAGCCGTTCGGACAGACGCCCTGGATCCAAAAAGCAGAGTCGATAAATCAATGTTACGATCGGGTTAAAAATGGGTGCCGAGCTAAAGCGAAGAATACCAGGCAGTATAATGCTTGCATCGATAAGGGTTTCAAATATTGCGAGCAGAACAACCGGTAACCATATCTAGTACTGATCGGCACTGTTCGCGGAATTCGCCGCTACCACTGGCACCTCCGCATGGCGAGGTCCGTCGAGCGGACACCAGCAGAACTGGTTCTTGCCCCACAGCGGGTCCAGGAGGGCGGGGTTGCTGATGAGATGGTTTGGCAGCCAGCGTCCGGTCATGCGCAGCGGATCGCCCTCTTTCATCCCGCGCGGATAGCCAGCGTGGAATTCGCCCGCGAAGGTGCGGTTGCCGGTCCGCTTGCGGCACGCATACGACAGGTCGAGAAACTCGCCCAATGTCTCGGAGGCTTCGTCCATGGCCAGAAGGTATTAGGCGACTTTTAGATGGCCGCTGACGTCGATCCATTCAGACCGGACGGCTTCACTGTCCTGATCGAAAGGCGCGGGGATATCATCGGTGTCGGGCATCGACACTCTCGTTTCGGGAAGATTCGTCGGCGGAGTGACCCCGCGCGGTGACAAATTCGGAAATTCGGCCGGCCGGCGCACTCAAAATTTCAGCGGTATCGGACGGTTCTACCAAACCTCGCCGAAGGGGCGCAGTTCGACGCGGAACGACCAGGTCGAGCGGTCCTGGTGGGCGGTCTTGTACATCTCCTCCGCGATCGCCGATGGTTTCGCGAAGAAATCGTCCGGCTTGTCGGCTGCCATCAGCGGGCGGGTGCGCGGCGTGTCGATCGAGGCGTCGATGATGAAATAGGCGACATGGATGCCCTGCGGCCCGAATTCGCGGGCGATCGATTCCGCGAGGATGCGCTGTGCTGCCTTGGTCGAGGCGAAGAAACCCCAATTGGTCTTGCCGCGGGTGGCCGAGGTGTTGCCGGTCACCAGGATCGAACCCTCGCCCGCCTCCAGCATCGCCGGGATGGTTTCGCGGGCGAGGTGCAACAGCGCCGTCGCGTTCACCCGGAAATTCCGCTCCAGATCGTCCGGGTCCATCTCCAGGATGCTGCCCCGGGTCGACCGCAGCGCGTTGTGCACCACGATCTTTGGCGCACCCATCTCCGCCTTGATGCGCGCGACCGTGTCGATCAGCGCGTCGATGTCGCCCACGTCGCAAGGGTAGGCACGGGCGTCCGCATATTTGCCGGCCAGCATATCGATGTTTTCCGCGTTGCGGGCCAGCATGGCGACTCGGTAGCCACCTTCGCTGAACCGTTTGGCGATTTCCGCGCCCGTGCCGTGTTCGGGCCCGACGCCGGTGACGAGGCAAACCGGTTTGCTCATGTTGAACGCTCCTTACAAATCGAAGACATGGTGTCACCCGAATTCTGGGACTTGCGGCCGTTCGGGACAACAGCCGGTCCCGACGAGAGGAATTCTATCGCTTGCCCACGACGCTGGCTTTGGCGGCGCTTCGCGGCAAGGTCATGTGGAACGTGGTGCCGGCACCGATTTCCGATTCGTAAGCAATTTCGCCGTCGTGGTCGCGAATGATGGAACGGGAAATGCTAAGGCCCAGCCCGCTGCCCTGGCGCTCGCGCGAATCCGACTGGTCGGCTTGGGTAAACGGCGTGAACAGGCGGGGCCTGAATTCCACCGGAATGCCCGGTCCGTTATCGCTGACCGACACCGTCACCGTGTCCGGATTCAACGATATATCGACGATGACGGGGCCGCCGTCGCGGCAATACTTTGCGGCGTTCGAGAAGAGATTGGTCAAGACCTGAGAGATTCGAAAAGAGTCGACATAGACGGTCACAAACTCCTCGGGCGCCGATCCAAGCCGGAATTCCGCATCGAACATCGTTGTGTATCCGGAAACCGCTTCCAAAGAGTCATGGACCAGGGTCACGATATCGGTGCGTTCGAATTTATAGCCGATTTTGCCCGACTCGATTTTCTCGAAATCGAGAATATCGTCGATCAACCGGCCAAGCCGCAGACAGTTGCGGTTGCCGATCTCGACGATCTCGCCGGTGGCGTCATCCAGCTCGCACAGGGAGCCGTTCGTCAGAAGACCCAGAACGGCCTGCACGGATGTAAGCGGCGTCCGCAATTCGTGATTGATCGTCGCGATGAACTCCGATTTGACCCGGCTCGCCGTCTCAGCGGCGATTTTAGCGTTCTCGGCTTCGATACGCGCCCGCTGCGCGATCCGCTCGCTTTCCTGCAGCCGGTCTGTTGCATAGGCGTTTTGCAGTGACAGGGCGAAAATTTCGAGCACCGGCAGCAGCTGATTCACCTCGCGCGGGCTGAAACCGTCAGCTTTCTTCGTATACAGGCGAAGCATGCCGATCTCGCCCAAACCAACGGTAAGGAACTGTCCTGTATCGATGTCGCGCTCGAGAGTATTTTCGCTTTGCGCGGCGTCGGATGCGGAGATGATCGCGTACTTCTCTTGCTCTGCGATGAACCGCACATTTGCGTGATCGACCGAAATCTTCTGTCGGGCTGTCCGGTTTTCCGGCAAAGCGGTGATGAGTTGATAGCTTCGCCGGTCACCGCCATCCGGATCTACGATATCGGACCGGATCCAGACCGATCCGAAGGACAAGTTCTTTCGGGCCAGAAGAATGCGCAGGAACTGTCGGCTGCGCGTCTCGGCGGTTTCGTCGGTGGTCCGTCCGACGGACAGCGCCAATTCGAACATCACCAAAGAGTCGGCGACGATATCTGTCTTACCGTTTGGCATGAAACAGACCAGCGGCGATCGTTTTGTTGTGAAATTCGGGGAAGCGGGTTCCGTTCGAGGAGATTTCCCCCAAGGCTAGCGCGCCTTCAATTCGGCAGCCCGGCTGCTTGGCGTGAAATGCTGACACGAATGCACTTATTTCTCGCGGAAAATCGTCCGCCAACAGCCGTGCGCGGGAAAAGCAGTCGAACACAAGGCATGAGTCGATGTCGCCGCCTCTCTGGAAGTCATTGCCCAGCCGCGCGGCCGCGTCGATCAGCCTGTCATTATCCGCTTTCAAGACATGGATGACGGAATGTTCGGGAATACCGGACAGGACGATGAGTTCGCCCGCCTCGGTCGCCGCCAACGGATCCCGGACCACATCTTCCAGGTCTTCGCGCGCGATACCGAACGGGTAGCGTTTCGCTTCCGGCACGTCCTCCTGGCGACTAAGCGAGTCGGCCACGTGGTCGCCGACCAGCTCGCGATAGACCTTCATCGCCGGCTCCCAATTGAGTTCCTTCAGGACATTGCCTTCCGTGCGCGTCGCGATCACGTGCTCGGAATTCCGGGTCCAGCCATGCCGCAGCCGGACGTCGCTTTCCAAGGCCGCGAATGCGACGACGGCAGCGCCTGTGAACCGGCCCGCGTCCGTGAACACCACAGGATTCGGGACTCGAGTCCCGTTGCCCGCGCCGGCACCGAAATAATTGACGTCGCTGCCATGCTTGTCGAACAGGTCTTCCAGCAGAGAGGTGACCGCGACGCAGGCAAAATCGGCGAACACGAGGCAGGTGGGCCGCACAACGGTGCCGGAAATATCGGGATAGGGTGTTGTGGCCTCAATGCCGTCGCCGTCGATCTGGACGATCGTCGGCGCCGCCAGGAGCGTGAGCGGTTTGACGATGGCGCCCGTTTCGCGAACCTCTTCGCCATCGATCAGGGCGGGGAATACGCCGCCGAAGAAGGATCCCTCTTCCGCCGACAGCAACGCCAAGATTTTATCGAGTTTCGGTTCTTCGCTTCGCGCGAGGCAGATCATGAGCCATTTGTCCGGCCCGCGCTGCAGCGATTTGCACTGCGCTACGAATTCTTGAGGATCTTCTAACGTCGCGTACATAATTTTCTACCCGGACCGGGTGGATCGGTCGCCTCGATGCAGAACGGGCGCGGTATCGGTTTTCACATAATTGTGACCTGACCCTTCTGATCGCACCAGATCTTAATAGGTAATTCTCTAACTATTAGACAATTAACAAGTTATTCATGGTTGGTTACTCATCGTCGGGTTTTGTCATAAAATTCTCAATCAAACGATTGCCGACAATATTGGATTTTTCACAACCGCAGATTTATCGCCTCCAGCAGCACGTCCGCATGGCAGGGGCCGTCGAGCGGGCACCAGCAGACCAGGTCCTTGCCCCGCAGCGGGCGCAGGAACTCGGGGTTGCCGGCGAGATGGCTGGACAGCCAGCGTCGGTAGAGGGCGACGGCGTGCGCGCGGTCACGAACGTTAACGGATTCACCTGTTTCGGGATCTTTTGCCGATTTACCCGGCGTGAACGGGTTGCCCCAGCGGGCCGGGCGGCCGACATAGAGCCGCACGGTGGTTTCTTTTCTGAGAGAGTCCTTATGCTCGTTTCGTTAAGGCATTGCACTTGAAATGAGGGAACGCCAAGAAGGAAACCAAGCCTGTGGAATGAATACAGCTACAGATTGTATAATGTCGTTTCTGGTTCCGATTTCTTGGAGACTTTCAAGCTCATTTCAAGTAAATACTATGGTAACAACTACACCTACAAACTATAGGGAGAACGCGAAGAAGGAAACTACAATTATGACAACGTTTCGTCTTTTCTTTAAGACTTGGTCACGTCCTTGTACATTGGAGGTTATAACGTGAATGTACAAGAACCTGACGAAGTCTTAAAGAAAAGTCGAAACGTTGTCATAATTGTAGTTTCCTTCTTCGCGTTCTCCCTATAGTTTGTAGGTGTAGTTGTTACCATAGTATTTACTTGAAATGAGCTTGAAAGTCTCCAAGAAATCGGAACCAGAAACGACATTATACAATCTGTAGCTGTATTCATTCCACAGGCTTGGTTTAACAAGCCATGGTACCATGTTTGTTGGTGATGAGAGACCGCTGGCTCACACCAGAAAGTGTCAACAAAAATTTGGTTGAGACATTGATTCTAATGCTGAATACCTCCACTGCTTCTAACGCTGCCATGTAAGACTAAATATTGAGGTCTAATTAGAACTGATATATTTTAGTTTTAATCGCAAGATACGTTTCGATGAAAAGATTTACACTAATTTGAATATTTTGTTCTTATACATTTTAGTTATTCTGTGTAAAATATTCAAATATTTTGGACGTCCCTAGTAAATACTTTTCTTAAAATGTTGTTTAGTCGTATAAAATCTGAATGTTGCGTTGGGGAACAGATTCTTTCAGCAAGAGTTTTCGCCGGACACTGTTCATTGCAATCGTTTGAAGTGTAACAGGAAAACCTTTGGTAATGTTATTTATAGGAGAAGAGAGGGTTAAAATACTACGTAGAAAATAACACACACACACACACACACACACACACACACACACAAGCGACATGTTTTCTGTCACTTTTTCTTTTAATAACACGAGTGACAGAACACGAGTCGCTCACGTCTTTGTAATTTCCTGTGAAGTGAATTCATATCAATTTTGGAGAGTTGTGCTGATGCTGATTGTAGACGCCGATTGGCCCAAAACACAAGCCATTCAGGCACTACAAATTCTGATTGGCTCCTTCAAAAATACAGTTGGGTTTACTCTTTCACACATTTCATTTCGGTCATTATGACGATAGTACTCTGAGGAGTATCAGACGAAAAAAGCTTTTGAAGCAAGATGATTTCCAATTATCCATCAATAGATATCGATATTTAGCACAATTTGGAGACTAGCTTCTCTCAAACATACTCTTTGGTCTATATAAAAACAGGGAGACTTTTACTAAATTTTGAAATTTTCCAACGACCTCAACCCAAAAGGTTATTGGAAACCTCCGACTTATTAATTTTGGAAATCTGCTTTGTGTACTAACAGGGTGTAGATGTAGTCAGGAAACCACACTCAAGTGAAGAGACAACAGATCATGCTTACAGTCGGTTTGTTATACCAATGTTTGACACCAAGGAAAGTTTTATTTATCGTGCATTCAAATCAAGCCCAGCCTTTACTCAGTTTAATTTCCTGCGTCAGCTAGAAGAAAACTATTGTTTACTCAACCGTCTGTTATGTACACTGCAAGTTTGAACAAAACCTAAATATTATGAAGTATCTTCAGACAATTTCTCACGCCCCGTTTATTTCAACTTCTCCCACGTTTCTTAATTTTCAAAATTGTTTGGACGCCCTGTTTATTTCACCCCCTTTTATTACAATCTCTCAATCAAAGACCCCTGATGGGCCCGACATTGAAACTACCCTACGTAAACAGAAAAACCACCAAACAGGCTAACTAATAAATAAAGGGCGGCTGGGGCGTCCAAGGGTGACGCCCATCAATCTGTGTTACCGGGCAGAGAACCAAGCCGTAAAGCAGGCTCAAGTGCCCAGTAGGACCACCTCTCGCGGATTATGGAAAGCATCTGTCATCAATGAGAACAGATACTACATCCATTCCTTGCCAAAAGGCCCCTTTTATTGCACCCCCTTTACTAGACATCAAAGAGTATCGTTTTAAGTCCCCTCTTCTCCGATAATGCTTTAAATGAACCTGCGATCAATGCCTTCTTTATACATATATCCCATCCGCAAATCAATGGATTTTTTAACGATTCGTCCTTACCAATAACTGGTAGTTTCAAATACTACTTCTTTGCAGTTGGAGATGGTATTTGTTGTAAACCTCTCGAGATATAATTTCAGTTGTTTTAAAGACATTTCAATATTTGTAGCACAAGACGTTTTGCTGCTGCATCATTCCTTAACTCGTTAGCCGTGTAGCACAAATTATTTGTAGCAAATTCTGCCTTATAACAGAGAACTTCAACCTACAATTGTGGACAAAAATAATGTAAACATTTACTAAATCTCGATGAAAATGACCGGAATCATGGAAGACAGTTAGTAAAGGAAAGGGGCTCCCATTTGTGTTATTACACCCTATCTGCCCCTTACCTCCTATCAACAGGGAGGTGTGACATGCAAGTCTCCGAAATGAAGATTTTAAAACATCCATCGTCAGTTGGAACGGGGGTGAGGCCAGTTTATATTAATTTATCTCCACGATTGTAGGTCTAAGATCCCGGCTTATACTTAAAGATCTTAAGACCTTTGCAATGCCTCATATTGTATTTAAGACTGGAAGTATTTTGATTATTACTTATCCTGTAACCTACCCGGGTAAAAATAGTTCAACATCTAGCAGGTCCTGGGATTCCTTTCAAACTTTGAAGAAGTTCCCCACCCCAGTGATTCTCAACTGACGTCTAGGGGTCCCCTTAGGGGGGTGTTTATGGTTTTGAAGGGGGTAAAAGTAAGAAAAGGGGTAATATGGGGTCTGACAGCTAATAGTATGTATAGGTTACATTTATATGTGCTGTAACCTATGTATTTGACTTGTAAGCACGACGATAGCGACATACTGTAATTATCCGGGCAGCGAAATTAGTGAGGAACAAAAATCACTACCAACAGCTTCTTGTGCAAGCCGTAAAGTGTGTGAGTACGTGTATTCAGAAATCTAAAGATCAAGCATTGCGGATATCGCGATCCTATGCAAATTACATCACTGTTGTCAGCTTTCTTTAAGATGGGTAGATAAAACAATGCATGTCATTAGCAGTTAACTAAATCACAACATATGTTTCATTGTTTTTCTTGTGTCAAAATGCCAAAACCATACAAAGGCATAGATAAATATTGTCTACGTTTACTCTAATGTTGCACATATTATAGTTTTACATCTGCCAAGGAAGTTAGGACTCTTTTCTTGACAGGATATTTCATGGTGTACAAGTGTGTTTTTTTTATAAGAAACCAGTCTATAGGAAACCTTAGTCTCCGGTTTGGGAAAGTTTAAGAAACTGTTAGGAAACTTAGGCAGGCTGAACTAATCCAAAAGTTAAGAAACATTCGTGAAAAATATGGGCAGAAATAATATTTTCCTGCAACAGTCCATATATACTACTTTTAAAACACAAAATAATATGTGCACTTTAAAACTTTATACATTTGTTAAAATAAACACTTGTGAGTGCATATAACAGTCTTTCGTGATTTTTAAAGAAGTACTTCTTAAGAAGCTTTGAAAGCTGAAACCAGATGAAGTAAGAAACATTTGAGGCTGAAATTGGAGAATTTTTTAAGAAGCTGGAGGCTCAAGCCGTTGCTTAGGTTTCTTATAAGAAAACCAACGTGTATGTCGATGAAGAGAAACAATACCGATTTCCTATGGACGTAGGGGGAGGGGGTGGGGCACCTGGAAAGTTTGTAGCTCCAGGGGGTAATGCAGTTTCAGTTGAGCAACCCTTTCCTTTCTGACAGCTGGTCATTGTGTTTAATAGTTGCTTTTTCTGTTACTCCGTAAGAAGGATCTTTAAAGTGTTGTTGAGCAACCACATTTATTTCTAAAAGATGTCCCAAGTGTTATTGAAATAGGAAATGTTGCCCTTGATTTATGCAGAACAGTTACGTGGTTTGAGTTTTGAAGATGATATTTTCAGTTTGCGTGTAGCTAAATAAAATAACGTCAACTTACTTTGCTCTTCATGAGCGCCGTCTTTATACCCTATATGCCTTTTGCATCAGCTATTATTTGAACCAGCTAATAACAGCTAATAACAGGAGTGGGAACGCCAGTTGAACGGCAAATAAAGTTGACGTCGTCTCCAGTCGATACATTTTGAGCTTCATGATTTGCAGAGACACGTGGGCTCTGAACATGACCATTTACTAAATAAAAGAAAGTGTTCAATAAGATCGATAATGACGACATCCTTGAAATTAATCCCAAGTCTCCCTTTTAAATAATATGCATTTGGGAGGATCTCCAAACCTATTTTTACCAACTTAATTTACCCAAATACGAAAACGCTTGCAAACGCTTGGCATGTTAGGCTGAGAATAATACAAAGTTTTCTAGCTCATAAATAAACATGCACTTTTGCCGCCAGTTGTGTTTTAAGAGTTCCTAGAGTGAATGTTAAAGCGGACGTAGCCATGTAAGAAACTCCAATTGCAAACTTTACACTTGCTCTTGACATCAGATATGAAGATGCTTATCATGATTATCTACTTTTAGCGACTGCTTAAAGTCTTCTACATATGCCCTTTTCAGCATCTGTACTATTGTACTTTTAGCCTTAAACAATACGGGAAGTTGCATAGTTATAGATGTACATGCCTTACTGAATTTATTATTTGGTGTGATGTGGTATTGTTATTGCTGTAAGGACAGACACTAGCCTAGTAGATTTTCATGCATCTTTCCGTATCATTAAGGAAATCAAAGAAAGTCAGAGGCCTACACATGAACCTTGAGGAACGCCACAGTATTGACGTTTGGATTTTGTTCGGTGCTTATTTATTTCTGTTTCTATTTTGATCAATTTAAACGTTGCGGTTCCAGCAAAAGCTACTGAATTTTGAAAGGAACCAGATGGAAGTATAAAAAATAGAATGATCTACGATACTAATAAACAGATATTTAAAAAAACTTTACGTTTTATACCTGCATTCATGGATAAAGAGAAAGAGATAAAATGTCAGCTTTATGCCTACTTCTGTGATGGGCCTTTGTTTAGCATCAAATTACTGCTTGCGACGGTTCCTAACTGCAGAGTAGGGCATTAATCAAGTACTAATTGTGAGGGGTTGTGAAGGAATCCCAATCATAGCAACACATTCCTGAGTTGCTAGTATTTGAGTGAATGATTGCGAAAAGACCGCACGAGGATTCTGTTTTTGGAAAGGCAGTGTAGCAGCCGTTTGATTACAAAATGGTCCACATGACAGTTTTTTGATAGCTGGGATGCAAATAGTATGCCTCCGCCAAACACAAATTGTAAGAGTTTCAACATGCATTTTTTGTATATAAAACATTCTTCACCTACGTCATCTTAAATTTATCAACATTTAAGGTTGCTTCTTTTTTAAAATGAATTTTTTAAGTTTTTAAAACAGCGTCAAGAGTTTTCTGATTTATTTTGTTACGTGCCGTGATAAGGTTACGTAATTCCTGACCAGTATTTTGTGATATTACGCTTCTTCTGAGAAAATTTATCATACTATCAGGAGAAGGCTTTTTCAATGACTTGTAAAGTCTTAACTGAACATACTCAAGCAAATAGCGTAAGCCGTTTCGCAATGTACAAACGGACTAATTATGCGCAAAAGTGTTCATGTGATTTTCACATTTCTTACGTACCCTATTATAAATTGATCTCTCATTTTTTTCAGTGAAGTTTCTTTTAAAATTGCGTCAAGATGACTCCGAGACGTCGCAAAGGAATTGTTACCTTAATATTTGCTTCCTTGTGTAAATTGTTAGAGATTTAATAAGCCTGTTAAATTTGAGCTTTTCTGAGAGAACCGCAAAATACCAAAGCAGGAGCAGGAAGATGGGAAGGCCGCTAATTTCTTTGTATCCAGTGACACTGAACACTGGCTCGGTAAATACAGAACTGATGGTAAAGGTCAAAGTGTAACACTTGTGCTAGAAAATGTTTCGGTAGCAAACGTTGACGTGGTACTCTTGGGTGCCTAATAAGCGGGGGGCGGGGGTCCTAATAGTAGGAGGTAGGAAAAAGTTCAGAAATTTAATAAGCGGGGGGTCCAAATAAGCGGGGGGGGGGAGAAATACCAAACTTTCGCAAATTGCCTGTTTACCATGTCGATATACCACCACATATTAAAGCTGGAATTCACTGATAACGGAGCACTTTAAAGTGCACAATCGAAGTGCAGCAATGAATGTAGACATTTCCAATGTGAAACAATGTCGCACTTTCAATCCTAAACGCTGAATGCTTGATGTATCTGTTAACTACTGTTCCATGAGCAGATAGCACGCGTTCAAAGAAACGGAATCAGTAAAAATCCATAGAATAGATAGGATATGCTGACATAAATTTCATTTATATAAAACCTGAATTCGTCAAAATTAATCAGCGGGGGGTCTAAATAAGGTCCAGGGGGTGGGAAAAATTTCCGGGGACGCTTATTAGGCACTCAAGAGTATCTATTTGAGGGATAACTGCTTGGGTAAGGCTATGTTTATGTTTAGAGTTCTCCAATGATCACGTCCGGCAGTCATTCTCCTCGGCGCTAAAGCTTGAATCCAGTTGCTTTTTACTTCATGCTATCAGGCATAATTTGAAGCCCAGCTACGTTGCATGTTACTCTTCTTGAACATAGGGTTTTGGCCGTCACGGGGAAGCTTGATTAACGGCGAAAGTTTCAATTTATGTAAGAGGTTATTTGCAGAAATGTAGGGAAAATGGAGATCACTGACAGCTAAATCCGCGGGAAAATTTGGCAACACATCGTTAATACTATATACAGAAAGCACTATGGGAATCACAGTGAAGCATTTAGCGTAAATCTGTATATGCAGTCTGTAGGTGGAGAATGCCGAATTAGTAAGTTGGAATGATCAATATCTTGGAGTTGCTGTCACGTAATGGCTTACCGTACAAGGTACATTTTGTGGTAGTAATTGCCTAAATGGTTAATATTCCTGTTGTAAATGTTCTAGTTGCAAATTTTCGAGTAATGAATGTCGCAGCGTCATGGCTAAAATGCTTTGGCAGCTAAATTGTCATAGTGCTAGTTTCTTTCATTGTGATTGCCAGCAATTGTAGACGTTCGAGAGGCGAATGTTCGAGAGGTAAATTTTGAAGTACAAATCCCCATTGGTAAACGTCTGAGTGGTAAATGTTCAAGTGGTAAATCGTCCATTGACAAATCCTCCAGTGGTAAATGTTTGGTCAGCAAAATGTTTATGTTCCAGTTGTGAATGCTCCAGTGGTAAATGTTCCAGTGGTAAATGTTCCAGTGGTGAATGTCCCAGTGGTATAAGTTCCAGTGATGTATGTTCCAGTGATGAATGTTCCAGCGGTGTATGTTCAAGTGGTGTATGTTCCAGTGGTGTATGTTCCAGTGGTGAATGTTCCAGTGATGAATGTTCCAGTGATGAATGTTCCAGTGATGAATGTTCCAGTGGTAAATGTTCAAGTGGTGTATGTTCCAGTGGCATATGATCCAGTGGCAAATGTTCCGGTAATATATCTTCCAGTAGTATACGTTCCAGTGGTGAATGTTCCAATGGTATATGGTCCAGTGGTGTATGTTCCAATAGTGTGTGTTCGAGTGATGACTGTTCCAGTGGTGTATGTTCCAGTGGTAAATGCTTAGATAACAGAAGGTTCGTTCCACACCTTAAAAGAACCCTTGAAGTCTATGGCAGGAATCAAACTTAATATCATGAAACCATTTCCACACTCTTAAATACTTCAAACACATTAGTCCCTTCTTTCGTTGATCGTTTGCGCAAACTAAAGCAAAAGTATGTATGTTGGAATCGACAGAAATTATTACTATCTGCACGCATAGCACGTTAGCGTATTCTTTAAGATAAATCACGGACAGTTTTCTGTCACTCATGCCAGAGTACCCCTGCTGCTTAAACCACGTGACTTCTTGTTTACTTTCTGCGAATCTGTCATGTTGACATTCAGCAGTACATTCCTCACATGACCAGAATTGCAAGGAAAGTTTGACTGTGCTCATCTCGTTGCTTTCCCTGTTGGCTTCAATTATACCGTGACCCTAGCGTAGCACGTGGGTCGGAGAATGGAGAAGTGTAAATATTGGAAAGAAACCAATCTTACGATAGGAAACAGAGATTAAGACGGTTAAGATTTGAATCGGTTTCTAACTTTTCGTTCAATAGCTTGCTTACACAACTCCTTCACCGTGGAGATACGCAACTAAGCCGGAAACGCTAGTTAGGTATTAAGGACCTAGATTACGTGGTGGCAACGGCAGGCTAAGTTAAGACATGGTTCCAAATGCCGCTTTGAAAATATTTTCAATATTGGAGGTATCAAGCAAAATATGTTACAGATTTGTTATTGTTTCAATTATCCTACTAGTATGTTTTGTCCAGGGAATCCTTCATAGGTGATAACTCTGAACGTATCGAGATATTATCATTACCTTGTAGAAAATACTGTGCTGAGCATGTCGTTGTCGCCACGTAACTAAGGCCATTCTCACTTCTGGTAGAGTAGTGTTTTTGATGAGCAAAGGGATGAGATGGGCAATAACAAATTACTTGTAACACATCATCATCATCATCATCATCATCATCATCATCATCATCACCATCCAGTGTCAGGTTTGTCGCTGACATGACCATGACCATGCGACCATGACCTTTCTATACCGACCTTCGAAGGAATGTTGTTATTTCCTCCCGGCCCACAGTTGTCCATTTACAGAGGTTTCTTAGACTGGTTGTTCTTTGTCGTCCTCTCTTTCTGTTCCCCTCCATTCTACCCGTCAGTATTTGTCTTTCTATCCCGTCCTTTCAGTGTATGTGACCAAGAAACTTAAACTCCCCTTTTCCAGTTGGACGGATCAGTGATCTTGACAAATCATAGTCAGCCAATACCTTTTCATTTGGTATTTGATCCTGCCATTTGATGCTTATCATGCGTCTGTAGAACCACATCTCCACAGCAGTAAGTCTCCGTTCACTTTCTTTTGTGATCTTCCAACATCCACAGCCATAAAGTAACACTGACCAGATGTAGATTTTGATAATACGGACTCTTGTTTTCACAGTTAAAAGTTCTGTTCTTCATGATCGATCTAAATTCTGAAAAAATGTCCTTGGCTAACCTTATTCATCTTTTTAGTTTCATGGGTGCATCGTCCATCTGATGCTAATATGTGGCCAAGACATACGATTTTATCGAACTGCCTGCTGGTTTCTCATTTATGAGCGAGACTGCATGGAGGCTATGCCTGGTTTCCGGCTCACTACCATGCTTATGTAACACATCTGTAGCTATAAGAAAGAAAGGTGGCCGCATCGTTTGGGGATAAAAGGGTAACATTTGTTAATAGAGCAAAAATGCAATGCCTAGTGACAAAATATCGAGGCTCGTATCTCCGAAGATAGTAATACCATTTCATCTGGTAATATGACACCCCTAATTATAGAAATTCCGCCTAAAATTCAGTCTAACACCCAGCCCTAATAAATAGTGAGCGAGGACACACTGGAGGGTGGTAAATCCTTAAATGCCAATTAAGAAGTCTTTTATCAAATATTCTCAAAAAAAAAGTCAACAATATCCTCATTACCTTATTTGCGATTGGAATTATCTAAATTGTCAGCAAAACAAAGATACTTCATAGATATTTCGAGTGTGCGCATCCACTCATCCACGTAGTCACAATTCCAACTGCTTATACCAGCCTCAAACTTACTGTAGCTCTACAAACTTATTAAGTAAAACTAAATCGTCCATCGCTGTCTATCTCTGGCAATTATGTGTTCAAAGAAAGGAGTAAAAACTAGTTGTGATTAAACATGATTTTAACGTAGGACGCCGGCTCTCTTCCCTCTGTGACGTAACAAAAACTTCGATCCAGGACATTAGAGGAAACTCTGCACTTTTGCATAATTGGAACAATGGCAGTTTCAGAGTCAGTTTGAGCAAGATTTTCAATGGAAAGACTGTGGTTTGAGGTGTATCCGCTACTTATTCAAAAATTCATCTGAAGAAATCGGACTCAAAGTAATCGTAAAAATCTAGGAGTATAAAGGAAAGCAAAATAAAGACACTTTATCAAGCTTAAGTTAAGCTATATCTTTAAAATGACTTCTAGATAGAATCATTTTACTTGATTTAAACGAGTGGGATGTAGCAATAAGACGAGGGGCCGTAAGACTTTCTGGGTAGTGAGGGCGAGTTCCACACATAAGTCAGGCTCACATTTCATTTCACCCCCTCCTCCCGTCCTTCATAGGCCACGTATAATGTCTTTGTTTCTCAGGTCGTCCGCGTCTCTCGGTAAACTTTTATATCTGAGACTGCCAACTGGTTGTGCCGTGCAAGGTCCAGGATTCCCACGAGACTTAAGAGACCTTCATAGAAACCTTCACAAATATTTTTAAAGAGACCTTCATAGAGACCAGCATAGTGACCTTCACAGAGACCTACATAGTGACACTCACAGAGACCTACATAGTGTTGACATTCACAGAGACATGCTTCGAGACCTTCACAGGGACCCATATGGTGATCTACATAGAGACCTACATAGAGATCTTCACTCTCTAATTTGTGATAGAGATCAACAGTATCTTTCCCGGGAATCTTATACTATTTAAAATCCAACAAAAGGGCCATTTTTTGAGATTGGTGTTCACAGCGATGAAGCCACTTGGGTGTGTGTGAGAGGGGGAGATGATCAACTCAGGTTAAAATTATCTTGTTGGGGAGATTGATTTTCCGAAAAAATGTAAAATTGTTATATTCGTGGTTAATTGCCTGTTTTTGTTATCAATAAAACAACATAAAGAAATTGATTTACTAGGAAGGTACTAGAAAATATTAGGTAATTACTATATTCCTGTAGTGGGGGTGGGGGTGACTCTTTGTTTGTATGGCTATGCGACTTTTTTCATAATCTTCGCTTTTTCACCTTTCGTGACTTTAATTGGACTTTTTTTCTGGCTTTTCGATTGTTTTATCAAATGTTTAAACTATTTTCTGACTCATTACCTTTCTTCGGACTATAATTTCCGACTCTTTAAGTACCGGTTCTCAGATCAAGCATGCAGACCTTATATGATCAGATACTACTCTCCCTGGTCGTTTTTGGGCCGAAAACTATTTATTCAAAGGGAGAGAAACTCCTTCTTAAAACAGGGAAGGTATTTGCCAACTGGCCACCAAACGCTGTTACCTTCGACGGCCGATATTTTCCCTTGTGTTCTTGCCTTTCCCGATTCGTGATAAAGTCACGTGATACGTGTTAAAGACTTTCACCATATTTGGGTAAAAACACTGTAAATTCTGCAAGGATCACAAAACGTTGTGAATCTTCGCAAGGAAATCCTTTGATACTAGCGTGGCAATTTTATTTTTAAAATTCCCGACGTAATCACCTGATTCTTTTCATTTCTCGACACCCCATGCTCCCTCAACTTCCGAACTCGGCCGCGCTTCTTCTGCCGTGCTGTGAGGTATGAAATATCAAACGCGTCCTTGACACTTCAGTTAATCCATGAATCATATTTCGAGCGATCGAAGGAACGAGTATAAACCTTTGAAATCAGGGTCTACCACAAAGGCAAATAAGTTTTTTGGCTGGTATGCAATCTCCCACTAAACTCCAAGCAAAGTTGAGATTGAGATATGATGTTAGAAACCTCTGCCTTTATTGTTCCATCCAATAACTCATGCTGGTTTCCTCTGTCAGTATTTACCTGATATGCGAGCGCAAATTAAAGCTGTGAATATCCCTCGTAACAATTGTGTATTGTTGGATCTTCTGGCTGTCTCCACTCAACAGCAGGTTTATGTTTTTGTCATCGCCCCTGGCAATTACCATTCCTTGTTATCAGAAGATGATCGATGACAGAGACGCCATTGTTAGCTTTGAAAGCTCATTTCTTGTTACGGATGGTTTGGCCTTCAAAACTCCTACCCGTCGTTTTTCATCTCTCTTCTGTAAAACAAATTAAGTCAAAGCCACTCGCTTGATAGCATTAAATCTGTGGCTGTTATCAGGCAATCAGTAAAAGCATAATACGACGCTAGGGTTCTCCTTTCATTCCATTCAACCTTTGATATTCCCTTTCAGCGAATTGGCTGCAAGCTGTGCTACGAAATCCGGTTTTGTTCTTTTGGTTGAACTTTTATGGAAGTCATAATTCCAATTCATTGGAGACAAAGGTTGTTGTTTACTTCCGTTCTTCATCAACTGACATTTATAGCATTTAGTGAACAAAACGTCTCCTCGTTTGTAATCTGCAACAATGGAACAATGAATGTTGTACTCAACATTCTGCGAATTCCATGGTCCTCAAAGCCTAGATGTAATTTCATGCAAAACGCCCTCTGTGGTTCAGGTTTTGTATTCATGCCTGATTGATCCCGCAATTCATTCAGATTATCTCCTCCAAATAGAAAATTGGTTTCTCGCTCGTTTGAGGAGTGTTTTTGAAAAGCGCCAGTTGTCAACGACGTTTTTACTATGCAAGGAACGAAACCATTTACACCAGAAACAAGGCATTTTGATGTTCGAATGGAACAAAGACAAGAAGTAAGTGTACCTTTCTTGTTAACTTGAAGTTATGAAACCAACAACGAAGCGAAAAATTAAGGACAGAAAGTCTGGCCGATGTCATTCTTCATGAGCAAATAGCATGATTGCCATCGTGATCATGAGACACACATCATCAGACATGCAGGAATGCCTTCCCTCGGCTTCTGTTAATTCCTCTGGGATACTCTCATCTTTGTTTTCAAATTTACCCTATTCTTATTTTAACCATTAATTGCGAGTTTTAAACTCGTTTATTTGTTCGGGTAAGGGAACGATCTTGCGGACTATTACGTTTTGCGCGCTGAGACTTTAAAATCGACAAACTTTGGCCAATGTTTTCAGCTTGTCAATATTCAATACCATTGTAAAAGTTGGCTTTGTTTCAAGAATGGGCTTTTAACGGCTGTTTAATGTTAGAAAGAGCGCTATTTGTTGTTGTTTTGTGTTTCTTGCTCAGTCATCAGTGTTATGACAGTAGCTCAATCAAGAAATGCTGTACGCTGCCTTGCATAGCAAGACACAGCATCATGTCTTTTCTCCAGCGTTATTTCAACCCCGAGGTGGTATAGAAACTGTATTTGACTCTGAATCTAACGAAAATTTACGAAGGCAGATATATTTCTAGCTTTCATCGTACGATGTCATGTAGGCCGAGCCTGAAGGTGTTGTGCTTTTGCTGGGTGGTTAAAAATAGTATGTCCACTTCGCTTTTTGGATGTAGGTTCACAGGTTCAGACTACTTGATGAAAAAAGTAGCTTTGTTCTGTTAGCTGTTCTATGGCTAAATTCAAATATTAGCTATACTTTCTACTAAAGGGCCCCTATGCCAGCATGCTTCTTGGAACTACCATTTCCTTTTCCCAAACGTCCTCATTTCAGTTTCCAAAAAGTACCTAGGTTTGCTTATGGATAGTATCTAAGCGTGTCTGTAAGTACTGCCTCAAACAATTACGTATTTCTGCTGCTAAAAATACGCGCCAGTTTTCTTTGCAATACGTTTTTTTTGTTTCTACAAGGAACGGTTGTCAGCACCCAGTGGCTATTTGCTCCTTCACTTACAGTATTCTTAAAAGCACCTCACCCTGCCTCTAAGTGATAATTCCAGTTTCTAAAAACTTCATACTCTACCTCCTAAAACGGATACACTTGTTCCTGCTGCGAAAAACTAACCGATTCTAATTCTCAAACAACGAGGCCATTTCGAAAACCCGATCCCAAAACGCCTTCGACAGCTCATAGTATGTGTTGTTTGTTGACGACACGTTTCAGCGATTGTGATTTAAAAAAACAATTAGATTTGTCCAAACCAGTGGTAGCATGGCGCCGTATTTCCCACGCAACGACGCTCGAGAGATTTAAGTATTATTTCAATCAAAAATTTCCCATCTGGCCAAACCAGCGAATTCAAGGTTAGTTAAATTGATCCTTCTATGGTAGCTCACAAGGCCAAAGGTACAACTTAGCTGTTACAAACTGATCGTACACTGTTGTTCAAGATAACTGGATCGCATTTTTTTGTTAAAACCTGGCCGTTGTTACTTAAACTTGGATATTGCTTTTAATAATAATACTTTTTAATAGAAAGATTCAATAATATATTGTCTGGCCTGTAAAGGGGAAGGGGGCGTGAGTTTGGGTTGTTAAAAGCTTACTTTGAGAACTCTAGCCGTCTTACCATCCTAAAATTGGGAAGCATTCAGAAATTTTCAGGTCACGGTGTCGACAGTCTTTCAAATCTTTGATAAGGAGAGTTAAGATAGACCCCTCAGCCCCCAAGTGCTAGATGAGAAGGTGGACAGGATTGAAGGTATGGACAGGAATGTAATATTGGGAATAGGTGTGATGCAAATTTAATGGCTCAGATAACTCAGCTGTACTCATGCTTTCTAGTCTGAAATCTTCTGGGGCTGGTGAAATGAGTAGGGCCTACCAGCAGTGTGGTTGCCCTATTCAAGGTGAAGGAGCAGTCTTCAAACCTGAACATTGATATTGGTGGCACCCTTGCTGATCATAAATGCAGTAACGGGCAACCAAAGAGGATCATTCAGATTTCTTCTAATTGTGGCCACCCTTCTTGTTCCTCAACATCTTGACCCCCACTTTCCTTTTGTCTCCAGAGCTCTTTAGAGCACCATGTCAAATAGTAAAACAGCAGCGCACTGAATTAAGTAAGCTTGACATTAAGAATATCCCCTTTGCAGCAGTGATAAAGAACATGGTGACAAGTGCTCTGTTTTTGTAGATTTGAGGCTTTTTTAAATACCAGGAAAAGGTAAAGAGGAAGGGGGGGGGGGCAAGTTAGCCATTCACCAAGTCTACGCCAAACATCAGTATAGATACTATTACACAGGGGTAATTGTGATAGATACTGTCAGAGTACCCATTCTGATGGTAAATATTGAAATATTATGTCAATATTACACGTCTAAAAAAGATGATTAAATTGTGTACCCAAGTAAGTTCATTTTGCTCGAAAGATAGCATGTGGTCGATTGAACTGCATGTTTCTGTGTAGCAGCTAACTCTATTTTTGTCAGATTGCATTTTTCTTGGGTCAAGCAGAAACAATGCAATCAAATAACACAATATTGAAGTAGTTTCATCCCTGGTTAGTATCATTAAGAAAGGCAACAAAAAGCTGCCGTGGGATAGAGGGCTCTAAAATCTTCCATTTCCATGTAAAATTTCATCGAAGTAACCTAATAATTTAGCTGTGAAGTAACAAAAGAGAGTTTTCCTGAGATACCCCACCCCCAAAATAGAATGCCTTTAATTACAAGGTAGGGTCTATAAACCAGGGGCGTTAAAACCTGCCAAAGTCATTTACCATTTGTTGTCTGAGTGAATACTTGAGTTTAAGAATCTTATATGTAACTTTGATAACGTATGGTACATCAAGAGTAAATGTGTACCACAGCAGTCCATAGCAGGAAGTTTATTTAAATATGATATTGTAGAAGGGGAGCAATAAGCATGTAATAGAAAGTTTGGTGTAGAGTGTAGAACTCTGTGACTGGATCCAAAACCCACACTGCAGCCCCAAAAGTAGCTACAACTTGTTCCACAATTTTTTTTAAGCTCTGATGAAGTTGCATGCACATTTTTATCTCGAAGCCTGAAACTGAAATTGCAAAGTGCAGTGGTGTATACACACATTTATTTTACCCATTTCATTTCTACAAGTCAGCTATATTCAGCTATGTGGGTTGGATCTGATGGTATTTGCTATTTGCATATACTGCAAAGCATTCAGTTGGCAACCTGCTGTAATGCCTAGATGTATTTCTATGATTGTTAGCAGGCTTCAAACCCAAACTGCTGTTATTGTTTATTGAAGACTTTGTTAAGCACATTTTCTACACCATTGACCTCTTTGTGAGTTGCTATGGCATCTTGCTGGTTCAATAACTTGGTTCAGCATTAGTTTTATATTCATTAATACTGCATAAAGGCAAAGAATAGGAGATTAATGAAAGCCTTTCAAGCCAGAATGTGTAAATAGAACAGAATAGAAGGCATATCAATGACTTCAAAAATTCTGGTTACTGTCACCTGTTGGTTGTCTCTAAAATAAACCTTCCCAGGTGTAAGAATTGAGAGCACAATGTTAGGACATTTATAGCATCTCTTCATCTATTGCAAGTCTTTATTTCATGAAAATGTGATAAGAATTTCTGGAAGCAGTGACCTAGATAGCAGTCTCTCCATGTGAGACCCCCTGATGAGCTGTGGGTATAATATTGAAACTGCCTTAAATAGACATTAAACTGCCCTGCAGGCTAACTAAGAATAGGGGTAGTTTGGACTTTCATAAATAAATCCCTTGATTTGGACTATCAGGCAGAAAAGTAGACTATGACACACCTTCAACTGTCCTGTAGGACCATCTCTCAGGGATCATGGGAACAGAACAATACTGTATCCTTGCGAAAAGGCAGCAACCTATCTGGGGTGGCACACTGTCCAACACCTCATCAATTTCCTCTTGCTATTACAGTGAAATGTATACCCTCAAACTCAAACTCTGAAAGTATTTTACCCTCCACCACACTACGGTGATTTCAAATTACCCCTGGCTCTGCCTTGGCACCAGACCTTTTAAAAGGAAAATGTAAGCAGCATGAGAGAAAATCAGAAACAACAACTATTAAAATCCATTTTTCTTGGTTCCTGGCTTTTGCTGCAAGACGAAAGCATCCTGTTGCCTTTGTTTAATCAAGGGTTTTACAAAACCAAAAAGAATTTTATTAGAAATTCTCTTTTATCTCCCTGCCCTCATAGCATTCCCTACACCCTCTATTACTGCATGCCTCAATTTTACCCCCTCGAAATCTCAAATCCCCTCTTAGAGGTCCATGAGCCTCTGTTGAGAACCACTACCCTGCAGTATTCATATATATATTGGGAATGTTTGCTTGCTCTTAGAAGTGTTGCTTTTGCTGATAACTTGCACTAACAACTTGGTCTTAGTTAAACACGGAAGATGATGCATATCTACTTTAAAAACTCAGTTCTGCAAAAAATGCATTTTTTGTCAAAAGGTTCCAGAAGTTCAGGTTTTTTTTAGTTTTTTTTCAAGATTGAGATAATTTCTGTGATTGAGTTGTATTTTCTTCAGGCTTTTGCAGGCCTAATGGTTGCCATGTGTAATATTATATATACAGACAGAGTTAATATGTTTTGATATGTTAATATCAGGTTGTAGACTGGTGTTTACACCCAAAGTATCACACTTTTATCAAACAAGAAGAGGCAGGGTATACGGTAGATACTGGGGTGTAGTTTGAAATAGACAAGGATTAAAGAAGGTTTAATCATTGCTAGAAGCATATTTTTGTTATAAAAAGACTTGACTTGTCAGCTGAGACATTTTTGCCCCTTTCTCTCTCTACATTCCTCATACACTATTTGCCCCAATAATTGTCTGTTGTTCTGCTGTCGCAAAATTTGGTAAACCAGTATCTTTCCTGGTTTGGTCTGACCGTCTCGAAGGTGGTCTCTAAGGGGGTTGTCAGTCAGTTAAGTTCCCTTTGTATGCTATATTACCATATTTTTATCATAGGTTGTTGGTATGGCAGTCCTATCATAGCTAAGTCACACAGCTGCCACAAGGCTAGTCTTCGTAACTGCTTAGAGCTTGATATCCACCATTAGATAATTAGGAGCTAATGCAGTGACTGAAC
>JAAAKM020000498.1:15554318-15572004 GCA_010016025.2 Alatinidae sp. Z8VKAUB7J3
CACAAGGCTAGTCTTCGTAACTGCTTAGAGCTTGATATCCACCATTAGATAATTAGGAGCTAATGCAGTGACTGAACTATATTAGGTATTACTAAGACTACCATAGACTTGTTTGTATAACAACATATATACTGTTGTAGCATAGGTCTTAGGTTGAACATGTAGCATAGGTCTTAGGTAACATTTCTCGTAACTAATATTCCTGCTTATCATTTAAATCCCCTTCTCGACCTCCGAAACAAGTATACATGAAGTAAAAATTTGACGTTATCCTGTTTATGTTGTGTTTGGGCAAGGTACTGTCATTGTGTCCGGTCACCTTTCTTTTGTTTAAAGTCCTGATCCTTATGGCCAGTTATAAGTTACTTTTTGTATCAAGATTGATTAATCATATATATATACAATTCAAATTGTAATTGTTATTTTTTTTGAATTTCAATAATCTTAAATTGCTAGTTGGTCGTTTTTAGAGAACATTTTTGGTAACAAATGCCAAAGACTCTTTCTGCAGAACCATCCCTAGTGATCGGAAACTTTTATCTCCAGCTCTTCCATCCAATCAATGATCCCATTTGTTTAACCAAATCTTTGACGAAAATGTCCTGTTTGAGCCGTTGACATTAGTTTTTCCCTAAAAATGTGTTTTATGATTAAATGTACATAATACAACCAATAAAAATGACCAGAGAAAAGGATTTTTTGTGACATTTTAGAACCTTAAAAGAAATGTTTGGGTTAAGAAGAATATTTTTGAGATATGTATAAATTAAAGGGACCTCACGAAATTGGGCAATGGTTTCATTCCGGCATTGATCATGGTTAAAAAGTTCATGGAAGGAGAACAGATCGTAGAACCTTTGTGTATCAGTGCACGTTAGGTCGGTTTAATATACTTGAACCTTGTAACTCATTTCAAAGAGATTCAACACTTACTGTTACAATTGGTAACTTCCTTACTGCCCCATATGAAAGTGAATCAAATAAATCTAGCAGTGGAAACAACCCACCCCACCCCCATCCGCAAATGGGGGAACTTTGTATATATAAATGAGTGTATGATAAAGTTAACATATAACCCTAGGTACAGTATACATTGTTAGAGTTGATATTTTTAATGTTAAAAAGATTTCTATAAAATTTTATCTTCCGATATGATACCTCTCTCCCAAAAGGAGAGAGTCCTTGGCGCACACGCAGACGACAGATTTCCCAGATGCCTCATCACACGAGCACCTCATAATAGTGTAAATTACACCAGGAACCTTGTGGTAAACTACCTCTCATAATACCCACTCTGTGTAAATGAGAATTTGGCACTGTCGAAGGTAGATTGAAACTTCTGTTCTGCCTATTGTCATGTTGTATTGGTTGATATCTTAATGTACTTCCTACCACCCAGAGGAGAAGTCGTTCGTATTAGCCGTTCGTGAGATGACAAGAGCGCATGGTGAACTGAGGCAAATAGCGGTTTCCCGCGCTTTTAAGGACCCATTCTCTTGCCTTTGTTTACCATAAGTTTTTTATTGTTCCCAATCACTGTGTATCAAGAATGCGTACGTCATCCTGTGTTGTTCGCAGGGGGTTATAAATGCGTGATTTTCCCACTGAATTGAATTCTTAGAGAACGAAAATAAAGAAGGCCAATGGTATTAATATCGTACTCGTATTTCATGTCACAACACAGTATTGTTTCTCTACGTCAAGCACGCATGATACGGTTACTTCATTAACTGTGGTCAGGAAGGAGGAAGGTGCTCTGTGAGAAGGTACAGTGCCAAGTTAAAATCTACAGATATAATAGAATTGTTTCTGTTGCAGAATAGGCGCTGTTGACTTGCCTTCTCGCTCTCTCTTCCGTCAATCGTTCACCTTATCACTTATTCATTCACTCGACATTTTGAGGTTTCACTCACTCTAAATCACTCTCAGTAACACTCTCTGCTCCTTAACACTCTTGCCCATTACTCTTTTACTTAGAAACCTTGTTATGTCGGGGTTGCTATTCTTTTCGCATGAGGGCATGATTTTTTTATTTCTTGAGAACTTTTTCATTATCTTTTACTTGCACTCTGCTTTTGTGTGGCATGCCGTTGGCAAAAATCAAAACGAGGCAATCATGTCGGCACCCAGTACTGCAATTTTAACAAGTTTTACAGGCTTCTACGGAAAGTATGGACAACATACGACAGAAAGAATGGACAGAGGCATATCAGTTAAGTGTAATAAACAAAATATCAAAAAATTGCTGACCACTGGAGGTACACTTTAAGCTGTTACAACATCAGCTCCCTCTCCCCCCTCCTCACAAGTTCAGAATAGCCCCTACAAAATTTCTAACCCTGGCTACGGACCTGCCTGTTATTAATGTGACCGAGTCGCAAAGATTCAGATATCCACAACACAAAGTTGTTACTTCAGCTTTTGGGAAGCTTTACCGGCTTGTGTTTTCAAAATTCCAATACAAAGAGCGATAATGTCAAAGTTGACAACCTACAATACAACTTCTAGGCTCATAATAACAACCATATTTATACACCAGATCATGAGTTGGGCTCAAGGTGACCTGATGTTGTTTATAGCCAATAAAAATCATTCCTACATTAGCCAGTGCAAGTCCTATGACTATGTGGACTGCACATGATACCTGATTAACAATGGATGACCAACACACATGATTAGTTTTAAAGCATCATGAGCTAAACATATGAGGTTATCGAGTAATTTCAACACAGAACAACATTTACAAGTTTTAGCTCTATAAAACCCCAGTGGTTCTGCTCGAAGCCTTGGTTTCCCCAATGATTGCACATATACATTTTGACCACAAGCTGCCACTGTCTACCATGATATATCAATTTGTAAAGTTGCTGTAGCTCTTATTATGGTAAATCTAAGGTTTTAAAAGTTCTCTGTTAGCAAAGGGTTTTAAATTGGGAGACAAATAAGCTGGCCTAACAGCAAGATTACGTTTCAATTTCTGGTAGTGAACCCCCCCAAATTTCCGTAACTTTTATGTGGGTCATCTATTGGTACCCGAGTTAGTGGGCTGTGCACAATATCTAAGTCCTTATATATAAATTTTAATATATTTGAGATATTGTCTATACTCATTTACTCCCAAAGTTGAGAATCTAAATAAAACCCTTGGTTCTTTAAAGTTCATCACTGAATTGCTAGCACAGCACTCAAATTAATTGCTATGAGAAACTTTATGGAACGATTCATCATCAAAGCAGAATACAATATCATCAAATGGTGCAGCAGATGGTGGAGTTAATTTCTTGTAAATCTGGCTTTACAAGAAAGGAGTGAGCCAAAACTACAAAATTTATGTTGCTTTCACTGATCAGTGAAGTGTTCTACAAACTTTGTGAGCATTTTCATTATGAACTCTGCCACTTTTTAATTATATAAAATATATAGTAAAGATTCTGATCAATACTTTTCCAGTTGCCCACAATTTTTTTTTCTGTTACATTTGAACTAATCATGGAATATATAATTGTCTTTGGGCCTGGGTATATAAGCAATTTAATGGTGCTGATGATTTTTGACCAAATTACTTAATGAGTTATATTTATATATAATTAACTTAGTTTCGATGATAATTAACTTACTACTGTCATGTTGTATGAAGGAAAAGTCATACACTTTACACAAAATTATAAGAATACATTTCTGTATGTCCTTCGGCATGAAATAACATATAATTCACATCTGGTAAGGGGCTTTTCCCTTTCAGTAGGAAGTCAACTCTGTCCAGTTTACCATTGATTAAACTGGGTTTCCACTGTGATCCTTAGAAGTTCATAATTAATACTTGCTACTGTTAAAGAGTGTTATTATCCAGTTACAGTCCACTTATTCTGTGCATCAGTAAAGTTGCATGCAATTAATCTTTACTCTGCACTTTTGGATTCCTTTCTTAAACATTTTCTCTTCATCTCCGTCAAGTTACTGCTATTTGATAAATATTAACAATAGGATTTGTGAAAGAAAATTCTTTATGAATTGTTGAACAAGTTTTTCCTTACAGTATGTGGCAAATTTCCTGACGTTTCCAACCTTTTCTTGACTTTTCCAGGTTTTCCTGGTTAGTATGAGCCCTGACTAGGTATGCAGGGCAAGTAAGGATCCATTCTAATGCACTTTACTACACTGGAACAACTTACAAGTGCCTTAGTTGGCAAGTCTGTTTACGTGGTGTGATATTCACATATCTTTTTCGACAATTCCCACAGGCTGCTTGTCAAAAATGCACTGATAATCAATCACTCTGAGTCTCCTGGAAGACAGCAGCCTTCAGTAACAAAAACATAGCCTTGATAAACAGCTGAGCACTGAGCCTCTTTACTTTCAAGTTAAAATCCACAGTTTATTTACAAATGTTTATTAAGTTCCTTTATATACTGTCATTGGCAAAATCCTGAGTGGTGCATGAATTTTTCTCATAAGCTTAACACTGCATCAGCTGCACTGAAACACAACCTGGGCCAATCCTTGGTCTAACAAAGATCCTGGGGCTCAAACCTAAGGCCCCTGCCACTTCAGTTTATGTACAGTGTACTTGCAATACTAACCACTAAGCCTACAAAATGACATCAAGCTACATCTAACACTTCTCTGGACGGAGAACCCGGATATTAATTCTCGATGTCTATATGTCCTTGAATGTTTTTTATGGGTTTATAAAATGATGCTGATGTGTGCATGAAAGAAGTTGAGTCATATGGTGGGCAACAGGACCGTGTCAATAATCTGTTTATTGTGTCCCCAAAAACTTTCACTCGTGTAACCGACTGCTGCAAGTCAAATGAAATAGATCTTATTTGTCATTTCTCATCATGAATCATCGCTTTCACTGCAGTGTGCCTGCCATATTGTTATGATGGTCGATTATTTAGCATTGAAATCTGGTACTCAGACCACGTCGGAAAATTGCAGCTTCTACAAATGGCATTCTTATTCCGACACTAATACGATTTAAACTATTCTCAATGGAACTCAAAATCGATTGTCGAAAACACTATACAACCCTGGCGGTTACAAAGAAACCGTCCCGACTGCGATGACCCGGCTAAGGAAGATAGTGATCAAAACATTTAACGAGAACTAGAACAAGGGCACCGACGATGAAACAAACTTTACTCATGGTTGTGCAACCTCAAAACTTCGACTACGCACTAATAACCTCCTACAACGATATGAACTCGACCTTATCAAGACTCAAGTAGTGAATTCTGGATTGTAATGTATCTGTACAATAAAAATCAATAGCTGGAGGCCAAAATCTCTCCAGCAGTTCAGACAAAATTGATACACCTTCATAGCCATTGTTCTGAAACAACACCCAAATCCATTACCTCTAAAAACGTTTGGTATAACTCGTGTTCAATTATTACATACCTATACCCTCTCGTGGATTGCCGAGGCGGGATCTTGTAAATGAATACCTCGCCTTTAACACAGAGGACCCTTTCATAATCGTCGTCCATGGTCCCCTCCTTGGCACAGCCACCATAACCAATGTTCAACCATTGATCAGAGTCTCTTAAAAAATTGGAGTCTGGACAGCAATTTGAAAACAACAGGAAGTAAATCATGCTCAAAAAAGGAACAAAGGAATCCCAGGGGGCAGCTGGTAACTCTTTGTCTTTCTATTGTTTTATGTTGGAATGATTGTTTTCTTTGTCTCCGAGATAATCAGTAGACAGCGGGTGTCTGCATAGTATGTCACATCACAAATCATTTGTTGCCAATCATTTATTGAAGATGATATTTTATAAGGCGCTTTCTTAGTGGCGATTTACGAGATTTCCTAATACGATCAATGTAATAAATATCAGTTTATAATATTTTTTAAAAAAACTCTATTGCTATCTCTTCCTTCCGTAAATCAACAGAGCAATTCGATTTAAAGTAACACTTTAATGATAGCATGGGTTTGCTTGGCAAGTTTAATTCTTGATTTTCAGACAAACTTTGTGTTTTGTGAGAATTTATTTTCTCATAATTTTTAAAGGATAGACACCTAAAATTTTCTGACTTTTCCCAACTTTTCTTTAAGCTTGCCATGTAAAAGTAGGAGGAAAAGTTGGAAAATTTTTATCTAAAGGGGCGTGGTCACAGCTTATTTGACAAGCTGTCTTAGGGGTTCAGTCTTTACGAAATCGGTTCAAATCTACCGTTTATGTGAGTAGGCAGCCATGCTATCCGTAATAGACTAGCAAGCAGTCTTTTAATTCTTCCTTCGGAATTATCCGAAAGACCATTGGTTTTGCGTTTAAAGCTTAAAAGGTAATCATCTGATAAGATGGTAAGTGCATGTAAATGCCTACTATGACACTAGCCAATAAAGTTTATAACAACATTCATCAAAGGTGTTAACAACTGCACCTCCTGTCTTTAGTTTTAGATTCTTGTAATTAGGGAAAACTGTATTTGAGTTAGTAGTTACAGGTAACAAGATGAGAAAACGCATTAACCTTGGACGACGTAGGTCGTCGATGATTCTCACCAGTCTATTCAAACCTGGAGAGAACTATTTCGACAATCATCCTCATCCTGATTGGTGATTTCAGCCCGCGGTTCGAATCTGGTCATGCTGTGTGGCCTATTGCATTAAACGAAACATTGGTTTGGCAAATGAACTCGAACTGCAAGCTTTTACGACCGACAAACTTAAGAGTTTCCAAAAGTTTACCTTGATATTTCCAATTCTATTCTTAAAAAGGTAACAATGATCGTGTCTATGCCCCTGATAAATATGCAATGCAATACGGATGATCAGACGAATGAATTGTAGCATGTTTTACTGCAATTTCAAGCCAGATATGAAACATATTGAGGATATCAGATGAGTTGAGAAGTGGCGTAACCGAAATCCAAGGTTACAAACTGGAGAGATGTACTGAATGAAACGATTTCTTATTAGATTATATAATTCGATATTTATTCGTAATTGAGACAGGTGACAAAGCTGGATTGGACAAAAGTCCTTTTATTCTCCCAAAGCATTCTATGTGAATGAAGAAAAATTTCAAGCGGGATATCACAAAACAACTGGAAAATAAGGAGGGTTTAGTTGTAGAGTTGTTTTGAATCTGACATCATCCACAGCAATATGACGTAATACTAGCACGTTTTGGATTTTTCCTCTCTCTATCTATTTTTTAGCAATTACTTAATTCTATTCTCTGTACTTATACATAAATACCAGATCTGTAAATTTATCAATACACACTTTCACTTCGACTTCAACAAAGCTGTTGGTAATGATTTTAGTTGTATACGCTAGTTTCGTTGCCCCGGATATAACAGTCTTGCCGCTACCATTGCATATCGAAGTCCTATAGGCTATGCATAATAGTTCAACCACGTAACCTATAGAGTATCCAAGACAAAACATCCACTTATCTTTTCCAGACATAGATTAGTAACTTGGAAAAACCTTCCTTTGCAACAGGATCCCAAGTAGACAAAAAGGGTTGAAGGGGTGAGACCCCGAGTGCCTCGGGTTGACCAACGAAATACTTCCTCTTGATTGACTAACATTTCCTTAAATTTAACGATTCAACTTATTAGCTTATTCCAATGTCAAAACAAATAATACAATTGATGATTTTCACAATTCTTCCAATAAGGTAATTTGGTCTAAGCTGAGGTCCTTTCCTTAAAAAAACAAAAAACGACGGGGAACAATCATACATACATCGAGTCTCACTTATTGATATTACTGCATAGGGGTCCTCAATCTTTCTCTCATGATTACAATTATGACATTTTTGATTCTGCTGGTGATAAATAATATGGATGAACCTTTCAGATGTAAACTTTGGCCTCTACATCTATCAGTACCGCTCCTGATAATAGAAATAATACAATGAGTTGATGCAAGAAAGCTTGCAAAGGGAAGGTTAAAGCGTTCTGTGATCTCGTAGACATTATTACAGTAGAAAACATGTTGTGTTTTGGATACGTAACGAAAATTAAACTTTTCTACAAACCACAACACACAATTTTAAAGTGGAACTGTTTCTGTCAAAAGCTTAGAAAACATGGAAAGCCTTTCAGCGTACATAATTTTCTACGGCATGTTTTAAGATTTGCAAGGGGTTCTCTTCACGAACTGCAATTTTTAGAATACTCGCAGAAGCACTGACCGTGCTAAATTTGAAAATAGCGAATTTTAAGAGTATAAAGAAAAGTCCCCAGCAAGGCGTGTTGTTGAAACCTATTGAGAAAACGTAATATGATGAGCTTTCGGTGTATTCTACCACCATCCTCGAATCAGTTAATTACAATGTATGAAACACGCTGGGCTAAGACCACAACATAAACATTACACTACATTAACAACAAACAATAAACATATTATAAGCTGGAGAGGGGAGTTGAACTTTTGTTTACATTAAGTGAATAAGTGTGTTTGGACAAAAAAAGACCTTCTTTGAGAAGGAGATCGATTTCTGAAGAAGTTGAGGCGAGAATAGTGAAGTCAGAGCCAGAAAACGATTGAGAACAGTTTTCAGGATGTAGATGAATACTAGAAAAGGGAGGGTTAGAAAGTGTTTTTCCAGTTAGAGGTGAAACTCCCAAATAATCCACCAACTGTCTATGGAATTGACGTATTGTAACTTGAGGATAAGCAGAAGAATTGAGTTTATTGAGCTGTGTACGAAGCATAAGTGAGTGGAGCCCTGTAAATGGTAAAGCAAAAATAATGTTACATTTAGGAGCTAAAATATCCTTAGGGGGCTCAAAAATGAATTTAGAAAACATTTTAATAAAACAAAAAATTAATAAAACTAACAGGATAACCATTTTTTACAAGCGCGGTACGTAGTTTAGAAAGATCTTCATTAAAGGACGCATACGTTGAGCAAATATTAAAAATACGATTGACGAGTGTAGAAGTTATTTAAAAACAGCTACTCTCTTGTTTAAATTGGTTTTACAAATGAACGTGTAAAACTTCTTGCTAAATTCCACGTTTCCACGAGTCCAATTTTCTACGTTTCCACTCTCATTTAATTCTTTTGTGATTTGCGGACACTTTATATATGCCCTAGGCAAAGCAAGTAATATTTCTCCCTTTTATAATCATAACCGCAGTGGTGGAGAGGACAGAATGTATCAACTAGAGAGAGACCGCATAAAGTAAGCGAGAATGACTAGAAATTATTTACACAGAAAATCCAAGGATGGAGGGCAGGAAAGCACTGTAAAAATATCTGAAAATGGAGTAGACTATAGAATAGAGAATACAGTCTCTTATCTTCCTCTCTACAGACCGCAGTCAACTTGACAAGAAGATGTAGCACTTTGGTGTGTGCTAGGACTTTCTGTTTAAGTATTGACACCTTTCTTTCCCTAACACCTGTAATTTCGCAACCAAGATTAAAGCTTATCATTAACTGCAAATGCAAATCATAAGCAATTGCTTCCAAAGACTCATTACAAGAAGTTTCGGATGAAAAACTGATTCAGTTTGCAGACGAATGCGAGTAACTTAGACTGTGGCCATTTCCAACTCTTGATAAACATAAATATGTTTCTTCAGATGGCAACAGGTTGCGTAATACGTTTGTCTAGAATAAGACAGTCGCTATCTCTTAGAGATAACTGAAGGTCTCATTTCTTTTCCTCCATTTGATCTTCAGGGGACGTTTTCATCTTTTAATAAAGAAGAGACCACATGAAACTCACTTTTCATGCTTTTGTTATTTGTTATTCCAGTGTCTTCTTTGCTATCTATCCAACATCTAGCAGGATATTGGAGTGTCTGAAGCCTTCAGCCACACTCTGGCACTGTCTTTACGCTAAATCTTCAAATTTTTTATATGTAACCAACAAGTCTGTGCTATTTTATGTTATACTTTTCTCGTATTTGAATTCGTCCGCTGTATAAGTTTGCGCAGTGGGATGATACTCGAAATTAGAACTGAGCTAAAAATTTTCCGCGGGTTTAATTTCCTTGGGTCAATTGCGCGAACTAAAATGCAGAAGAAAAAACCAGTAATACAATAGGAATGTGAAAAATACACCGGTATGTCCTAATTATAGTGACAGCAGCAAAGACTCGATTCAAACGTGGGCGCATCTAGAATAATAATAATAAGAAGAATATGCTTGTTATAGACTAGAAAAAACACTACCAAATATAATGTTATATACTTGTTAGGTGGCGAAAGTTCGTTGAGGCCCTATGCATCCACTTGGACGCGACAGGAACATGATGATGATGATGATACTTGTTAGATGTTGAAATCTAACGCATCTGAGATGGTGGAAATCTTCTAAGCTTTGAACCACGAAAGGTTAAGACTCAAGACATGCTAAACTCCAAACCAACTGTAACGTACATTGGCTTGGGACTCTCCTCATATTCAATCAAGTATTTGCAAAATAGAAAATTCTCTCACAGGTGCATGTCTAAATGTTGTAATTGGCTCAAGTTGCCCGCATACTTTAGTTATAGGAAGGAGATCTAGTGGAATCATGGTGCTCAGTAGATAGAATTTATCTACCAAAGAAGGCAGATTCTAAGCATATTGAACAATTTAGGCCAATCTCCTTAATAAACGTACATGGGAAGATCTTCTTGGGAGTCGTGGCC
Organism: Alatinidae sp. Z8VKAUB7J3; assembly: GCA_010016025.2. NCBI lineage: Eukaryota > Metazoa > Cnidaria > Cubozoa > Carybdeida > Alatinidae > Alatinidae sp. Z8VKAUB7J3. Next base: position 15,564,937 of record JAAAKM020000498.1, read on the forward strand.
AAGCGAACAATTGCTTTCCTGCAAAGTAATAGCTACGTAGATGAAAAGGATCTGAAAGCGGGATCCCGGGAATACCAGGTTACGCCAGGAATACCAATGAGCATTCATTTTCCATATGGGAGGCAATTCAAACAGCAAAAAGAGAAAAGCTAGATTTATCTGTAGTCTGGCTTGATCTGGTCAATGCTTATGGCTCTGTGCCTCATGCACTCCTACTGATGGCAATGAATCATTTCTTCATTCCCCGAAAAGTACAAAACCTAATTCAGAAGTATTATGACAGAGTCAAGATGCGCTTTACCACCAAAGAGGTTACTACAGACTGGTACCCCTTAGAGGTGGGGATTGCTAAAGAATGTACGATCTTAGTGATCTGGTTCACATTGGTTATAGAGATGCTGCTACAATCAGCTGATTTCGCAGAGGAAAGTTTTCTAGTAAAGTCGCCAAAAAAGGTGTTTATGGATGATGTCACCCTATTGCCTAGAGACCAAGATCAGATGAGTAACATTTTAGTAAGACTAGAGGAGCTCGTGAGTTGGGCTAGATTAAAATTTAAGGCTAAAAAGTCGAGAAGACTAACATTTGTCAAAGGTAAAGAGAAAGCAAGTAAGATTCAAAATCAGTGACGAACAGATACCAACTGTGAAAGAAGAACCCTTTGAAAAGTCTAGGTAGTGGTATGCAGGAACCCATTCGAGTAGAAGCAGGGGAATAGAAGTTCAGAAGCAGGCAGAAGAAGGGTTAAAAACGATAAAGCGATAAAGATGTGATAAAGATGTGTTAAAAGCAATAAAGATGCGATAAAGTTACCAGGAAAATACAATATTTGAACGTTACAGTTTGGCTTATGCCCACGCCTTGTCTGGCCACTGCAAATCTATCAAATAGCACTGTGGAGAGTAGAGATCATAGGGCAGGAAGTCAATTTGTGTATAAGAAGGTGGCTCGGTTTGCCAAGAATGACAAATTCAGCAGCTTTGTATAGCAAAGGAGAGGCATTAGAACTTCCACAAACAGCAATAACTGAGATATATAAACAACGGAAAATTAGAACAGTAATGATGCTAAAAGAATCTAAAGATAAATCAATACGTTTTGATCCACCACAAGTGAATACAGCAAGAAAGTGGGTAGCTGAGTCTGAAGCAGATAACGTCTTGGCAGAAATGCAGCATCGATACATAGTTGGATCAGTCCAAAGTGACCGTGCAGGGTTGGGTATAAAACCCTTTAAGCCGCTTATTCCTATGAATCCAGTGGAAAGAAGAAAAGCAGTAAGTTATGCTGTTAAGAAGAAATCAAATGAAAGAAGGAGGTTACACCTAGTGCAATGTGCAATAAAAGGGACACGTGACAAGATGGCAAGAGACTATCATAGACAAGAAAGATCAATTGGAAGGATGCTTGTGAGTGGAAAACATCTAGATTAAGCTTCCTTATTCGCGCCACATATAATGTCCTACCTTCACCCAGCAATCTTACTAGATGGAAGGTGATAGAAGACGATAAATGTAGATGTGATCGGAAAGGCACAATGAAACATATCCTGTCTTGGACAGATATACATGGCGGCACAACCAAGTTTTGAAAATTCTCTATACCAGCAGCTGGCAAAGATTAACAGTGCTGATCGACTCAAAAAGTGGATACCAGCAAAATCAATTAGTTTTCTCCGCCAGGGGTCACAAAATTCCGTAGAGAAGAAGAACAGACTTCTAAATGACGAGCGATGGAATGGCTACAGGCAAATGACGGCAGATCTGGAAAGCTACAAAGAACTCTTCCCAATTCCAAGAGAAAGGAAGCTAGCCATTTTTTATCGGAGTGAGGAGCAGAAATTGTTCCCCATGAAGAAAATGTGAAAGCAGCTGCTGCAAGGATGAATGAACGATACCAGAAATTATTGAAGGAGTTGGTGGAAACAGGTTGGGCCGCTGAGCACTACCCAGTAGAAGTTGGTTGCAGAGGATATTAAGGAATGAGTGCAAGAAAGTGGTTGTTATCAATTGGTCTGAAACAGCAAGAAACAACAGCAGTCATCAGGCAATTACAGGAAATTGTGGAAATGGCAAGCCATTGGATATGGCTGAACAGAGAAGACGAAATATGGATGGAAAGTTAGAATAAGTTACATTTACCATATCAGCTGGATCAGACAAAGGAGGCCTCACACGAGTGAGGGGGCCGGTGTGCAAGCAAGCTGTCGAGAGGAAGGCCCCGAGACAGTGCACACTCTCTCCTGATGACCTGAAGGTTTTGTCTGAATCCAATACGTGGAGCAAACCAGCTGAGATGCACTCACGTTGGTTAATTTTTTTTTCCTTTCCCCCCTCACGTGCAAAGAACTGAGAAACTACTCATTTTATGTGAGCGCGTTACAATTTAAACATAGATGCCCTGTAAAGCCATCATTTAGTTCAAAGCTACAAGAAAATCATATCAAAAGGTTTAGTAGATTATGATCAAGGTGTTGCATTATGTTTTTGCCAATGAAGATTGATTACAGTAATTATCGTAAACATTACAAACAAAAGGACACATTCCTGAACATTCCTTATATGATATGTATTTATGACAAGAAAATATTTATACTGCTGTGACAAAATAACACTCTAAAGCCCGCTGCACATTATTGAATTAAATTATAAACAGTCTGTCACTGCCTTATTGTGTCACCGAGAAGAGAGGATTTGAAAGGTCAAAGTAGAAAGACACTAGAGAAATAGAAAGTATGTCACCACCGGGGCTCGAACCCTTGACTTTCGCTTTCGCGGTATGTACTCTACCAACTGAGTTAGGTGACCTCCGGTATTAGCATACTTCTTTTCTCTAGTCCTAGTCGCTACATTAGCTCCCAATCAGCTGAACGCAATTGGAGGCAAGACTCTCTGCGCCATGTGGCATGACAAAGGAAGGGCTGACATCTCATTGAAAGTTCCACTGCATCATCGAGAAGAGAGAACTTGGAACACTGCTAAATGGCCACCGATGGATAATTAGAAGCTAACGTGGGAACTGTGTACACTTACAGGAGATTCTGTTAGTGTAATAATGAAACACTACCCTCATGTTACTTTCAGCTTGCCTGCGTACGCGTTCCATGTTAGTAAATGGCTGACTTATCACTATTGTATCAGCAATATCTATGCTGCAAAGAACGTTACGCATTGTCAAGAAACTATTACTCCAACTCTCTTGTAAATACTGTTGAAAGTACAAAATAGATTACTTGTTGTATTATAGATACACGTCCGAAATAAAAAAACTGACTAACATCGAATAATTTGACAGAGAGAAAACAGAATAATGGTGAGGGACGCAGTTACCATAGTTATATGTCTTGTTACTTTCAAAAATAGTAAAGCGGTCACGAGACACCACTACAGCTTTGTATCCATATCTTACATTCAAACTCCTTCCTTTAACGTATACCTTTGGATTGGCCTGTTTCCTGAGTCATATGTTGTATTGAGAGTAAAGACCACTGTTCTAGAGAATATTAATGTGGTCTGGTTATTACCTGAGGAGGTACCACTTTCTACTTCACGGTTAGTAGATCCTCGATCGTGTTTGCATAGGCATTTTTTTTTAAAAAGTTGGGTCACTTCCATTCTTGCTGCTGGTCTCATGTAAAAAAATATCACAGGATCAGCAATGCCATTTAAGTGCCAGACGTTTCTGATGATAGCTGGTGTCCATGGAGATGCATTTTTGATAACTTTTACATTATATATCAATATCCAAACAATATCAGGGATTGTCAAAAAACACATGAATGTGATAGTAACCATGGCGGCAAGGCGATACATTTGAAGGTCACTTTACCTTAATGTATCCATGCGTCTTTGATGTACAGTTTCCCTGATTGATTTGCTGCCAATCATCTCTTTGCGCCTGCGTATTTTTAAAATAAGAAGTGAGTACTCGATGGCCATTGTGACCTCACACAACAGATTTAATGACATGGTTACGTACCCTTGCTCTTTGAAGGTTATAGCAGGGATGGAAGTCAAAATGCCACATAACAATGCCAACCCCATGCAAGCATTGATCCGTTTAGTGGTAACATGAATTCGATGATGCATCACAAACAATACAGCCAAAAGGCAATCCATTGTAAGAAACAACATGATAATAAGAAAACTTGTATAGAGTCCATTCATTAAAAGCATTATAATCTCTTCAGCCCTTGAGTTGCTTTCAAAGTTCCATAGTATCGTGATGATGATATGTATAATACCAAATACTACATCCACTAGTGCCATGTGAAATAGAATGATGTTTTGATTATTTAATTTATAGCCAATTCGTATAATAGCATACAATTGAAATACATTTAGAACCACTCCTATAAATAGTAATACAATGTTTGAGAAGAATAATGATATTTTTATAGTCGCCATCATTTAAAATGGTAATATTGTGTAATGAATTAAACAACTTTTATTAGTCTACTTCTTCTCCCTTGTCACTGAAATGTGGAATACCTGTGATATTAGCTGCAATGTTACTTATGAATTGGACTTCATGCATGACAGGAAAAACAAAGTCATGAATAATTTATCACCAAAGTTCAGGGTTTCTTGTTGATAACAGATCGCATGCAACAGGTTTCCAACCACCTGTAAATGTTTCTGGTTTCAAGAGACACCTTAATATAAAAGTTAAAAGTAGACATTTTGGATAATGTTTAACTTGTTATAGCTACTTCAAGGATGTTAAACAAGCTTATAAACTGACAACCAATAAATAAACGTACGTTTATACCATAAATTGTGTAGGCAAAGTAATAATGCTGCCTAAAAAAGCCTATGATGATAGTCTAAAGATGCGTGTTTTAGATAAAATATCATTATTGAATAGAAGAAGACCAATCTTATTGTCACGTACGTTAATTCTTTCCTAACTTTCAACACAAGTTTTCAAATAACTAAAAATTAATTGATTTTCTGAGTATAACCAATTAAGTTATTTTTGAGTGTGAGTTTACAGTGTTTTGCAGTCAAGGACGGAATAAGGGGTATTACCTCCCTTTCCCTTCCACCCCAGGGAAATTGCTGATAGTAATGAAACTTGAAGGAAATGTGAAGTTTATTTGATATTTTCCCTTCAGTACAACCAGTGTCCTTTCCATAACTCCATAACATAGCTTTAGGCCACATCATCACTTAACAAGTATCATCGATCCACGGTTGTAAAATATTTTCTATTTCTCTAGTGTTTTTTTTAACACTTAGCAAGTAGTTGATAACTTAGTATGTTACTTAGGACGTCAGCCGAGTTACCCTCAAAGCGACGTATAAAATTATAGAAATCACTGCAGGGCCATACAGAAGCGAGGATTCTTTGCATAAAGAACTCGCATTCTCTTTGTTATTCTGTTGATTTATATGTTCAATTCCTCTTACTGTGTTTTCTTTGTCCTTTATTTGTTTTTATTTACCCATTTCATACTTGCATCTTCTCCCCCCTTACATTCTCGTACTTCCTCCTTAATTTTGGTTTGTTAGGTTTAGCTCTTATTTGCATAAAATTACCGAAGAAATACTTTCAAGCTTTGATAGCTGAACTACAATTAACTGGCTTTCTACTTTACCCTCGACCCAGTCGTGCCATTTGCTCCTTATCCTGAAGACACGTCGTATCCGCTTTGAACCTTCCATCTCCAATAGCTCATGTCATGTTCTGTCCTCCTTTATTTAGGGTTGATGGTTCCTTACTGTATATTGGAAGAAGGCAGAAAAAGGCTTTTACTAATTCATATTTGTGTTTATATCAGTATTCCGGCGCTCTCTACTGAGTTCCACCTTAACCCTCTATGTTCTTTGCAACTTAACAACACAAAATAATACAGTCAGTTAATGCAGTAACTCAAAAGAAAGTTTTATCATGTGTATACCTTAAAAACTGCCTGCTAACATTTGAGCTTGAAGAATATAACAAAATCAAGCAAGGTGTTTACCAAGGTTGGGTCCTAACTCTTGACCTACCCTCCTTTTTAAGTATAAAATATTAGTGACGCAGTTGGTACAGAGCTAATGGCAGAGAGCAAAGAAAGCAACAAGTTAAGTCATTTAACAGCAAATAAAGTGACACTGTGATCAAAAGCTGAAATCAGATCAGCTAACATTTAGAGCCCGGCTATTAAATTAAAAACTCAGTTGAACCGAATTTGAAAACTAAGATCTTAAGAGGGGGCCAGACATTTTTTGTGGAAAATTAGGAGAGGGAAATTGCAAATTTCGAACCAACATATGTAAATATAAAATAAAAAGCATAAATTAGATAAGAAATTTGAAACAGGACCATGGCGCCAATGAATGACAAAACGAATATTGACGTCAGTAACGTAAGAAGGGTTTTTTGTTGTTTCTTCGGCTGAAACTCAAGCTTGGCCACTCGGGTATTGCTTCTAGGCCGCATGCGTCAAGCGTGCTGCCTGTTGAATAGGACTAATGCAGGCTATCTGTAAGTGTGGAAATACTTTAAAAGCTGTCAAAGTTTGGGTACTTAGAATTAGTCGTTATAGAAGACGGGAATTATATAACACGGAAATAAGATGATGAACCGGACAGAATAAAACACCCTTTTAAAGATAAGGGATTTTCTCAGGAACAATCATATAATCTTTTTATGTCAGGTAAACATTCTTGCAAGCTTGTGTAAAATAAGTATGATATACAACACAGCGGCAGAACCCCAACTAGAGAAGTCAGTCCATATTGGACACGTAATTTTTGCGCAGAATGCTTAGAATACCATGGCGGTCAAACAGGAAAAGTCAATCCACTTTTAGACAAAATGGGAATAGCATTTTTTTCCCTACGAACAAAGACAAGTAGGTATTTTGATTTCACAAAAAGGGATACTACTAAACAAACATTACTAACCCTGCTTTCAAATAACTGATAAAAAGTTGAGAAGAACCAGGAGGTAAAATTTGAGATAGCTTTGTTAAATGGCAAAGGTAGGCAAATGCAGTGCACATCGTTATTGCTGCACCGTACAGAAATTTGTGTTGAGGAATGGCCACAAACAGTCTTGAGCATTTATAGCCCTCGATGA
>JAAAKM020000498.1:15572104-15584267 GCA_010016025.2 Alatinidae sp. Z8VKAUB7J3
CGTTATTGCTGCACCGTACAGAAATTTGTGTTGAGGAATGGCCACAAACAGTCTTGAGCATTTATAGCCCTCGATGATGATTGTTGATGCCCCATGGAGCTTCATTTGCTACCTTAACTTCTGTAATTTTATCGCCGTGGCTGCAATCAAGATGATATAGTCATAGCAGCACTGATAAACATTTTTTGTATGATAGCATTGTACGACGAGCTTTTTTTACCTAGGTATTTCATTTATAGTAATATCTCAGAACGACGGAATAGCTGTGCACACACACACACACACACACACACTAAATAAGAACACTTTGCCGTTATCAAAAGGGACACCTCACATTTTCAGTAGGATTTAGCTAGATATGAAGTTTTGCGCCAAATTGAAACTGACTCTCAGCAGAATCTGTGAAAGCAATAATATTGTTGACTGAATAAGCAGAAATTTTGCAATATCTTCGAAAGTAAACCAACTGATGTGATAGTTATTAGGCAGTCTACAATTAGATTTTTGTGAACACGGAGAATTTTTGCATGTTAGAATAGGGAAGCAAAGTTTGAAAGTAATGCGTATTTGTAAGAGAAGTGAAGATTGTTGTGATTTTGTGAGGAGAAAGAAAAGTGACACAAGAATAAGAACTTCGTTTTCTAAAGCAAGTGAAAAAAGCACAGTACTGATAATATGCTTTGCAACAAAAGAAAAGAGAGGCTAAGTTAGCCATTGCTTCCGATGGAATGGCGCCTCCAATCTAGAATACATTCCATCGCCATTGCTTACGTTAATAATATAGGAAATAGTTGAGCGTTCTTCCTGTCAATTTCAGAACAAGTACTATCTTTGACTATTGAGAAACTTGATTAGAAGACGTAGCAATTCCTGTTGATGACTTTCGAGGGTCGGATACTCGGGCTGATGGTTTATTGTGGGGGATCCTCGGCGGGGATTAATTTGATGAACTGCAAGTCAAATTTCACGTTTTCTGGCGTTAGAACAATAAAATTAAAATTTTTTGTTGCTTGGATACCTACACTCTTGCTAACTTTATTTGAGTGTGTTGAGTTCCAATCTGAGGCTAGCTTTTCTTCCTAAACTCAAAGTTATTTTGCAATTTAGCATTTTCAATTTTTGTCAATTCAGCACTTTTACATAAAAATATGAAATAATTTTTATAAAGAAAATACAAGAACACAAGCGATATTTTTTTGGATTACATGAAAATTACCTTAAACAATGTAAAGGAAACCATTTTGTAAAGATTAGTTAAATTTCAGTGCATATTTCAAATAGTTTCCTTTAGAGGCCTTAGAGGGCACTCGTGCTTCATGGTCCAGCGGTAGTCTGCCATTATATGTTTGTCCAATCATCCTTGGTAGCGCTCTTTCATTGTCAAGCGACCACGAGGTTGTCTAGGAATTGGTCAAGGGACTATTCAGGAAATGGAGTTTTACGTTCAAGATTCACCCCAGATCGCAGAAAACCATTAATATTTTGTTGACCAGCAACTCAAGGTTGTCAGGTTTTTTGCTCTGTGAGAAAGTTTTGTATGACTGTAACCAATGCTGCCAGGCTACCTTTTCGTTCTCATTCATCTTCCTGACAATTTTTTGCTGCGTACAAAGGCATCAATATGAGTTCCGTCGAACTTCTCGAAAGACAAAACAGGAAAGGCGGAAACCATATGTGAAATACATTAACTATCAGTACTCGATGTTTTTATGTATTGTTTCATTGAACTGAGCTTAGTGTAGAGAGGGAGGATGATGTCCTCTGGCTGACTGGGGTGTTTGTAATGTTTGCCATGCCAGACTCCACAATTTCACGGATGGGTCACTCCTGTTCGGTCCCAGTGTTTAACGCGAGCTCGACTATCTCACATGCGGAGAACACATAGGCGCTTGGTGAATCCTTTCTCTTAACCAATGAGAAAATTGACAGTTTAACTTTTACATAAATTATCTATCCATATTCATTATGTTTGGGTAGTCCCAGAACTGTTTCTGTGTCATACGTTCTTCTCGTAAATGCAACGACTGACCGCGTGGAACGGCTCCTTAAACATTGCCTATTTGCAAGTGAACATACGACTACACAGAAATAATCTTCATTTTGCTGAAATAGGCAAGGTAACATCTAGAGGCTTCATCAGGAGATCTGGGATATCTTGGCAGTAAACTTTCAAGCATAAGAATGCTTATGTGGAGTGGCCAGGAAGATTATTTCCTCTAATTCGAGGTCAATAACCCAAATAATTTATAGGAGAGCCCTAAGTGCTGCACTGAGTCATTCAATTCCTTTTGTGCTTGCCTGCTGAGGGACTAATGACTGGTTGGTATCAGGGGAAGCATCTCCAAACGTGGCGGATGAGCCGAAGTCTGTTTGGCTTCAGATGAGGACATTCTCTTAAAGACAGGAATTTGGAGCTATCCAAGTGTAGGATAGGTTGTTATGCTGAGGGAAGGAGATCTTCCCACGGTTTTTGTTGCCCGAATCTGTATCGATCAGGAAGAAGTAAAAGTCATTAACGTGCTACTTGGATTCTCGCCAAACCATGGGAACTCAGTCTCTTTCGGTTTTCTTTTGTCCAGGTACAAACTATTTCTTCACAATTATGATATACAGAACGGGGAGCCCATTTTTTGTCTGTGTCACCAAGGTAAACGCCAAAATAGACTTTATGGGTATGTTTAAAAAATAATGTCATATTTTGCATGTAATGTATAGCAGCCACAAAGATATAAAAAAAATCAGGATAAGTTTTTACACATTTACGTCTACCGCACCAAGACAATGTCCTTGACCGGTTGAGGGCAAAATCTGGGGTTATAGGTCATTTTGCGTTTAAAGCTATAATCCAGAAATTACTTAAGGCTCAAAATACATACACCTGTAAAACACATTTAGGGCATATATTTATCATAGAAAACAAACTATAATTGCAATTCTCCTAGGCATGGCCGAATCAACGCCCGATGTCTCCCTAGTGTCATATGATATATGGAATAGCAGAAGAAACAGCAAAATAGAGAGGTCTTGTTAACTCGAAGTGTGCAAGGATCCCATTTGGATTAAGCACTTAAGTTAAGTAAGTAAGTAAGTAAGTAAGTAAGTAAGTAAGCTAGTAATCAAATCACAAGTCCAGGGTGGAGCAAAGGAGCTCAAGTTACACGGTTGTTACTTCACATTTAACTTCAGGCTTTCAAATGACAGGTTATGATCCACATAAACGAAGGATGATTAAAAAATAGATAATGAATAATGTTACAACCGTTATTCGAACCATGTGACCTATAATATCCTCTTCAAGTGCCACGGAGAAAAATAATACTCAGTATCCTGCAGAAATGCAAAATGAGTTTATACTAAACCGAGATGGTCTGTGCGTGTATGTGTGGGAATGTCTGTAGGTGGCGGCTTATACAAAATATGAACGAGGATTAAGAGAGACGGCTCGTTATTGTCGTGGGTAAGGTTATGAGGAGTAAGGCAATTCTCTCATTGCCCTTTTGTCCCAATGTGTCCGATTTGGGTCTCACTCTTCCTTAGTTCAATGCAATTCAAAGTATTGATAGTACCTCTAGAATTTTGACTAATGCACGATACCCGATTGAAGCAAAGAAAATGGCAGTGTGAAAGGAACGTATTCTTTTGTGTGCAGTGTCAGGTGATTCTGTAAGAAATAGACAAGAACTTAAAATCCAAAAATTTGTCAACCATGACATAACAATCGGGGAGGAACGCAGTTACCAGGGTCACAGGTTTTTAAATTTTTACAATGTAAAAATGACAATAAGACACCAATAAAGTTCTGAGTTAATATTTTGCATTCAAACCCCTTCTTTTAACTTGTACGTTTCTATTGGCCTATTTCCTGAATTGCATATTGTCTGGGAGAGTAAAAACCACTTGCCGAGAGAAGACCAACTTAGTCTCACTATTACTTGAAGAGTTTTTACTTTGAGTTGCCACACAACTGTCGGTAGATTTATGATCGTTTTGGCAAAGCAAACTTTTCTCCAAAGTTGGATCACTTGCTTTCTTGCAGCTGGTCACATGTTAAAAAAAATACATTGAATCAGTAATGCCTTTTAAGTGTCAGAAACTTCTGAGGGTAGGCATCGTCCATTGAAATGCATTCTTGATAACAAATAGGTACGGATCCAAACCGGTACGGATCTGCCTCGCGTTTACACAGGACCCGGTGGATCCGAACTCGTTTGGATCTGCTATCCGTACCAGTTTGGGTCCACTAATGAAAGTGGACCAGTTTGGACCCGTACCCGAAGAGGTCTCGTGTAAACGCGTGGGATCGGATCCAAACTGGTACGGATCGAGAATGAGATGAAAAAATACCACTACGAGGCAAATTTGACGTTATTTCTATTCAAATTCTATTTTCGTCCTTATACTGAGACGTTATTCATAATCTCCTATTGTTCATATTTCAAACGTTGCTACTTATCGCAGCTGGTATTGCAATACAACGAACTGTTGATTTGCTAATTGGATTGGCATGCAGCGTTCTGTATCCAAAAGGATCTGATGCCCTTTCTAGGGTGTTTATACGGGATCGGATCCATTTCAATCCGTACCAGTTTGGACCCGTACCCGTCTAAACAGGGTCTTAATGACACAGTCATTATACCACTTAACCTTAAATACTTACCGCTAATGATAAATGTTCACCCTTACTTCTTGTTAAAACACTGCTTTCCAACACCTGAGTGTTCATAACAGCACTATGGTACGTTGTTGACTATTCCATTATCTTTTTGGTAACAGTGTTCTTCAACCCAAACTTTCGTGGATTTAGTAAGGCTTTTGAAGTAAATTTAGCACGATTTCTTTGGGATTTCATGTCAAAGTTTTCAATGTGTATACGGTAATGCTTCGAACTAACCCCCTTCTTCTAAATGCCCCTAACACCTTCCCTCTGAACCCAAAGAAAACTCTTTGAATATGATACAGTTTATCATACATTTTGTTAATTTTGATGAAATTGGTCATGAAATTTGAACCCGCGGAAATTTAAAGGACGACTTGTTTAAAGTAGGGTAATCTTCTGTAAAAAAATTATTGGTAGCAATATGTTAAAATAAAATTCTTTAATAAAGGACCCTCGGAAATGTGATGAACGATCGGGACGTAATCTAACCGTATACCCTTCTCAAAGAACTCTCAAGTGATAGGTAGACGAACGGTAAAGAATCCCCCCTCACCTTACACCGCAAATGCTTTATATCGGTCCTGTGGAACGCGTAGAACATCCCATCAATTCAGTCAGACTTTGTGGTATCGAACAAGCGTACGTTATTTACTAAAGCACTAAATAGAAGTGTAAAGTACTATAACGGTGATCTCATTGACGCGTAGCCTATTTGAAAGAGGCGTGGCGAAACCATCGTTCCTGTTCATCTACTGTACGGATACACTGGCAACCAATGTGTCAGTCACTTTTAAGCCTTTCATACCCCGCTTAAAATATTGTGGTTGCATTGTTTCTCGCTAAAAGTGACAATGGGATTGTAAGATGAGAAATTACCTTTATAAAAGTGTATGCAAACAAAGCTAGTCTCTTTATATGAATTGCTATTCCTTTGATAATAAGCTAAAATCCTACCAGAACATATCCAGTCTTGCACGATATAAATTTATCTCTTCATAATGGAACTTTTCATGGCGTAAGATTTGCAAGATGATCAACTTTCTATAACGCGCAGCTGATGTCTCATTTTCTCTTGCAACGTAAATTCAAGCGTCGTGGTTTGAGAAACTTAAAAATGGTCTTTCATTTCAACTCCTTTCCATAGAGTAACTGCAAGGGTACACGTCAAAAATAGTACTCATATAATACCCTTGATTTATGACATGCACTTAAGGAATCGAGCAACTTGTAAACATGTAGGGAAGGTTGGTAAACGCAAACATTCCGAGTTTGGAGCACTATGCGCTTACAACCGTTCTTCAAATACGCAAAGAAGTTGTACGTGGGATTCTACGGTATTAAATCTCCGGAAAACCATAGCCCTGTGCGCACTACCTAAAGTTTCTTCATCGATCCCTTAATAATGGAGATCGTCTACCAAGCCCGTTTCCAACTTACAACTTAACAGCCCCTTTCATTAAGTGTTACTCGCATAAATAAGAAAACTGAGAAATGGGAACGCTGCGATTTTACAGTATGGGTGCAAGGAACTGTTCACAAATTAAGTCATGCTCCGGTAGCCTTTGCGATGAGAAAGGGAAGGGTTTGCATAGTAAAGTCACGCCTTTCAAGTCTAAATGTGTCTGAATAAACATGACAACCAGTTAAATATTTAATCTTGTGTAACATATAACGCACTTGTTCGTGGTCAGCAGTCGAGGGGTTAATCCCATAAATTAGACATTGGTACTGGAATTGGACATTTTGTCGTAGACGCCTATTGTCTCTTTTCCGTTAGCAAAATTAAAACGCGCGACGCCATTACGAAAAGGGGGCACGGGCATGCCATATTCATCGCTAAGTGAGGCATAAGGAATGAGTAGACGGGAAGTGGAAAACTTTGCGTCACTCAAGATTTGAAATTTCTGAGAAACACCTCAGAAGAATTGATAATTGATGCATAATAATGTGTAATAATGCAACACTACGCGAATTCTCAAAATATTGTTTCCTACATCAAACTCTCGGTACACTAAGGAATATTAAAAACAGTTTGCGAACCAAAAGGGCTACAAGGACTTGAAGTTACGTATCAATATTGCAACAGAGCATATCAGTTTTATCAATTAACTGTTTCCAATGGAAATAATCCACACAGACTTATCGTAACCAACGCGTCAGTAAGGAATGAATTACCTTTCAGATTTAGGTGCTCAAAAGACGAACGTGCAGACAGTGGAAAGGTGCGTACTCATCTTGTAAGCTCTCCGGCCCCATGCCATTATAGTTTTACCCTATGTATAGTTACTTTATACCTACAGTTACTATATACCCGCAGTTACTATACACTCACAGCTACTCAATTACACAATTTCTGCTCCTAATACATCGTGAGACCATGCGAAGGGCAATGCACACCACAGGTTTAACTACGTTTTGAAATCCACAGAATAGTAAATTCACTTAAATATCCCAGAAGAAAAAGAACGTTTTGAACACACTGATTGACTCTTAGTTGCCTAACAAACTTTAATGGGCCTTGATAATCGTATTACCAAGCTTTTTACAATTTCCCTCTTATCGACTTTTTAACTTTGAAACTTTTCCACTCAATTGGATGAACCTTCAGATCAATAAAGTCATTAGCATCTTTTCTACCTCCATAAGGATTTTATACACGAGCACGGTGGACATACTACGTAGTGACTCTCACATTAAAAAAGTGATCATCACATAGGGTTCTAAAGCAAGATTTATTTTGTCCCGGACTTGCTTGTCTATCAAATAAGTCAGGTCTATAATTTTTGACGGTACGTCTGATGATGCCCTTTCCCATTTCCACTCTATTTGGCAGCAATGGGTTAACACCGACTAAACCCACACCTTTTGACGGCCCCCTATTACCACAACGTGCTAACACGGTGCATACATAATTTTTACAACAGTTCACATCCCTAATTCCTTGTGATGCTTTCTTTCCCAACATACTATATAAAAGTTTGATGAATGCCAACTCCTTCCTCTCCAGATGATACTATGATGACTATAATAACCAGAGAATTACAATTGATAAAGATTAATCTTTAATCCGATTCGTCTGAGTCAGAATCCGTTCCATATGATACGAGGGAAGACAATGCTCCACTCTTGACGATCTTGGGCGCCACTGACGTTGCTTTACCGGCTTTTGGTTTCAATGCTGTCGAGAGCGACGGAACCTTAAAACCTATATCTAGAACAACAGACAAACTCCAAATTTAATGACGAGAAATTGATGTTTGTATTGACATGGAGGGGAAAGCTTTTACTAAAATGGCTGAAGGGCTTCAAAAGGTTAAATTATTGGAGATTTGTTGATAAGAGAGAGTAATCTATGCATTATCTTTATTAAACAAACGAAATGATAGTTACTGCTTAATACAAACCACATTTCATTTAAGTAATACACTAATCACTAATTTAACTGTATTACTACAATAACCATAGTGTGCACTCCCCCTACCATTGGGGGGAGGGTGTGAGGATTTTTCAAAACTGACACCGTAGGTGGGGCTTGGGAAAATTTCAGAACTTGTGTGGGGGTTGCAAATATAGGTGGGGGTAATTTTTTTGAAGAGGGGTTGGATTTTGTTGATGAAGAAATTTTCTAGCTGGTTATGTTGTGAATCACCCACTTGGGAGAGCGTTCGTGAACCATTTTCTTCTCTATTTACTTTTTTCTTCTCGGTGGTAATTCTTTCGAAAGGTACTATCGAGCACACTTTTTAAACTTGGAACTGTCCCATGCATGACATGCATTCCAAACCCAGACCCTAACCCAATCGATGGCGAGTAATTCAATACGTTTTGTGATTTTGAGGAAAGAAGCATAGAGGATTAAGAGCGAAATAACTACACAGTAGCGACATATGATAGGACGTAAATCAAATAAATTCATTACTCAACAGTTTATCGAACTTGAACTATCAAGATACCTACTTTGGCTACCTTAAACCCATGCAAAGTTTTTAAGTTGTCTAGCGTGCCCCCTCTTCGGATGTAAGGTACAGAACAATGCCACAGCTTTCGATACCCACTGGTCTACATTTTCAAATTAATTAACATTACATACATTTGAACATTAACAAGTGGTCATAAAACACAAAACAAACAACACAATGAATTTTAACATAGAAATGTTTCAACAAGATTTTGTTATTTTGTAATTATGTATAATGAAGGAGTTGATTGTGGGGGTTGGGATCAACCCTGGTTTCGATGTGGGGGTTGGGGAAAAAGCTGGGGTTGCTGCTATCAAATTTTGATGTGGGGGTTGACTTTTAGATATGTTGACATTTCTTGGCGAGCGTCGCTGAGTCAGTTAAACAGTAAATGTGCAAATAAGTGGAATTACTCGATTTGAAATACGCCTCAGGCCAATAAATCTTTCTTTACCACTTCGACAAGTTTAAAGATATTACATGTTAACCGACTGCTGAGAATGAAAATGTCAGAAGCTTTAAATTCAAGTAGCATTTTGTATTTCCATTTGATAACGATGACAATTAACGAAAGTGACGTCTGAATGCCATTCAAAAGCTAATCCTCTAGTGTTAAAAACAAGCCTAAATGAAGCGAGAATTTAGAAACTTGTTATGTCTTCCATGGACACCACAGGTGAAAAATTAATAAAGATTTTGAATTTGGCAGAAAAAACGTCACAAAAAGCTCCACTGGTATATGTGTGATCGACATAGTTGCGGCGAGAGTTCGAACTAGTAAACTCCAAAAGGTAAGAAAACTTCGAACTTGTTGAGTAAACGGGCTTGAAAATTTTAAATGTGTTCACAGATGCCTCTAGTTCACCAGACAAGAAACCAAAACATAATAGATCTTCTCCAGATAAATTTGAAATTCTAGCTAAACGTCTACCCGGTTTGGCCAAGCTTATTAGCCAAATAGAAATAGCTCTGTTTTAGTAATTCTAACATTACAAACAACGAAGCTGTTCTTGAAAACTTTGGTACTCTTCATTACCTGTTCCATCTTTCTTATTTCCACTGGCTAACAGTGGCGCTGAACGCGAAGATTTCGCAACAACCTTCTTTGGTAGGTCAACCGGCGCTTGGAATTCTGTGGAGATGGTCCGAGTCTCCTTGTTGCTGTTGCTGCTGTTATTAGGGGGAGACCTAAATTTAGTGGCTGAATCTAAACTATGAGAAGTACTTTCCTAATTGATTAATTCAAGGAGAGAAAAGGAGAATAAAGTAAAATTAATAACAAAATAAAGACAAAGAAAGTAAAGAAAAAACACGCCAAACTTAATGGAAGATCTAACATTCGGAAGAAGAACAATGGGATAACTAATCAGATGTCATTAACATCAAAACGAGATACACGAATGTGAATAGTAAGCATCTTATAAATGTGTACGCAATTGCTTTAAAGTATGCTGGTGCTACTATACCCCTTCTGGTCAATCACAAATGCGCCCCCCCCCCCCAAATTAGTCGATATTGAGTCTCTCCCTTAACCTTTGTTAGTCACTCCATACACGTGATCTGCAACTAATAGCTGCGGTCACACACACCAGAGTGAACGGATTTTTCGCTTCGGAACCCCAGATGTCAAATCTATCTTGGTATTTCAGTTACCCCAGAGCTTGGGAATTGGGGTCACACTGCAAAATTGACTCACAGCAGGATCTAAACGCCCAGGTCAGATCGTGTCTTTCTTGCATTGTTCTCCAGGTACGATGTCTCTGAACATGTTTGTATTTGGCGGGGAAATCTATTTTGAGCTTGCGTTTACCCAGAACATTTCAACAATCTGTTAAAGGCTGCTACACGATTGGTTAATAATATCTGGGGTTCGGGACACACTACTTACTAGACATGGTGAATGTAATCCGAAACCCTTTTGTTCTTTTTGACGTTGCTATGGAAACTCGAGATCGTCAGATCTGAAGTGGGATTTGCCCTCACACACAAAAAATCGTTTCCCTAATCAAAACCCGCTGTTTTTCTGCGGTCGAAAGTGACAGTGTGACCGCAGTTAATATTTGTTAAAGTATCAATAGGATCTACAGTTGATGTTTGTCGCTTGAAGTGTAAAATAAGAACAAAATAACAACATCGAGAACATAAAAACACAAGACGTCAAAATGCTTCCAAAAAGCAACATTTCTGCTCTTCTGTCTTTTGTAAAACACAAATGAAGTACTGTTCTACGGCATGAATACCAAGATGATGACCTGAGGTTGTCATGGATTCTCTTAAAGTCACTTTAATACCTAAGTAGAAAGTAGTGGCTAAAAATCTCTCCATTTACAGACGGGCACCCCTTTCCTCTTATAGGGGGCGAATCAAAGCCCAGAAGCTTAACATGAGTGAGTAGCCGCACCAATTGGTTCATAGTCATCAAAATAATGACGTAAAATTATGAAATTATGTAATTCAAGCATCGCCTTTTAATACTTTTGGAAATTTGTAATCAGCCTTGCCACACTGATTTAGCAGTCAAAAAAAGTTTTTCCTACAAAGCTATTAAAGTAAAAATTAACTCCACAAAACTAACTACATCATAGTCGCAGGGGTATTTAAATATACAGATGCCTCTGTGAATTCCCTGGCTGTAACTCAAATTCCCTAATATTGAATCAAAACCTTCTCTCCTCATTATTCTTGTATAAAGGTATAAATTTGTAGAAAATTTCTAACATTTCTTGATTAGTATGTTTTCTATTCTGAATTTCATATAACGTACACTTTCTGAAATATTACGTCAGTTACAGTTTTGTATCAGTTTGTATTTAAACCAGGCGAAAAACCAGGCGAAAAATGTCACTTAATAAGTAGCAGGTTGTGAACAATGACACCTAGTCGATCCTGGAAATGGAATTGTTGTCAAAGAATCAATGTAAGCATTAAAAGACTCAGCGATTTAAATCAAACACCGGAAAAAATGCAACCACCGAGGATTTCAAACAACGTGAAGCAAGAACAGAGGAGAAGTGTACTTCTTGTTTGCTCGAACAGGTAGATGCGTTTTCTTTGTAGACGCCTGAAATTCACAATTTTGATCTTGTCGTCCGCTTTTAATTTCTTAGAGTCCTAGATCTTGTAATTGAATAATTGCAATAATCAGTGGCCGTTTATGGTTTTTTCGGCTAACGTAAAAGATACAGGACGAAACAATTAATGATGATGTTTTAGGAACTCATCTTGAAAAATAGAGCTTGTACTTAATCTATCTTGTGATACGATGC
Source organism: Alatinidae sp. Z8VKAUB7J3 (assembly GCA_010016025.2). Lineage (NCBI taxonomy): Eukaryota > Metazoa > Cnidaria > Cubozoa > Carybdeida > Alatinidae > Alatinidae sp. Z8VKAUB7J3. Next base: position 15,583,987 of record JAAAKM020000498.1, read on the forward strand.
TCCAGATGCATTTTGTTAGTGTTCATCATGAAAAAGACGATTTAATTACTGTTTTGCCACACTTTTAAATATATATATATGTATTCCACAGATGGTATTTAAATTTAAATTTGCGCATGCCCAGATCACTCGCATTATGTGATACAAGTAGGTCCTGGCCATCATGAGGTCATTGTATAAAAGAGCGTCTAGCCACAACTCTACAATACACCGTTATAGCTGAACTCCGGCTAAACACAACTCCTGCCCAACCATTTCGTTTCATACAGTCACCCTACTTC
>JAAAKM020000498.1:15584367-15602037 GCA_010016025.2 Alatinidae sp. Z8VKAUB7J3
CACGTGTGCACCTCCTTTCCCCCGCTCAACAATTAAAGCACTACCAACTCGGAATTCGAGGCTTCACTAGTTTGGCGCGCCCTTAGTATTCTCCATGATCAGCATGACAGCAGGGTCGACGAGGGCTAAAGTATTTCTACAAACTATATATATGTAAAAAGCTTTGCTCTTAGACTATTGTAGGAGCTATGATTATTCTTGCATATTAATTGATAGTTTTGAAAGTGTGCAAAAGTTCGACTTTTTGAATTAATTTCTGGGTATTTTAACGGCATCCGTAGCTGCACTATGTAGGCGTCCTTAATTGTACCTTAGCTATAAACTTATGCATGCCCTATGGTACAGAGCTCACAAGCACACGTCATTGTTCAACTCACAACAATGCCTTAAAATGTGAAATAGTAACCAACTCTTTGAGAGATGGGTGATAACGACATAAATGACAAAGTGGATGATGACCCCACTTGAAATAGTGACACAACCCATGAGGTAAATGGTGTTCCTTTAGATCAGTTTAAAGACATATATATAGTTTATAGGTTAGGTTGCCTTAATAATGCCGTGTATGTATCAATGCTTATACCTTTTCTGGTTCAGCTACTGCAACATCCTTTGTAACAGCTGGGTCCTAAAGTAGTTCACAAGAGAGAAAAAAGACGAAACCCAAAAAGGAAAAAGGGAGAAAGAAAAGAAAGTCATTAGTATCAATTGCCAACAACAACGTAAGGTAACATATTAAGGATTCACTGAAGGTCGTACACTAATCGACAGCATCACTACGCTACAGTTTAATGCCGTAAAACGATCTACCGCACTCCTCTGTGGTCCGTTGTATAATCAGTTTGAACTGTGTGAGAATATAATGATCAATACAACGCGTATTCCATTATATTCGTAATTGTTAATTTGGTTGCTGCTATATCTATTTACAAAGTTACATATCTCTATGCTACCTACAACGGTACTACTAACCTTCGACAATAATGCAAGGGCCGGACAGTTGTATCTAAAATGCCGTGTTAAGACACTGTGTAACTTGAAATAAGATTATTTAACGATGTACACAAAAAACATTGATTACTAGCACAAGCTCATTTAAAAGGGTAAGATACCTTTTGACATTCTCATCTCCATAAGACTGCTTCCCGTACTATGACTGATGCTGGCTCAGCCACTGCCTCATTCTCTATGTTACACTGAAAAACTGCACAAAATCTTCATGTATCTGTACCTACCGTGAATCACTCAACGTTGCCTCTTGATCAGAGGATTTTGTATGGCTACACGACTGCGCTAAACTGGAAACGAAAACCTCTAAGGGAAAGAGCTTTCTGCATCCTATAACTTGAATACAGTACCGATGTAATTTTTTTTAACGGCCTATACGTTGAGTTTTTGTCATGTGTAGGCAATAAAATGCTCAGCAAATGTTGCCTGAAGCCAGACATTGACGGTCTAAACTAGAGGATATACGTCACGATGACGTAGAAATGTACAGTATCCGCAAACTAGCGAGCGATTTGTCTTGAAAGTATAATTTCCTCTGTCTTTGGCATTGCTTGCACGTGCTATCATTATCTATATCTAATTCTTTCAAATCCGTTCCAATGGCAATTGACCTGACTTCAGTTACATTTTCGTATCCGCCTCTTTGTCGGCCTCCATTAATTGACTTGCTTTACTGTATTTTGGTCGTCTATTGACCGCTATGCCTTGGCTTATAATCCCGCTTAGCTGCCTCTGTTCCTTTGCACTTCTTTCTTTGTTTATTCATCTGCTTGCCTTCCTCTTTGTCTCCCGGCTTTGCTTTGTGAGTTAATCGGGCAGTCCCGTCGGTAAGTTCGTCGTCATGCCTATGTACTGCTTAATAATCTGCTGAACAGTTGCTTCCTCGAGTCTATAAAACATTTGCTCCCCAACGAGTTCGCTGTAAAAAATACAATGGCGCAATTTGTGAAAATTAAGGAAAGTAAGTTATTTGCACGTACCTCTTTAAATCTTCGACGTCGCTGCTCTGTCGTACTTGAACTGCTTGTCGTGGAACGCTGGCGATCGTCTTGCTTTGAGACCATGCTAAAATTAAAGGTCAACGTTATTCTTTCAAATTTATGCGTTATTGCATATGAAGAAAGAATGAGAAATGACATTGTATGTTACCGGTTGCCACTTAATTGGCTCTAAGTATGACTTCTAGTGGTGATATCTTTTTTTTCTCTGACAATTTCTTAAACATCATATAATTACCAATAAAGTGGAGATAATTAAATCATTCGACAGAACTCTGTCATTTGGAAAGGTAATAAGTCCACTAGACCCTCCTCAAATCGAAGACAGCTGATAATAAAGAAAATTTCTGTGTCATACCCGTAGATAAAATACAAGGTTTAGACCTCATTTATCTAGTGGCATCTTCTATCAAGTATTGTTTTGCAGAAACCATGAACCCCAAAACGGGTCATTCCATTTTCTGGACCCTGGTAAAGGTATTGCTTTCCTTGCCAAGGGGTCGGTAGGAGTTTCTTACAAAAACGGAGTAAACTTTAGTGCCATCATTTATAGTACAAAGCGACTGGAGAGAGAGCGTTACCGCAACAATTGTAGAGTAGAGAATACCATTAAACAGCCACGAAAACTGTGATGTTTCATAAGTATAAAACGTGACCAACTTAATGAAAATGGAGGCAATATACTTAACAATGGTCCTTTTGACGCTTCATGATATTTCTGTTTTTACTTTGAAATTGACAGCTATGTAATACTCAAAATAGCACTATCGTCAATATATTCCATGGCAAGAAGCAACTTTAAAGCATTATAGAAATAAATAACTTTATTCCCCTTCAACTTACCTTCCTTCCGCATCCATTCCTGATGAGTGCACCTAGAAGCAATAATAAGTTTAAGATGAATAAGATTCATCAATTAGTGACGGTACAGATTCAATCTGACACATCTTTATCAGCCGTTGCAACTGTTCACGATAAGTGTTACTACTTATAAAATATTATTATTATTACAATTTCGGAAGCGTAAAAATTGATATCAAGATGTGTACTATTTAATAATTTTGTGTGCCACAGTATCATCTGTAAGAATTTTCTAAAGACCTATTCCATTGCTATCATGTACATTACATTTTGCATTTGTTAATATACCATAAATTGCATACTCTTTCTTTAAAACACTACATAAACCTATTCTGTCCTCTAGAAATACACTCGTAGTGGGGATTGAAAGTAAAATGAATTGAGATTGAATACAACAAATATTATACTGCGAAATCTTTCTAAAATAGAGATCAGTGGAGGGCAAATGAAGTTGATAAAAAGGGAACGCAAGAACGACGATAACTATGGAATCTGTAGGAGTGTGAGGAAAGTCCACTAATCTCATTGCGTACATTCGAAGGCTGACCCCAGCCCACTCTCCTCTGGCTTTGGATGCTTGCTCTCTGATGCAGTCTGACATACACCTACCTTTTATCAAATTCACAATCGGTTTTCTCTATGATAGCTTAAATTCCATTGTATTATTCGGGAATCAATCCATGATTGGATTATGAGCTGATCTGTAATTTTGCTTTCGTCTTGAATTGTATTTAGTCAGTACGATTTGTTGTAACATATTAGTCTAAACTTATTCAACTACCATGCCTAAAAGTATCTTGATATGTATATACCTGGCTAACAGAATATAAAAACTTTCCACATTAATTGCGGTAAAATAGTCATCAACGCTGTATTTAATGAATCTTCCTGCTACAAAAAAGAATGCACAACAATTAAGGGGTTACTATTTGTTTTTGAATCCGGAGCTTCAAGATACTATGATTCAATGACACTCTTATAATCCATACCTCCATCAACGATGGGATGTCACCAGGAAGACCCGAATGTCCTGGTGGAATGTACGGCTGCGCATGCGCTAGTTGCTGGCCAGGTATGTTAGTCCGTTGTGGTTGAGGTGAATCTGGTAGCGTTCCAGGTGTTTGCTCTGTCGAAGAGAGGGGGACGTGTGTCGCCGGGGGTCCTTGATTTGGAGGAAAGTACGGTGGATACCCCGGTGGATTCGATGGGTATGCAGGTAACGGATACGGCATCCTTAAGGCTGATGGATCGGAATTGCTCGGTGGAAATGGTGGAAAGCCAGGCGGCAGCGACGGAGGAAATCGTAGTGTCTGGTCCGTAGGTGGTGGTGGTGCTCTGACGTCTGTAGGGAATCTCTCTTGCATTTGCTGAGAAGTTGAGGTGACAGATGCACTAGTGGGCTGTTGGGGAAACGGAGGAGGATACGTGCGGTTTGGTGGTTGACTGGCATTGTCCTGATTGCCACTGTTACTGTTTTGTAATGAAGGTGGCTGAGGCCATCGGTCGCCTGCTGGTGGAGGTTGGTTTGGGTAACCCGGAAAAGAGGGGGGTCCCGAACTAGCACCTGTAGCAGTTGAATGTCTTGGTGGAGGTGGTCCGGCAGGATCCATCCTATTATAATGGGCTCTGTAGTCTGTTGACTGAGCCCCTGGTGGCCGAAATGGGGGGCAAAGAGCGGGTGGGGGCTGGTTGACAGGTTGAGGTAGTCTTGGTGGTGGTTGTCGTGTCCCTTGCGGAGACGCTGCGTTGGAAGTACGGCAGAGAGAGATAAAGAAAAGGTCATAATAGTGACAAAAAGCGCGATTACATGAGTGAGAAAATATTTCCTAGTCTCATAATTTTCAAAATGTTTCAAATACTAGTTTAATCAATAAATAAATCGGCTGATCTGAATACTCAAAACCACTTGTATCACCGCATCGAATCTTTTTTGCGTAACGTTACATCTCTACTTGTGGCTATGATGTGCACGTGGCAATACCATGATGTGCAGAGTCTAATATTCATGAAAACCCTCTTGCACCTTGCAAACTTAAGTACCGTGATACAAATATTCAGATGCTTGTCCATTTGGTCTTATACCTAAATCGTTAACAAGTTGATAGTGTATCGTTTCTCTGAATAAACCGATCTTTTGTATCTTCCGTATCTAGCGTGAAAGAGCATGCTGTATTAATTGGACTCTTTCGTTATACTTGACTGTAATTTATTTACCAATTCAAGGTGCGTGTATTACAATACGATTATCAAATTTCGATGGCGTGTATGTAGGCCTGTAGCTAGTAAATCAGTATTAGACACCCCCCGCATAAGTAAACAGTAATTATAGAATAAATAAACATTGGATACATATCATCGAAAAGTGGGAATATGAAATGATTAGACGAACAGATATTTATAATATGGAGATATGTCTTCATCGGGGGCTCGAACCACGGACCCACGCACGCACAGAACATGCTCTACCAATCGGACTATAATGACCTCCGACGATAACATACTCCTCTTTCCCTAGTCGTGACGTTGGCGTCTAATACTCAATCGGTGGACATCAACATCCATCTCTACATAACTTTAAAGACCACTTATTCCGCCCTATGTGACTTGGCCACTTAAGGGCATCCGGCCCACTTATCTCTTTAAAGCCAATTGAAAGTTATAAATGCGTAGAACTGGATATCGATGCCCATCGGTGGAGTATTGCAAACTATCGTAGCAACTAGAGAAATAGAGCATGTTACTATCGGAGTTTACAGTAGCTGAGTTTATTGAGCACACACAGAGAAAGAATGGGTCACGGGTTCGAATCCCGGTGCTCATATATTTTCTCGTTCTCTAGTGTCTTTAAAATTTACACATAGAATAAAAAAATACATAAATACATAAAAAAAAATAAAAAATAAATAAATAAATAAATAGAGGAAGAGGAAGCACAATTATAGAGCTGAACAATGTTAAGTAAAAAGGTAAGAAAACATTATAAAGAATCTCCCAAGGAAATTCAGACAAAACAGGGAAGTCCACAGAGCATTTTAAGTTCTAAAGGTTGATCCGTCTCTTTGGCAAACCTATGGATATGTTAATAATTCAAGAATCTTCTGTTTTCATATGCACTAGTTTTGCAAATATATGACAGTCATTTCAAAGGTATATCGTCTCACAGTTCTGGAGTCAGCGTAGCTGCGCGGTGAAAGCAGCTGTTTTATAATCCAAGGGCTATGAATTTCCGAGGTTCGAGCTCTAGTTGTAATATTCTGGAGCAAAATATGGACTCTGACGTCTTCCACCGTACAAAGGAGTAAGAATGATAGCAGAAAATACGCAATCGCCGTGTGTGGCCGCTATGCGTCTACATTCCCGAAGGAGAATATCTGAAAAAACACCAGCAACAGGTCAGACCTACAGGGTAAATATCAATTGCAGAGCGTCTTTGAATATGGGCAACACAGAAGGGACGCTATACGTACAGTGCGGTTAACGTTACTTTTGAGAGAAAACTAAAAAACAGCTGATGCACCAAGACTGTGTGATCATATTATTTAAGGACAATTCAAGACTCGGAGGTGAACTGCTTGCTCCCTGTAAGGCAATACACCCATCCAGCAACTTACGGCAAGACGCTTAATTTTTACTTAAAAAACTGGTTTTAAAATCTCAGCGTCAATGTAACAACAAATTCCAGTTTTTCCGCCCGTTCGGAAATCGGTCGCTATATTCATTACTAAAGAAAACTGAAGAAACAGACTGACCTTGTGGGGCTCCTTGATCCGCTGCTGGAGGTATAAATCCTGGCGGAGGTATACCATCTGTGAATAAAATTGTACGAAATCAACACGATGAATCATAATGTCTGCGTGGATACAAGTAACACAACTCACTAACAGAACATCTACCAAATCAGTTACATCAGAGATAGGATGTGGCTCTGCTCATTTATCAATGTTTGCTTTCAAAAGTGGCAACTAGCCCAAAGCAAGTTTACACAAATCCTATTTATGTCATCTACAAGGAGGATGTCTGAACATATAACAACAACACATCATGGTATTGTTTAACATTGCGAACTGTCAAGCTTGGGATGTATGGTTTGGACACGATGGGGGGTCACTTGGGGTGAGCCTGCGCGGACACTGTAAGTGCCTGAGGTAGGAAATGTTAATCGAGAAACTGTAAGCTGTGCTGCAACTGTAACCATCAGGGGTATGTTCCAGTCAAGGAAATATGCTAATGCCACGTACCATCCTTTTCCCCAAGGAATGCTGCTCCTCACAATGTAATATGTTATTATCAGGGGTCTTCTTGCATCGCGCAGGCAAACAATTCTCTATGTTTTATATTACTAAGCACTAGCTCTGAAAAGAACACTAGAGAAATAGAAAATATGTCACCACTGGGGAAGGAACCCGTGACCCACGCTTTAGCGGCATGCGCTCTACCAACTGAGCTAGGTGACCTCTTTTCTAGATGATAATAACTAAGTATCTCTATCATAGTATTCCTTTACTAGGCCAAAACGTTTTTCGCGTCTTCTTGGCTTTTTGTTACCCCTTAGACAAACTACTCTCTCTGCATTACATGTCCTATGAATATCCCCTGCAACGATTAATGGGTTTATATTATTTAATGTAATCACAACCACGGTCTAAACACACGTCTACAAAATACGATCGCCTTCATCAAGCTGATAAATCTGGTAACGATTCCATTCATCGACCTAGGAAAATGAGAAAATGTCTAACCAATCGTTTAGGGATATCTACAATCAGAGACTGACTTTTCAATTACTAGAGTATTTTTACAATTATTTTATGTTTAACAAATATGTGTATTACCTATTAGTTGTTTTAAAATAGTGTACAAAAGTTTTGAGCACCCTTAGATTTCGTTAGAGCTTTATAAGATATTGTTTCATATCTACTATGGACACTATGTTAAGTTGATAATAAACACACACAGCGTTTCTTTTTGTTGTGAGTCAGTTTTTAACGTAATTCAAAATATATAAAACAGAAGTAGGAAGCAACTCGTAGAAGGAAGTCATAGCAAATAAATTTATAAAGAGGGATACTTACACTGAGGTCCTGTGGGACGCTGATTCGCAAATCTTTGTGGCTGAAATAAAATACGTTGGAATAAAAGAGGGCAAACATGAAGAAAAAGTGCTTTGCGTATAAATGCAATGATTAAGTCTTCCTTCCCCATCTACCACAACACTACTAAAATATAGCGACACATATGAAAAGATATATACGTTATTCTTTCTACGATATAAGTTGTTCATGCAGAAATCCTAACCGGGCCTTATCAATCTTTCACCAGGCTTTTAATAATGCGTGAGTGCATGTATAGGTAAAGTTTTACGACCTTCGTTCAACGAGATCCCAAAGGCGTTACTCTGGAATATTTTCCGTTAATGCTATTTGTTTGAGGTCTTTATGAGTTCCTAAGTCTATTCCTCTTGCTTTTAATGACAGACCCCGCGAAGGGATTATATTATACCTGCTAGTTCACAAGACGGGGCCGACTTTTTGTTTGCTTTATTCATTTGATACCAATAAGAGCCTAATGTTAACTGTCACCGTCCCTCTATGCTGTCAGCTTCTTTGCAGGTCTATCTATACAATGCATGCCCTCTTAAAAAGCGAGCAACTGCATCTTGTGACGCCTTGAGAAACTTTCAATAGTGGATCACCGTCTACCTTGGAATATTAAAATACTACAAAGCCATGCTGGCAGGCATCAAGAGCAGTTTTGTACAAAGCAAATGTTACTATAACAGCATGGACCAGTCTAGGACTGTAAAGGATCTAAACAGAATGAGTGAATGAACTGCATTATTCTTTATGGTAAGTCCCTTGTTGGTCTACCTCCTAACCTTGTGAAGCAGAGAAGACAACTGGATAGATTCCGTGGTACCAGAATCTTAACTAACGGCATTTTCGTCTAGAACAAGAAAAACCGCCTTGCCGTGTATTAATACATGAAATATCTGTAAGTCCACGTACATTAATGGAATCCAAGCATTTTAGACTGGGAGAAACACCAACCATATCTTAACATCCAAGGCAGTTACTAAAATCACCAACGGTTGACTCGCCTCCCAAATATCTGCTCGTTTTGGAGCAAATTGGTAACTTAACGCCCTGCACCTTCATGTTAAGTATACCAAACGTACTGGATCGCTATTGATGTTCATATAACCGCCCGAGAAAGAGTTGGTTCGGTGGCAAAGTTCTCTTTGATTACTATCTTTGTAGTAACTGTATGAATAGTAATTTTCAGGCGTTAAGACGTCGTTCGGAAATGTTTTGAGTTTCAGGCATCTACGCGATAAATGCATAGCTTGTGTTTGATTTGCACTGAATGCCTTAGGCAACGATTGCAATTAGTGATAAATATTAGCAAGATAATTGTCTATTATAATTGTCTAACTGGCTATTGTCCAAATGGTTATCTCTCTACAGAACTGTTGAGGTAATAATTTTCAGGTCGTATCTGTCTGTGTGACGAGTACCTGTGCGGTTGCGTGCTGCATATCTAGGTAGTAGGTAATTGTCAGGCAAGTAATAGGTGAACGGTAGTAGGTAGTAAGTAATAGTCACGGATGTAAGTTATGCGGATGGTAAGTATTCTGGTGGTAATAGTCACTTAGGTAACTGTATGGATGGCAAGTATCTGAATGACAACAGTCCGCGTTGTAAGTTTATGAATGCTAAGTAAAACAGTGGTAATAGTAAGGGTGGCAATAGAACACGTCATGATAGTCTGTGTGACCATACTAACCGAGCAAACTTTCTGGATTGTATGTGCCATGGTAGACATAAACCAGGTGGTTTCTCTGAACAGGATGAATGTACAGGTGGTATGCATCTTGAGCCTTGAGAATGATCGATGAAACATGTTGGCCCACTTAACAACTGGACACAAAGTCAACCCATCGCAACTTCACCAAGACTCTTGTAACATTCAACGTAACGCCTCGCAATGGTAACAATTTAAAATGTTTCCCAACCTGATTAGCATTTGCACTGCCTCCGTCACTTGTGTAGCTTTGTGTGACATTTGGATATCCAAGAGGTTGCCGATAGATATTTGTTTGACCAGGATAAGCAGCTGCATTCATCCAATATGCTATGAAAATAATTTAGGACAAAAATTTTTAACATTATATGAGCTAGGTAATGTAAAGTTTGGAGAAAATTTTCGGATTACTCACCATGACTATATGATATATTGTCCAGACTGGAAATAGATCTTTGGGTTTAAGAAAGGACGTTAATCAAAATTGAGGACATCGCGAGAGAAAGATAATTTCTCTACAAGGAACTTCTTGCGATTGCCAAACAACCTTTGGAAATCATTACCGAACATCCCCCCTCCTAACAAACACATCCCAAATGTTCGGAATGCTCGGAATTAATGTCCGCCTGGCAATTGAAAGCTTTTTGAAATTTACTCACGTTGAGAGCAGCTTTCGCCTTTCACAGATTTTATCAGTAATGGCACTATACAGTTACCATTGGCGGTGCCAAAAATTCATATTCCTTAAAACACGGAAATCAGATAACATGGATTAATTACATTGATATTTTACATTGATATTTTACTGTCCCCTTTCAGGAGAGTATAAACAGAGTACAGATACGTACGTACAGATATAGTGAGATAAGAGAGAGAGAGAGCGAATATCAGTGTTGATGGTAACGACATATTGCCTCCTTACATCCAGCACTAAGTAAGCATTAAGAGTCTTCCGCTGTACCCGGAAATACACCGACTTGATACAAATCAGACATAAATTTGGTAGAATTAAGGCGATTAGATGAATTTCAATCTAAGGACAGGTCAATAAGAAATCCTGGGAAGGGTTCCTCTTTCAAGGAATTTGAAAAGGCAAGGTAGACCTGATATGGCGGATTAAATGCATCTCAAGGCAATTCCTCGTGAAAATTTGTCTTCTTTTTACCTTGTGCTGCCGGTGGTGGGTTTCTTCGTGCTTGCTCCCAAATAGAGTAATCATTTTGGGTCTGAAATGGTAATAGAAAATAATTTACGCGATTAATATAATTAGTTGTGAGAACTTCTTACAATCCATCTCTTTGTGGAACATAATTATCATCAATAAAGATATTTTATCAAGAAACGTAATTAATATGATACATATCAAGCAACTGCCTTCTAACATGAGGTGGTAGAATATGTACAACTCCAAGGATACATTTTGGAGAGATAGTAGCGATAGAGAAAATACTTCAACAACAGGATCTACATAAGCCTTGTTTCATATCAACCCGAGGGCGTCTTTCATGAACGAAACATTGTCATTTACCGATTTCTCTATGTACGGTTTCTCTCATCCTCTGACGGTTGCTAATTAACTTACCAGAAACTAGAGTGTATAAAAGCTGAATGTCGAATATTAAAGAAAGCCGCATTGAAATATTGTTGACATACTGATAAAAGCTACTAACTTTAATTCCTTTGTAATTAATATCACCGTCCTTTCTTTTTTTACAGTAAGCAAGAATAGGTGTAAACTGATTTCCATGATATACTTGAACGACTAATCAACATAACTTTTCCAATCCTCCGCAAAATTATCCCATACCCTCATTCATTAACTTGTAACGTTTACTCACCCCTCACCAGCTTATCCTACCCGACAAAAAACCTAATATTTGAGCGCCGAGAACACCTTCTTCCCCCTTTGAAACTATGCTAGAAAAATGGGGAATGTCACTATTGGTATTTAAACCCGAGACCCAGATTATTGTGGCCTGTTGCTCCTACAAGGAGTCAGCAATGGCCCGACGACAACACTCTTCATTTTCTTTTGGGCCACATACGATCTCATTCCTCTATAAGAGGTCGTCGTATGTAGCTCCATACATTTAAAGGTAATCTCTACAGCTTACTTTCTCTATTAAACTCCGACACAATTTCTTGGCTTCTTCTAATCCATCACGGTGAGCATGGCTCGTTAGTACTCTGAGGAGTGTCAGACGAAAAAAGCTTTTAAGTACACAATGTTTTCGCTATTTTATGCAATATTCTTGTTTTGTACCACAAAGAAACTATTTGATGTCAAGTTATACATTATAATGCATATATTTGTTTATACTAAATTAGACCAAGGGTCCATGTGATTTATGCTGACCAAGGGTCTATGTTAATTAGCATGTGTCGTCTATATCTGATTCTTATTGTAAGAGGAATGAAATAATTTTGGTTTGAAAGCTGTTCTATTACGATCATTTTTTTTTCCAAAGTGCTACCATCGACCCAAAGTAGGATTTGCTGTCATGTCATGACTCCAGGAGCATGCAAAATTCTTTTTTCCTATTACATAAATAGACGTCTATGTACAGTGTGTGTAAGCTTGTCATAACAATTTCTGTATCCATTTCATGCATTGGATGCCTGGGGTTTTATCGACAATCTTCTTATCGCACTTTTCATAGTATACGGCAACGATTACTTATTTCCTGATATTATTTTATGAGGCTAGAAATGTGGTTGACTGGGGAAGACGCTATATTTTACAGCACTGGATATTCTTTATGTTGTGTTTTGACAAATTAAAAGGAATTTCAAATTTTCCGTTCTCAGTTCACCTGCATACGATCCTCTTAAAATCCCATCATCGTTGATCTCATGGTATTTCTCTTTATCACATTAATCACCTCATGGTGTTGTTAAATACGATTTTAGATAGAATGGAGTTTTAAAGTTTTGCAAAGATTATGAGTAGAGATGCAATCGAATGCCTTACATTTCCCGTTTCCAGGCCAGACAGTACCAAAATATATAGGGCTTTGATTATACGTAAAGTACTCTAGGTCGAATCATTTTATGATGTTATCTATCACCCGTCAGAAAATAGATGATGAAGAAAAGTGGAATATTCATTGGAGATGGCCGCCCCTTATGTTATGTTATGTTATGTTATGTTATGTTATGTTATGTTATGTTATGTTCGAATAGATATATTTTGGACCATACCAACTTTCATTTTACTCTCTTTCCTGGTCTGTGGTAGGTTGGTCTTGCAGTCGGGGATATTGGAGCAGTAAGAGACTCGGCATATGTACGCATGCTTGAGAAACAAGTCGATCTTCTGCAAGATTTTGAGTCATGGTATCCTTCCTGCATGCTCAAACTGATGTACAGAGGCTGGGATACATACTATCCCAATGCACTCCCATGGTATGAAAGGTATGCTGTCATTAAACTTTACCTCCATATTCCTCAAACCTGCAAGGCAGCGAATTTTCGTTAGAGGCGAGCCTAAGGAGCAGTCTTTATCGTTGAAGGACCATGTCAGGTAAAACGTATAAGGGAGGGGGCAATCATCATAAGAAGAGTATTTTCCTGAAGCTTAGATCCAGCTATTTTCTAAAACGATTGAAAGCACTCGTTATTTGGACCTTAAAATCTGTGCCACTCCAAGCCCATAGGTTGCTGCCGGTAACTATAGTAGAGCAGGACCCAAGCACTTTTAAAATGGTATTAGATGAGCTTGTATGTAAGGACTCGCCGTTCGGAAACCATGACGTTCAATAACGAGTGCACACTCGCGTTAAAAACAACGCGATACCTAAAAAATGCGTAAGCGCCATTCACAGTAGGCCTACAACTAACGTATTTTGAGAGTGAAATAAATTCAATTTTTATTCAACCTTTTCTTCACCAACGATTATAAGCGTCTTCAGCTCTAGCAGAAATCGTCATTTGAACGTTTTAATGTCTCTACGTCAGTCGTGAAAAGGGGGCCAGTTTTCTTTTAGTGAATTATATTCAAATGTTTAAATTTCTTTATAAAATTATATTACGAAGAATCCTTTTTATGGATCTGTGTAGTGTATGTGTGTATGTGGTGTGTTCGATGAGGGATAATAACATAATTTCTTTGCGTTAAAGGTTGCGGCAGCAAATGGGTTTTTCTGATGGGCAATCGGAGTATTTAAAGAAGCTTGATTCTCAGTGTTGCTCACAAGGATACGATCAACAAGGACTAGAAGACAAGATAAACTATGAAATAAAGAAACTTAGGAGAAGAGTCAAGGAGAATACAGCCATGCTCAAACAGCAGGGAGAACTTCTACATGAGCTTAAAGACGTTATTGGACAGCAGCGAGATCTTCTTGAGAATTTTGTTAGGAAAAGAGACATTAAAGGCCAATGACATGTCATGAAGCTAGAGTGTGTATAAGCGAGTTTCAGATCAGTGCTTGACAGCTTGTGCTGCAGACAGCTCTTTGTTATCAAAGAAGTTCAGATTTGCATAGAGGGCAAAGTGCTTCATGGTCATGAGCTTATTTCCCTCTGCGGTGCCAGAGTGGAATGGTAGTTTATTTGCAACTGTCGTCTACAAAATAAGACTCAAATCCTAAACGTCGGTGAAAAAATAACATTACCAAATTTGTAAACCTGCTGTTTCTATTCTTGACTCGCATCCGTTATCTTCTGGACTTTCTTTAAACAGCGAGCGCCACTACTTCAACAACTGAGTCACATTTGACAGGAATACATTGTCGTTACTACTGAGTAAAATATTAACATTTATAAAGATGCGTGAGTGATTAATTGACATTGAAAATGTCTCAATATCCTAGAAGATATTTTTCCTGCAGCTGCCTTAATCTGACTCGGTGTTTGCTGATTTCCAATGAGCAGAATTATTCTCAAGACGAAAATGTTTGCTCCACTTGTTTGAAATTTTAACTTTACTTGTGTCCTTCTACCCTGTTACGTTCGCGTTGTTTGATCATTCGATATCTCTCCTCCTTTACGGGAATATGTACCCCTTCCATAACCCCTAATGGCTATTGGCTTTTGCCTTGTTGCATCTTTACCAGGAAATTGCGAGCGAGGTTATTATTATTTCGCGCAACAAGAATTACGTTTGATCGTTACCTCTCCGCGAGTTTTGAATCTCTCTCTATACTATATCGTATTAACCGTTTGCAGTAGCAGCATATAGTGGTCATTTAAATAGATAAATAATATTTCAATCCAGCACACACCCTCTGCTGGAGTTTATTTATCTTTTGCTATTCCTACTGTTCAGGGGTGTTTAAATCAGTTTCTGCTTTATAAGAGATCCTTTACTGAAAATCGTGAACGACAAAAAATCATATTCCAGCTATCGGCTAGTTAAGAGGCAGGTACCTTTCAGTAAACTTTTCTATTGCTCTTACGGGTCTCATAGTTGGTAGGAGAAAACGTAAAAGGAGATGGTGAGTACATCTCATATCGGATAAGATGTCGACTTGCATAGTGCTTTTATAGGCTGAAAGGGCCTTAAACTGCACCCAAAAGATGTCATTCGTCATTTGGTGGCCATCGTAAAGCCTTAATTACAGAGGTAGGATACTAATACCGCAGATGCACGAGGGCTAAAGAACAACCAGTATTCTTTCTAAGGTAATTCGATGTTGTACTACATCGATTCTCTAAGTGAAAAAGATGTATTATTACCTAAGTCTGCTCGGAAGTTGCTATGTCATTGCATCATTTTGCAGTTGTTGATCGTATATAGTGGCTGAAACCGTTTGAACGGCGAGCGATATTTCATGAGCATACGTAAATTGAATTGAAAACAGATCGATAGAGTAAATTATATAATATCATGAATTCAAACAGAAACTGCAATTCCTTAAAAGAATGTTGATCGAAAAAAGAGACGAAATTGTTCTCTGATCGATTGTCTAACCAGAGAACTTTAGCCTGAGTCGATAACCTACGAGCTAACTAAGCGCACTCGACTTGCCCATGGTGCCATGAAAGTGTTGACAGTTGAGTATCCTTCCAAACAAACAGAAACAGATAACCGAGCCTCTACCCTAGTCTTCACATGCCAAGTTGATCATATGATGTGAACGAAAACTATCCTGACTGGCTGAGTAGCAGTAACGTGGCATGATTTTGAAAAATGGTCTCGTCCGTTTCTCGCGTGGCACAGCAGTGGCATGTCGCATTTGCCACGTGGCATGCCACTTCGGTGTGAAAGGCTTGATACTATTGTATAGGTTTGTTCCCTAGTGACATGCCACGTGGCATGCCACGCCAGTGTGTTAGCTTCCTTAAAGCATACTGATAGAAAACGAAATTCTATCAAATTTAGTTTCAGTCAATATATTCTTCTGTATATACAAATGGCACTCAGCGTCTCCAAACCTGTCATTTTTTAAGCTCAAGCAAGTCAAGTGTTGCGATTCAATTGCTATCATGGTAATCGATGTAAGAAAGAGGTTGATATGCATCATGCATATGTCGAATACATAATGTACAGAATTGAAGGATTATTTTCTTATTTGCACTATCAAAGTAGGAGAATATGATGCCAGAACAGGCAGACCAAAGGGGTGTGCTTTCTCTGCGTAGCATATTCACTGGGTTCTACTCCGGAACAAAACCAGAACTTTGTGTAAACTCTACTTAGCTTTAACTACTGTGTCACAAACGAAGTAAGCTCAACAAGTTAGAGTTCAGGTGGTTTGTTAGGACCGATATGTCTGTACTTGAAATATTGACGCCTTTATAACGTTGTGTTGATATTGCTCAGATGGTTAGCTTCACCCTTTCGATCGATCTAGTAGGTTTGACTACCTTTCGTACGTCCAGTAGTCAGAGTGTTTTTTGATATTTTGTTCGTTTTGTCTCAAAGTACCTTACTGCTAATTTCGTTATTTTTTGAACGAAGTTCTCCCAGAAAGAGGAAATTTTGTACGTCATAAGGTATTTTTTTGCGCGTAATAGAAGAAAAGAAAAAAGAAAATGGCAGACGGAGAAACCAATGGCAGTGTTTAAAAGGCGAGTTAGAAGGCTGGAGGGGCTATTCTTGAAAATTTGGGAGCCTGACATTCTAATTGTATTAATAAACTTAATTAAGCCATACATAGTTGAATCTTGAGATGAGAATTGTTTTATAGGGGTTGATGAAAATCTACAAGAATCCTAAGAAGGCAGATAGACATTTGCGTGACTCTTCTGATACAGTATTAAAAACCTCAATTATCTTCTGGTGTATGTACGGGGTATTGATAGTAAGGGTGGTGTATTTTTAGCGCGAAAAATAGAACTGCGCGAATTTAAATACACTTACTGTAAGATATTATCGAACCTATGCAGAGAAAGGATAGCATAAAATGTTTATCAACTGGAAACGCATCAGAAATACCTTATCTTCTTGAATCTCTTAGTGTAGCCCCTTTATAAGCAGTTGGGCAGTAATATCTTCTTGAACCCTTTTACACACACACACACACACACAAATTAGAAGGCGAACTAGCGAGGACAAAATCTGCTTTGGAAAGGAATGCTGACTTCCCTTCAGATTTGTTTACTTGTTCAACCAATGACCGCTAGATTCGTCGTCATTTTTGTCACGATTTTGAAACATTCTCGAGAAATCAAACAACTTTGGTAAGAGGGAATGAATTGAATATAAACTACTAGATAACTAGCTAACTTTCATTGACTGCCTTGGCTTGCAGTTGTAAAGTTGACTGTCACAAGGTGGCAAACCGAGAAGGTTTTCGACATGAACAAGAAACAACTTTCGGTCTGATTATTATCGTACAGTTAGGATTAAAACGAAGGATTACAAATCCGTTTCTATGCAATGAATGGGGGCAATCTGTTTTGAATCGTGCCCATAGACAGATAAAATTCTATTGCCATGGCACTCGTTGGGTATAAATCCCTCTTATACTATGATAGCTAAATTTTGAGTCAGAAACCGAGATGCAAGAAAATAAAGAAAACTACGAAGACACTAGCAAAAACTAAAAAAAAAGTT
>JAAAKM020000498.1:15608739-15664949 GCA_010016025.2 Alatinidae sp. Z8VKAUB7J3
ACCCTTTATTCAAAGCAATATTCAAATTTTGTACCACTAATTAACTTTTTAAGTGGTATAGTAGTGGGTGTAGTATTATCTCATCTGCTCCTATTATTAGTGATTTAGTTTTAGACATCCATAATGAATGCTAAAGAAGAGCCACCGAAAAAAGTTCTTAAACTCCAAAGTCAAAAGTTTCGTAACAAGAAGTACGGTTGGGCGAACAGAAAGCACAATAGAAGATCGTGACGCGACTAATCAAATTCCTGTACGTGGTGGCATTTAAGTTTCTATTTACGTTACGTGTAATCTTATTTAGTTCGGGAATTGTTTTGATAAAGGCTATTAAAATGTTGGTCGAATATTACAGCAACATGAGTATTATTTACATTTGATTCAAACTTAACTCAAAATGATTAGCAACACATAGGTTGTATAGTCGTCCACTTGTCTATTTTCGTTACGTTGATGATAAGTTTTCTGTTTTCCAAAACGAGTAGCAATGTGAGCAATTTCTCACAAAACTGAAGCGACTTGCATCCTGCTCTTAGGTTTACGCATGAAAAAGAAGTGAACAAATCCTTACCTTTTCTAGACGTTCGTGTTCTAAAGGCAGGTTCAGTTTTCTCTCTAACGTTTACTCATTTACGGGACATTATACGCGCTGGGACGTGTTTTGCCCTAAAACTCCCAAAACCAATTTAATCACTCAAAAATTAAAACATCTTTCTGGAAAACGGCTGCGCAGAAAATGTCATCAACATTTCTTCAGGCCCAAAAATATGACCTGATGAAGTGCCTAGTATATTTGAGACTACCATGAATTGGGAAGATTTCCTTAAATTTTGATGAAAGAATAAAAATGGCCTTGACCAACAATTTTCCCAGGGTACAACTTGGTCTTGTTTTCCCGCCCAAAAGGTGCTGCCTCTTGCCTAAAACAACCAAAAAGTATATTAGTTAACAAATTCACGTGTCGCTGTGCGAGCGAATATATAGGTTGTACGTTGCGGCGGTTACATGACAGAATCGCGCAACATGTGCCGACCTTCGTTAGTAGATGCAGTAAATTTTCTAAAATCTTACCGAATAACGTAAACAAAGCCTAGTCAACAGAGCCCAAGACTGACTCAGCAATTGGGCAATATTTGCTTAAAAATCAAACATGAGCTCACAATTATCCTGAGGATTCGCTTAAGGATCTAGTCGAAGGCAGACCTTTATTTCGTCTTCCCGCATTAGAGCATTGATCAAAACAAAGAGGCCTGTGCTCTGTCGAGGGAAATAATTTGTTTACAATTTCGGCGTTTTCAATAACATGAGTGGCAGAAGAGGTGTCATTCTCGTTACTGTTATTTTTCTACGACGTGTTTTGGTCCTCTCGTTTCCTATTCATCGTAAAAGTGTATGGCGAAAACGTTTGTCAAAATGTACCCTTTATTCAAAGCAATATTCAAATTTTGTACCACTAATTAACTTTTTAAGTGGTATAGTAGTGGGTGTAGTATTTGCTTCTCGCCACACAACTCCTTTCTTCTTAACTTATTAGGAGGGCATCTGCACGTCGGACGGATTCCACGCAACAGATTCAAAGTAGATTGCGTAGAAGTTGTCAGTTATTAGCGTTGTTTATTTCAAGAAGGGTCAATGCAAAGTCAAAAAACTCTTGATGCAGTAATCAGAGAAAAACTTATGCAGATGAAACTGTCTTTTTAGCTGACACAGAGGCAAATATGCAGCACCTGCTGAGGCATACGTTGCAGTATATGGTACTAGATTAGGCATAGTATACAATTGTGTGTTATTTTGATGACACATTGTTAAGGGGTGGCTCCTGAGATGCAGAGGTTCATCTGTGTATACCGAAAGCTTCTGCCGCCTTCAATAAGCTAGTGAAAAGAGTCTGGCCCGATCGTGGCATCCACAATCAAACTAAGTTAAATGTTTATAAAGATTGTATCGTAACCTCACTGCTGTACCCTTCTGAAAAATGGAAAGTACACCAAAGGCACCTAAAGTGGCTAGAGAGTTTCCACTAGAAATGTTTACAAAGAATTCTTGACATTAAGTGGTAAACTAGAACAGCAGACATAGACTTTCTTATAAGTGCTGATTGCTTAAGCATTGCATAAATGATTAAATTGACCCAAATACACATCGGAGGCCATGTTGTACCCATAGAAGGTGTCAAACTCCCTCAGATCTTTTATGTCAGAGCTGCGTAATTACAAGCATCCTCAACACAAACCCCCAAAGCGACACAAGGACTGCATTGAAGGTAACCTTCAGGTACTTCAGATTGATGTAGACAACTGGTGAGAGCTTGTCTTACAGAGAACTGAGCGGAGAAACTCTGCAAGAGAGGGATGTAAAGCCTCTGAAGAGAGACAGCGGCAGCAAGAGAACCTGAAACGTCAACTAAAAATGGGCCACCTACTGAGGTACATGCGTCAATTTTGTTCCTATTCTTTCTACTTGAGAAATGTTTGGTTCTTTTATATTTCAGTTTGTCCGCTCCTGAAGCAAAAGCTTGAATATTAAAGCCGTGTCTACAGTAGCTATGGCAAGCCAGTTTTTTGGTGTAGCTTCAAATGCTAAAAATGCCATGCGGCCTTGGCGGAGATTTATTGCAACGAGAAGACACAGGCGCTGACGCTACCTAAGAGGCAAGTATTTCTTGTTAAGGAAAGATGCAAGACATTTTCCCCATTCCTTGTAAAAACTACAAAATATACTTCGTAAGTTTTTTTGACATGATTTACAGTGTTTATCTCTAATAGAGCAAGATGCAAAATTGCGGTGTTGCTGCTTGTAATGCATCATATCTTAGTCTAGGGCCCGGACCATGCTTTTGGGCAGCACTGGTCGTACAGAAAATTCTTGAATTGTATGTATCGGAGAGAGACTTTCTGGCTAACATCTTTTAAATAGACTTAAGTCTATTCGTCTTGGTGACTTTATAAAAGACTGATGCATTTCAATAGAAAAACAAGCAAAATATACGGCTCAGAGTTTTAACCATGACTGCGGCAAAGACTGATGATTGATCATTGATAGGGTTTTACAACTTGCCTTCCTCTTTGGCAGAGCAATGGCGGTTCCCGCATTTGTCAGTATTTGTTGGAGCTTTGAGCACTTTACTTTTCCGTAAAGGTAAATGAACTATCCACTGGACTACAGCGGTTATAATAGTTATTAAAAAGTTGAATTTATCATTCAAATCGTAAAAGATTTTATGCCTTTATGCGACCTCAGATAAGATCATATTTATCAAGTCGAACGTTTAGCCTTGCAAGCGTTTGATTCTACAAGCGTTTCCATTTTTTAAATAAAAGCTACCTTATGGTGAAATAAATCTTCGTTTCTCTTCTGTACCTAATGACAACGCCCTTTTAAATTTGGTGTTGTATTTCTCGCTATCCTCGATCTGACTAACACAACCACCCCACTAAAGCGAGCATCTCTGCAATGTCCTTGGGGTCTTTGCTTTACAGGGATGGCAAAACAGGGGGTGCGGGGGCATGCCCCCACTCTTTTGGCTAGCTACAGCATATGTTATACATTCTTCGAATCATTATACGGTTTCCTACATGGTTTTATACAAGAGAATAAGTAGTGCCCGACTGGACTCAGTGTAATTTTCAAGCTGCTTTGACGCAGCGTGATCATAAATGCATTTTTAATCCCTAGAGATGAAAACCCGTAAGCGGCAAAGTCTTTGATAGGACAAAATATTAATGTAGCCTAATGTTGTAATGTTAACTGCTCGCATTTGCTACATCCGTACAACAAATCTGAAATGACCGTGGTTTCGTGAGTTAATGCATAGAGTTTACGAGCTGCCAGAAATATTGTCAACATGAGTATGTCGAAGTCTGCGTCCATACATGATTTCTTTAACAAGAGTAAGCGACAACCCACAAACGTCTCTCCGGCTGAATTAAACGAATCTGATCCGTTATCTACTGCACCTTCGATTTCGAATGAGTCTGAGCTCATATCTAATACATATGCTTGAGGGATAGTAGAGCAGCATCGTCCTCATGAAAGTTTTCAGTTCCCTTTCTCCACGTTCGGACAACGAGAATGCCACTGTCAGCATCAATGGCTTCGTCACTTTTGCACGCTTCATTATGATGTTGCTGCGGATGCTCTTTTCTGCTTCTACTGGATGACACACCAACAAAAGTTGACTGCGGAACACAATAAACATACTGCTTACATATCAGAAGATTGAAGAACTGAAAAAAGGCCCCGAAATGCTTTGCTGATCACGAGAAAAGTAAATGCCACAAAACTGCATTAACATACCAGATTATCCACATGCCCCGACTGCAATGCATCGGACCATACCTTGGAGCACTGGCTCGTCGACTGTCCAGCAGGAGACACACTTTGAGAACACATGTTTGGGAGCCGACAGGGAGCCTTGGAATGGCTTGCCATCTTCCCTGAAGAAATGGTGACGTACGCAAAGAAGACATTGGTCAACTTTGACGTTTAGGCCTACACCTAGCCCGTACACCAAACCAAACCAAACCAGGTTACTGTTCCAAAATGCAGGGATGTAGGAGTTATGAAGCAGCAGTTGTTGCTTTGCGTCAGATGGGCCAATGAGTCGTTGACGTCGCATGAGGATTTCCTGAAATGTTACCCCGTTTGACCTAGCTTAGGCCAACTCAATAATTTCGTGTATTGTATCTGTATCCTATTCACGTCGCTGCCGTTTTGATATTATAGTCAAGATGGTTATGCATATCGATTTTAGCCATCATTCTACATCCGTTAACTTGTTTGTGTACAGAGCTTCCATTGTAGTAAATTCCCTACAAGTGCAAGTAACTTGTTTACTGGAGATATCATGACCCCTCTTGACGTATTATTAGCAACTTGGCCTCTACTTGCACATAAATATCCTATCTTAACCCAATATTGTATTTATGCTAACTTGGTATATATGATCGTGATTTTCCAAGTTTCAGTTAGTTGAATATGCTTATTATCGTCAGATACTTTGCTTCGCTGTTTGTTGCAATAAATTCGTGCAATAAATGTTATACACTTATCTATTTTATGATTGATTCCGCAAAACATGATCTTTATATATTTCCTATAACGTTGTGAATGACCGTATTAGAACTTTCCATGCCCCCCCCCCCTTAAAATTTCGATTCGCCAGCCCTGCGTTACCGGACTTCCACTGTAGTTGTTAAACAAAAGTACTTCTAAACATCCTGTACTAGCGAGTTTCATCCACCTTTATTCTGAACTACGACGAACGCTTCCTCACTTCCCGGTGACCGATTGAAAATTCAGTTGCATACCGATTCCAGGCTAGGAAAGAACACGTCCTGAATTTTACGTTTTGTGATGGCCCAAGGGAGAAATCGTGCCTTCTCAAAATTTGGTCAACGACGTTTTTCAATTTTTTGCTTCTCCTTATGTCTTATTTGCAAACAGGAAATTACTTATCTGCCATTTGGCTGGCCGAACTGACAAACAAATTGAAAATATAAAGCAAGAATAAATCATTAAAACATTGCCAAAATCAATATTTCTGAAGAAAATTTCATTACGACAAGAAATAAGAACATGAAAAAACGGTCACTGAACATTGAAGGTAATTTTATTTGAGAGATATCTTTCTCCGCTTTGTTTCCCAAATTTTCAGAAAATCTTCAAATTTTAGCTCCACGAGGGCCTTTTTTTCGAAGTGGAGGAAAGTCAATTCTTAAGATAAAAATTAGTACCCAGCATATAGGCTGTAAATCATCATGCTAACGCAATAAAATACAAACAATAATTCGATGCTGAGCTTTCGATGTTTCCTCACATCATTTTAGAAACTTTGGAATAATTCCACCTGATTTGTTCCAAAAAACTAAGATCCAACTTGCAAAATCAATTCAATTCTGTCTCCCGTTTGGTCGTCTCGCGCTGTCTCTGTGGTGCATCAATTTTGGTCAGTGGTAAAAACACGCACTCACAACGAGCTGAGGCATAACCGGCTGTGACAGCAAGGCGGTATAGCCACAGTTGATCAAGAAAAACTCTGGTATAGCATTGTCAGAACTGGTGCCGTCTCCCCATGATTCGTGACCATGTATGTTGCCACTTTCACTAGATCAACAGTGTCCTTTCGTGCTTTGTGTTTAAAGGACCCTTTCTTATTGGCCCTTCGCAACTTCTTTGCAAAAACACGGCACTCTGCAACCATATCTTGGGCGTTAACCCCCTTCACCACAAATTTTTGCTCCACGACAGGAATGGTTAGTGCATTCGTACAATGGAGCCAACAGTGTTGAGTCGAGAAACCCATCGTACCAGGAAGGAAGGAGATTTTCCATTGCATAATGGTCAAATGTTGCTCTTAGAGCACTTGCAAATCAGATCATTGATATCTGGACAAGCTTCAAGGGGCTTTTTTATATTTTCCCCGCAAATGAAACCGAATCTAGCAAAGTGTTTGAGGTGCCTCAAGGCATGTGGACAACAGTATAATCCATTTTCAGTTGAATGTAGCCAAGATCGACAAGAACAACGTTTTTAACCAGAAGGCCAATTAGTATTTCCTCATTATTTCGCTTTTTATTTCAGTTACAGAAACTTCGAAGGATTTATGATTTATCACACAATACAGCCTGATCGATGCCCCAAGAATGATCCTTAAGCATTTTGCATCAGTAATGGCAAGGGTGTGAATATGGTTTTCATAAACGTTTGTGGTGAATGTGTACTGAGGCAGCGCATGCCTGCAGAGAGGATTTTCTGGAAATGTCAAGAAATACTAGGGGGGGGGGGCAATTTGGGGCAAGAAATTGGCTGGGGGCAATGCCCCCTTACTCCTCCCTGGCTCCGTACTTGCCTAATTCATGGCTGTCTGTCCTTGAGTTTTGAAATGTGTCAGAGCATTTCCCAGACTTGTTGAATACTCTGCTCCATATATCTTTTCCAAGATATCAAATCTGCACATCTAAATTTGAAAATTGAAGTGCAGTTAACGAGTGCTTGTGGTAACTTCCAATTCATATTGATCCCGCATGTTTTTCCTGTGAGTGGCCATGACCATATATGGTGTGTCTGGCACTTGAGGCGGAGCTTATGAAACAGTTTATTTTATACCTTCTTCTGCATTGATCGTTTATTACGTTAAGTCTTGAATGCTTTTGTTATTACTCATTATGCAGTTTATTGCTCTTCAGGTTTTGAATGTTCCTGTAGGTCGAGAAATCTTAATTGTAGAAGTAGAATTCGCAAACTCGAAATCCTTTAAAGCTAAAAGCAATAAAATCTTGAATTGAAATTTCTTAGAATGGTTTTAATAAAAACTGAGGAGGCTATAGAGCTTCTCGGGATCACCCCGCAGCGGCTGCGATGCAGGGGGCTAGGGGGGCTTCAGCCCCCGTTAATATTTTGAAAATATTGGAATTTTTGTTAAAATGATGCCAATTTTTTTCGCCACCGACTTGGAGAACTGGCGTACGCCGCCCTTGCTGGCGCCATAGGACGCCGCGTGGCCAGACGCGCGAAGTCCGGCCACCGGAGGAGATATTCACGATCGAGCCGCCCCCACAGTCGCGCATGGCCGGAATGGCGTACTTGCACCCGAGAAAGACGCCTTCCATGTTGACCGCATGTACGGCCCGCCAATCGGCGTGGGTCTCGCTCTCTGGATTGTGCTCCGGTCCGCGTTTGTAAATTCCGGCCGCGTTCACCAGAATTTTGAGCCCGCCGAGTTCGGAGATCACGGCTGCAACCGCCTCGCGCCAAGCATCTTCGTTCCGTACGTCCAACTCCGCGAAGGACACCCGGTCGCCCATCTCCTCGGCCGCTCGGGCACCGTCCGTGGCATTGCGGTCGAAGATGCGCACGAGCGCGCCCTGTTCCGCCAGGCGTTGCCCGCATGCTCTGCCGATACCCGATGCGCCGCCGGTCACGATTGCGATCTTACCCTCGGTTCGTCCTGCTTCGCTCACCTGTCGATCTCCTTATCCAATTTTTCACCTGCGCGAGTCGGCCCGGTCTTACCAGTTATTACCGGGAGGTCATGCCGCTATCAATGACGAGGTCCCCTCTTGTCATCCAGACGGACCAGATATTGGATGCCGTTTGCTAAGTCTTCGGTGGTTCCAAGGTGGCCCATCGTGCACTTCTGCTTCAATGCCTGTTTAAGGTATCGAAAAGCTATTTGTTATTCTACCAAATATTTGTTAGATAATAACATGTTGGCATAATTGAATATTGAAATTGGCTCTGGGAGTTAGTGCCGTGAAACATTATGAGGCGATTGTCATCGGCGCCGGTTTGACCGGTATCTACCAGCTCTACCGGCTGCTTGAGCTCGGCATGGACGTCACGGTCCTCGAGGCCGCCGACGACCTCGGTGGAACCTGGTACCATAACCGCTACCCGGGATGCCGCTTCGACTCCGAGAGCTACACCTACGGCTACTCCTTTTCCAAGGAGCTGCTTGAGGAGTGGAACTGGAACGAACACTTCGCCCCCCAGCCCGAGACGCTGCGCTACTTGAACCATGTGGCGGAAAAATTCGACCTGCGCCGACACATGCAGTTCGGCTGCAAAGTGGAATCGGCCAACTACGACGAGGACGTCAAATCCTGGACGGTGCGGTTGGCCGACGGCCGGAAGCTCAGTTGCGGTTTTCTCATCACCGCCATTGGCGTTCTCTCCGCGCCGACCATGCCACGCATCGAGGGCATCGACCGCTTTAAAGGCGAGTGGTTCCATACTTACGACTGGCCGCACGAGCCGGTGGATCTGGCCGGCAAGAAGGTCGCGGTAATCGGCACCGGTGCTACCGCCGTCCAGCTCATTGCCGAGATCGCCGACAAGGTCGATGAGCTGTTCGTGTTCCAGCGGCGGCCCAACTGGTGCGCGCCCTTGCACAACAGCATGATCAGCGACGACGAGATGGCCGATATCAAGACGCGCTACGACGAGATCTTCGAACGTTGCCACCAGACGGCCAGCGGGTTCATCCACATGACCGACCGCCGCTACCTCTTCGACGTGCCCGAGGAGGAGCGTCACGCCTTCTTCGAGGAGCTCTACGCGTCATCAGGGTTCCGGATCTGGCTGGGTAACTTCCGTGACATGTTGATGGACGAGGCGGCGAATGCCGAGTTCACCGCGTTCGTGGCCGACAAGGTTCGCGAACGGGTGAACGATCCGGTCCTGGCCGAGAAGCTGATCCCCAAGGACCACGGCTTCGGGACCCGGCGGGTCCCGATGGAGACGAACTACTACGAAGCCTACAACCGTGACAACGTGGACCTCGTCGACCTCAACGAAACCCCAATCGAGTGCGTCACCGAGGCCGGCCTGCGAACCTCCGAGCGGGACTACGATGTCGACTTGATCGTGTACGCCACCGGGTTCGACGCCATGACCGGTGCGTTTGACCGCATAAATTTCGTCGGCGCCAAGGGACAGAAACTCAGCGAGAAATGGATCGACGGACCCATCACCAACTTTGGGTTGCAGACCGCCGGCTTCCCCAATCTGTTGATTCTGGCCGGACCGCAGTCGGGTTCGGGGTTCACGAATTTCGGCCGCGGCATCGAAGAGGTCGTTGATTGGACGACCGCGTTGCTGACTTATATGAAAGAGCATAACTACACGAGCATCGACACGACGTGCGAAGCGGAGCAGGCCTGGGGCCAGCATGTGAAGGAAATGTACGACCTGTTGCTGTTGGGCAAGGTGAAGTCGTGGTTCACCGGTTACAACTCCAACGTCGAAGGTCACGACAAGATGCGTCTCGTCGTCTACAACGGCGGTACTCCGCGCTACCGCAAGAAACTCGCCGATGTCGTCGAGAAAGGCTATGAGGGCTTCGTCCTTGCCTGAGGCTTGGCTATTTGCCTGGTTGTTCATGCCGACGCGCATGGAATGACGTAGTATCGTCCTGTTTGGGCAGGTATTCGGCCCAGGAATGGGGAGTTCGGTTATGGCCATTCGAGAAATTTTTCATGATGCCGCGACGATCGAAGCATGGGTCGCGGCGGGTGAATGGCGGAACCAAACCCTTGACGATTGTCTGCGCCGGCACG
Organism: Alatinidae sp. Z8VKAUB7J3; assembly: GCA_010016025.2. Classification (NCBI taxonomy): domain Eukaryota; kingdom Metazoa; phylum Cnidaria; class Cubozoa; order Carybdeida; family Alatinidae; species Alatinidae sp. Z8VKAUB7J3. The sequence continues at coordinate 15,618,795 of JAAAKM020000498.1, forward strand.
CCGCCGAGCGTGGCGAGAAACTCGTCATGATCGACCGCAAATGGCGGCTCACCTTCGCCGAGCTGGACCGTCTGGCGCATCGGGTCGCCTGCGGTCTTTACCAGCTCGGTATCCGGCCCGGTGACGTCATCTCCATACAATTGCCGAATTGGGCGGAATGGTTGATTCTGCATTGCGCCGCCACCAAGCTCGGCGCCGTGACCAATTCGATCGGCGCGGTCTATCGCCACAGCGAAGTGGGTTACATCCTCGGTTATGCCGAAACCGCCCTATTGCTGATACCGGATCGCTACCGCCGCTTTGACTACACGGAAATGGTGGCCGAAATCTGGCCGGATCTGCCGCATCTGAAGCATGTCTTCGTTGCCGGCGAAAAGGTCCCGAACAGCATGCGGCGTTTCGATGGGCTTTTGACGAAACCTTGGGAGGATGAGGTATCCAGCGCTACCATCGATGCGCTACGCCCGGACCCCAATATGGTGGCGACCTTGATGTTCACCTCGGGCACGACGGCGGAGCCCAAGGGCGTCATGCACACCCACAACACAATGGGCGTCGCTGTAGTTCAGTTGAACGACTCCTTCGACTTTTCCGAAGACGATACAGTGTTCATGGCGTCCCCGATTGGTCACTCCACCGCACTTATCGTCGGCGCGCGGCTGCCGGTGCAATATGGGCTCACGGCCGTATGGCAAGAACATTGGGACGCGGAAGAGGCCGTCGAGCTCATTCATTCGGAACAATGCACCTACACACTGTCAGCGACGCCATTCCTTCATGGTCTGATGAACGCGCCGAACGCCAGCCGGCAAAAGCTCCAATCTCTGAAGACCTTCGCCTGCGGTGGCGCGCCCATTCCAAGGGAGCTGGTCAAGCAGGCCGACGAGAGCTTTGGGTTATTTGTCTCGGCAATTTATGGTTCGTCGGAAGCCCTGATCAACAGCGCGGTCTCCCGCGAAGCGCCAATGGCCCGGCGTTACGGTACCGATGGCCGGCTGATTCCGGGCGTAGACGGGCGGTTGGTCGATCTCGAGACCGGGGAACCGGTGGGCACCGATGGCGAGGGCGAGCTGCACGTTCGGTCGGCCGTGCGGCATGCGGGTTATTACAAAGATCTTGAAACCACCCGCCTGGTGAACCTCGACGACGGCTGGTATGCCACCGGCGATATATGCACATTGGACAGCGAGGGTTACGTCAGCGTCGTCGGCCGCGAGAAAGACATGATCATTCGTGGCGGCGCCAATATCAGCGCACGTGAAGTCGAGGAGTTGCTCTTTACGCACAAAAAAGGTCGTCGACGTCGCTTGCGTCGCCATGCCCGACCCGGTGCTCTCGGAGCGGGTCTGCGCCTATGTCATCTGCGCCCGGGGGGAGACCCTCACGTTCGAAGAGATGGTGAGATTCTTGCGGGCCAAGCGGATCAGCGCCTGGAAGTTGCCCGAGCGACTCGAAATCCGGGACCAATTTCCCATGACATCGAGCGGAAAGATTCAAAAATTTTTGCTACGCCGAGAGATTGCGGAGTTGATTGAAGAGGCGCAACTCATCCGTTAGCGACTGTTTGAATTTCGTCAGTAGAATAAAGGCCGTGGCAAGGACATCGAAGGAGAGCCATCGTGGGCGAGCGGAAACCGGTTACGGACTGGACGACGGACTTCGATATTCTGGATCCGGGCTACACCGAGGATCCCGGACCGATTTGGCGGGACATCAGGGAACGCTGTCCCATGGCGCATACCGACCGTTGGGGCGGGGCCTGGATGGCGACCAGGTACGAGGACGTTCAATCGCTGATCAGAAAGGTGCCGCAGCTTTCCAACCGCCAACCGACCATCCTGCCCATTGAGGAAGGCAAGGATCTGCTGGCGGATTACAACGCCGATCTATTTCCTCCCATCACCAAGGACCCACCGGAATCCATCCCTTGGCGTCGTCTCATCTTGCCGTTTTTCACGCCGCGGGCAGTGGAAACGCATAGGCCTTTTACCGAACAGCTATGCCATGACCTCATCGACGGCTTCATCGCGGATGGCGCCTGCGATGCGGCCGAAGATTACGCCCGGCAAATTTCTCCCAGGGTTATTGGCCATATGCTGGGTATCGACCCGGGACAGGCGGATGAATTCCTGCACTGGGTCCAGGGCTTCATCGAATTCGGCGCCTCGAACTACCAGCTTCGCGCCGAAAACTATCGAAACATACGCAATTTTTTCACCGAACAGGTGGCCGACCGGCGCGCCGAGCCGGGCGATGACTTCATCTCGCAGCTTTTGACTCAGGAGATCGACGGCGAACCCGTATCGGACAAGATGGTCGTTAACATGTGTGTGCTGCTGCTATCGGCGGGTATCGATACAACTTGGAGCACCATAGGCTCGTCGCTGATGCATTTCGCCGCCAATCCGGGCGACCGGCGGCGTCTGGCGGCGGAGCCCGCCTTGCTCGCCAGCGCAATCGAGGAGATGCTGCGCCTACATGCGCCGGTTTCCGCCGGCCGCATCGCCCTGGAAGATGTGGAATTCGACGACACCACGATCAAGCGCGGCGAACGGCTGATACTAAATCTCCCGGCGGCGAACCGGGATCCCATGGTATTCGAGTCCCCGGATAAAGCTGTTATTGACCGGGAAAAGAACCGGCACGTTTCGTTCGGCGTCGGATTCCACCGATGTGCGGGCTCCAACCTCGCGCGCTTGGAAATGCAGGTCGCACTGGAAGTTTGGTTCTCGCGCATTCCCGAATTCGAACTCAGCGATCCGAAAGCGGTCACTTGGTCGGCGGGCCAGGTCCGCGGCGCCCGCAATGTTCCCGTGATCTTTTAGAGCCTTGCCGATTTTCAACAAATTGCAGGGCCGGGCGCGTCGAGGCGCGGTGGCGACATCAAGGCCGGTGGGGCGGCGGTTTAGTCCAACCGATTAGCCATGCCGGTCCCACCGCCAGCAAGGCCACCACGGCGATGGCGAGGAACGTATCCTTGAAAGCCAGTGTGCTCGCTTGGGCCAGAACAACCTGCGACAGATAATGCAGCGCGGTCGCGGCTTGCGTGGATTCGGGCAAGCCCAATGCGGCCAGCAAGCCTTGTATCCCGTCTAAAAGCTCCAGTGACGTCGCGTTGGCCGAGGTCTGGGTCGCGGCAAACGCCTGGCCATGAAACTGGGTACGGTGCTGGAAGTAGGCTGTTAGCAAGGTAATGCCGAAACCGCCGCCGACGTTGCGGATGAAATTCGAGCTGGAAGTGGCGCGCGCGAGCTTATTCGTTGGAGCAGCGCGTAGCGCCGCCGCGCTGAGCGATGGAATAGACAAGCTGAGGCCCACGCGATTGATCGCAGTGTATGCCACCAGCGCCCAAAATGTCGTGTTTACGTCGATCGACTGAATCAGGAAGAATCCGATCGAGAAAATCAACAGTCCCACGGCGATCGGGATATGTGCCGGAACCGTATCGTTGATGCGGCCCGCGAGCGGAAAGAACAGCATCATCACAACACCACCCGGCGCCAGCAGTAAACCGGATTGGGTCGGGCTGTAATTCTGTATGGTCTGCACGAAAACCGGAATGAAGTAGCTGGACGCAAAAAGACCGGCGCCGAACACAAAACTCGCCACCATGGTCAGGCTGAATTGGCGATTTTGAAACAGACTGAGGTCGATAAAAGGATAGGGCGCACGCAGTTCCCAGAAGATGAAAACGATTACCGCGCCCGCACCGCCCAACAGACGCAGCAGGATCGCGTTGGAGTCCCAGCCCCATCGCGGTCCGTTGGAAAGCCCGCTGAGGAGGCTGAACAGGATGATGCAGACCAGCCCCAAGCCGATCCAATCGAACGGCGGCAAATGCCTGGCGAGCTTCTTTGTCGGCATGAAAACCAGACCCAGCATCAGCGCCGGCGCACAAAACGGTAGCGGTAGGAAGAAGAGATAGCGCCATGAAAAATTATCGATCGCGAGGCCGCCGAGGACCGGACCGAAGGTTGGCGCCAGAACACTGACGAGCCCGAATATGCCGAGCGCGGTGCCGCGTCGTTCCGGCGGAAAGACGGTGAAGAGGGAGAACATCGCGAGTGGCTGTCCCACCCCGGCGGCGGCACCTTGAAATACGCGGCCGAGGATCACGAAATCCATGTTCGGCGCCGTCGCGCTTATAAAGCAGCCAATCCCGAACACCGACAAGGCGATGATAAATGTGATGCGCTGGCCGAACACCTCGATCAGCCATGAACTGAGCAGCATCGTTGTCGACATGGTGGCGAGAAATCCGGTCGCCATCCATTGCGCCTGGTCCAGTCCGACCCCGAACGCGCCCATCACCGAAGGCACCGCGACATTCACCATGGAGGACGCAAACCCCATGGCGATCGCACCGGACCTGACGGTAATGGTGACCAGCCAGCGATAGGATGGTCCAAATCGTTGAATTAAGTCGTCGATGCTCGAACCGGCCGCCGCCGTCATCGCGTTACCAATTCCTTGCGGCCCGGCGGCATCCGTCGCGGCGGCTTGTCCGATTTCGCGGCACCATCACCTCGAGGCCTAAACTCGGCGGAATGCAACATGCCTAGTTCCGTATCCGATTTTGGTAGGAACAGGGCTTGTCGTAGGCGAATAGAGACGACGGCGCTCCGCATCGGAACGATACCACCAACAATTGCTGGAATCGTTCATCCCTTTGCCTGTAGGTGCGGCCAAGAATTTCTCAAATGGTTCGGCGTTACACAATTTCACTGTCACGGCCTTCCCAATAGGGCAGGCGCAGTTCCCTTTTCAGGATTTTATCGAGCGCATTCCGCGGAAATGAATCGCGGAACTCCACGCCCGATACGCGTTGATATTTGGCAAGCCGTTTGTTGCCCCAATTCATGAGCTCCTTCTCGCTCACCGCCGCACAATCCTTCAACAGAGCCAGCAATAACGGTGTCTCGCCCCATTTTTCGTGCGGCGCGCCAATGACGGCGACTTCGCTGACATCGGGGTGCTTCATAAACACTTCCTCGATATCAACCGGATAGATGTTGACGCCACCGGAGATCACCATGTCCTTGCTGCGACCGACGATGTAGATGTAGCCATCCTCGTCGATGCGGCCTAGATCGCCGCTGCGCAGATAATTTCGCCCCTCGTCGTCACGCCACAACGTCTCTTCGGTGCGCACCGGGTCCTTGTAGTAACCCTTCATCACCAATGCGCTGGTGCCGACGATTTCGCCGATTTCGCCGGGCGCCACTTCCTTGTCGTCCGGGCCGACCAGCTTCACATCGGTATTGATGAAATGCATCGGCCGGCCGACCGATCCGCCTTTGCCGCCGGCATAATCGTCGGGGCCTATCATCGTGGCGAAGCCCTCGCTCATGCCGTAAATCTCCATGAGATCCGAACTCGAAAACCGTCTTAGCGTATCGTCGAATGTGGTGCCGGGCAGCGGCGACCCGCCGGTAAGAATCACCTGTAACGGGCGCGTGTCGTAATCGTCAAAGTCGGCGAATTCCATCGTGACGATGAGCTGCGTCGGCACGACGAAACTGTGCGTGCACTTTTCCTGCTGCACAAGACGCAGGAATTCGGCAGGATCGAACTTCGGCATGATCACGATCTTGCCGCCGAAATGCAGTGCAGGCAGCATGGTCATCCATGTGCCGTTGTGATAGAGGGGCGTCGCAAGCAACGCCGTCGCACCCCTTCCGATACGGATCGCCGCCCCCCAGCCGAGCGGATAGAGCAGGCGGGAGAGATGGCTGTGTATTGTGCCCTTCGGCTCGCCGGTCGTGCCGGAGGTGTACATGATATTGAAGTCGTCATCGAGCGACAGTGGCACCCCTGGATCGCCCGCCGAGGCTCCCGCGCAAAAATCGTCGAATCCGATCCAGCCATCCGCCTGAAAGTCAACGGCGATCAGGCAATCCCTCGCCAAGCCGGTGAGGTCCTCGTGAATTGCTTCGATCTTGGTAAGATTGTCTTCGGTGGCAAAGAGCAGGCGGCCATCGCTACGGTTGATCATGCGGGCAATGCCTTGCGGCTCGAAGAGAGGGCTGAGTGGCACCACGACGCCGCCGGCCTTAACCACGGCAAAAATCAGCACCACCATTTCGGGGCAATTGCGCATCAACAAACAGACCTTGTCGTCCTTCTTTAGACCCCAAGCGATCAGCGCGTTGGCCGCGCGATGATAAGCGGCGACGAATTCCGCCCAAGTGAGCCGTTGTTCACCGCACACGATGGCCTCCTGGTCGGGTTGCCAATTGGCATAGCCCGACACCACGTCCGGGATCGTCAGGCCGGGGATAACGACTTCACTCATGGCACTCACCTCATACCGTTTTCATGTTTCGAGACGCGAGGGGCGGGGGATCAAAACGCGCACCGGCGCTACCGGCACTCCCGGCGCCTCGGCGCGCAAACGGTAAATCGTGCCGGCATCTTCGCGTCCCGAGCCTTCCGACCCCGAGACCACATAAACGTCCTGCAGGTCTTCGCCCGCGAAACACAGGCTAGTGATCATTGGTACAGGAAATTCGAAGCGGGTCCGTTCACCGCCATCGGGACCAATCACCATCACAAGGCCTGCATAAACCGCCGCCACCCAGACCGAGCAGTCCATGGCGACGGCAAGCCCGTCAGGCATCCCTTCGCCCAATTGAGCGAACACTTCTCTATCGCCAAAGCTACCATCCTCGCGGACATCGTATGCGTAGATCAATTTTTCCAGGTATCGGAGTGGTAAAGGCGCCGCCCGTCGGGCGAAATGCCCATACCGTTGCTGGTCTCTATACCTATCGATAGCACCCGCGTTTCTCCGTCCAGGTCGATCAAATGCAACCGACCCGGTTTCGGCTCGTCGTCTGGAGCCAACGGACGATACGCCAACGAACCGGCATAGATCCGTCCCGCGACAGCGGTCGTAATATCGTTGAAGCCGATTACGCCGTCTTTGGGCGCGTTCGGCAACAGCACGACCGTCGGCGCATCGCAAAGCCCTTTGTAGGCGATGTTGCGGCCCGAGACGATGACACCGCCATCACTATGCAGCGAAATGCCGCCGATGCCGGTACGGTGCTTGACCACGGTTTCCAGTTCCCCTTCCGGTGTCAGGCAGAATACGCCGCCGGCGGTCGCATCGGCAAAAAGCAACCCGCGGCCAGGGTCGAGAGCGGGACCTTCCAAAAGGCCAAAGCCGCTTATCACAGTTTCAATAATCGCAGGCTCCCTTCAACTGGCCGAGAACGTTTCGAGATTATTCATTTTTCTAGTTCGGATGCATGTATTCCCAATCGATCTTTGTCTTGTTTCGGTTCAATCAAACCCCAGCAGCACCGACGGCAACCACAAAGCGATCTGTGGGAAGGCGATAAGCAGGGCGAGCACGACGAAGTGCAGCAGAATGAAAGGGACGACGCCGCGATACATGTCTCGCAGGGTGATTTCCGGCGGCGCGATGGTGCGGAAATAGAAGATCGCGCCGGCCATCGGCGGGGTTAGCAGGCTGGTCTGGATCATGATTAGCAGCATGATGGAAAGCCACACAGGTTCGAACCCGAGGCTCTTGATGACCGGCATCGCGAGGAGGACCAGGATCAACATGTTCGAGATCGGGTCTAGGATGAAGCCAGCGACGAAGGTGACACCCAGGATGATCGCGGCGGTTCCTCAGGCGCCCAGACCGGATTGAGCGAAGAACTCCTGCACCAGAATGGGGCCGCCGGTCCCCGCGAACACGCCGAGAAACATCAAGCCGCCAAGGACGATCGTGAGAATGATCGCCGTGATGGACAAGGTGACGATCATCGCGTCTTTCAGAACCGCATAGGTGAACTTGCAGTACAATATCGTCAATAACGTCCCGCCTATGGCGCCGACGGCCGCGGCTTCCGTGGGGACCGCGATGCCGAAGATGATGCTGCCGAGCACGACGACGATGAGCGATATCGGTGGCAATAGGTAATACGCCGTGCGCAACAGCCTTTGCTGGATTGGTGCGTCGTCGGAGTCGTCCGCTACGTGGCGGCGCGGCGGCCGGCCGAAGGGATGTGTAGACGAGAATGTAAAGGATGTAGAGCCCGGCCAGGATTAAGCCCGGAAACATCCACAGGACGAGGTCGGCGCTCATGGCGACGGCACCGGCCGGCCGATTGTAGCCCGGAAAGACCGTATCGCTTCGGCGAGGGCCTGCAGGGCGAAAAATCCGAAACCCATCGTCACCAAGATTCTCAAGGGCCAGATGACGGGATTCCAGGCCGATTCACCCGACGTTTCCCCGACGATAAAGGCCTCTAGCGCGACGTTGCCGAGCTGCCAGGTCATCCAGCAGGTGATGGGTATGAGGAAGAAGGTCAGGACGAAACAGTCAATGCCGGTTTGCACCCGCGGCGGCATGACCGCGTAGATGAAATCGACGCGGATATGCTGCTTCATCTTGGTCAAGCAAGCGATGCCGAAGACGTAATGCAGGCCGGTGACCATATAGCCGAGCTCATAGGCCCAGAAGGTCGGCAGGTCGAAAATGAACCGTGCGGAAACCTCATATCCCATGATTAAAAACAGCAGAACGACCATGAAGGCGCTGGTCTGGCCGGCGCGGTCGCTCAGCCCGTCAATGAGGTGAACCAGTCGATCTGCCAATTTTCAATAGACCTTCAAATTCACGGTGATGCCGGAATTGGTGTTGCCTTCACCTGTAGCGAGCGAAGCCCATGCAACCGGTTATTCGGCACCCATTCGTAATCGTCGACGACATCGAAGCGGTCGAATCGCTGAACCAGTTCCTCGAACATGACCTTGAGTTCGAGGCGTGCCAGCGCCGCGCCCAGGCAGACATGGACGCCGATCCCATAGCCGATATGAGGGTTCGGCTTGCGCCCGATATCGAAGGTGAAGGGAGAATCGAAAATTTTTTCGTCGCGGTTGGCGGACATTTCCCAGACCGCGACCTTGTCGCCAGCGCGAATCCTCTGGTCGTGGATCTCGGTGTCCTGCGTCACGGTGCGGCGCTTGAAAATCGAAGGTGTGGTCCAGCGCACGATTTCCTCGATCGCGAGTCCGATTAATCCGGGATCGGTCTTCAATTTTGCCCATTCCTCGGGGTGTTGGATAAAGGCGAGAAGCCCGGTGCCGATCGCGCTGCGCGTCGTCTCAACGCCGGCGGGAAACAGTATGTTGAAGAACAGCCTGAGTTCGAAATCCGTCAAGCGGCCTTCGGGCTCTTCTGGAAGTGTCGCGTGGGTGATGATGGAAAGGATGTCGCCCGCCGGCGCGCGCCGCTTCTCGGCGATCAAGCCGAGGGCATATCGCCCCACCTTACGGAGGTATTCAGGCGCGATGATTTCATTGCCTTCGGCCGAGACACCCATATCGATCCAGTCGATAAGCTGCGTCCGATCCGCCTCTGGCACGCCCAAGATGATGCAAATCGCCTGGAGGGGCAGCTCGCGCGCTACTTCGTGCACGAAATCGAACCTGCCTTTCCGCGCCGCGCCGTCAAGCAATCCGCGAGTTATGCGCCTTAGTTCGTTTTCCAGTTGACCGATCGTTCTTGGCGTGAACCCCTGCGTGACAAGGCCGCGCAAACGCCGATGCTTCGGATCGTCTGTCGTGTTCAGCGCGAGGCCAGACGATCTGTCGTCCCGAAGGGTGGTGCCGCCATGTTCACGGTGTCCGCCGGTGTCGGAGGAGAAGGTCTTCGGATCCCGGAAGATCGCGACCACGTCATCGTAGCGGCTTACCACCCAGAACCCTTCGCCATCCGGCGTCACCGGCGTTGGCGCATGCCAATAGACCGGCGCGTGCTCGCGCAGCCAGGTGAAGCTGTCGTGCGGAAAGCCGTTGACGAAGCTCGTTCCATCCGAAAGGTCGACATATGGTTCCATCGGGCGCTCCAAACGTGTTTCGATAGACAGGCGTATCCATTAAGAGCCTGTCCGAGTTTTCTCGATCATCGCGTTTTCTGTGCTTCTAATTGAGTCGATAAAGGCCAATTGGAGCGATTGTTCCTTGCCGTGTTTCATTGCAATTCGAGCGCCCGGGCCACGGTGCGGCGGTGTTCGATCGCTGCACCCAGGCGCATGCTCCAGGTGGCGGCGCGGCGGTACCAGAGCTGCTGGTCGAATTCCTTTACTTGGGCGTAACCGCCGTGGATTTGGTTGGCTTCGTGCAGCACCCTTTGGCACCGCTCGTTGGTGAACGCCTTGGCAGCCGCGGCGGGCAAGGCGGCGTCCAGCCCCTGTTCGACGTGCCATGCGGCTTCCCGGGTTAGTAGCTCGGCGCCATCGACCCAGGTGATCATATCCGCGCATAGATGTTGGATCGCCTGGAACGAGCCGATCGGATGACCAAAAGCGATGCGTTCTTTGGCGTAATCGAAGGCGCGTTCGGCGGCGCGGCGCGTGGCGCCGACGATCAGCGCGCAATTCAGCACGACCGCGCGCTGCAACATCAGTTCGGCCAGTTCCCATCCAGCGTCGACTCGGCCGACCAGCGCGTCGCCGTCGACATGTATATTCTCGAAGGAGACCTCCGATTGGAAATCGCCGCCAAGCGTACGCTGCTTCACTGAAGACAATCTCTCCGACTTCGTATCGACCAGCAGCAAGGTCATGCCCTCTTCCGGCGTGCCCGCTTCATCGGTGCGTACCGCGACAAGGCAAGTATCCGCGACGTCGAAAGCCTCGACAAAGCGTTTGCGCCCATTCAGCCGCCAGCCATTGCCGTCAGGTACAGCTTCGAGGGCCACGTCTTCAGGCCCAACACCTGGCATCCGCTCGTTCCAGGCCCAAGTCAGCAGCCGTTCTCCCGCAGCCGCTTCGCTGAGCAGGGAGCCCGCGACCGGCCCGTCCTCGCCCCGTGCCACGGCATCGGCCAGCGTCAGACTGGTGATGCTGTGCGGATGCAGCGGCACCGGCGCCAGCGCGCGACCGGCTTCCTCGAACAATAAGCAGAGCTGCGTGAACGGCGCTTCGCTGCCGCCATGTATTGCCGGCAAAGCAAGTCCCAGCCAGCCAAGTTCGGCAAGTTGCTGCCACATCTCTGAATCCATGGCCGCGCCGTCATCCTCTACACGCCGAACCCGGTCTGTGCCGCATTCGGCGTCGAAATAGTGCTGCACCGCCTCCTGGATCACCTGTTCGTCTTCGTCGAGCAGAACATCCATCGCCCTATTCCTTCGGCAGATTCAGGCCGCGCCGGGCGACGGCGGTACGCATCACCTGAGTGCTGCCATGCGCAAAGGTGGAAACCATGGCACCGACATATTGCCGCGGGAAACTGCCCCCGTTCGGCGCCGCATCGCCCTCCCAGAGCTGGTGGTAATCCCCCATGATCTGGCTCGCCGCCTCGGTCGCGCGGACCTGAAATTCAGGTCCCCAAACCTTTTCCGAGGAGATTTGGTAGGGTGGATTCTCACCGCGCCGGACCATGCTGAGGCTGCGCATGGTGAACAGCTTGGCGACCCGCGCCTCGCAATACAGCTGCGCCACCTTATCCTGAACGACCGGATCCTGGGCCAGCTCGCGGCCGATCTCGTCCTCGCGCAGATAGCGCAGCAAATCCTCGAATGGTGATACGTAGATGCAATAGCGCCGCGCGCCGGCGCGGCCGAGATTGAGCGCGCTGGCGCCGATATACCAGCCATGGTTCTTCTTGCCGAGCAACGTGTCCTTGGACACCCGAACGTCCTCGAAGAACACTTCGTTGGTGCGCCCGCCGGGCAGGGTCCAGAGCGGCCGCACCGTGATACCGGGCGTGTCCATCGGCACCAGGAAGATCGAGATGCCCTTGTGCTTCGGCGCGTCCGGGTCGGTGCGCGCCATCAAATAGATATGCGAGCTTTGCTCGGCCCGTGTGGTGAATACTTTCTGGCCGTTTATCAGGTAGCCGTCTTCGTCCTCCACCGCGCGAGTCTTGAGCGACCCCAGATCGGTGCCGCCACTTGGCTCGGAATAGCCGAGCGCGAAGGTAATTTCGCCCTTCACGATGCGCGGCAGAAAATGTTTTTTCTGCGCTTCGGTCCCGGCATGCATGATCGCCGGCGCCTGTTCGATGAAGTTGCCGAGATTGAGCGGTACCCGCGCGCGGGCCAGTTCCTCTTCTAAGATGTACTGGTCGATCAGGTCGGCGTCGCGGCCGCCATATTCCTCGGGCCAGCTCATGCCGATCCAGCCGCAGTCGCCGATCTTGCCGATCAGCTCCTTGGTCAGCGGACCGATCGCCTGGCCGGCCGCGGACAATTTCATCTCCTCGCGGATCGCATCCGAAACGTTCTCATCCAAGAAGTCCCGCACCTCGGCGCGAAAAGCTTCGTTCTCTTCGCTAAAAGCGAAATCCATACCCGTACCCTCTGCTTGACATGGTCACCCTTGGACGCTCCTGGCCACTATTCGATTGCACCCCAATCCGCGACGATATTGAGGTGCCTAAAAGTTTCCTGTTACGCTGATACCCGCGCAAAGCCAACTTCCAGGATGCGCGGAGCTGTGTCTTCTTGCATTTTTCAATTTTTATCTAACGAACGTTTGGTTAATATACGGCCGCGCCCCGGCCAATACAAATAATCCATCACATCGGACGGCCCCCAGTGAATACAGCCAAACATTTGGGAACAACATTCATGAGATCGGTAAGATTTCAGTGCTTCCATGTTAAGCGATAATACGTTAAATCTAACGTTCGTTAGTTGATACATCGAGGACAAGAGGGAGAATTTCAATGGCTAAGAAGCCGATTTCCGCAGACTCGCATATTACCGAACCGCCGAATTGTTATATCGACTACATAGACCCTAAGTACCGCGATGTTGCGCCGCGCGTCGTCAAGCACGATCGGCTTGGCGATATTTATCAGATCGATGGCCTCGACACGCCGATACCTTTGAGCCTTGTCGCCGCAGCTGGCAAGGACCCGTCCGAGCTAAGCACCAAGGGCGGAGTATTCGAGGAACTGCATCGTGGCGGTTGGGACCCGAAGGCGCGCGAAGCCGATCAGGACCGCGACGGCGTTGCGGCGGAGATCATCTATCCGTCGGTCGGAATGATGCTCTGCAACCACCCGGATTTCACCTATAAGCGCGCGTGCTTCGACGCCTATAACCGTTGGCTCCAGGAATTTTGCGATGGGTTGCCGAACCGCTTGTTCGGCATGCCGCAGATTACCATGGCGTCGCCGGAAGAGGGCATCGAGGAACTACGCAAGGCGAAGGAGATGGGCTTCAAGGGCGTCATGCTGGTCGGGCAACCGCAACTTGAAGACTACCACCACGAAATCTACGACCCGTTCTACGAAGCGGCTGTCGACATGGATATTCCACTGTCGTTCCACATCCTGACATCGAAGAAAGATGCGCTGAAGGATTACCGGGGACCGAAGATCAACAGCTTTCTGTCGATCATCCGAGGCAACCAGGACATCATTGGGACCTTCATTTTCGGTGGTGTGTTCGAGCGCCATCCGAGTTTAAAATTGGTCTGTGTCGAGGCCGACGCGGGCTGGGCGCCACATTACATGTACCGCATGGATCATGCCTACAAGAGGCATCGCTACTGGATGAAATGCGATGAACTTGAGCAGCTGCCGAGTGTGTATTTCAAGGAAAACGTCTACATGACGTTCCAGGATGACTGGTCGGCCTTCCAGCTCCGCGAGCATATGAATATCGACCGGCTGATGTGGGCCAACGACTTTCCGCATAGCGACGCGACGTGGCCCTGGAGCCAGGAAATGCTCGCCGAGCACACCGCCGGCATGACCGAGCATGAATGCGCCCGAGTTCTGCACGAAAATGTCTCGGAATTGTATGGGCTAAACGTTCAGTAGCGGAACGCGCGGAGGAGCAGGGGTATGACATACGATCTCAAAATCGCGGGCGGTACAATTGTGGACGGTACCGGTAGGGAACGATATCGCGGCGATATCGGAATTTCCGACGGCGTGATCGTCGCGCTCGGCGATGCGCCCGACGGCGCGTTAGAGACAATCGACGCCGGCGGCGCGATTGTCGCACCGGGATTCGTCGATATTCATACCCATTACGATGCCCAGGTCCTTTGGGACCCAAAAGTATCTATATCGCCCTGGCACGGGGTTACGACAGCCGTCATCGGAAACTGCGGGTTCGGCGTCGCGCCGACGCGCGCGGCGCATCGCGACCTGATCGTACGCACCTTGGAAAAGGTCGAAGGCATGAGTGTCGAAGCCTTGAACGAGGGGCTAGGTGCGGAATGGCCGTTTGAGACCTTCCCTGAATATCTCGATGCGATCGACGCATCCGGTGTGTCGATCAACATTGGAGTCCTGCTCGGGCACACACCGCTGCGCATGTATGTGATGGGTGAGGAAGCGACCGAACGCGCGGCGACTGACGATGAAATCGAGGGGATGCGGTCTATCGTCACCGAAGCGATGGAAGCGGGCGCGGTCGGATTTGCAACCTCGCGCGCGTCGACCCATGTCGCGTATGATGGCCGGCCGATACCGAGTCGGGTTTGCGATATAGAAGAAATATTTTCTCTCGCGCGCGCCATGGGCGAGTCGGGCGGCGGCCTTTTCGAAGCAACCGCCGGGCGCGGCCTGTTTCTCGATGAATATGCGGAATTGGCGAAAATTCCAGGCTGCACGGTAACCTGGACCGCGTTGCTGGCGGGCCTCGCCCTGGGCAAGGGCGATCACGAAGAGCAGCTTGCCAAGTCCGAGGATATGGCCTCTGCAGGCCTCCCGGTCTATCCGCAGGTAACGCCGCGGCCCCTGAACTTCGAGTACCAGTTCAAGGAACCGTTTCTGTTCGAGTCGATGTCGATTTTCAAGCCGGTATCGGCGGCGGACTTTGAAGGCAAAAAGAAACTCTACCAAGACCCTAAATTTCGTATGATTTTTCGGGACAAGATGGAAACCGTGCGAGAGCAGTTTCGCTCGTCGTTCGGTAAGACTGTCATTTCGCAATGCCGAGCGGACCCGAGCCTCGACGAGCGGCGCTTGTTCGAGGTTGCCGAGGAACGCGGTCAGGCGCCGACCGATTTGGCGCTCGACCTGTCGCTCGAGGACAATCTCGAAACTCGCTTCCGTATGCCGGTCGCCAACCACAATGAAGACGAAGTGGAGCCCCTGTTGAAGAGCGGCAGCACGGTGCTCGGCCTTTCGGACGCCGGCGCCCATGCCAGTCAACTGTGCGACGCCTGTCTGCCGACTTATTTGTTGAGCCGATGGGTTCGCGAAAAACAGGTCTTCACGATCGAGGAAGCGGTGAGGATGCTCTCGTCGAAGCCCGCCGAGGTCGCGGGTCTGACCGATCGTGGTGTCCTCGCCGACGGGCGGCCGGCCGACATAACCATATTCGATCCGGAAACGGTTGGGGCGGGCCCGTTGCAGCGGGTTTATGATTTCCCTGGCGGGGCCGACCGATTGATTTCCAAGGAAACGGGTATCCGCGCGGTCATCGTGAACGGCGTGCCGATACGGCGGGACGGATCAGACGCATTAGCACCGGACGCGCGGCTTCCCGGCGGTGTAATCAGAAGGAAGCGATCTACCAATTAGCGAGCGATGCCCTATAAGTCTTCGGTCGTACATATCCCCTATGTCGTTGAGAACGGCGCGGGGGTTTTCAGCAGGATGACTAGCGCGTATCGATGCGGCGGCTTTCGAAGACCACGCGTTTTTCACCGATAAAGCTGATTTTGCGTTCGCCTAGGTTTGCTGTATCGGCCTGCAAGGGTTCGCGAGCGATGACCGGTCGGTAAATGAAAAATTTAAAATGGCGAGGTAAAAATCTTTGCTATCCGGCATTTCGGAACGGATCAAATAGCATTTTCCATTCTTTTTTTACCACGCCTCTATTTTCTAGGAACGATAGCCGATGTCAGCGCTCAGGCGGATCGAACTCCGGGTGAATTGTCCCGATCCCCAGGCCATGACCCTGCCCTTTGCATCGCACAGCGTCGCATGAACGAAGATTTTCCTGCCCTCGCGTCTCGAGGTTTGACTATGCGCCACAAGCCTTCCGACTGTTGCAGGGCTTACAAACTGGACTGTGAAATTCGAAGTCACCATGCAATATTCGTATTCAAGCGAGTTGGCGGCAAGCATGGCTGCATTGTCGAGGGCAAAAAAGCAAACTGCACCGTGGACAGCACCGGCGCCATGGTAATGATCGGGCGTTACTCCAAATGAGACCCGAGCTTCACCTACCGACACTATGATATCGCAATGGAAACCGCTGACAAAAGCTGCCTCGCCCATCATTGTTGCAAGCTTTTCATAGTGGTCTTCGAAATTCATAGCCAAGCCGCAATCCGATAATCGTTCACCAGCATCTTTCAACAAGCCGCCGTGTCATCAAATTCAATTGTGTCATTGGAAGGTATTCTGTCCAGGGTATCCCAGTTCTCTGGCCAAAGAGCCACGTGGACTGGCCCCCGTTTCGGCCGGACAGCCGGCGTAATCTGAAAGGCTTAGGGATATCCCTAGGAACAGACTTCTGTCGGACGATTATCAACGGATCGAGGTGATGACCGGAACGGCGCGCCGCCGGCGGTCGACAGCGGAGCAAAAGCTTCGGATTATCGAGGAGACCTATGAGCCTGGCGAAACCGTATCCGCGGTTGCCCGGCGGCATGGCGTGGCGGCCAATCTGGTATTCCGGTGGCGACGCTTGATGAGTGAGGGAGGCAGCATCGCGGTGAGCTCGGACGAGAGCGTGGTTGGCAATTCGGAGATGCGCAAGCTGGAGGATCGGGTCCGCGAGCTCGAACGGCTTCTCGGTCGTAAGACCATGGAGGTGGAGATCCTCAAGGATGCGCTGGACAAGGCGGAGTCAAAAAAACGGACCTTGCGGCTGCTGTCGCAAACGAAGGGCGGTTCGCGATGACGCGGATCGCGGATCGCGGAGACGTTGGGCGTATCGCGCTCCAACCTGCATGAACGGGTCCATGGTACGGGCAAGCCGCGCGGACCTTACTTGAAGGCCAGCGACGAGACGTTGCTGCCGCTGATCCGCCGTTTTGTGGATGCGCGGCCGAGCTACGGGTATCGGCGCATCACGGCCCTGGTGAACCGGGAGTTGGCCCCGCTGTCCCTGCCGCCGGCCAACCACAAGCGGGTCTACCGGATCATGAAACGCCACAGCCTGCTGCTGCAACGCCATACGGGTCGGCGTGAGGGCCGAAGGCAAGGTGATCGTCATGCGCTCCAACCTGCGCTGGTGCTCGGACGGGCTGGAGTTCACCTGCTGGAACGGTGAAGTGGTGCGGGTTGCATTCGCCATCGATGCGCACGACCGCGAGATCATTGCCTGGACGGCCGTCGCCGGCGCCGGGATCAGCGGCTCCATGGTGCGCGACATGATGCTGGAGGCAGTGGAAATGCGGTTCGGGGCGAGGCCAAGGCCTACCTGCAGCGCCTGCAGCCGACTCGCTGACGGTGCCCGTTCTTTTCCAGCAACCAGCAAGAGGAGAGTCGACCATGGCAAAGCCGTGGATGGATTTTGCATGTCTTCGGGCGCGGGCCGACTTCGCGGCCGTGCTCGCGCACTACGATATCACGGTGCCAAACCGTCAGGATCAGGTCACCGTGCTCTGCCCTTTCCACGATGACCGGCGGCCATCGCTGTCGGTCAGTCTGGAACGCAACCTGTTTCACTGCTTCGCGTGCCAGGCGAAGGGCGATATTCTCGACTTCGTCGCCCGCATGGAACGGATCTCGCTCCCGGACGCCGCGCGCCTGATCACCGACCTGCGCGACACACCACCGCTAACCCGGCGATCAAGGCCGGCAACACACGCATCAGACCGGAAAGAGTTCTTTCACTGTAATACACAAAACCGGAGAGTGAGCGAGAGTTCAGCCAACAAGCGGCAAAATTCACCCGGTGCGCTTGACCCGGCCCATCCCTACCTGATCGGTCGTGGTTTGACGCCCGATATCATCGCGACCTTCGGGCTCGGATACTGCAGTCAGGGCCGCCTGCGGGGCCGGATCTGCATTCCGATCCATTCATCCGAAGGCGATCGCATCGTCGCCTATGCCGGCCGTTGGGCCGGCGACAGTGTTCCCGATGGGATCCCGCGCTATCTGATGCCGCGCGGCTTCAAGAAAAGCGCGGTGCTGTACAACTATCATCGTGTGGCACCAACCGAGCATCTCGTCATCGTCGAGGGATACTGGTCGGTGTTCCGGCTGCATGGGCTGAAGATCCCGGCCGTGGCTCTGATGGGAACCAGCCTCTCGGGTCTCCAGGGTGACCTCTTGTATCAATCCGGCGCCCAGCGTCTCACTCTGCTGTTGGACGGGGATCAGGCCGGCCGCAACGCAGCGGCCACTCTCCTGCCCCGGCTGGCAGCACAGTACTTCGTTCGGGTACCGACACTACCGGTTGGCGGATCACCAGATAACATCCCCGAGAAGATGCTCCTTGAGGCCGTGCGGTCGTAAGTACCGCCAACTCCGTTCTTTACATGGCCCTGGCACCCAAGACGCCAGGGCCGTTTTCTTTCCGCCGATCATGCGAAAGCAGATTCCGGAAACCGAAGAATTATCAGTCTTGAACAAAAAAATATGGACAACAAACCAACACACTACCTTTACAATGTCATCGATCAGGACACGCCGGTCGACGAGGGCAAACGCGGAATCTGGACCCGGATCGGCGCGGCGTGGCCGCATGCCGACGGCAAGGGTTTCAGCATCACGCTCGACATCCCGATGGTGCTCTCGGCCGAGACGCGGCTCGTCCTGCGTGAACGCGAGGAACCTTCGACATCAGACCAATCCGAAAGCACCGAAGCGGTCGTCGAGCTTTAAGCCAGCATGGTTCAGAACGCCTAGCAAGGCGACGAGCCAGGAACACGGCAATTGGTCAATGGATTATGACGAGGACGACATGAAGAATTTGATTGAAAGAATTTTTCCTTACTGGAAGTTATTATAATTATTATCTTTATCTGTCTTTATTGTATGACCTTTTGTCATGGTCCTGTTGACAGGATGTCATGAAGGCGTGCCAAAAAGTCATGTGCCCAAGGTTAAATCCAGACCATGTCATAGACCCTGACATATTGTCAGGGTCTATGCGCGTTGCTTGGCGTCATAAAGAACGACCTGTTTGACCCAGAGTTCCGTCGTACGCAGATCTCCGCGATCGCTCTTCTCCAGTAGCCCCTTTTCCAGGCCTTGCCGGACGGCGCGGAAAACCTGTCTCTCGCTGACATCGAGGAATCTGGCCATCTCGATCTTGGACTGACTACACCAGGGATGATCCGGCCGGTGCGAGAGCTGGTGGACGCTATCGATAACTGCGTAGGTCGTCAGCGACAGGCCGAACTTTTGCCGGACAGAATGATGCACGATCGTGAAGCGTGGCTGCAGCCGGAATGTCTTCTTCGCGAGATGGGTGCTGATGTGATCCTCGGCGCCGAAATTACTCATGCTCCTCATTATATCCGGGCCGGTAGGAGCCTACTGCGCCGTTATCCCCAGCATCGCCGCCGGTTTCCGTCGCAGGAGGATCATCCCAAGCTTCAACCGCCAATGTCCTGACACCAGGCGTCGTGGCATGCGACCGATCCGGACCAGGTTCACCCTCGTCCACGAGCTGACGCGCCTTGCCCTGTTCCTGCATACCCTTGCCAATCTCGATGCCGAACTGCGTCGAGGCCATCGCGATCTCGTGATACATGCCGATCAGTTCGCGGTTCTTCTCCTCGGTCGCCTTGCGGGCCTCGCGTTCGTGGCTGAGCTGCTGCTTCAGCACCTTGACCAGCTCATCGTCGCGGACCGGTGCAGACGGGTTCGCACCGGTTTGTACCGGGACGGGTCCAGACCGGTTCGAACCGGTCTCCTGGGTCAAACTTGCATCGATCAGCCGTTCCTCGGCAATCCTCGCGTCCAGCGAGTTGCGTGTGATCAGCCACTTCGGCCCGCCGGGAATGACGTTCTGTTTCTGATCGACGTGACCCAGCCGACACCATTTGCGGATGGTCTTCTTGCTGCGGGGAAGGCTTTTTGCGATCAGATATTCATACGCCTGGCTGACCGTGAGAAGGGAGGTCGCGGTGTTCGATTCTTCCCTCGAACCAGGTTCGGACGGGTTCGTTTGCGCGTGCATAGATAAAATCAGGTTACCACATTGCCGCAATCGTAACGTGGCGGTTATCCCCTGCACGGCGACGCCACTTGTGGCATCACCCTGCATCCACCGACGTGGGGCCGAGAGCACTGCAGGACCCAGAGCTCGCTCAAGTTGTAGTTAGTGTGTATCGTTCGTTCGCCCTGGGTTTTGTCAACCTGGAGTATCGCGGTACTCCCTATTCAGGAGTATTCGCGATGAGAATCATCGATTGGAAAGTGCTCAAGACCATGCAGCCTTATTCCCGTCAGCACATCCTGCGGCTGGAAAATGCCGGGCAATGGCCCAAAAGGGTAAAGCTCGGCAACAACCGGATCGGCTGGGTGTATGACGAGATTTTGGCTCATCTCGAGAACTTAGCATCCAAAAGATAACTCTATGACACTCCCTGGACGGGAGGAGGGGGACGGTGGCCACCGTCCCCCTCATTGTTGACCGTCATGCGGATACGGGGTGGGGATAGGCCTGTTCTTCTGTATCCCCATCATCGTATCCCCAGCCGTCACGGAACAGGGGCGACCATGGCGACACAAAATCGACCTGTCTCAGATCGCAGCTTTCTTAACGATCAAGCCTTCCAGAGCTTGCTCTAAATTCTAACCCTGTCCTGCCGCTCTTCACCTTATCCTACCCTACTTCTCGCTATTCGTTTGTCTGTGGAACATTGCCCTCATACCGCTTGACTCTTTATACGTGCATTAAATAGCCTTATCTCTACATATAACAGGGGAGGGAAGTATGAGACTTAAACTGAGTCGGTCCCAGAAGACCGGCGGCATGATCTCCAAGAAGATAATCTTCATCTTGAACGCAGCCGCTGACTATTCGAACGAAGAACAAGCCAACATCAAGAAGTACGGTTTGGGACCGCAAAACATCTATGACAGCGAAGCTGCGCGTCGACATGGCGAGAACGCCGCGCAAAGCGGTGGCGTGTTGAAAGGACTGGCGGCGGCGGCGCTGGCAAAAATGTCCCTGAGCATCACCATCGACAGCCTGGCGCGCGGCCATCAAGTCGAATGCCAGGATCTCGATGAGTTGCTGGGCGCAGAAGAAGCCATTCGTTCCGCCTGCGAGAATCTGAAGACCTATCTAGCTGTCGCCGACAGTTTCGATGGTCGCGAGGAAGTAGTCGAGTACTGATCCTTGGCGAACAACTCCGTCGAGGACGATGTCGTCGGCATCATCATCGGGTTTACCAGCCTGGCATTGATGCTGGCCGCGGTGATTACCGCGTTCTGGCTGGCAATTCCGGTAGCGGTCACGCTCTGTATCTATGCGGGCTACCGCATGTATCAGAACTCGGACGCGGTGCTGGAACGCAAAGCGCGCGAGCTCACGCACCGCCTCTATGACGAAACCAAGGCGCTTGCACCAAAGATCCCGGACAAGGAGGAATTCGCCAGGCAAGTCTACCGCGCCCTACCGGGCGTATCTTCGGAGAGTCTGGACAATGCCATTATCGTCGCGTCCCTCGACCTCTTCGATCTCGAGGGGTTCGATATCGAGGGCCCTCACCCGCCGCCGACGGTCTGTAACAGCATCGAGGCGGCGCAGTACCGCGATTACCTGGCAGAATACAGCCGTCGCGCCGTCATCCCCAACATCGCCGATCTCGCGGTGGAAACGATTGTGGAAAGCTTCAAGTCGTTTCTGTTCCGCGTGCCGCCGATTCCGCAGGCGGATGGGCCAAGCTTTGATATCCCCTTTACCGAATTCACCGTCGACGATCACGCCGAGCTCGTCACGGCCCTCTGCGTCCCCTTCTACAATGACGACCCGCAGACCGCCGGGCTGTTCACCGAACTGCGGCTGCAGATCGATAAGAATGTTCACGATGCCTCCGGCATTCCCTATCAGCCGCACAACCATGATTCTACGGACTTGATATGGCCGCGTGAGTATCTGGGCGACGATCTCGTCTACACCTACCTCAAGGACACGCCGCTTCTGCAAATCTTCCAGGACGCCACCGTGCCCTTCACCATTCCCGATAAACCGAGGTTCGAGCATGGTTGGGTCCTGGCGCCGCAAGGGACCGGCAAGACGCAGTTGATCCAGTTCCTGGTCTCCTGCGATCTGGAGAAAGTGGCGCGCGACGAGGCCAGCATCGTGGTGATGGACAGCCAGGGTGATCTGATCGATCAGATCAGCAGCCTGAAGGCATTCGCACCCGACGGGCCGTTGCATGACAAGCTAGTCGTCATCGAACCCGATATCGATTATCCCCTGGCGCTGAATATCTTCGATATGGGCAAGGACCGGCTCGATAGTTACTCGACCCGTGACCGGGAGCAGCTTACCAACAACACCATCGATCTGTTGACCTACGTCTTCGACGCCTTGCTGGGCGAAGGCGGCATGATGACGACGAAACAATCGACCCTCTATCGCTACGTCATCCGCCTGTTGATGGAAATACCGGACGCAACCCTGGCAACCTTCGGGGACGTTCTGAAAGTCTCCAAGCCGGAAGAGCTCGAGCCCTACCAGGTGCATATCAAGAAGTTGCACCGTCCGGCCCGTGACTTCTTCGAAACGCAATATTGCCATCGCCAGTTCAACGACACGAAAGCCCAGGTCGCCTGGCGGCTTGCCAATATGCTCGAGAACACGGTCTTCGAGCGAATGTTCTCCTTTCCGAGGTCGAAGCTCGATCTGTTTACCGAGTTGAACTCCGCCAAGATCATTCTGATCAACACCGACCGCGCCCTCCTGGGCGAAGAGCGCACCGCTGTCTTCGGGCGCTTCTTCATCGCCATGCTGCTTTCCGCGGCGCAGGAACGCGCCACGCTCCAGCGGTCCAACCGCTTGCCTGTCTTTTGCTATATCGACGAAGCGCACGACTATATCAGCCACGACACCAAGATCACGCGTATTCTCGACCAGGCGCGCAAGATGAATATCGCCATGATGCTGGCCCATCAGCGCACGAAGCAGATCGCCGTACCCAACGTCTTGGATGCGCTGGCGACCACATCGGTGAAGTTCGCCAGCACCGATAACGCAAACGACGCGCGGATGCTGGCCAAATCCATGAACACGGACGAGGCCTTCATCGCCTCGCAACGCGATCGGTACTTTGCCCTGCATGTCCGCCGTCAGACCCCGCATGCGATCTCCGTCAAGGTGCCGTTTTTTGTGTTGGAGAACCGCGATCATATGAGTTCGGAGGAGCGTGCGACGGTTCGTGCGCGAATGCGGGAAAAATATGCGGCCATGTATGTTGTGCCGCCCCTCGACAACGCCAGTGCACGTGACGGGGCGGTTCGTACATCAATTGCAAGCGGAGATAATGCTATTGATAACGAAAGTGAGGCGCAGGATGCCAACGCCGTAATTCGAGCGGAGCTCGGAGACGAGGCGTTGGTCCCGGAGGCCAAAGTCGATGATGGCACCGCGCCGGATGAATGGTGACACGCCTTTGGAAAAGTGATCGAGGAACACCCCAATACAGGCCGACACACTGCGACGCGGTATGGAACATGCCGCTCTTCGACAGGCTCCCGCATCGATGCTACGGGGAGCGTATGGCCAACAGACAGGTACGGCGATATCCAGCAGACGGTCTCGGCAGACGGGTTCGCGGGCGACGAACGCCGAGCGGCAAACGCATTGTTCTGCAAGCCCGCGACATTGAAATTTTTAAATTGCTCCGTCGCTATCGCTTTCTGCGGTCAACGTTCATCTGGGCGTTGTTACCGCCGCCACTACGAGGTGGTTCCTACAAGCGGTTCCAGGATCGTCTGACCGACCTGTTTCATGAAACCAATACGCGGCATGGCGCCGCCTATCTCGACTGGCCGCAACAGCAGCGGCACGCTTACAACGCACGCTATGCGCCTTCGATTTATGCGTTGTCCCCCGCCGGGGAAGCCCTTCTTGCTGAAGAGGCCATCCGCATCGACAATGTTACCGACCTGGTGCGCGGCGGACGCATGGCGGTCAGCCGGGCCTTCCCCCACGCCATGATGATTTGCGACACCCTCGCCTCCCTCGAGCTGGGAACCCGGTCTGAGCCAAACGTTCGGTTCGTCTCATGGGAGGAGATTATGGCCAAGGCACCCGGGCAAACCCAACGTTCCGACATGCCTTTTGCCCTCCCCGTTGAAATCAGGCATCGGTTTGCCGGGACAACGCGGGAGGTACAGCACAGGTTCCGCTTATTGCCCGATGGCCTGTTCGGCCTCGAATACACGCAAGCGACCGGAAAGAAAGTCTATCGCTTCTTCGCTCTCGAGGCCGAGCGCCGCAATCGCGTGCAGACCACCAGCCTCAAAGGTTCGAGTTTCTTCAAGAAGGTTCTGGCGTATCGGGTGATCACGGACAAAGCGATCCACAAAACGCATTTGGGGATCCCCAATTTGATGATCTTGACAGTAACGCCCACACAGGCGCGGATCGACACCATGAAGCAGGCGGTATTCGACGTCCATGGCGCGACCGGCAGTCCAAAGTTCCTGTTCCAGCGCGTTGACACACTGGGTGACAGCGATCAATCGCCGCCGCCGAAGTCGCACATGTTCTATGCGCCGTGGCAGCGGGCAGGGGCGGCCAAATTTTACCTCAGCAACACTTAAAGAGCTGCATTTTAACCGCCAATTGATGTTGGGTGCGCCACCATTGCGGCAAGGACATTGCAAAAAAAAGTCACCAAAAGAAGATTTTTAGCTAATCAGATGACGAATTCCTGAGCCTATGCCGAGCCTAGCATATCCACGAAATTTTAATTTGAAGGTAACATACTGTTTTATTGCGGGAAAATGGTAGGCGCACGGGGACTCGAACCCCGGACCCGCTGATTAAGAGTCAGCTGCTCTGCCAACTGAGCTATGCGCCCACAGCCGCTATAGCAAAGCGGTTACACTTTGTCGATAGGGCGTCTCAATCGCGGCCGAACAGGACCCAGCGATACCAAAGCAAGCCCAGTCTTTCATGCAAGGCGTGGTAGCTCGCCTGCAGCGCCTTTGCGGCCGGGATGAAGGCGTTTATGGCCGGGCGTGTCGGCCGGCTGGTGCTGCTTGGCACCGGAATAGAGGACAGACCGACCGATTCAAACGCGGCTAAGGCACGCGGTAAATGCCAGGCCTGAGAGACCAGATAAATCGTTGATATCGCGTGTTCCTCAAGGATACGGGCGGTGAACACAGCGTTTTCATAGGTCGTGGTTGACTGCCTCTCGACCCACTTCGGATCGACACCAAAATCCGCGCGCAAGGTCCGGGCCATCAATGTGCCGACCGGGACCGGAACACTCTTTATGCCACCTCCCGTCACGAGTATGGGCAAGCCAGTTTCCCGATGTAGCCGCGCGCCCTTGCGCAACCGTTCCAGGGTCATCGCGTCGACATCGACGCGATCTTTCGTCACCCCGCTGTAGCTGTACCCCGCCGACAGGATGACGATTGCCTGAGGAGCGCCGATTTCGGCGCGTGACGACGTGGCGATTTCCGCCTCCAAGTCGAGCAACAGGCGTGAGGCGACGAAAGACGTGCTCAACACATAAAGCGCCAGGGCAGCAACGACCGCGACAACAGTCCCTACCCGTCTGACCCTGCGGCGTAAGAGCAAGCCGAGCAAGATGACGAGGACCAAATTGGCCGGTGGCAACGACAGCGCTTTAAGGAAGTCGTACATGCACGTATTTTCGAATGATCGTCTGGCCGCTCAACCGCCCTCGCCGTGACGGCCGACGCGTACATCACGGTGAACGGAAACGCAGATCAGGAAACCGAAACCAGCCATAACGGTAATCATCGCCGTACCCCCAAAGGAAATTAGCGGCAGCGGCAGACCGACGACCGGTATCAACCCCATGACCATGGCAATATTGATGAACGCGTACAGAAAAAACATCACGATGACACCCATCGCCAGCAACCGGCCAAACTGGTTCTGACAGCGCAACGCGATCGATAGGCCGTACAGCAACAGCAATGTGTACAGGCCGAGCAGGCCCAAACCGCCGACCAGCCCGAATTCCTCCGCCAGCATGGTGAAAATGAAGTCGGTCTGCCGTTCCGGCAAGAATTTGAGATGGCTCTGCGTGCCCTGCATGAAACCACGCCCGAACAACCCACCGGACCCCAGCGCGATCTTCGACTGCATGATGTGGTAACCTTCTTTCAGCGGGTCCACATCATTGGAAAGAAACGTCAGGATCCTGTCCTTCTGGTAATCGCGCAGAAATGGCCAGGCGACCGGCAGCGCCGCCACGGTCGCGGTCAGAACGACGACGAATTTCCATATCCGCACGCCCGCGAGAAAGAACATCGCACCACCGCAAATGACGAGAAACAACGCCGTGCCGAGATCTGGCTGTCGCTGAATCAGTAAGACCGGCGCGGCAATCAGCAAGAGTGGGACAATCAAAAAGTGCGGCCGGCCGATGTCTTCGATATTCAACCGATGAAAATAGCGCGCCAGCACCATGATCAAGGTGATCTTCATGAATTCGGATGGCTGGATCTGAAACCCGCCGAACTTGATCCAACGTTGGGCGTTGTTGATCTCCGCACCGAAGAATTCGACATAGACGAGCAGAGCCAATGTGGCCACATAGAAGACATAGGCGTAGCGCATCCAGACGCGGATATCGATCACGGCAATCGTCAGCATCATCAGCAACCCGACGGAGAACACCATCATCTGCTTCGACGCCCAAGGGGACAGGTTGCCATTCGCGGCGGAATACAGCATCGCGAAACCGATCGACGCGACTATTGTCACCAGCAGAATTAAAGCCCAGTTCACCTGCCAGAATTTTTGCGCCAATCGCATTTCCGACGGGGTGCGCGTCCGCATCATGGTTGCGATCCCTTCATTGTCGGGGCGACAGCAACCTCTTTCGCATCCTTGCTGCGCGCGGAGTTGTGCCGTTGCGCATGTTCCAGCAGATCGCGAGCAATGGGTGCGGCGACCTTCGAACCGCCGCCGCCATGTTCGACCAGTACCGAAACGACATATTGCGGCGCCTGCACCGGCGCATATCCGACGAACAGTGCATGGTCCCGTTCGCGCCAGGGTTTTTCCTCGTTCTTGCGAACGCCTCCCTCCCGTTCCGCCATACTGATACGGCGTACCTGCGAGGTACCGGTCTTGCCGCCCATCGCCATCTCCGGATCCTTCAGCCGAGACCGCCGCGCCGTTCCGCGCGCATGGTTCACCACTTCGTCCATTGCCTGCATCACGATGCGGCGCGACTCTTCCGGAATGCCTATCGATGGGAATTCCGGTTCCGGCTTGGGCGCGATAAAATCGGCCTCAATCCGATCGCGGGTCAGCCGGGGGGTTACCGCAAACCCGCCATTGACCAACCGGGATGTCATTACCGCGAGCTGCATCGGCGTCGCTAAAACATAGCCCTGCCCGATCGCGGCAATCACCGTCTCTCCCTTCTGCCAGCTGCTGCCGATCGCCGCGCGTTTCCATCCACGGGTCGGGATCAGGCCCGCTTTTTCGCCCGCGATATCGATGTTGTAGGTACTTCCGAGACCGAGCCGCCGCGCCATGGCGGCAATCTTATCGATGCCGATTTTCAGCGCCACGTCGTAGAACCAGATGTCGCAGGATTCCCGCAGCGCATCGACCAATGCGACGCGGCCATGCCCATGCTTCTTCCAGCAATGGAAACGCCGGTCACCCAGCGTCATGTAGCCCCGGCAATAGGCGCTATGTTCGACCGGAATTCCCGCCTCCAGCGCGGCCAGGGCGACGGCGATCTTGAAGGTCGATCCGGGCGCATAATGCCCCGCGATCGCCTTGTTGATGAGCGGCGCATGCGGGTCACGCACAAGACGCCGCCATTCGCTGCTGCTGAGCCCCTCATTAAAGGCGTTTGGGTTGTATCCCGGCGAGGATACCATCGCCAAGACATCGCCCCGATGCGGATCCATCACCACCGCGGCGGCGCTCCGTTCCTGGGCCAATCGTTCGGCGGCCGCGATTTGCAATCCGATATCCAGGGTCAGCGAAATTTCGCGGCCCGGCTCGCCTTCCTCGCGGCGCAATTCGCGGATCACCCGGCCGACCGCGTTGACTTCAACCTGGCTGTTACCGGCTTTCCCCCGCAGCGCCGTATCGTATCGTTTCTCGACCCCGCTTTTACCGATGCGGAAACCGGGCAGTTCAAGCAGCGGATCCTGACCGGTCAGGTCTTTTTCCGAAACCGCTGCCACGTAACCGAGCACGTGCGAAACTGAGTGGCCGAGCGGGTAGTAGCGCGACAACCCAACTTCGATCTGAACGCCAGGCAGGTTGGGCGCGTTGACTTCCAACCGACTGACTTCGCTCCAACTCAGATTTTCCGCCACGGTAATCGGGACGAAGGCGCGGCGGCGTTCGGCATCCCGCAGGACGCGCAAGGCATCAACGGACCCGTTTTCCAACAGCTCTTCCAAGCGCGCCAAGGTAACGGAGAGTTCCTTCGCCTGCTCACGGATCACAACGACCCGATAGTTCTGCACATTGATCGCGATCGGTTCTCCGAAACGATCGAGAATGTATCCGCGCGGCGGCGCCAAGAGGCGCAAATTGATTCGGTTGTCTTCGGCGAGCGTCCGATAATGATCCGCCTGCAGGACCTGCAAGTAGTACATGCGCGCGCCAAGTCCGGCGAACAAGGCCATCTGACCGCCGAGAAGAATCGCCGCGCGGCGACTGAACAGTTTTTCACGTGTCTTGTCGGTCTTCATTTATTCGACCACGGGCAAGGTGCGCTGCATACGCGCGAACAACCAGGCGATGACGGGATAGAGCGCGATCGTGATCAGGTACTTGAAGTAGATCGACCGGGGCGAGACAAACTGCTCCAGAAAGGCCAACGTCAGTGCCCATTCCAGAATTAGCGCCCCGCCCGCGACAACCATGAACCCCCACCATACGACGAGAAAAGATTTGCCGTAGAAGAAACGCCGTTGCGAAACGCAGATTCCGTAGACGATTAGAAAGGTCAGCGTGTGTAAGCCCAGCGGACCGCCGGACAGGATGTCTTGCAAAAAGCCGATAACGAAGATCGCGGGCGCCGGTAGCAGGTCGGCGCGGTGCAGGCCCCAATAGTAGACCGCCATCAGGGCCAGTGTCGGCACGACAAAGCTGACCTCCGGCAGACGAAGCGGTACGACGCTGACAACCACGAGGCACAGGCTGACCAACATCGGGGTCATGATCCGCGCAACGAAGTCGAGCCGTTGCCAGACGGTTCCTTTCATCGCGTCGCCGGGCTCCTAAAGCGTCATGTCCGGGGACAGCCTATCCCAACCGAATCCTGCATACGATGCCTTTCGGCATCGTCCGTTCTAATATTCCCGATCCGCTGCGCGTTGCCGCTCATGATCCAAGACACCGGCCAGGCCATAATCGATGATACGGACATATTCCAGCGCGGAAGCCGATACGAAGGTCTCGACTCGAATCCCGTTACCGTCGATCGAGGACACCGCACCGACCGGGACACCCGGCGGGAAAACGCCACCTTGGCCCGACGTCGCGATGCGAGCCCCATTCGCGATCTGTGCATTGGCAGCCAGATAAATCAGTTTCGGGTGCAAGGAGTTATCACCTGCGAGCACCGCGCGCTCCCGGTTCGGTCCGACGACGACGGGAATCCGGCTGTTCAAATCGTCGATCAGCAACACGCGAGAGACTCGTTCCCCGGTATCCACGACCCGCCCGATCAGCCCTTCGCCGACAACCACCGGCAGGCCAACGCGAACGCCGTCGCGCGCACCGGCATTGACCAGCATGCTGCGCACGAACGTACCGCCGGAATCTGCAATGACACGGGCGGAGATAAACTGCGAAGGGTTATCCGGCACGAAGCGCAGCAGATCTTTGAGCCGCTCATTTTCAGCCGCCAGGTTACGCGCTGCCGTGTGCCATTGAATCAACCGGGCATTTTCCGCTCTCAAGGCGGCGTTCTTGCCGCGCAGATCGACAAGATAGTTTACTTCGTCGACGATCGCAGCGCCGGTGGCTATCGGCCGCGACAGCGCATCGAGGATAGGGGCGACGGCATCCGTGACCGCCATACGCGCCTGATCGAATATTCTCGGATCGGCCTTGCCGACGAGGAGCACACCCCCGGCGGCAACCAACAGAAATAGAAACGCGAAACGCTGCGCCATCGCGCGCAGCGGTGCGGCCACTCTCTGAAAGGATTCAGGTCGTTTCGCCACTTAATCGCGGTTCCTCACTTTGTCGGCATCTCGTCGGTACCAAATCAGTACATACTGATCAGAACGTTCTTCAGTGTCTTCATTTCTTCCAGGCAACGTCCCGTGCCGAGCGCGACGCAGGATAGCGGGTCGTCGGCAATCGAAACCGGAAGCCCCGTTGAATGGCGCAGCACAAAATCGAGATTGCCGAGCAACGCACCGCCACCGGTCAGAACGATGCCCTTGTCGACGATATCAGCGGCGAGCTCCGGCGCGGTGTGTTCCAGCGCCACCTTGACCGCTTCGACGATTGCCCCGACCGGCTCCGCGAGGCTTTCGGCGATCTGGCGTTCGCTTATGAGAAGTTCTTTGGGCACGCCGTTCATCAGATCGCGGCCCTTGATTTCCATCACATCGCCCTCGCCGTCTTCCGGCGGACAAGCGGAGCCGATTTCTTTTTTGATACGCTCGGCACTGCCTTCACCGACCAGCAAATTATGGTTGCGGCGGATATAGGCGATAATCGCCTCGTCCATCTTGTCGCCGCCGACCCGCACCGATCGGGAATAAACGATGCCGCCAAGCGACAGGACCGCAACTTCCGTCGTCCCGCCGCCGATATCGACGACCATTGAGCCGGTCGGTTCGGTAACCGGTAGCCCGGCGCCGATCGCGGCGGCCATCGGCTCTTCGATCAGGAATACCCGGCGCGCGCCAGCGGCTTCGGCCGATTCCTGGATCGCACGCCGTTCC
This sequence comes from Alatinidae sp. Z8VKAUB7J3, assembly GCA_010016025.2. Taxonomy (NCBI): domain Eukaryota; kingdom Metazoa; phylum Cnidaria; class Cubozoa; order Carybdeida; family Alatinidae; species Alatinidae sp. Z8VKAUB7J3. The sequence continues at coordinate 15,649,797 of JAAAKM020000498.1, forward strand.
ACGGCCGTAGACCCCGACGGGACACAGATGATGACCTGCGGGCTGGCGAAGCTGCGCCGGTTATGCACCTTGCGGATGAAATGCTTGATCATCTCCTCGGCGACTTCGAAATCGGCGATGACGCCGTCACGAAGCGGGCGAATGGCCTGAATGTTACCGGGCGTACGGCCCAGCATCATCTTCGCCTCGTCACCAACCGCGAGAACTTGTTTCTTTCCCTTGATCTCCGCGATCGCAACGACGGAAGGCTCGTTGAGAACGATGCCGCGGCCCTTCACATAGACCAGCGTATTCGCGGTTCCAAGATCGATCGCCATATCGGCGGACAACATACCCAAAATACGTGAAAACATATTTAACGACCTACTCCCAAGTCTTTATATGCCGACTTCGACGCTTCGCGGGTATACAGCGCCACCAGAGATCGATTTACCGCAACATACGGCGCCATTTTCCGAATTCAGCGCTGTATTTACATCCATCCTCAGCGACAACGTATCGTACGCTTCACGGATAATAAATCAAAACAGATATAGTTAAAAAGTCTTTAAAGTTTATTTCAAAACACGCATTTACGAAGAAATTATGCTTAACAAGCTATCAAAGCGGACGAATGACGAATACAAAAACGCCCGGGGCATAAAATTCGCATCCCGGGCGTTCAACCGGCAACGGTCCACGCCGCCAGGGGCGGCATAGCCGAAAGCTGGATCAGTTTTTGGATTTATCGACCAGTGCGTTTTCCGCGATCCACGGCATCATGCCGCGCAGGCGGGCACCAACTTCTTCCAATGAATGCTCGCCGGACATGCGGCGCTCCGCCTTCAGCCGCGGCTGCCCGGCCGCACACTCGTTCATCCACATATGCACGAACTCGCCGGTCTGGATGCGCTTCAGGATGCCCTTCATCGCTTCCTTGCTGGCATCGCCTATGACTTCCGGACCACTGACATAATCGCCATATTCCGCGGTGTTCGATACCGAATAGCGCATGTTGGCGAGGCCGCCCTCATAGATCAGATCGACGATCAGCTTCACCTCGTGCACGCACTCGAAATAGGCCATCTCCGGCGCGTACCCGGCATCGACCAACGTCTCATAAGCAGCCTGGATCATGGAGGTCAGACCACCGCAAAGCACCGCCTGTTCGCCGAACAGGTCGGTTTCGCATTCTTCCTTGAAGGTCGTCTCGATGATACCAGCTCGGCCACCGCCGATGGCGCTGCCATAGGACAGGCCGACATCGTGCGCGTTACCCGAAGCATCCTGGTGGACCGCGATCAGGCAGGGCACGCCGGCGCCACGCTCATATTCGGAGCGGACCGTGTGGCCGGGGCCCTTCGGCGCGATCATGAAGACGTCGATATCGTCGCGCGGCTCGATCAGGTTGAAATGGATGTTGAGGCCATGCGCGAAGGCGATTGCCGCTCCGGGCTTCATGTTCGGCTTCAGATCGCTGCTGTACAGGTCACGCTGGATCTCATCCGGCGCCAGCACCATGACGATATCGGCCCAGGCGGCGGCATCGGCCGGCGACATGACCTTGAAGCCCGCGCCTTCTGCCTTTGCCGCGGAACCGGAACCCGGACGCAGCGCGACCGTGACTTCCGTCACGCCGCTGTCACGCAAGTTCATCGCATGGGCATGACCCTGGCTGCCATAGCCGACGATGGCGATCTTCTTGCCTTTGACGAGATTGACGTCGGCGTCACGATCGTAATAAACGCGCATTTTCTTCTTCCTCCTGTGTGTGCGCCGATTCAGTCCCGGCGCGACGGCACGACCGAAATGTCAACGGATGGGCGCAACTCAGCACACACCTTGAGAACGTCGTGGATGTTGTTGTTCATGAACTGGTCGAACGGCGTCTCGTCCGACACCGCGTCCGCGTCGGCCGTTGGAAAGGACTGCTGCTTGAGAATGTAGTCGAAGCGCGACGCCCATTTACGGGCGCCGAGCCGGGCCGTGGTCGAGCAATTGTCGACCATGAAGGAGACACCCTTGTAATCCATGTAGGGGTTCAGCGAGTCCACGGCCTCGATGATCGACTCGTTGGCGATTTCGGAATAGGGATGACCGTGGTCCTTCAGCAGGTCGACCTGGGCCATCATGCACGCCATATAGGTGCCCGCGGTTTCCGGGTTGATCGGCGCGTAATTGCGCGACTCGTCCTCCCGCACCTTCTCGCCGACCACCCACATGTCGGTGCTGTCGATCTTGCCCATCGGATAGGTGCCGTGCCGCCGGGTCGCCTGGATGACGCTGCGCACCTCATTACCGGAAGCGACGTCGTCGTAGATTTCCTCGAGGATTTCGCGGCAGGGATGATAGGCGGCGTTGTACGCCTTGCGGAAAGCAGCCTGTTCACCATCGTCGAGCTCATCGTAAACCGCCTTCAGGCCGGAGCGGGAAATCGACTTGCTGATCGGCCCGGTGATCGACTCCGAGGTGTTGAGATAGGCGTCGTCCTTTGCCATCCCCTGGCCGACATAGCGGGCATAAAGGCTCTCGGCGATGCCATGCACGGCGCCGAGCAGGATACCGCGCTCACCGAAGATGTCGGAGCGGTATTCCGACTCAAGCGTGGTCTCGAATGTGTAAGGCGAGCCCAGCGCGACCGACCAGCCGAGAGCGTAATCGGTAGCCTTGCCGTCGACGTCCTGATGGACGGCGAAGCTGGCATTGATGCCGGCGCCGTTGACCTCCCGGCCCTGTTCGTAAAGCCGGCGCACCGACGGGCCCATGCCTTTCGGGCAGACCGCGACGACGTTGATATCCTTAGGAAAGTCCTCCCCCGATGCCTGCAGATGAGAGAGCAGGAAGCCATGGCTCAAACCTAACGTCGCGCCTGGCTGGAACGCGGCGAAGATCTCCTTATAGTTTTCGGCGAACGCGGCATCGGAAATCAGCAGCAGCGACATGTCGCTCTCGCGGATCACCTTGTACATTTCGCCGAGCGTCCCGTCCGCCTCCGTGAAGCCCACCGCTTCGGCTTCCTTCATCGAGGATGAGCCCGCCCGCAGACCGACCGTCACGCGGATATCCGTACCCTCCAGCGACTCGCGGAGGTTCTGCGCCTGCGCCGGTCCCTGCGACGACCAACCGATCACGCCGATCTGTTTGATCCCGTCAAACGCCTTTGGCAGCAACGGGAACAGGTTACGACCGCCAGCGACAATCGTTTCTTCGCGGTCGGCCATTTTGACCGTGCGGGTCTCGAACACATTCGAGGTAAAGCTCATCGGAAAGTTCCTTGGTAACGGATTGGGTGGATCAGATTGCTTGGTTGCCGCGGGCGATCGCGGCGCTACCGCTGCGGGCGATCTCGACATCGCCGAGCTCGCGCATCAGTTCGATGAATGCATCGACTTTAGCGGGCGAGCCCGTCATCTGAAAGACGAAGGAGCTCGTCGTCGTATCGACTGCTTCGGCGCCGAAAATCTCGGCGATGCGGAGCGACTCCCGTCTTTGATGCGAACGCGACTTCGAGATCACCTTGACCAGCGCCAGGTCGCGTTCGACAAAGGGACCTTCCTCTGTCAGGTCGTGCACCTCCAGCACCGGCACCAGCCGGTCGAGCTGGTGACGGATCTGATCGATGATCATCGGCGTGCCGGAGGTCACGATGGTGATCCGCGACATCGCGCCGTCTTCCGAAACGGCGGCGACGGTCAGGCTCTCGATATTGTAGCCGCGGCCCGAGAACAGGCCGATCACCCGGGCGAGGACGCCCGGCTCGTTCACCACCAGGACTGCGAATGTGTGGCACTCTTCCTTGTCGCCCACATCGACGAAATTGTACGCAGCCCCGGGCTGCTGTTCTTTCTTTTTTCTAGCCATGATCGGTCATCCGCGCTCAAACGAGCACCGCGCCTTCGGCTGAAACGCCCGTCTCTCCAAAGCTCTTGGCTTCGGAGCCGAGGATCATTTCGTTATGCGCGGAGCCCGAAGGAATCATCGGGAAGCAGTTTTCCGACGGGTCGACGCAGACATCGGCGATGACCATCTTATCGACCGCAATCATCTCTTGGATCATGTCGTCGAGCTCGTCAGGCTTGGTCACCCGCATGCCGATGGCGCCAAAACTCTCGGCCAGCTTCACGAAATCGGGCAGCGAGTCCATATAGGTCTCGGAATATCGGCTGCCGTGCAACAGCTCCTGCCATTGGCGGACCATACCCATATACTGGTTGTTCAGGATGAAGATCTTGACCGGCAGGCGGTACTGCACGGCGGTCGAAAGCTCCTGCATGTTCATCATGAAGGAGGCTTCGCCGGAGATATCGACCACCAGTTTCTCCGGATGGGCGATCTGCACACCGATCGCCGAGGGGAAACCGTAGCCCATCGTCCCGAGACCACCCGACGTCATCCAGTGTTTCGGCGTGTCGAACTTGTAGAACTGCGCCGCCCACATCTGGTGCTGGCCGACTTCGGTGGTGATGAAGGTCTCGCGGTCCTTGGTCAGCTCATAAAGCCGCTCGATGGCGTATTGCGGCTTGATCAGCTTCTTGTCCTGTTTGTAGGCAAGGCATTCAACACCCTGCCAACTCTCGATTTTCTTCCACCACTCGCGCACGGCCTTGCCGTTGGAGCGCCGCTTGACGCGCTCCTTCCAGGCCTTGGCCAGCTGACCCATCACGGTGCCGACGTCGCCCACGATCGGCAGGTCGACCCGGACGTTCTTGTTGATCGAAGAGGGATCGATATCGATGTGAATCTTGGTCGAGTTCGGCGAGAACGCGTCCAAACGGCCGGTGATCCGGTCGTCGAATCGGGCGCCGATGCAGATCAGCGCATCGCACTCATGCATCGCCATATTGGCTTCGTAGGTACCATGCATACCCAGCATGCCGACAAACTGCGGGTCGGTGCCCGGGAACGCGCCGAGGCCCATCAGGGTCAGCGTGCACGGATAGCCCGTCATGTGTACGAAATCGGTGAACTTCTTGCAGGCGCCTGGACCGGAATTGACGATGCCGCCGCCGCCGTAAAAGATCGGCCGCTCTGCCTTTGCGATAATGTCTACCGCACGCTCGATCGCATCACTGTTGGCGCGCATTTGCGGCCGGTAGCTCGGATGCTTGACTTCCTCAGGCCCGACATAGGGGCACTCCGCGAACTGGATATCCTTCGGCAGGTCGACGACCACGGGACCCGGACGGCCGGAGCGCGCAACGTAGAACGCTTCATGCATCGTGCGCGCCAGGGAATCCGTATCCTTGACCAGATAATTGTGCTTGGTGCAGGGCCGGGTAATACCGGTCGTGTCGCATTCCTGAAAGGCGTCGTTGCCAATCAGATGGGTCGGCACCTGGCCGGTAAGGCACACGATCGGCACGGAATCCATCAGCGCATCGGTCAGACCCGTCACGGCGTTCGTCGCACCGGGACCCGAAGTCACAAGAACGACGCCGACCTTGCCCGTCGAACGCGCATAGCCTTCCGCCGCGTGCACGGCGCCGCCTTCCTGGCGGACGAGGATATGCTTGATGTGGTTCTGCTTGAACAGCGCGTCGTAAATCGGCAGGACGGCGCCACCGGGATAGCCGAAGACGACATCGACGCCAAGGTCCGTCAGGGCCTTGATGATGATTTCCGCGCCGGTCATACGTTCGCTATCCATGATGCTCTCCATACCTTCCTAACGTTCAAATTCATCCGCACAATACGAATTGTGCGTCGCAATATCCGTTTCAACGCGGTTGGTCAACCGCGACAAAACGCGCCCGCACAGTCCCACCGTTCTAGATTTTCTTCTGTTTCCCTTTGGTTTCCGGTTCTTACCGGCCCAAAGAGCGCGGACAATAGGGATTCATATAGAGCGGGTCAACAGGTATTGGCGAATAAATGAAAAGATTTCCGGAATAAATTTTTCCGAATATTGCGCTTCTATCGACAAATTCGAAATAATCTGATGTCTGAACCAAGTCATCTGTCGCTTCGCATAGCGGCGCGTCGTCTGCTGCGCCTCGTCGATCGCTTCTTCGAGGCCTAACTCGCCAGCCTGGTGGCGCAGAAAGGCGGGCACGCCCAACGCCCGCATCGCCGGTAACGATGGGTCGAAGCCCTCTTGCCGCAGCGCTTCAACTTCCTGCAGTGCCCCGGCGCGTACCATCGCCAACAGACGGTCGTTGCACGCGGCGTACAGCATGTCCCGCGGCGGTGCGAGAATCATGGTCTGGAAACGAAGCCCTGGCGGTGGTTTTTCTGGCGGCACTGCATGCCACGCCGACAGAGGCTGTTCCGTCGCTGCCAGAACTTCGAGTGCTCGGGCGACCCTCTGGCTGTCACCAGCCTTACTAGCAGGAGAGGAGAATAGGGTCACGGCGTTGCCGCCGGGCTCCCTGCTTCAGAGAAATAAAAGGTGTCGGAGGGATTAAAAAATAACCACTATACTGGCGCGGTGGCGATGCGCCAAACGATCATCCGATACGCGAAGACAAGTTTGCCTGCAGATAAAAAAGAAAAGTATGAGCTCAAGTTGGGCGGCGTGATGCGAGAGAGCCCACAAAAAGTAGGATAATGAAAATTGATATTGAAGCTGTTCAAAATTTAATCCCTCCGGCACCTTTCTCGATGAGATGTATTCTAAAGCCATTGATATTGGTAATTGCAGTTGGCCTAACTTCCTGCGAATCTAAAACAATTTATTACTGCAACGCTCTCAAAAGTACTATGAGCAGTGAAAGTGTTTCAGCGAAATTAGAAGCTTGGGTAGAAGAAAATATAAATTCCAAGGACTTGTTAGAAAACGATATCAATATGGGAGGACGTATTATCCCAGGCTTTTACTCCTATGAAACAAAGTTTGATTGGAGCCTACTAGGCTTTGATAAGAGTAGGTCGCAAGTAAGGCTCGTTGGGCCCCGCGCTAAAGACATTGTAGAAGGTAAGGTAACGAACATTAAATCGGTGTTTTTTGCTGAGAGGTCTAGGATTGGCGTTTTAGTTCGAGTAGGTGATTTTGACGACTACGGACTTGGGGGTGACGCCCAATTCATGACCCCTGTCTCAGCAAACGTTGCCGTTTTATGCATAGATGTTGATCATTAAATAATAAAAGGTGCCGGAGGGATTAAAAAATAACCACTATACTGGCGCGGTGGCGATGCGCCAAACGATCATCCGATACGCGAGACAATGCCTGCAGATAAAAAAGCGAAGTATGCGAATTCGGGGACAGTTTACTTAATTCCGGTATTCCGGGGACAATTGAAATAAGGAAAAAGGGGACGAAGGAGAATAGGGTCATATATGGACCCGCTATTTAATTCAACAGTTTTCGTCATTCTGTTTTCAGCAGTAAGCGCTACTCTGGCATGGATAGGTCAGCAGTCGTATATTCGGCTTCTTAATGGGCTGACATTGATTTTGCTACCCGAGCCACTATGGAAACCGCACCCAGACACCTTATCAAGTCTACGGCTCTTATAGCCATGACCCCAGCAGGTTCGGTCTGGGCCGGTACAACCTGTTATGCCATTTCGTTTGCTCGTTGCTGATCCCTGGGGTTGGTTAATTCACTGAAGTTGCCTGCACTTTGTATTCAGTGTTGTTGGCCGCGATTGCCCAGCTGATACGCGCCAGCTTATTGGCAAGTGCAACGATAGCGACATTATGGCCTTTGCGTTCTTTAAGCCGACATGCCCATCGGCTTAAAGGGTCAGTTTGTTTGGACATGCGCAGCAAAGCTGCTTGCGCCCCTTGTACGAGTAGGGACCGGGTGTGCCGATCTCCCCGTTTACTGATACCTTTAAGATGGCTTTTACCGCCGGCAAAAAAAAGGTGTCGGAGGGATTAAAAAATAGCCAATTGATTTTTTAGTGTCCCAGGAAACCGAGAGAAACCGAGAGGGTCAGGTCTTTCCCCGTGCATTGAAACGAAAAGAAGTGCTGCAATGAAAGTTTTAGGTATGCTTTTTTCTTTAGTTTTGTTGATAGCTTTGGCTGGGCTCTTTTTCTTTTCCGAGAAGGTCTGTATCCACAATGCCACGGAAAAACCCCTAACATTCAGCTTAGAAGCTGAGGGCCAATCAATTTTCAATTTCGTGATATCAGATGGCTCAACAAGATGTACATATTTTAGGCCAGAACACGAGGGAGCTTTTGTCTTTGAGGCCACTCTCAAGCAGGATGGTTTCAGACGAGGGGAGCTAGGCTATTTTGCAAGAGACGCTGGTTGGTCGCATGACATTACTGTTTATTCTGATGATGTTGAGTACAACGTTAATCAGTTCCAAGATGTAGAAGGACAATAAATAGGGCTTACCGTGGTTCAGAGCGCAACAGAGGGAATTGATATGAAAAGAACATGGCCAATTGTATTCATACTGATCACGAATTCCGCGCTTGCAAGGAACAACGAACAGAGCGGAAATGTTTCAATCAATGAACCGGGGGAATGCGCTAGCTGGTACAAACAAGCTAAGTTGTATGAAGACGACAGACCGCGCTATAAGGAAATCAAAAGGCAAATGTCAGATGCGAAGTGCCCGGCTAGGCACAATGATTACTTTAAATGAACTGTATGTTGACATACTTATCTCGTGAGCGATCAACGGCGGCTTTATAGATTTGTTCTATCAATAGTGATGCAACTAGCTTCGAGAGTTTAGGGAAAGACTATTCATGGTGGGTTCCAAAATAAATTACTCTTTTGATAGGTATGTGCTTAAGCAGTGAGTGAAAAAAATACTGATTGGTTATGCGGCGGAGTCTTCCATCTACAGGGAGGGGTGAGAGCAATAAATATGCAGGGGCCAGCGGTTTCGCTCTCACCTGATACGGTCCATGGCAAAATGAAAAAGGTGCCGGAGGGATTAAAAAATAACCGCTTATGCTGGCGCGGTGGCGATGCGCCAAACGATCTTATATTCAATGGCAATAATGAACCTGTACAATTTCAATTTCCCAGGAATTAGTCAATGAATACAAAGTTGGTATGTATTTTAATTTTATGTGTGTTGTCTTCTTTTGTGGCAGGTAACGGAGGTTCTTATCCAGTATCAATGATTCAGTTGATTTCAACTCCTGAAAGATATTTGGGGAAAAAAATTGAGGTTAGAGGTTATTTCCAATTGGGCATTTTTCCAGCCATATACCCCAATCTGGCTTATGCTGAGATAAGGGATGTTCCATCCGCGTTAGAAGTTGTTGATAGCAGTCCAGATGGGCAAATGTCTTTAAGATGTAATTCCAAATATATCTTAGTAAAAGGCAGGTTTGTTGAGCACGAAAAACACTACGAAATAAGAGATGTGGAGAAAGTCATAGAAGTTAAAAGCTTAAAGCCCTGCTGGGTTAAAGAGAAAAAAGGGGTTGCTCATTAGCCAGCGCAAATTCCGGAGACAGTTTGAGGTTGAGGTTGCCATAGTTTAACGGATACTTTAATTAAGCGACAATGTCGCCAAAGGAGTATTGTAATGACCCAGTAAATAACACTGCGGTAAATAAAAAGGCCTAGTGTCGTCACCGGGCCTTTTTATTGATGAAGGTAAGGCTCTAAACCGCCCGCTTTAGCAGGCATTGGCCTTACGCATTGTAACGGTAAGACTGAGTCTTACCGACTCCTCCCGCTATAGATCGTAGCCACGTTCATTATGTAGCACCAGATCCAGCCCCTCGGTTTCTTCGTCTTCATCCACCCGCAATGCCATCGCAAAGGACATCAGTTTCAGAATGATAAAGGTTATTGCAGCGGTATAGACCAGGGTCGCCAGTACGCCGACCAGTTGAATACCCAACTGACTGCCGATAGTGACACCCTCGGCCAAACCCTGACCACTGAATATGCCCAGTTGGTCGGAGGCAAACAGCCCCGCAAACAGCGTACCGATAATGCCGCCCACGCCGTGTACCGGAAATACATCCAGCGAATCGTCAATTTTTAGTGTGCGCTTGATGGCCATCGTCGCATAAAAACAAACGATACCCGCCGAAACGCCTATCACCAGAGCGCCCGCCGGCCCCACAAAACCTGAGGCAGGGGTAATGGTGCCTAACCCGGCAACCATGCCGGTGACAATACCCAGTGCACTCGGCTTACCGAACCGCAGCCACTCCACCAGCATCCAGGTAAATGCACCGGCAGCCGCAGAAATATGGGTCACCATCATTGCCATTCCCGCATCCCCGTTGGCAGCCAGCGCGCTGCCCCCGTTAAATCCGAACCAGCCGACCCACAGCATGCCGGCTCCGGTAATCGTCATGGTCATATTGTGCGGAGGCATCGCCTGGGTCGGAAACCCATTACGATTGCCCAGAAACAGCGCTGCGACCAGCGCACCGACACCGGCGGTGATGTGGACAACGGTACCGCCGGCAAAATCCAGCAACCCCAACTCGCCGAGCCAGCCGCCGCCCCAGACCCAATGTGTGATCGGTGCATAAACCAGCACCAGCCAGGCCGCACTAAAAATCAGCACCGCTGAAAACCGCATGCGTTCGGCAAAGCCGCCGACGATCAGCGCCGGTGTGATGATGGCAAAGGTCAGCTGAAACAATGAGAAAGTTGACTCGGGGATATCACCGCTCATCGATCCTTCCTGCACCCCGGCCATAAAAAACTTGCTGAAGCCGCCGACCAGGGCATTACCGTCGGCAAAGGCCAGGCTGTAGACCCCCACAAACCAGAGAATTGAAACCAGGCAGGTGATGGCAAAACACTGTACCAATACACTCAAGACATTTTTCGAACGCACCAACCCGCCATAGAACAGCGACAACCCGGGAATTGTCATAAACAGAACAAGTGCGGTGGAGGTCAGAATCCAGGCGGTATTTCCACTATCCAGCTCCGCCGCTGCGGCCAACCCCGGAAACAGCAAAAATAACAGCGCCGAATATTTTGAAAACTTTTCCAACCTCATTGGTATTGTCCTAATCATTTGTGGGTCCTGCCTAGTTGAATTAGGGTTTCAGAAATTTAGCGCACGAGATACTAACACACTGGATATGCGCTAGAAATTGGGCGCCCCCCAAAAGCCCATTTTTATTTTTTTGCCCTAATTTGGTGCCGGTCGGCGCCCCATAATGCAGCACCGCAGCAATAGCCAACGGTTTCATTTCATATTAGACTGTGCCTTTTTAACACTCACCTGACCAACAGAAGGCTTGCTTTTTACATGAATCCCCAACCACAGGTTTCCATCAAGCACGATAAGTTGCTGGGTATTGCGAACAATACGCTGTACCAATGCTTTTTTAAGACCAATCGCAATAAGGCCAAACACCTGTTTAACGATATTGACAAGGGCAAATCGGTTTCGCTGATCGTGCTGGAAACCAACAAGGGGGGAGAAATTGAGTGCTTTTTGGCGCTCGATAAAAGCGAATTTGTCGGCCGCCTGAATTTCAGCCTGTTTCGCACGGCGCTGGGCAGTCTGATAAAAAGCGTGGTGGCGGTCCAGGAGAGCGGCGACGCTCCAAACGTTCTGACCAATGAACAAACGGGTGATATCATTTTCAATATTCCTGGATTATGTGAGCATAGCGGGCAGGTCAATGTGCTCATGCTGGGCACCGAACAAAGGGGTGCCGGTGCCCTGCAGTTCAAACTTCAGTTCCTCGACCCCTCGCAGTTCGTACGTAAAAACGATGCGGCGGCGGAAACGGATAACTCCGCCGGTTGATTCTATCGAAGGCTGCGCAAACCCCTTTATCCGTTGTGAAAGATGACCCCGTCTATGCCACTTCGATCGCCAGTTGGTCAATGGCGCTGGCCCGGGGTTTGGATGCCTACGGCATAGATTCCAGCAAGGTTTTTGCATCGGTGGGCATCGACCTTGGGCGTGTGGAGTCGCCCTACGCCAGGTTCCCCGTGACATCGGTGCAGAATGTTTGGCGCTACGCATACGAGAATACGGACGAGTTATTCGGCCTCAGGGTCGCCGGGCAGCTTACGCCGGCCTCCTTTCACGCGCTGGGTTTCGGTCTGCTTGCCAGCTCGACAATCAGGGAATTGCTGGAACGGTTGATTCGATACCGCTGCGTCATCAGCCATCTATTTTTTGCCGAGTTGCTGGAGGATGGGGATGCGATCCGCTTTTCCATCGCCGACGAAAGGAAAATCAAGACCGGCATTACCGACGACACCCTGTTTGGCTATATTCTGGCGTTAGTCAGACAACTGGGTGAACCGGATTTCAGGCCTGCCAGGGTGGCCTTCGACCGCATTCCGGCCGGACCTACCGAACAGCTGGCCGATTTCATTGCCGCCCCTGTTGCCTTTGGAGAAGCAAGCAGTTCGATAACCTTCACCCGAGACTCTCTCGCAAAACCACTCGCCTGCGGCGACACCGGACTGGCGGCCAAGCAGGACCGGCTGGTGGAGCAATACATCAGTGAACTGGGATTGATCAGCGAATATATGCTGCGAGTCAACAATGAGATACAGCGCCTGCTTGAACAGGGCGAAGTCAGTGTGAATGCCGTTGCCCAAAATCTGAATGTAACGGTCCGGACCCTGCAACGGCGGCTGAAGGATGAAAACAGCTCCTACCACGACCTGCTCGACAAGATTCGCTACCGGCTTACCCTGGACTATCTCAAGCAACCGGATTTCAGTGTTACCCAATCGGCATTCAAACTAGGCTTTAATGACAGCGGCAGCTATACCCGTGCCTTCAGGCGCTGGACCGGCACTTCGTTCAAGGATTACAAAAAGAAGTCCTGAACGACCGGCCGCTTAACAAAGCCGATAGTCCTTAAGCGTTTGCCGGTACCACCGCCCTTCATTCCTTAAATTCAGCCAGTAACTCAGTTTTCGGCGCCCAGCCGTTACCATAGAGCTGACGAAACATTTCCGGCCTGATCACCGAGCCCTTGGCGGTTCCCCCGGCCCAGAGGTCATATTTTTTATCGGCGTATTCAGCAAAAAATTCGGTCAGCTTCCGATCCAACCGGGCCATGACCGGTTTATAGTTGGGGTCACCGGCCAGGTTCCGGTGCTGTCCCGGATCAGCCAGCATGTCATAGAGCTCGCTGTTACCTGTGGTTTGCAGGCGCTTCCAATAGGCATACTTGGGCGTACGGATACCTCGTGACTCTTCCTGTTCGTAGTAAACTTCATTCTTCCAACCAATGGTCCGGCCCCTCAGGTGCCCTGCGAAACTCCTGCCGGGCGTATTTTCAAACTTGACGTCATCGATACCCAGATAGTCCAGAATCGTTACCGGCAGGTCATACTGCCCGATAAGCATCCGGCTACGGCTGCCCGCTGCGATCTTTCCCGGATGACGGACAATTAAGGGGATGTTTAACGCGGCTTCGTACAGATTCGACGGTGAAGTGACCACCGTATGCTGCCACAGCCCGTGTTGCCCGTAGAAGTTACCCTGGTCGCTGGAAAATATAACAAGCGTATTCTCATGCAGCCCCCTGGACTTGAGTGCCGCCAGCACCCGGCCGACGCCGTCATCCACGACTGTGTTCTGGGATGCCACATTGGCCATCGTCTCCGGGTCATTGTGTTGGGCGATGGCCTGGCGGTGTTTCTCCCTGAGAAAATCGTTGGTTTCCGGCGCCAACAGCTGGTTTAGCACGTTGCTGTTGAAGGCAACCCTTGGAAACGAGCTGAACTGTTGCCCCAGGTAGCTCCGGTAATGCCGGTTGCGCGCCGGTCCGAGGTTAGTCGGCGGGTTCAGGTACGGACCATCGTAGTTGAGTTGCAGATAGAAGGGCTTATCATCCTCCAGGTTCTGGATAAACTGGACGGCCTTGTCGGTAAAAAAATCAACAATGTGCTGCCCCCGGACCGGATAGGTCTCCCCGTTGTCGATCACGGTATTATCCCAGAAGTCGAGCGTATGGCCGTCGGGAAAGGTCACCCAGTGCTGGTAGCCGATCGAAGCTTGCCAGGGCTGGCCCAGGTGCCATTTACCAACCAGCGCTGTCAGATAACCACGATTGCGCAGGGTCAGGGGAAGCGTTCGAAACTCAGCCACCGCCGACCAGTTCCGAGGCCACCCGCTCATTTGCTCGTCGTCCAGCCAGTTATGCACCCCATGCTGGGAGGGCATCAAGCCGGTCATCAGGGTCGCCCGCGTCGGCGAGCACATACCGTTCACCGCGAAGGCATTCCGGAACGTCATCCCCTGCGCCGACAGTCCGTCGATGTTCGGGGTGCGCACGTCTGGATTTCCGTAGGTGCCGAGAATAGAGGCCGGTTGGTTATCGGTCAAAATAAACAGCAGGTTGAGCGGCCTCTCCGCTGCGCCAACGGCGCAGGAGAACATCAGCAACAACCCGGCAAAAACTTTTATATTCACAGGCACCTCGAAGGAAAATTTAGCCGCCTTCATGAATTATCCGGAGCAACCCGGATAATTCATGAAATAGCCGGGCTAGCCGTTAAAATTGGTATTTAGCCTGGACGCCGATGGACCTTGGCGGATCGATCGCACCAAAGAAGGCGCCCCTGAAAAAGGGCACATCGTTAACCCAGGTGGTGGTCTTTTTGTCCGTCAGGTTCTTGCCCACTAACGCCACACTCCAGCCCTCTTCACTGGCCAGGGCGATGCGTGCGTTGATTTTGGTAAAGGAGCCCTGCCGGGTTACGGGGTCCAGATCCAGCGCGGTGAAATAGGCGTCGGTGAAATTGGCACCGATGGCCAGTGTCAGCTCCAGCCCCTGAGCGAACTCCGTCGCATATTCCAGGTCCACACTCCCTGCCCAATCCGGCGCAAACTGCAATTCCTTGCCCGACAGGTCCTGGGTACAGGTGTTGGGGTTCATACCCGTCGCAGCACCATGCGCCACCTGCTGGGCCGCCCCGCATACGGCAGCCGGGAAGCTGTCATATTCCGCATTCAGGAAGGCAAGCGCCCCCGTCAGCATCAAGTTTTCACTGATTTGCCAGCGCCCATCCAACTCGATCCCCTGCGTCTGCGACTTCGCTGCGTTACCGGTAACAAAGGCAACGCCGTTCCAGGCTGCCACCTGCAGATTTTCAAACTCGGAGTTGAAATAGGCGCCGTTCAACTCAAGGGAGCCATCCGCCAGTGTGGATTTAAACCCGATTTCCCAGGCATCCACCCGTTCCTCCTCAAACTGAGCGCCGCTTTCAAAGTCAAAGCCTCCGGACTTAAAACCCTGGGAGAAACTGGGAAATTTAAAAGTATCATCACTGTGTATTTACCTTTGTCTATATTAA
>JAAAKM020000498.1:15669325-15680154 GCA_010016025.2 Alatinidae sp. Z8VKAUB7J3
ACCGCCCTGGTCGGGTAAACGGCGTCCTTGGCGATGCTGTTTACGGCATTTCGGTGCCCCGCTTCGTCAACCCACTGCTGCAGCAATTGCCCGGATTTATCGGTGGCTTCGGTGCGGGTATCCGAGATGGTTAGTACGGCTATGTTCAGGGGAATAAATTCGGTAGTCATCACAATCACTCTATCAGGGGCATTGTAGGTGAGGTTTTCGCCTTACACCACTGTTATTCGTAAGACCAAAGCCTCACCTAGGGGGAATTAATCAAAATAATCGGCGATGAAGTTGGCGATCTGCTGTGCGTTATCCAGGTCCAGTACCGGACAATCACGGCCGTAATCGACGGCCATAATTTGTTCGTCGCTGGCCAGTGCAATCACATTCGGTATATCCGCGGGCAGCCGCTCAGTTGAAACCTTGGGCCGTACCACCTGGATTTTGGGATGGGCCGCCTGCTTAAACCCCTCCACCAGGACCAGGTCGGCGCCCGTCAGTTTCGTTAACAACTCATCCAGTTCAAGTTCCGGTTCCCGGCTGACAGCAAGCTCGTGCATCAACGCCCAGCGGCGATTGGAGGAGATCAAAACCTCCCGGGCACCCGCTGTTCGGTGGCTGTAACTATCGGTATAGGGCTGATCAATGTCGAAATCGCAGTGGGCGCGTTTGATGGTCGCCACCTGTAATCCGGCCGCAGTAAAATGTTCAATCAGACGCACCACCAGGCTGGTTTTACCCGAATTTTTCCAGCCGGTAACCCCCATTACCTTCATTTTTCCTGCTCCGCAAAATTAGCGTGGAACAGGGCCTGCCCCCCGATGCGAAATGAATCGATCGCCGCCTGGCCCTGTTCACTGATCAGCCAATCGGACAATGCCCTTGCCCATTCGCCTTTGATGTGTGGGTGCCGGTCCCGGTTTATTTCAATCACGCTGTACTGGTTAAATAGCATTTCATCGCCCGCCACCAACTGTTCAAGGTTCTGCCGGTTGTTAAAGCTGAGCCAGGTGCCGCGGTCCGACAGGGTATACGCATCCAGCGTGGCGCTTATATTCAGCGTTTTACCCATACCCGATCCTACTTCACGATACCGCATCGACCCTTGACGTGGATCAAGGCCCACCGCCCGCCACAAACGCATTTCCCGCTTATGGGTGCCGCTGTCATCCGCCCTTGAGACAAAAACAGACCGGCCCTCATGCAGGCGTTCGAGGGCTTCCAGGACAGCCATGCCGCTGATACCGGCCGGGTCCTGCCGGGGCCCGACAATGACAAAATCATTGTACATAAAAGGCCTTCGCGAGTGGCCGAAGCCGGCAGCGATGAAGGCCTCCTCCGACGCCACATCGTGAACCAGCAAAAGATCACCGTCGCCCCGCTCGGCAGCTCTCAACGCCATACCGGTACCCTGGGCGACGACATGCACCCTGATACCCTGCTGACGGGTGAATTGAGGCAGCAAATAGGCCAGCAATCCCGAATTTTCGGTTGAGGTGGTGGACAATAACCGGATGCTTTTCCCGTCAGAAAATACCGGTAGGGAAAGCAGCAGACAGAGGAAACCGGTCAAACCCGATAAACAGCGGTAGCGCACTTTTCGATCGTACATGATCAGTGAAAACACCCTTCTTTCATTCCTTCAACAACACCTCTCTTTTGATGAACCGGGACACCTCCTCAGTTGCGGGAGCCTGAAAAAAATCAGCCGTTTGTTGATAAGCATTGATCCGTCCTTCGTGAATAAAAATGACGTCATCCCCTACTCGTTGAGCCTGCGCCAGATTATGGGTTGCCATGAATACCTTGGTGCCCTGCCGATGCATACTGACAATCAGGCCCTCGACCCGATCCGACGCCTCCGGATCCAGGCTGGCGGTCGGTTCATCCAGGAATAGCACCGCCGGTTGGGTTGCCCAGGCCCTGGCAAGGGCCAGTTGTTGCTGCTGGCCCACCGAAAGCAGAATGGCGTAATGATCGGCAAGATGCCCGATATCTGCCCAGGCAAGCGCCTCAGCTGCCCTGCTGTCACGTTCCTGCCTGGGCAACCGGCGCAATGCGTATTTGATGTTTTCCAGAACGCTTCGGCGTAACATCACCGGTTTCTGGAAAACCATGGTCTGACGGGGTATCGAGGTGTCCGTACCCTCCGGCAAAACCCACTGCAAAGTACCGCCCGACACCCCGATTAAACCATGGCACATCTGCAGGAACAGGCTCTTACCCGCTCCATTGGCTCCCAGCACCATGGTTAAACTGTCCTTAGCCACCGCAATGTCCAGATCCCTTAGCAAATGACGGCCGCGCACCCGGTAACCGGCACCCGCCAAGCGGAGAATTGAACCCGGCATCAGCGAGTGCTCCCAACACTTAACCCGGATTCCGCAATGGCATTCGCGTTCCGGTGGAGCAATAGGAAAAGCAGCCTTTTTATCATCGTTATCAATTACTTTTATCGGCGCCGGACGCCGATTCCAGGTTAAATTTGCTGACATAGTGCACCAGCGCATTGATCAGCAGGGAAATGATTAGCAGCACTGCGCCCAGCGCCAAGGCCAGTTCCAGGTTGCCACGGTTGGTTTCAAGCGCGATGGCGGTGGTCATAACCCGGGTCAGGTGGTCAATATTTCCGCCCACAATCATCACTGCGCCGATTTCCGATATCGCGCGGCCGAACCCCGCCAAAACAACCGTTGCCAGGGGCCTCCGGCACTCACGGTAAAGGGTCAGCACGGCCCTGGGAAGGGCGATGCCGAGCGTCCGTAACTGGTTACCGATACGTACCCACTCCGCCGCCAGATGCTGCCGGCTCAGGGCAACGATAATCGGCGTAATAAGGACTATCTGGGCGATAATCATAGCCGTCGGCGTATACAGCAAGCCAAATACGCCCAGGGGTCCGGAGCGCGACAACATCAGGTAAACCAATAACCCGATCACCACCGGGGGCATACTCATCAGGGTATTAATCAGTACGGTAACAAGCTGCTGTCCGGCAAAGCGCCTGATGGCAAGCAGGGCGCCCAGCGGCAAACCGATCAGTGCTGAGACGATCAGCGCAGTCAAGCTCACCCGCAAAGACAAGCCGATGATTTCCCACAGATAGGGGTCGCTGAAAAGTCCCGCTAAAATACGGAAGAAAGAGGCTTCCTGAGTCATCGATTCGCCCGACTGGCTAATAGGCGCTGCCGCGCGGCCACCAGGTCCTCCGGCCGGTTAATGTTGTAAAACGGGTCGTATGCCTCCACCGGATAGTCCACATGGGTACAGTTGTAACGGGCGGTCCACTGATCAATCTTCCTCACGCCCTCCTCCATCATCGCCGTACGCAATGCCCCGGCCAGTTCCAGCGACCATAGACCAAAGACCGGGTGAGTCCGGCCGGCACTTCGGGCACAGACCAGTTGTGCGTCATCCCGTTCCGCCTGCTCAAGAAAGCGGCTCACCAGGTCGCAGGGAAAAAACGGGGTATCGCCGGCAAAACTAACCAGCCACCTGATCGCCGGGTGGTTTTTCCTGGCCCACTCCATCCCCGTCAACACGCCTGCCAGCGGACCCGCGTAATCCGCGATCACATCGGATGCAACCGGCAGCTGGAATCGGGCAAAGCGTGCATTGTCGCCATTGGCATTGAGCAGCAGTCGGCTTACCTGCGGCTTGGCCCGCTCGAGCACACAATCGAGCAGTGTCTTGTCACCCAGGGTCAGCAGACACTTATCCCCACCGCCCATGCGGCGTGCCAGCCCGCCGGCAAGCACAACACCGGCAACGGAATCTAGCACGCCCCTGAGCCTTTGCGACGCGCAGACTCCGGTTCCTGAACGACCCCCGCCGGATCGGCATCGTAAATCACTCTTTCCTCACCCGCTACCAGCATGAAGCGTTTCCCCTTGGCCCGTCCCAGCATGGTGAGGTTGGCACGCCGCGCGAGATCGACGCCCCAGGCGGTAAAGCCGGACCGGGAAATAAGAATGGGAATGTTCATCTGCACCGTCTTAATGACCATCTCGGAGGTTAACCGGCCGGTGGTGAAAAACAGCTTGTCCTGAGGGCTGATATTATTGAGATACATGTAGCCGGCGATTTTATCAATTGCATTATGGCGGCCCACATCCTCCATGTAAATTAACGGCCGGTCCTCTTCACACAACACACAACCGTGAATCGCGCCGGCCTTCAGGTACAGGCTTGGTTGATGGTTAATTTTAGTAAACAGGCGGTAAAGCCAGGAAGTCCGAAGTTTCGCCGACGCATCCAGCTCCACCTGCCCGAAATTATCCATAATATCGCCGAACACCGTACCCTGGGCACAGCCGGAAGTGCGCACCTTTTTCCTTAACTTCTGCTCGAAATTCGATTCGCGCTCGGTGCGGACAACCACAACATCCAGATCGTCGTCATATTCGATATCGGTGACCTGATCATCGGCTTTGAGCATGTTTTGATTGAGCAGGAAACCCAGCGCAAGCTCGCGGGGATGGTCACCGACGGTGATCAGGGTAACCACCTCCTGGCTGTTGAGGTAAAGGGTGAGCGGCCGCTCCAGCACCACGTCGAGATCGATGGGCTTCCCGTTATGGTCTTTACCAGTCAGACTTTTAGTCAGCAACGGATCGTCCGGTTCGGGACAAACCTGAAACTCTTTTTGCAATTAACTACCCCAGACCAAGTAACGTGCTCAACGCGGCACGGTGCGGGGACAGACCTTCAGCTCTGTCCCCCTAGGATGGAACCACGCAATCCATTCGAAGCACGGCTCAACTTACCTTCTCAATCGCCGCCGCGCAATACTTGAATTCCGGAATCTTACCGAAGGGATCAAGCTTTGGATTCGTCAGCAGGTTGACTGCGCCCTCGGCAAAACAGAAGGGCATAAACAACTGGCCGTCGCCCACGGCCTCATCCAACCTGACCTTGGCCTCGATATTGCCGCGGCGGGTTACAATACGGACCCGGTCGCCCGCCCTGATGCCGTATTTACGCATTTCCAAGGCATTGAGGGTGGCGATGGCCTCGGGTTCCAGGTCATCCAGGGTTTCGGAACGCCGGGTCATGGAGCCCGTATGCCAGTGCTCAAGCAGGCGCGCCGTGGATAATACCAGCGGATATTCCTCATCCGGGGTTTCATCGGGCGGAATGATGGTCGCCGGTACCAGCGTCGCCTTGCCGGTTGGTGTCGGAAATCCATCGCCGAATTCAACGTCTATACCCGGGTGATCCGGTGCCGGACACGGATACATGACGCTGTTTTCCCGTTCCAGCCGGTCCCAGGTAATGTTGGCCAGGGACGGCATTGCCTGGTGCATTTCAGCAAAGACCTCCCGGGGGTGGGAATAGTGCCAATCCAGTCCCATGCGCCGGGCAATTTCCTGGGTAATCCACCAATCCTGGCGCGCATCGCCGGGCAGGGGCAAAGCGGTACGCCCCATCTGCACCTGGCGATTCGTATTACTGACCGTTCCGTCCTTTTCCGGCCATCCCGATGCCGGCAACACCACGTCTGCGTAGATCGCTGTCTCCGTCAAAAACAAATCCTGTACCACCAGGTGCTCCAGTTTGGCCAGGGCTTTACGTGCATGGTTGGCATCGGGATCCGACATGGCCGGGTTCTCACCCATGATGTACATGCCGGTGATATCACCCTGGTGGATTGCATCCATAATTTCAACAACCGTTAAGCCGGGTTCGGAGTCCAGCCTGGTATGCCAAAGCTGCTCAAAGCCTGCCTTGATCTCATCGGCATTCACCCGCTGGTAATCCGGGTACATCATCGGAATCAGCCCGGCGTCGGAGGCGCCCTGCACATTATTCTGGCCACGCAGCGGATGCAGGCCGGTTCCGGGCCTGCCGACCTGCCCGGTAATCAACGCCAGTGAAATCAGGCAGCGGCAATTGTCCGTGCCATGGATGTGTTGGGACACCCCCATTCCCCAAAAGATAATGGCGGATTCGGCCTTCGCGTAAAGGCGCGCCACTTCACGTATGGTATCGGCATCGATACCGCAGATCGGCGCCATTTTTTCCGGGCTGTAGTCGGCTAAATGTGCCTTGAGCTGCTCAAACCCCAACGCCATCTCGTCGATGAAATCCTGCTTGTAGAGCTTTTCCTCAACGATCACATTAAGCATGGCATTGAGTAAACTGACATCGCTGCCGGGATTAAACTGCAGGGTATGGCTGGCGTGCTTTTTGAGGGCTATCCCGCGCGGGTCGAGCACCACAATCTTGGTGCCGTTTTTTGCCGCGCGTTTAAAAAAGGTAGCCGCCACCGGGTGATTGGACTCCGGATTGCAACCGATCATGATAGCAACGTCAGCGTTATCCACCTCCATGAAAGAGGCCGAAACGGCGCCCGAGCCAATGCCCTCCAGCAACGCCGCAACCGACGAGGCATGGCACAGGCGCGTGCAGTGGTCCACATTGTTGGAGCCGAATCCGGTGCGCACCAGTTTCTGAAACAGGTAGGCTTCCTCATTGGTACATTTGGCGGAACCAAAGCCCGCCAACGCTTTCTTGCCCCTGCCCTTGCCTTCGCCATCACGAATAGCGGTGAGTGATTTGCCGGCCAGTTCCAACGCCTCCTCCCAGGTCGCATCCCGGAAATGGGTGTAGGGATTCGCCGGATCGAAGTCAGGTTGCGCATCCTTGGCAATGCCCTCCTTCCGAATCAGGGGCTTGGTCAGACGGTCCGGGTGACGCACATAATCAAAGCCGAACCGGCCTTTGACGCAGCAATTCTAGTGAATTATTTCCTGTCTTAGCATCTGTTTTACTTGAGACAATAATTAGTATCATCGAGTTCAATCCCCGGTTGTGGCATATTTTCTATTTCTCTAGTGTTCTTTTCAAAACTGACAATGATTAGTCGTATTATTAAGACAGGCTGCTTGGCCGCCACCAAGGGAAGCGGCTTGTGGAACATTGTCTATGTCTGCAGTTTCTTTATTTCTGATGAGTTGTTAAAAGAAAGAAATGAACATTGCAGGTAATCGAGACAAATGGCAGATTGTTGACTAGTGTTAAATATTAAAATCACAGTGGCAAGCAGGTACCTGTGTGCCAAACCAAGCTTTACGTCATCGTTAATATGCAAGTAAGAGCTGGAATCCACAACTCTCGTCCATGATTATATAAAACCACTTTTTATAACGTTTTGGCCGCTATAAACACAGGGGCATGTAAAGTTTTCAACTTTTAGCACATGCCAGCACTCTTAGACTTTGATTCTTTAGCTGGTAATATAACTCACTGTTTTCAAAGTCGGGCACTAAACGTCACCCATGGTCTCACTATCAATGATATTTTAAGAGTAAGTAAGAAGGGGCCTGGTGCGGATAAGACTTACACTTAATGCAGGCCAAAAGAAAACTGGCAACTGGAGATTATCATTACAAACTTCATTTAGATCAGAATCGTTTCAACAATATATCACTAGACTGTCTAATAGTAGTGGTAGGGTAGGGTTTCCTTGCAACGGTGACGTAAATTACAGAGTTAAAGAAATAATTTGTCGTGTCAATCATACCAGTGGGCTTCCATTTAACAAAGTCTTTATAAATGAACAGCCGAGGCACAAAAATCATGCACACACCCATCACAATCCCAGAATAGTTATATAGAGAGAGCTGTGGCATTTGTTAAGTCGTGTTACGACACAAAATATTTGGGGCGCATTATTCATAATCCTTTGTCTGTGAGGCAGTTAACCCGCGATGGGAGGCATTGATTTATCGGTTCGTTTGAATGTTTGGGTATACGCAAAACGAGTCGCAAATTTAAGTTGAAGGTCTAGAGATCGAGCAGGAATACCAGCAATCGATTTGGTCAAGATGATGTCAGGGGAAAATGTGTTGCAGCGCAGCAACAGAAGACTGCCTCGTCTTCGGTATGGGGCTCCTGTTACTTTATGCTTTGATACAGATACAGTAAAAGATGGCTGTTCTTGGCCATACGTATCGACTTTAAAAAACCCCAAAGAACACAGTGTCTTTCGTATGTCATTAAGAGAGGCGACCGAATCCTTTTCCATGGGGGTGGTAGTGCTTAAGATGCCATCTTAGTTCCTTCATTGAGTACGCAACTCACTCTTTCGTCTTATTACTTCTTCTGTTCTGAATGTATGCAACGAAAAGATGACATGGTGACATACCTGAATCAAAAATAAAAATATTAAAGCCATGTAAGAACTCTTTTTGTATTGTGTCTCGAAGGATGGGTGACCGGGTTCCATTTTCATCCCACAAAATATTTATTCAAGCCCTTTATCTACGGTAGACTAGGAACAGATCTATAACTTATACTCATCGTCTTTATGTGTTGCTTTCTCTTTTTCTTTGTTTCACTCCTTATACTTCATGAATGACTCAACAACCTCCCGATATGTACCTTTTTATGATGCTGTGGATTATAGTTTTAAAGTCGGCCGAATAATGTAATGCCTCCTAATCAAATCCTATGTCCGCCTTGCTTAAACAGTGTACAACCACTTTTGAGATGATCGGCACTTCGAAATCACAGAAGGGTGATTGAAAAAAGAGATACCGGATACATGGACCTAAAGTGTCCGTTTATTAGCCATGCCAAGATCTTTGTCGTCAGTGTTTATTTCGTATATAAGTTTGCGCTAGGACAGATCTCTTTTATTGAAACAATAGGTCATTTTTATCTTTCGTGCCCCTACAGACTTACATCGAAAGATGTGACTTGTTTGGTTGGTTTACAGCGAAGTCCGACATTACACTGAAATATGGAGTCAGCTTGGTGAAAAACGAAGATGGTACGACGAGGGAAGGTGGCATAATTTGCAAGTTAATATCATTATTTAATTTATTGGGAATGTTTAGGTTTCTACCAGCGCCAATATATCGATTACTGTCTCAACAAAACTCATCGCGTAGCACTTTTTAACGGAGAAACATCATGTAATTGATACTGAGAGTCACTGGAGCTTCCTTACTGTTGAACGATATTAATGTTCAAAGGATTTGGCTAGGATTGTTGAACATGTAAAACTATAACCATTGTCTCTCGTATCGAAAACGAGGACCGGTTATGCAATCCTTATGAGTGGTGTTTCGTATTTAGCTGCAAGTATTTTGTGGGGATTTTTTGAAATTTTGTAAGATTTATAGTCGATTTCTCTTTAGAGCTTACTATTCCTGAGGACCGGAGTAATTTATAAGTAATACTTTTGTTTCAATGTAACTAGTAGTGAAGAATGGCCGCTCGTTTGGTGTAACGAGTGAAAGATAGGAATTATGGATTTTTTTTAACCGCGTATTTTAATTCTTGTGGGAAGTTAAGGCCTCGAGCGTAGCACGATCAAACGTAGCTTCCTCCATTTTCAGAAATATTGCTTTCTCAATGCATCTAACTCCGTAATGGAAGTCTTGAATGAGTGACGAGGCAAGGCTTTGCAAAACAGTTTCAATTTTTTTTGTGTTACGTGAAGTTTAAGGTTTTAGTAATTTGAAACAAGGGTGGTGTCTCTGAACAATTATCTGCCTCTTCCTTGTTTTAAATACGTGCTAATGGTTTAGGCATTAAGGCTAATGTAAAATTACATGGTAACACATTGAAAAGAGTGGATGGACTACGTACCGTTGGAATCTTAGCGGAGAAAACTCCTTTCCGAAGAAAGCATTACACTCTACCGGAAATCAAATGACTATCATAAAGAAACCTTACACAACAATCTTGGTTAAGGTTAGTTAGTGAACAATCAATACGAAACTATTCCTCCATATTCGTGTTCGCGAGGACTGGAGAAATATGAGCTACTTTGGCAAATTTGAAGAAAAGATTAGTTCCTACTCACAAATAGTACAATTATGTATTCATTACATCTGACTCCTTTACAACTTGCTAACCTCTTATGCCTCACGCAACAATTTCTACCCCGATGTTTATGCCTTCACTGCAGATCTTGATTACTTTTCAGTCTTAACCAATGTGATATTCAATTGGGCGCTTATTCTTTAACACTGTGTTCGATCTTGCAGTGACTGTTAACGTAGATGTTAGAATAGCTTACAACTCCCACTCCCACTTTGAAATTGAATTTGAAACCCACCATTTTATGTACAGTATGTTCGTGTAAACACGTTTTAGTGTATTAGAACTTTTGAGTACAGACTAGTGAGCGCTTTTGTAGAAGTATTTCTGCATGCCAGCAATTAGGGGCATGATATATAGACGGATAGGTTTGTGCTGAATGTGCTGATAAGGCTAGACATGACCAGATTGGAAGGTGGCGATATGTGTGGACAACATTTAGCAATTTGAAGAGCACACGAAAATATG
Source organism: Alatinidae sp. Z8VKAUB7J3 (assembly GCA_010016025.2). Taxonomy (NCBI): domain Eukaryota; kingdom Metazoa; phylum Cnidaria; class Cubozoa; order Carybdeida; family Alatinidae; species Alatinidae sp. Z8VKAUB7J3. Next base: position 15,679,619 of record JAAAKM020000498.1, read on the forward strand.
GCATAACTCGAGGGCGAGGAATTTTCCCTTGTTGTAGGGACTCCATGTCAGATCAGACATTTAAAAGTGGTGCAACGCTTTACCTATTCATCAACTCCAAGTAGCTAAGGAAGTCAAACCCAGCCGTAATTGATCGATTAAGGTTACTCAGTGGTAGAATTAAAACGAAGTGGGTCAGTTAGAAATAGATAGCTTGTAGCTTATTTTATTGTGTATTGTACAATACATTGTTGATCGCGAGTACTTTAAACAATCACATCTCTAAATACTAGTAGGGATCGAATAAACTTCCTGTTAATTTATTAACCTTACGGAATTTCCCACCCCCCACCGCAATCTGTGTCTGCCACCGCCACCACCCCTCTCTCTCCCTCTTGCCCGGGCGGTATTTCTAAGCTACCACGTTACATTGTCATTCCATCCAACCCAGGGCATGTAATTTGTAATTTATAGTTTGCAACGTGAAATTGACTATGTAGGCCATGGTGCGTTTCCCTTCCCTGCAAACCGCATTTGGTCTTGTAAATCTTTTTTAC
>JAAAKM020000498.1:15691169-15707217 GCA_010016025.2 Alatinidae sp. Z8VKAUB7J3
CATTGGTTACCTTTTACTACAATGATGAATGGCTCTGATAGCTTAGTGATAGAAAAACTTGCAGGGAAGTTTTACATCTCTTGAGATGTTGTCTTTTATTGGCACAGATGTGCTGCAATTTTGCTTTCTGTCTTAATTTCAACATAACCTTTATTTTAGCCTTGGTTAAGAAGTTTTAAAAGCACCCCTACCAATACGCCATCGTAAGGTAAGATTTGCTTTCTTGCATCTACCTCTTTAATTTGGGAAGTACGCATGCATCAGGTTTATATTACATACGATCTAATACCTTTCAAGGAATCTAGTTCATCTTGTTGTTTCGGAAGATAACGAGATACAAAATGTGTAATTCCGTAATTAAGCATGGGCACAATGTTTCAGGGATACCTTTGTTTTTGTAGGAGACACCGACTTTCTCTTGGTCAACTATGAAATAGTTGTTCTTTTCAGAGTCACCAACTCTCCATAGAAATCGCTTGTTTTTCATTCATTAGCAAAGGTACTTTAAAATTTGTACAGAATATGAAACTTCAAAGACGTAATCTAAGTCTTCATTTACAATTTATTTCATCAACATGAAATAAAACGCGCAATAAGCTTTAATTTAAATGGAAGCACGTATTTACACAAGGAATAATTGCTGATGGAACTAAATCGACACAAGAGAAGTGACCACTTCAACTACTCTGTATTCAGAACTAGTAGGAATGTGCGTCTTTTCCAAAAGTATTTGCTTGGCCATTGCTGATATAATATGTTCTTGTGTAGATTAATTAATTAACAAAGAACAACTCAACGAAGGATAAAATGGAATCTCAGGCAGGCTTCCAATTTTGATGCCGAGAATGTAATGAAAGGGACTCGATAATCTTCAAGTGCATTGATGGACCGGGAGGCGTTATTATGTAGAACAAAAAATAGCCTCTATTTAATGGCCAAGTTAAGAAAGAATTTCTTCAGATTACAGTTAGTTGCTTAGAGTACATGTGAGCAAACAAGAGAATATATATCAATATGAAATTCTTGAAAATGGATTTTTTTAGACATCCTTTTATATTCTTCTTCACTTACGCTCTTCCTTTGATCACACTTTAGACCAACGTTAATTAATCTGAGATAAATTTATTCCAAGGGGGTAAATTTACTTATGACAGTGAATGCGATGTTCTGGTGATCCTTTAAATTTCAATCTTCTTGTCATGTATGTCAATAAAAAACCTGCATAATTTTCCAGGCAATGGTATGCATTTAATTCAAACACATTAAAACCAGTAGTACATAAATACATTTATTAGTAAATATGAGATAAGGTCAAGATTTTCACTGAAAGTAGTATATTAGTCATATTTTGATTAAACTTTGCATTCGCTGTCTCGTCTTATCCAAAAACATCAATTTGTGTTACGTTGTACCACATTACATCTCACTATTCGAAATATAATTTTTGCAGCTAGCGGTGAATGTACTTCGTGATTGAAAATAGGAGTAAATAGGTCAGACAAGGTTAAGAAGCACCGTGGTCGATTACTTACCTCAACATTTCAAGTAAGCCACTCGCCATTATGTAATTATTCACTTAATATAGCTGCATAGTTTTTGCTCACTAACTTTGCTCTAATATTGTAAAAGTGTGTTCCCATAAGTATTAAAAAATTTTAATTTCTGTTCCTGTTTGTAGTGACTCAAACTGATTGTTCACCATTGTGTACATCTTAAGGACAGGGTTACATCTTTCACAGAGATTCGGAAGAGATTTTTGTCACCTTTGACTTCCTCCCAATCCGTAAACTGATCTTAGCACATTCTGGATTTTAGGCGGAGTCACAGTATGGTCCAGGGTACCCCCTTGAGTTTTTAACACATCTAAGCCAAGGACGAAGTTGATTTTTTCCCCGTAACAATACCCGACGACACACGGTGTGTCTGCTTTATATGATGCTGAACGCTGGGTTTATCATGTACATATTAATTTCATAGAAAAATCACTCCCTCCCAAAACGCCGTTTTTAGCCCGTGTTCTCTGCGATCTGCACTGTCCTTGCGAATTGGTACCTACTTTCTCATTATAATTACTCGTTACAATCCCCATAGTCGCATTTACCATGCCACTAGGAATGCTATCATAGTATTCGAATACCACTCAAGCAGCATTATTACTGCTGTTACTATTGTTACGACTGTCACCACTTGTACTTCTATTACTGTTACCACCCCCTCTGCAATGCAGTATTACTAGTGTTACTATGGCAGCTACTCCTATCCTACTGCTACTACTCTTATTGCCTCGACCATCACTACCACTAATGTTTGCATTGTTGTAGGTTATTTACACTAAATTTACGACTACTACTTGAATCGCTGTTATACCACTACAACAAATGTAAGAGGCAGAAAAAACCCAATTATTGCCGTTTGCTAATGTATTTAATAATAAGTTTGAAATCTAAGTCAAGGAGATTGGTCATCCAATATTCGTATTGCACAATGTCCGTACATAGAATACGTCGTCTAAGCCATCAAAGTAACAATTATATTGTTGGTATTCATATCTCGAGCTCCTCTCGCGTTCAAAGATATATTCCCGCCATGGGAATCAGCTGGCAGTTTTGTTGCCGCCCTTACACTAACAGACTTGACTTTATCCAACCAAAACATCAATACAATCTTCACACATCCTATTCCTCCCTGAAAGTAGCAATAAAAACATCCTAAGTTTTCTCTGCTTTCGGAATGGTTGTAGGATTGCTGTTATCTGAGTGTTGCCCCTCCTCCAACCGGCTGTTCTCATCATCTGATAAGTCATCTAGGATAAGGTAAACCGAAGAAAAGCCATGATAACTAACTCTTGATAGGAATGAGCATGACAGCCACATGATTACATCAGCTGGAATTAACGCCGACTGTCTCTTTAATATAAAGCAGGGAAAACCGTTTATCGTTTTTCGATATGACGGCAGTTCATTCAGAACTGTCCAATCTTGATAAAGAATAATTCTGTGCTATAAACTTCAATTTTATGACTGCATATATTAACGTTTATCTTTCAATCTGCGAATTACTTAATATGAATGAGAGAACCCACCTCCTTTCAATTAAAAGCTCTAAGGTCGAGTATTTATCAAGGCAGGCAATGTGTAGCCGAGACGACCGATTTCAAGGCTTGACAGGAACACGTGTCTTGTGATAGCAACGAGTTTAGTTTTTTCCCTGAAAGGGTTTTATTTGTCGATTGATTCGCAGCGTGGGAAAAGGCAGAAAAGCAGATTATTAGCGGAGTGATCTACCACTGGAGGCATTTTTGAAGCTAATATTGTACAAAGAACTAGGTATTTTGGACTCTCGCAATAACTTAATGTCTCTTTTGAGAGATTGAATGGAAAGATTTACCTCCAGGACCCTGTGATTCAACGCAGAGGGATGAAATTACCGAAGATCTCGAATGGTAGTTGAGAGATTCTAAGACAAAAATAGAACTAATGGCCGGACCAACGTTAGAGAAATGGGGACCGTTTTAATATTGCCTAGTTACGCGATGTTATTGATGAATTTCATGTACGGAAGACGGAGAATTTTGATAAGCCCTGCTGGTAGACATGATGCTCTTCTTGAAGATGCATTTGAAAGACGATTCTTGAGAAGAACAAGAGAAGATGGTCTTTCAAGACAGTTTGGTCAAAAGAACTCATTTGATAGTGTTAAGAGAAGGATAGAAGCACCGACATATATCACTAAAAATGAGCACTGAACATAACTTTATTGTAGTTAAGGATTATCAAATGATATTAAATGGCACATGTAGTACACACGACAAATTACAAGAAACTTTCAACTTGCTCTTTCAGCTCTTTAGAATCACAATAATAGATATTTCCCTCTTTCCGCTTACTATTATTTGAGTGTCTCGAGCCAGTATCACATACCTTCTCGTTGAAAACACAACAGAAACTGCTAGTAGACTATGAAAAGTATTCCTTGGGAGTTGTGGAGCCATGGGGCTGTCTCTCACAAACGTGCTCCTTACAACATGGAAACGTGGATAACATCACCCTAATTTTTTAACCTAAGTTCAAAATGCCGAATTTGATAACTTGGTAGGAAATGCCATCCCTCCCTTCATAGTAGCTTAAAAGGACCAATACATAACCCAATCACACCCCTTGGGAACGTTCAGTAAGAAAACACAATTAATGTCATAGCCTTCCATTATAAGTCTTCAGTTTATATCCAGTTACAGCTTCCTCTCCTTCATTTTCAATTTTATGCTTTATCAACGTCCTTTGTAAGTCCCTTTATCAACTTCGTCCAGCGGTTTTCTACATGGCCTCGTATTAAGTCACTATTCCAAACAGGCTCATGAGAAATAGATCGATGTATTTGTATTCTCTCGATGTTTGACAAAGGAATATTACAAACATTTTTTCAATAAATCTATGGTAGGCCTATATTATTAAGGTAGCGGCTACAGCGTGTAAATTGAGTTCTCATTACTGTTCTTGAATACTTGACAGACAACAAAACAATGTGCTCTTGCCATATACCGAAGAGTCTTTAACCTCAGTCACACGGAATCTTGGTACGCGAAGAAAGCAAAGTTTGAAATATTGATGGAGAGAGAAAGATTATTTCTATTGTTGGTATTCTAACCCAGTCTCACCCTATCACCTGCTACTGCTCTGCCCATTAAGTGGTAAAGAACTAAGGTATTTTGATGGTAGTGTACTTTGCTTACCAAAGCACTTCCGGCACTCCATTATACGCGACTAAACCGGAAACGCTCGTTAGTTCATAACCACCTTGGTTACGTGGTGGCAACGACATGCTTAATACAGGGCCTTCCTTAAAAACATTTTTGACTTGTCTCACATGAAAACAAGGACAAATCAAAAATGATTGTCACTAGGATCGGAGCACACTTTTGGAGAATGAATTTACTTGGGCATAAAGTTAAAAGAGCGAAATTTATTTCATTCATCTGATTATCTTAATTTTAATGACAATTGCTTAATATAACAGCATACTCTTGTTTTTACAGACGATCAAAAACATAAGTGCATTCTCAATTTTGGAGCTTGACATTTCCCGAGATCATCACTGCGCAATCGCCATATTTTCTGTATTATGCTCTGGCATGGCGGAGACAGATGAACAGTGTTGCCAAATGTGCAAAAGATAATTGAACATGCAGAGTTGTGATTTGTGAAGAGAATATATCCTACCTTATCTGGTGATGTAGATTGACCGAATGAAAAGGGAAACTCCTTCTATCTGCAAAGCAAAGGGTTTTGTTTTTATACGGATTGAATCCGAAACAGTCCAATGAAGCGCAGAGATAACCATGCTTAGGGATACGGAAACGATAATCCGCGTATGACTTAGCACAGCCCGGATTTTGATGTAAGTGCTGCTCTATGGCAGAGTCTTATAGCTTAACAGAGTTTGTTATAGTAAACACGAGGTGGTTTTCATTTGGAAGATGATGTTTTGCTAGTAAATGCTGGCAATTCTGTCAACTAACCTCAAAGGCATTCGACGAACATAGTCAGGCTCACCCTGGCAAGAACTTGCTATACTACAGGGCGGCAGTTTGTGAAGGACGCAAGTTTTACTGTTAGAGGACATTTTTCCTATAATTTTAAAGTCCTGTACTTTAGACATTCTTTGTGGATCTTTTTTGAAAAATGTTAAAATGAATGCATAAACATCTGTAATAAAAAAGAAGAGATCAAGAAAAATCAAATCGAGGAAACTGAGTTAGAGGGTAGTTAATTCCCCCTCTCATTTTATGGCAAGTGGCATTAACAATATTAATGAAAACTCACAAGGTTGAATAATCGAGCTACATTGTCCTACAGTCACCTACCCCACGTGTGGGCTAAACTGTTTTTGTAGTGTCCACATCAGCTGGAAAGGTATACACATAGGTTCACAGTTAAGAGCCTTTGTTAGTATAGAAACTATGGAGCTAGAAAGAAGTCATCATGGAGGGCATGACCAATACCATTCTTGAGGTGAAAGATTTTCACATTTTAAATCCCAGTTTCATTACCAATGGCCCTTTACTCTTTTGAATTTGGCATGAAATATTTACAAGAAAAGCTGAGAGAAACAACAAAGTAAGAAGCTATATATCTGAAATATTTTCGACATGTGACAAGTGTCAGGGAACGAGTACTAACTTATATTTGTATAAAGGAAAGCTGTTTAACGATCTGGTAAATATTTACGGACAACTTTTCCGAATAAGAAGGTAGAACAGTTGACCTTTTATTTGAAACGTGATCTAAATAATTAGGCAACTTAATTCGCTCCGATAGTTCTGTCAAGAGATTGTTTTTAAGAGTTAAAAGAGAAAATAGAAATCAAAAATTTATTTCTTACTGAATTATAGGAAGGTTATATCTTCCGAGAATGGAAGAAGCATAAGAAAGTGATATTTCATAATTTGAGGACTTAGATTGGAATGCAGTACGATTCGTCGTTTTGCGGTAAGTATAACGAATGCGGCAATGGACTGCGAAATTCCGGATGTCTGGCAGCCAAGTAGGAGAGAATGTACATGGTCAAAGCTTTGGGCTTAAGGTATCATCATTTGTATCTTACAAAAAGAGTATAGTATATAATTGGAAAAAGAATTTAATTCAATCCATTTCTCTTTTTTATTTAATATAAATTACATCTTCTTATTTACAAAATAAGAAATAGGATATATAGAATGTGCTGCAACAAAACCTTGTTCTACAGCAGACTGCTTGAGCAAAACATGTCGTCGTACGTCAAAACTTTTGACAGCAACACATTTTTACAGGCATTGCTGTTCTATTTTATAACATGTTTCCCCTCACATTTTAGCATGTTTCCTTGCAACTTATAGAGCAAAATAACATTTAAAGACAAACGATAAATCATGGTAAACAAACCTCTAAGTCCATATTCAGGAAACGTTTCAGGCGCAGGTGCTTGACCCTAGGATGCTGCATCTGTTGTCATCCATACGGAAGGTCTCCACGACCTCTAGTTTGCTGGCTTGCTTCTAGATTAAGGAGCATCCCCCCTGGATGCTTTAACTTTACCTTTATTTATCAATTAGACTGTTTGATGGCTTTTTTGTTTATTTATGATAGCTTCTATATAGGGCCCACTGCTCATCAAGGATCTTTGATTGCAACTGTCATGATAAAATGGACCTTAGAGACACTATACGAGTTTTAAATGAGTGGACTGACAATAAAATGGGGAATAATTGCATTGGTCTGAAAGAACACCTTTAGAATATACAATTGCTACTGCATTAGGCAATGTTGGTACTCTTGCAATACCCCAACAACTTCCATTAAATGGAAGAATGGCAATTTGATAGGGGATAAAACATTGTATACTTCTTGAGATAAAAATAAACTTTGCTTAACGACCGGTATTAATGGTTAATTCGTAAACTGAGAAGTCTCCTCTGCTTATCAGGAAGAGTGTTATGAAACTCCAGGGATAAGACCTTTACATCATTTTCTTATGTTTGCGGTTCATAGTAAAATGCAATTTGGACCCAACTATTTCAAAATATGCAATTTGATCCCCTCGCTATAATTAAGAACAGGAGAGTAATCATGTCTTTGCAATTCATTATATCTAATGGATTAGTAATGGATAACATTCGTTTTATAAGAAATGAAGACGATCAAATGGAGAAGCATTCACCAAATAATTACGAAGTGGATGATATTAGCTAAACTTTAGTGTGTAACTCTAAGATTACACATCTATCGTCAACCAGGGCTTCCGGCGCCAGGGGTATGTCCCTCGACATTTTGAGCGATACATTATAATTTCAGAAAATAGATTAGTTGTACACTTATTGTATTGTTTCTTCGTCTATAAACTAATAGACATGCTTTGAGTGACGTCAATCCAAACAAATGAGATCCCCAAATTCTCTGTCTCAGTGGTAATGGTAGTCTCTCAATCGAAGACCCTGATGAGAAGTGGGTCCGACATCGAAACTACCCTGGATATAAAGAAAACCACCAAATAGTCTAACTAATAAATAAAGGGCAGCTGGGGCGTCCAAGGGCGACGCCCCGCAATTCAAGCTAACGGGCAGAGAAGCAAGCCATGAAGCAGGCTCAACCGACCAGTAAGACCGCCCCTCACGGACCAGGGAAAGAACCTGTCATTAATGAGAACAGATACAACACACGATCCTAGCCCAAATGACCACGGTGTAATAGCTAGCACATCGGAGTTGCAACAGTTAAGGTCGGGGTTCCTCATTGTCCTATGTTTTCATCCTACATCACCATACAATCACGTCAAATGGTGACCCCAACTTGTTTACAACATGAAGCCCTCTGATTTTATAGGTTACGTGAATAATCACTCTGCTCTTGACATAAACTTACGGAACGGTTTGTTGTCTCTGTATTGCGATCATCGTATCAATGTTTGTCCAGGCCGAGTTGGCCGGTTTTTGTAATGTTTCTTTTGGTTATTTAATTTATTTATGTAGCAGGTGACAGATGACCTCGAGACTTACTGAATTCTGTAGATTGTAACGAACTCCTACCAGAGTTAGAAATTTTGGGGTATTCCTAATTTGGGGAGGGCTAGGCAAATGGAACTGCTTCAGGAAAGCCTGGGAATTTGTAGATGAATTGAATCTAGACATGAGATTTCGAGAGGGGGACTATCATAAATTTATTTGGCCACGCGCCTAACCCTCTAGAGGTTACAGGCCTTGACTGCAGCTAGAGTGAATCCCCAGTTGCAGGGTATATTTGTGAAGCCTTCACTACTAAATTTCACGGCCATGTATGCGTTGTGGAATCTAATGTGAAGGTTGCCTCTTGTAGTCGGCTTTGTATGTTCTTTGTTATCAGACGAACACTATTTAAAGCGACACCGCGTACATGTTGTTTTCACAGGTCAACAGCATTACGGGCTTAGACCCCGAGATTCCCCGTTTAATCTTGTGTGTTTGTTCACTCGTTATTTTCAAAACAACACTGAAGTAATTGATCTGGTTTGGTTATGTCTGGAAGACGTGACTTTGTGAAGAAAATGGTCAACGTAGTGTATATATAGAAGTCTTCTTAATGCTGCCAGTCCTCTTGAACTTCAAGGAATCAGAAAACTGTGATAAGACGGAAGTATTACAACTATGTACGAATTTTGTCACTTCAGTCGGAAAATCACACTCAGTCCAGTTTAGCAAAAGGCCGATAACTCCCTTGCATTAACAACACTCAGATGCTTTTTTGGGTTACATGAGCAGGCAGTTACCTATGTTATTGTCTTGAAAGGGTGCCCTCTTAGACCGGATAGTCTTGTTTCTTGAAAACAGTCTTGACCATTTCCTGGATCAGTGATTCTTTTCGACCCCATCTTTGTCATTCGCAGATATCATCATCAACGAAGACGGGTTTGATTTTCAAACACAACTGAAAACAAACCAATGACAAGGACTCCCTATTCATATGCAAATAACTCATAGTCGGCATATTGTTTGTCAAGAGATTAACCTTTGAATATGGTCCGGGATATCAAAGTATACTTTCAATCGTAAAAATATCGTTAAAATTCAAGATAGTGTAGAAGACAAAAGACCTAAAAATTTAGGATACTGTATAATTATTCCAGAAAATTGTCGGAATTTAATTTTTTCCTTGATTGTAGAAAATTTTTATCTTGATGGAGTTAAGTTATAAATTTTTTAACCCCCCGATTTGGTAGTTTAATGGTCTTCCAACTGCACAGGACAAAATCATCATTGCTGCCTCAAGAATGTCGGGTGAGCTTGTACCTGACATCGCGTTCGAGGCGTTATCTTTTAAACTTAATTTCCAGTTTTAAGGGAGAAACAAGGACTTTTGCACTATTTTGTATCAATAAACGATAATTTCCTTTTGAAAGGGTATTTTAGCAATTTTATAATTTTGGTAAAGACAGGATAGGAGAAAGGATAATACAACCGAGGACTATTTTGGACCGTGCACTACTCACTTATCATCGTTGTTGGGTCAGACGGATTTCAAAGGAAGTTTAATTTGGACACTGTTTTCTTTCGATAAATTAGATTGCCCGTAAACCCAATCGATTTTCTTATTATACACGCACTCATACCCATGCTGTAGCGTGCTTCAGTGGTCCTCTTGAGTCTTGCAGCGGGAGCACAACACTATTGTACTATTGTCAAACGGAGTTTACAATACTTTTCATTTCACTTTGGGTTAAAATTTTCTCCATCTAGCAGACTTGCTGTATGGAAAGTGACTGGTGTGTTGCTTAAATAGTTTTGTATGATCATTGTAATAGATGGAATAACGATGAGACATTCTGGATTCGACCAAGTGTTGCGGAAGATGGTTATCTTTACATTGGTAGGCCTACTGATCTCTCTGATAGTCACTCCAGGTATGTGGCAATATTCAACTTAATCTCGACATTTTCTAACGGCTTATTCCTTATATTAGCTGTAATCTACCGACGAGACAAAGTCGTCAGTTATCCGTCCAGGTTTTATTATCAATTTGAAGGCAATACTCGGTCTCAATCTTGGTACTAAATAAATACTGTAGGCCTATAGTAGCAAAATGTCTGCTTGTTTTTTCTGACCAGTAGCTTTAACTGCATCCATTTATGTTTATTTCTCGCTCATTTTGTTTCTTGGTTAGAAGCATTTATGTAGCTACAGTAGACACACTGTAACAAGTGACCTGATGACCGTTACTCTGATAACTGATCACTCTTAAATGGTGCTTTGCCCTATAAGCTGTTATTTATGTTCTTGATTACAAAGATAAAGTTGCTATAAAGAGTAGTATTTCGATTGGAATAGTGCTGCATATCAGCATATTTGTCTTCTAGATGAAAGTGTATGTCTAACATATCAAATATGGCGCCTGCAGATACTAATCCTCTAAGCAGAATTAATGTTGATCCTTATGTGTGGACCAGATATGTTAACAACTCATATATTTGTATTTTTTTCAAAACTCGCGAAATTCAATATTGATGGTATATATGATCGAAAAGAGCATAAAAGTCAGCGAAAATCTGTATGCCCAACTGCTCACTTCGAAAAGTTATTGGAAAAATTCCATTTTCTTAAGTATTCGTTATCTTCTCTTTACCACATCTCCGTTTCCCTTATTATCTTTGATTTATCCTGTTAACTAATGTCAACTTACTTATGTTCATCGTCATCGTGGTTGCGACTGCCATGACAATGGTGGTCATCATTATCTTGGTCATGATCATGACGAGGAACACCATAATATCATCATCACTACCACTGGGATGATGATTATCATCATTAACATCATGCCTGCTTGGTATCTTGTCAATAATACGTGAGCAACATTTGGGGATTTGATGGTCTTCATACAGTAACTGCTCAAAGCTGTGCAGTGCAACCATCTCTGCCATTTGTTAAAAATTGGCGATCTCACTTTTTTGAATATCAAATGTACCCATCAAATGCTACGTTTTGAAATTATCGTGTAAGTTGATATTGAGGATCCATTAAGTCCTTTTTATGTTTTCATTAAGAATTGAAATAGCCTACTTCACAGTATCATATACTATGGCGCGTTTGGTGGCGGTACTATGCGGCAATGGAGGGACGGAACCTTTAATTGTTGTCATTTATAGCCTGTTTTAATGAAGGAAGGTCAACATTCTGACACCTTCAATGTTTATGGTAACCTAGAAATGAATACAATTCTTGTAAGCATTAGTCATCACCTTGATGAGTCCGAATGTTGACTCATGCTCGCACTAATTATACCCTGCTCTTATAATAGCAGTTATTACACTTTTGATTGAAACTTGATATAAGTGTCGTAAATGGTAACCAGAGTAGTTGTTACAAGGCTGAGATTGCAATAATTTGTAAATATGAACTATAAACGTTCTAGAAATATGTTATGCAAGTATAAATTCATTTCTTGGAAAAGGATAACTTGTTATTTAGACTCACTTTGCGCCGGGGCCATATGTCTAAAACTTAACAGCTGGTCATTCTTAAAAAACGAATACTATATTCTTGCAACAATGCCCAATCTTACTATTTACAAAAATGTTACGAAAAAGGAATAGCATTGTCATTAAACTGGTTCTCCTACAAAGCCCTTTTAGTTACAGATCCAGATTTTGCAATACTCCTCGTGTTTAATGTCTTCAATCTTACGAAAACCATTCAGTTTACGAAAGTATATGATACCGATGGGATCTTTGAAAAGTGGAGCAATTTGCTGGCACATCTGCACGTTATTTTTGTCAGATTTCACTAGTAGTAGTAGCTATCGCGTCATAACTGTTCAGCAGAGTATATAATGCGGTTAGCACCTATCAATTTCTTTTTTGAAGAAACGTTTTATTTGTATGCAGAAATCTTGAAATTGTTTACCTTAAGAGCATCAGAAAGGAGGAGATACTTTTCAAGCATTGCATTTGGGACAGTTTGTTTCTGTGGCTTGGATCGTCACGTACAACCACACAAAGTTGTTGGGTTCATTATTTGGTATAGGAGTTTACAATATCTGTCTCAATTTGTACATGTAAAGCAGTTCATATTTGTATCAAAACAAGCTTATTTAAAATAACTTATAACCTTAGTGTCTTTAAGGCATAGCTAAACAAAGATTTTGCATGGTGGCTTTTGCCATACTATCCCCAATTACTTCATTTTGTAAGTACCAAGAAATTAACGGGATTGTGGTGTTTTGTAATGACACGTGTTCAGCTTGGGTAAGAGGTTTAAAAGAGGGGTTTGAAGCCAATGACAGCAAAAATAAGGAAATGCACATTATGGCTTGATCTCGTCATAAGATCTTATCCCTTTCTTTTACCATGCTTCTTTCATTCCTTCTAATTTTTACTAGTTATTATACATAGTGCTTTTTTCATTTCGGATTGTAAAACTTCAGGGGACAATTTTCCAAAAATGGAACACTTTAATACTTGTGGCAACCATAACAAAAGCAGTCTTCAAGTTTAGAACCCAAATATGATGGTCTTGTAGATTTTCTCAAGGCAGCATTTGCTGAACTACGGTAGCTCCTAGTGCCTGATCCAGAAGGGGAATAGCCATTTTTACACATTACCCTTCAGGGGTCTTTGATTGGGAGACTGCCATCCTTATTCCTTGTCATTGTGCTCTGTAGGTCATAGGTGCCCTTTCTTAGACTCCACCAGACACTTTTTTCCTTCTAACTTAGTAACAGTTTCTGTAACACTGTAGTTAGTTGATTTTGTCCATTTCTTCATGTTTGTTAAGCATCATATCCTAGGCCTTTTCCTTCCTCAGTTATTATGTAATCCCATGTTTATGATGCAGTTGGCTAGCTGCATGGTAACTTTCATTTCTTCTGGTACCAAGGATCTGAAGTTTCATGGTTCCCACTGTTTCCCATAATTTCATCTGTGACCCTTCACTTATGCTTTATTTGCTGCATGTTGTATTTGCTAGAGCCTTTCATAACTCTTACTTACCAGTAAGTTAATTATTTCTTTCAGCTCTGGATCCAGTGTCTTTAGACTGGCAGCCATTGTTCGTTGTTGATGTAATGATGACCCCATTAATCTCAGCTTTGTGTTTAGTGTGATATTCTTAGTTTTGAAAAATGGAGTTAATCCATCACAACACAAGTTCCCTCTTCATAATTTGTAGTTATTCTATCAAGCATATAAGTGTGATCACTTGGAGAATCTTACAAGAAGTAAAGATATATGGCTGCTTTGGGACGTTGCTCTAATTACAGCTCAAAGTTCTTCCATGTAACTACAGGAGGTTTTTAAAACGTTTTATTACTGCTTTATACTTACCTTTTACCTTTGCTGCTATGAAAACATAGTAATACTGCTCACATTTCAAGGTATAATTTGTTTCTTAATCTATATATATTCTAGAGTGTGATCACTAACATAAACCTTTCAACCCCATTTGTATCTCGAGAACACGAGAACTACATGTAAGTGTTAAAATAGGGTTTCTGTCATGAGTAGCATCAACTCAATCACTCTTTACATGTTTAGGTCTTTCTTTTTGAGAACTGGTTGACATGGTAGCTCTATATAGGTATTGCTGGCTAGAATATGTCTGAAGAAGTTAGCTAGGTAGACAACTGCATATAAACCCATTTCATACTTCAATTTCATTGATAAGAGTATATTTTTTGTAATGCTGCATTTTCACATTTATGATTGGTTGTGATACATTATAATTATGATTGTGTACTGAGTTTGAAAGGAAGATGAAAGGAAGATTAAGCAAAGATGTACTAGCAAAATTGTAATCAATTGTTTGAAAAATTGAAGTTACTATTAATTGGACATTAGTCTTACATTTTGGTCATTCAGGTTGTTGTACAAAATCTGTATCAAACTTTGAAACTGAAAACGTAAAAGAGTAAAGAAATAATTATGATGACAATCTGTTGAATAGATAGTTTTTTATTAACAGTTATTAACACTTAATATGTTATGACAACTAAGGTACTGCAATTGCAATGTTTTGATCACTTCCATACTTCATTTTGGGTAATATATAACCCTTTTAATTTAAAAGTTTGCCTGATATAGGTCACACATGAGATCATAACTTTCTGAATCCTAAGTCATCCAATCTTACAGGTCTGTAACTGAGTTTTTTACCAATATTCTACAAATACTAATAAATACAGGTCTACTAGTTTTGTTTATTATTAAATTTTTAAGGGAAACTTGATATGTCATATACATCTCATGCAATGGTCAAATTTACCATCAGTGAATTTCACATTGTAGTTTATTTATTATTGAAAAAAATGTGGGACTGAAAACCCCACAATCAATATCTTTGAATTCAATTTTTCCATGAAATATTCAAAGGCTCAAAGTTTTCATGACCCACTATTCTTGATTTAATTTGACCACGGTAACCAGAGTTTAGAGTTTTATGATGCAGATATATATAATCTTGTCAATAAAGTACAACATTGTTGGGGGAGGTGGTCCAAGATAATTTATTTAACGGTTTTTCTTTCTGCATTCTCCTCCAAACATCTTCAATATAAAGAAGTGAAAATGATGTACTCTGCTCCTTGTAAACTTACTTAGTGCTTACTTACAAACCTTCTGGTTCCTTGCTACATGTTGTGTATGGGTCCCAGGTCTTCACAGTGATTTATTCAATGATGCAATGATGAATTTATAATCAAGCATCCTGAAATTATATTTGGAAAGAAAATACTCAGAAGCAATAGGATGCCATGGAAATTTCAAACAGTTTTTCACTCCTTGCTGGATGATAAGTATTGAAAGAGTTGTTAAGGAGAGCTGTCAGCAACTGCTTGTTCGAAGGTTTTAAGATGTAGAATAATCCCTTTGGTTGTGGCATATTATCGAATATATCTACTCCTCGTGGTCCCATCCTCAATAAGATAATATCAGCAATGCCTTTCCCTGACTTGGAAGCATACTGTGGCATAGGCGAAAGAAGTTTAGAATTGATGCCTTTTCAACATACAAAATTGTTGGGCATATTCCCTGCTGCCCCAGTTGAATGTTGAAGGTTGTATTCCTCCTAGTTCATTTGACTGAACATAGCAAATTGTGACACTGCCTTTCTCACTTGTCATCTGGACAGAAAACAAGAGTGTCTCTTGGTTGTGTGATTGTCAAGGAAAACATGGTTGAAAAAATGAAATGGATTCTCTGAGCTGTGTCCTAGTGCAATTTGAGTGCAAGTATCATTGACACCATATTTAAGATAATAATGACTACAATTGATTTTGGACACACTGTCTATTTCACTTCATCTATTATAAATTTCAACTTAGATATGTTTTCAAGTCTGACACAAATAACACAAAAGTGGCAGTCTCCCCACATGGTTGTGTGTTCCAAAAGTGTTAACATTGGAGTTCACCTAGCTCAGTTGGTGGAGCACACCCAGCAAAAGCGAATGTCATGGGTTCGATTTCCTGTGGTGACATGCTTTTCTATTTCTCTAGTGTTCTTTTCAAAACTAACATTTCAAATCCTCTCTTCTCAATGATACAATATAACAGGAAGG
>JAAAKM020000498.1:15713326-15739069 GCA_010016025.2 Alatinidae sp. Z8VKAUB7J3
ATTGAATATCTTATTTGATTATCCATAGTGCCTCAGCATCTACCATACTAATATGTCAATCGTTTTGCTGGTGGACTAAATGGGGGTAACTTCTGCCGTAAAGACAGGACACATGGTCATCTTATGATGGTCATATTTGTGACCAATGTATTCAGTCTTTTCTTGATTTTTTAACTCCCAGTATACTGTACAGATCAATGAAGTTTTTGCTTCACTGCAGAAGATTTTAGTGGGACCCAGAACAATAAAGAAGATTTTAGCAGTACCGTTACTATCATGGCATTTCTTATTACAGAAAAATTGTGTACACTACAGCAGTTTTTGAACGTCTATAATAGAGCTGATGTTAGCTGTTTTGAAAGTATGGGAATTTTTATGTATGAATATTTGCATGTGGCCTATATAGATATTGTTACAACACTAATTTTTAGCATATGACAAAAGCTGTGATTTAGACTTCAACATGGTACGGTAGTGTGCTAAATCATTCTGCCATAAGCATCAAGTCATTGCCAAGAATTGTTGACACAATTTGAAATGCTAAGAACCTTAATTATTCATCAAAAGTACTCTTCATTGATAAAACTGAAAATAGAAAGGACAGCACAGATTGAATCCAAGTATTTAACACAGACACAGCTAACACTTGAAGCTTTCACATTGCCTTTAATACCCAGATATTTCTTCATTGTCTGATTGTTTTGATTAAAGTGGTTTTGTATGTACTGGTATATAGTGGTTGCATCTTAGATTAGTTCCCTTAAGTCCTGTAACAAGCCAGTGAGAGATATCTTGGTAAATTTTATTTAGTTTGTTTGTGTTGCAAAACAAGAATATTGCGCAAAATATATAGTGAAAACACTATGCACTTAAAAACTTTTTTCGTCTGACACTCCTCAGAGTAAAATCGTCAGAATGATCAAAATGAAAGTGTGGAAAGAGTATACCCAACTGTGTTTTTGAAAGAGCCAATCAGAAATTAGACTGCCTGAAGGGTGTCCACTATAATTAGCCTGGTTGGATAGGCCTAATGAGAAAAACAAATTCTTTTGTCTGCATAGCAAAGGTTTTCTTGCTTTTATGTGGACTAACTCCAGAATGGCCAAATGAAATGCAGACCTGGCCTTTCCTATGATACTGAAGTAATCATCTGTGTACATTTTGGCACAGTCTTGGTTCTCAAGCAAGTGTTGCCCTATGGCAGAGTCACAACTTAAACGTGTTTTTTGTCTTTGAAACCTGAGGTTGTTGTTTGGTTTTAGGAGTTGATATTTGTTCAAATAAATTATAGAACATACTGCTTAATTCTGTCAACCAACCTCAAGGTCATGTGGCAACATAGCTAGCCTTGCACTTAAGTATATACATAATGTTTTCTCTGTTTCTTGCAATAAATTTTACTTGTACTTGTTTGCACATAGGTATATGGATTTTTACAATATGGTAGTTGTATATAATCAGTTGTCAGTTTGATGTCAGTGAGAGGAAAGGAAATATATGGATGTATGTTTGTAATATTTAACTCTCTATTAAGTAGAAATAGTTACATATTATTTTATAGTAATGCTCTTCTACAGAATCCAATTTTTAACTTTTCACTCTTTCTTTTTACAGATTTTGCCAGCACATTCATGATTCGAGACGAAAAGAGAGTTAATGTAAATATGTATGTAAAATTTAGTGGAGTCAATGTTATTGCAAAGCCAACACCAATATATAAATGGAGCAAAAAAAATGGTCAGGAAGTGACTGAAAATCATAAAATAAGTATTGGATCAGATGGTTCATTATACATTGCGAATGTGCAAAGTTCAGATGCGGGTGATTATGTACTGACAGCTGAGGTAAGCTATTTACGTTCAGCAGGAGATCCACTTGGAAGCCAGCAAGTCAAGACAGTGAAATTGGTGGTAGATTGTAAGTGGATAAGTACACCAGTATGGATAATTATTTATTTATTAAGTCTTTGTAGCTTTTAACTTCTTGTTTTATCTTTGCATGCTCCCTCAGTACTGTTAGGATGGGCTGCTTTGTCACTTCCCAGAAATTTGTTACAATGTGTGACATGTATGTGCGTAGATCTATAGGCTGGGGCAAGGGATCTTTAAATTAGATAAGCTTATCAGGGAAAAGAATGATGACTTTAAAGGCAAATTCATGTAAAATTTCCTTAAAGATCTCTGCTGGCACAAAATAATTGTTGGCATGCAAGATCATACATGCCATTTGTAGAACGAAATTTCAGAAAAACCATTGCTTGAAATTATAAATACCCATATGCAATGTAATATAAACCAGTGATTAGGATTTTGTGAGCCATGAAAGTCTAAAGCAAGAAAATAGTGTTTTTCTAATTTTTATATGGTTTTTAAAGTAAATTTCATTGTCTGCATCATATACAGACCTGACATTAAAGACCTATTGCTTTGACTGGGCCATGACCTGAAGGGCAGTGGATGCTAGTAGATTAACAATTGCTAGTCATTCATTTTTACCTTTACTACTGATGTATGTATGTATGTACGTATGTATGTATTATGTATGTATGTCTGTCTGTCTGTATGTATGTATGTATGTATGTATGTATGTATGTATGTATGTATGTATGTATGTATGTATGTATGCCGTCTAATCAAAAAATGGTCTGGGCTGAGCCGGTGAAGCGTTGTGCAGACGTCTTTCATCGTGATGTCAATAACGTTCCCAGTATCTGCAAGGCATTTTCAGGACAAGGATAAAAAACTCAGTGGAAAGCAACAAAAAAACATGGTCCGGGCGGTTTGCGGAGCCTGTTTCGGCGCTGGTCGAACGCTACACCGCTTCGGTCGGCTTTGATCACCGTCTGGCGGTATACGATATTCAGGGCTCGTTGGCGCATGCTCGCATGCTTGCCGCGCAAGCGATCATTTCCCAGGATGATCTGGCGGCGATCGAGACAGGACTCGCTCGGATACGCGATGAAATTCAGGACGGGCAATTCGATTGGTCGTTGCAGCTCGAAGACGTGCATCTGAATATAGAAAAACGCCTCACCGATATCATCGGCGATGCGGGAAAGCGGCTGCATACCGGGCGTTCGCGCAACGATCAGGTGGCAACCGACATCCGGCTTTTTCTGCGCGCGGCCATCGATGAAATTCTCGCCCTGTTAGCGGCCTTGCAACGGGCGCTGGTCGATCTGGCCGAAAACCATACCGAAACCGTAATGCCGGGGTTTACCCATTTGCAGGTGGCTCAGCCGGTATCGTTTGCGCATCATCTGATGGCGTATTTTGAAATGTTCAAACGCGATGCCGGACGTTTGTCGGATTGCCGTAAGCGTGTCAATCAACTGCCGTTGGGCGCCGCCGCACTGGCCGGTACGAGTTACCCGATAGACCGCGACCGGGTTGCGCGCGAGCTGGCTTTTGAAGGTGTTTGTGAAAATTCGCTGGATGCCGTCTCCGACAGGGATTTTGCGATTGAATTCAGCGCGTGCGCGTCATTGATTATGACGCACTTGTCGCGCCTGTCTGAAGAACTGATTCTCTGGATGAGTCCGGCTGTCGGATTCGTTACCCTGGCGGATCGCTTTTGCACCGGTTCATCCATTATGCCGCAGAAAAAAAACCCGGATGTGCCGGAACTGGTGCGGGGTAAAACAGGCCGTGTCAACGGTCACCTGGTTGCCTTGCTGACGTTAATGAAAGCGCAACCGCTGGCGTATAACAAGGACAACCAGGAAGACAAGGAGCCGCTGTTCGACACCGTTGATACACTGACCGATACGCTGCGTATCTACGCCGATATGCTGACCGGTGTGCGCGTCAACGCGGATGCAATGCGCAAAGCGGCGCTGCAGGGGTTTTCTACCGCGACCGATCTGGCCGATTATCTGGTCAAAAAGGGGATTGCGTTTCGCGACGCACATGAAATTGTGGCGCGTTCGGTTCAGTATGCTGAGCAAAAGGGCTGCGATCTGGCGCAACTCGAATTGGGTGAATTGCAACAGTTTTCCGAACGCATCGAGCCGGATATCTTCTCGGTGTTAACGTTGCAGGGTTCACTGGAAAGCCGCAATCATATCGGCGGTACCGCGCCGCAACAGGTGCGTAGCGCCATTGCGCGCGCTAAAGCCGGGCTGCCGGCGCAAAATCGACAAGCGTCCGAATAATCGCCAGCCTGACAAAGCATGCATGACTGGCCTGAAATCGCCGAACAGATTGCCGCTGCAACCCAGCTGCCGTTTCAGCCGCAGACCGTTGACAGCGTTGGCGGCGGATGTATCAACGAGACTTATCGCGTTGCCGACGGACAGCGCAGTTTTTTTGTTAAAATCAACTCGGCGGATGGGCTGGATATGTTTGCCGCGGAAGCTGCCGGGCTTGAAGAAATCGCCCGCTCCGCTTCGCTGCGTGTTCCGCAACCGGTCTGCTGGGGACAAAACCGGACTGACGCCTGGCTGGTGCTGGAGTATCTGAATCTTGGCGCACGCGCTAAAAGTAACCCCGAAGCCCTTGGGAAAGGGCTTGCGCGCATGCACCGAACCGACGCGGCGCAATTCGGCTGGACGCGCGACAATACCATTGGCAGTACGCCGCAGCGCAATAATCAATCGTCCGACTGGGTTGCTTTCTGGCGCATGCAGCGGCTCGATTACCAGTTAAAGCTTGCCGCACGCAACGGGCATGGCGGGAAGCTGCAAACGCTTGGGGAGCGCCTGCTGGCGGATCTGGATGCGTTTTTCGTCAGTTATAGGCCGTCTCCGGCGTTGTTGCACGGTGATTTGTGGAGCGGCAACTATGCCTATACGCATGATGGCGAACCAGTTGTGTTCGATCCCGCGCTCTATTATGGCGATCGTGAAGCGGATATTGCCATGACCGAATTGTTCGGCGGCTTCCCGGAACGTTTTTATTGCGCTTACCAGCATGAATATGAACTGGATTCAGGTTATAATACCCGCAAAGTTTTATACAATCTTTACCATATCCTGAATCATCTAAACCTGTTTGGCGGAGGTTATCGCCATCAGGCAGAGCAAATGATGAATCGTCTGCTTGCGGAGATTCGGTAATTTCGATACTTACGGTGACGGAAAAACCAGACGCCACAACTTGTACGATACTTTGTGCGACAAACTTTATATCCGACAAATCTTTCAGAACAGCGCGATGCCCGAGTTACCCGTTGAACGTAATTGTTCACATCGACAGCAATTGTTGACGCTTTCCAATCGCCCATGACCAAATACGTCTTTGTCACCGGAGGGGTCGTGTCGTCGCTGGGCAAAGGCATTGCCGCCGCGTCGCTGGCAGCTGTGCTGGAATCCCGCGGCATCAAGGTGACCATGTTGAAACTGGATCCGTATATTAATGTCGATCCCGGCACCATGAGTCCGTTTCAGCACGGTGAGGTTTTTGTGACCGAAGACGGTGCCGAAACCGACCTGGATCTTGGTCATTACGAACGGTTTATCAGCACCAAAATGACCCGGCACAACAATTTCACCACGGGTCAGATTTACGAGAGCGTAATACGCAAGGAAAGACGCGGCGATTATCTGGGCGGAACCGTGCAGGTCATTCCGCATATTACCGATGAAATCAAGCGCTACATCCAGACGGGTGTCGGTGACGCCGATGTCGCCATTATTGAAATCGGCGGTACCGTCGGCGATATCGAATCACTGCCGTTTCTCGAAGCCATTCGGCAGATGGGCACGCAATTAGCCGCCAACGATACCTGCTTCATTCATCTGACGTTGCTGCCGTATATCGGCTCGGCCGGGGAATTGAAAACCAAACCGACCCAGCATTCGGTTAAGGAATTGCGTGAAATCGGTATCCAGCCCGATGTGCTTCTATGCCGTTCCGACCGCGAAATCCCCAAGGAAGAAAAGCGCAAGATCGCACTGTTTACCAACGTTAAAGAGCAGGCGGTCATTTCCGCCATCGATGTGGACAGTATTTATAAAATTCCGGCGTTGCTGCACGAGCAGATGCTCGATGAAATTATCTGCCACAAACTGGCCATACTGGCCAAACCGGCCGATCTCACGGTGTGGCGAAAACTGGTTTATGCGCTGGGACATCCGACCTATGCCGTAACCATTGCGCTGGTTGGAAAATATGTCGATCTGACCGAGTCGTACAAATCGTTGTCGGAAGCATTGATTCATGCAGGCATCCATACCTGCAGCAAAATTAATATCGTGTATCTCGATTCCGAACGGATAGAAAAGGAAGGTGCCGGTTGCTTGCAGGATGTGCATGCGATTCTGGTGCCGGGCGGATTCGGCAAACGCGGCGTGGAAGGCAAGTTGCTGGCGATTAATTACGCGCGCACCCAGCGCATACCCTATCTCGGGATATGCCTGGGCATGCAGCTGGCCGTGGTGGAATACGCGCGCAATAAAGCCGGCATGAAAGACGCGCACAGCACCGAATTCAACTCGGGTACGCCATATCCCGTAATCGGATTGATTACCGAATGGCGCACCAAAGACGGTCGGGTCGAAAAACGGGATGAAAATTCGGATATCGGCGGCAGCATGCGCCTGGGCGGTCAGGAATGTCTGTTGAAAGCGGGTAGTCTGGCACAGCGAACTTACGCGGCCGATAAAATTGTCGAGCGTCATCGCCATCGGTATGAAGTCAACGGCGACTACCTGCCCAAACTGGAACAGGCTGGACTGTGTGTGAGCGGTTTATCCATGGATCAGGATTTGTGCGAGATCGTTGAACTTTCCGAAATGGAGCACCCATGGTTCCTGGGCTGTCAGTTTCATCCTGAATTCACCTCAACGCCGCGGCAGGGTCATCCGCTGTTTGAGTCGTTTATCAAAGCGGCTATCGACCATGCCGTCAATCAGCAATCAACCGGGGGGACGCAAATCAAATCGATTGCAGTTGCCAAGACATGACATCCGGGTTTAGCTAGCCGGTTTGTTGTGTGAAATACAACAAAACAGGCTGGCGCGGGTTGGATTAGCGTGCGAATCACGCAGAAAAATAGATCGGTTTTTGAAGTTTGAAGTATATTAAAAGTATTTAAATTCAGAAACTATTCGTAATAAACGCCAAACAGATCATACAGGGAAAACGTAAGCATGAGTGCAATAGTAGAAGTCATCGCACGCGAGATATTGGATTCTCGCGGTAATCCAACCATCGAGGCAGATGTGCTGCTGGAATCCGGCGTGCTGGGACGCGCGTCCGTTCCATCCGGTGCGTCCGTGGGCACCCGTGAAGCCGTTGAGCTGCGGGATGGCGATGCACAACGCTACTTGGGCAAAGGTGTACTGAAGGCGGTGGAAAATGTGAACACTGAAGTGTCCGAAACGCTGATCGGACTGGATGCGGTTGATCAAAGCTTTATCGATCAGGCGTTAATCGATCTGGACGGCACTGAGAATAAATCGCGCATTGGTGCAAACGCCATTCTCGCGGTATCGCTTGCAGTGGCAAAAGCGACCGCAGAGGAATCCGGGTTGCCGCTTTACCGTTATCTGGGCGGCGCAGGCATGATGTCCATGCCGGTACCGTTAATGAATCTCGTCAACGGCGGCATGCATGCCAATAACAATATCGACATGCAGGAATTTATGATTGTGCCGTTCGGCATCAGCAATTTCCGCGATGCCATACGTTGCGGCGCGGAAGTTTTTCATGCGTTGAAAAAACTGCTCAATGAGAGGAATATGCCGACCACTGTGGGTGATGAGGGTGGTTTTGCGCCGAACTTAAACGGAAATGAAGAATCCCTGCAGCTGATCGTGGACGCCATTGATCTGGCCGGTTATCAACCAGGCGCCGATGTTGCGATTGCTATCGATTGCGCGAGTTCGGAATTCTTTTCAGACGGAAAATATCATCTGAAATCGGACGGATTAAGCCTGACATCCGCGCAGTATGTCGATTTTCTGGCATCCTGGGTCGACAAGTATCCGATTATCAGTATTGAAGACGGTATGAGTGAACTGGACTGGGACGGTTGGGAATTATTGACGAAACGACTGGGCAAAGCCGTGCAGCTGGTGGGTGACGATGTCTTTGTCACCAATACCAAAATTCTGCAGGAAGGCATCAAGCGCCAAATTGCCAACGCCATTTTGATCAAAGTCAATCAGATCGGTACGCTGACCGAAACGCTCGCAGCTATTGAAATGGCTAAGTGCGCGGGTTATACCGCGGTTATTTCGCATCGTTCGGGAGAAACCGAAGATACCACGATTGCCGATATTGCAGTGGCAACCAACGCGCTGCAGATTAAAACCGGCTCGCTTTCGCGCTCGGACCGGCTCGCAAAATATAATCAACTGCTACGCATTGAGGAAGATCTGGGTGATATGGCCCGATATGCCCGGCGCGGCGCCTTTTATCAGTTGAAATAGATGATGAAATCGCTTGCCGTTGTACTGATTGCTTTAATTGCACTGATCCAGTATCCGCTGTGGTTGGGCAAAGGCAGTTGGCAACAGGTGCGCGCATTCGAACACCAGATCGATCGGGCACAGCAGGAAAACCAAAAACTGCAAAACCGTAATATGGTTTTTCATGCCGAAATCAATGATCTCAAACAGGGAACGGACGCTATTGAAGAACGTGCCCGCAGTGATATCGGCATGATTAAGAAAAATGAGATTTTCTTTCAAATCGTCGAAACCAATCCAACCGAAGCCGCGCCACATTCAAGCTTCGCAAGCGCCAGCCCTTCCCGCAACCAAACCCGATAATCGCATCGTGTTTGGTGCCGCCGGGTAATCGGCGTTTCTGAAAAACCACTTGAAAACCCACAAACAAACCGTATATCTACCCTGATCCGGTTAAACAATTGCATTTTTCTTTGGAGTAAACGCATGAAACGCATTTTTCTTTTTCTCGCGACCAATCTGGCTATCGTCGTGGTATTGAGTATTACCCTGCGACTGCTGGGGTTCGAACGGATTCTGGATGAACAGGGCGCGGGGCTTAACATTAATTCGCTGTTGCTGTTCGCGGCCGTGTTCGGTTTTGGCGGGTCGTTTATGTCGCTGGCGATGTCGAAATGGACCGCAAAACGGTTCACCGGCGCACAGGTTATCGACATACCGCGTAATGCACAGGAACACTGGCTGTTAACCACGGTACAGCGGCAGGCCGAGCAGGCCGGTATCGGCATGCCGGAAGTGGCGATATATAACGCGCCCGACGTCAATGCGTTTGCCACCGGCATGTCCCGCAACGACGCGCTTGTTGCCGTCAGTACCGGTTTGCTCAACGCCATGACCGAGGACGAGGCCGAAGCCGTTCTGGCACATGAAGTCAGTCATGTGGCCAATGGCGATATGGTGACACTGGCGTTGATTCAGGGCGTCGTGAACACATTTGTTATTTTCCTGTCGCGCGTTGTCGGTCATATGGTTGATCGGGTCATCTTTAAAACCGAGCACGGCCATGGCCCGGCATTCTGGGTGACTGCAATCATCGCGGAAATCGTGCTGGGCATCCTGGCGAGCATTATTGTGATGTGGTTTAGCC
Source organism: Alatinidae sp. Z8VKAUB7J3 (assembly GCA_010016025.2). NCBI lineage: Eukaryota > Metazoa > Cnidaria > Cubozoa > Carybdeida > Alatinidae > Alatinidae sp. Z8VKAUB7J3. Next base: position 15,722,827 of record JAAAKM020000498.1, read on the forward strand.
GTCAGCGTGAATTTCGCGCCGATGCCGGTGGCGCCAGTCTGGCCGGCAGAGAAAAAATGATAGCCGCGTTACAGCGGTTGCAGATGAGCGTCAATCAACCGCACTTGCCGGATCAATTGTCGGCTTTCGGCATTTCCGGCAGTATCGGCTCAGGTCTGAAAAGCCTGTTTATGTCGCATCCGCCGCTGGAAGAACGTATTGCGGCACTGCGTGAATCGCGCTATTAAAAGCGGGCGATAAAACAAAAAAGCCGCATGATTCTTGCATCATGCGGCTTTTTTGTTACGGTTCCGGCGGCTGGGCTAATATGAAGTCTCGGTTGAGAAATCTTCCCAGACGTAAGCGGGTTGTATGGAAGGTTGTGTTGGAATCCAGAAAGTCGCAACATCAAAAACACCGATGACCGTGCGGGCGACTGTGTGCATCACGCCGGATACCAGTCCAAACGTCATGCCATGTGCGATGGTATCGCGTTGTGTGGTCAAAATGATATTTTTGGGCAATTCGACTATTCCGGTTGCCGCGTTTACTACGCCGGTAACCAGTTTCTCGCTGGATGTGCCGATATAGTTATATCCGGCCCGATCCGATCCGTATCGTTCGGCCGCCATGGTCTGCGCGGATGAAAATACCAGAAAAAAAAGTACGACAATCAACTCAGTCATTTTTCTCATTTAAAGCTCCTTTTGTTCCTTAAAGCATCATTTAAGCATCAACTTCGTGTTCAGTTTACGGAAGCATTCATGATTGCAGTGTACCCGCACAGGGGCATACTGACAATCGAATACTAACGGCACAATTATGGCAAGTCTGACGTTGATTATCATGTGTATTTTCGGCCTTTTAGTTTGACCGGATCGGGCGTCAGGGTGACAGGGTTGCCTGGAATGTGATTTAGGCGCAGAATAACGCGCTGGGCACCCTGCCGGAATGCCGGTGTGCAACAGATTGGCATTTCTGCGGATCGCTCAGAATAATTTTTGTGATCAGCTAAAACAAGGAGCCAAACATGCGATACCCTGTCCGACGTACTGTTTTATCCGCAGCACTTGCAACCTCATTGTTTTCCGGAGTTTTGATCAGTAGTAATGTACAAGCCTGTAGCGGCGATGCACCGATGCTGGGTGGTATGTGTGTTTTTGCCGGTAATTTTGCGCCACGGGGGTGGGCGTTGGCAAACGGCCAGTTGCTTCCAATTTCCGAGAATGCGGCCTTATTTTCCATATTGGGTACAACCTATGGTGGTGACGGCAGGACGACATTCGCTTTGCCGGATACGCGTGGGCGTACTGTTATCGGTGCCGGGCACGGTCCAGGGTTAACTGATTATCGATTAGGTGCAAAGGGCGGTGCTGAGACGGTGACGCTAACACAGGCGCAACTGCCCGTAATTACACCGACGGCAACGGTACATGCGCAAAGTGGTGCGGCAAACAACGAAAGCCCCAGTAATAATGTGTGGGCGGTGATGAGCCGCCAAAGCCTTTATTCCTCGGTTGCACCCGATGTCACAATGAGCTCGGCGGCGGTAACGATTAATTCATTCGGTGACGGGCAAAGTCATGAGAACCGTGCACCCTACATTGCCATGAACTGGATTATCGCGCTCCAGGGTGTTTTTCCATCCCGCAATTAATTTTCTCGGATTTTAAACACAATCCATCGTTTTTTACAGGCTGCCGACAGCGATGCCGGTAGCCTTTTTTATCGAACTCGAATGCTTATCATGCGACGCGGTTGGAAAAATAGTTATTCAATCCTGTTGATTTTCAGTTTTTTTGCCGGTTGTCAGGTCGGTGCGGTGGCTGGTGAACAATCGCAACCCGATACGCTCGATGAATTGACGCAGGCGCAGCAGTGGCTTTCCGACGGTGAGTATGACAAGGCATATCAGGCCTATCTTCGTCAGGCTGAAACTTGGGATAATCCCTTAGCGCAATTTACTTTGGGGCTGTTTCATCAACATGGCTGGGGAATCGAGATTGATGCCAAACGGGCGTGTCGATGGTACGAAAAGGCCGCGCATAACGGCATACCGGCAGCCAGTCATTTCCTGGGCGAGTGTTATCAAAACGGAACGCACCGTCCGGTCGATTATCCGGCAGCGATACGCTGGTACCGGGAAGCGGCCGAAGCAGGACACACCGTTTCGCTTTGTTCGATCGCTGCGCTGATGATGGACGGAAAAGGCGTTTCCAGAGATCCGCAGCAGGCGCTTAACCTTTGCCAGCAGGCAGCTTTGGGCGATTCGATCCCGGCGCAGCTGCAACTGGGACAGTTTTATTTGCACGGAGACGAATCGATACAGGATTCGTTGCAAGCGATAAAGTGGTTTAATTATGCCGCCGAGCGCGGTTCGCTGGAAGCGTATTACTATCTGGGGAGAATCTTTGAAAACCGCTTCAACGATACTGAGAACGCGCTAGACCGGTATGAAATGGCCGCGAGTCAGGGGTATTTGCCGGCTTATTATGCCACCGCGCGGCTATACTTCAATGCGCCGGTGGATGAGGAAACACAGTCACCCACTGCGGAAAACCTGGCCAAGGCTTATATGTGGCTTTCAGCAACCCTAAGATTGTCAGGTGAGCCGGATGAAATCGAAATAGTCAAAAAAATGTTGGCCGATGTGGAGACGATTATGCCGCCCGCCTGGAAAGCCGAGCTGGATCAGAAAGTGATGCAGCATTTGGAGACATTTCGTCGTGCGAGATAGTGTTGTATGTCACATGGTGCTGGCCGCTGGTATTTGACCTGGTCAAGTAAAACCGGACAAATTCTATTTGTTGACAACAGCGCCAGCATCTCAGGGTGTGCCGGGGTGTTTGAATGCCTCGTACAAATAAGCTGCGCGATGCAGCCGAGCAGCCTGTTGCGCTGTATGAAAAGGCAATTGACGACAAAAGTTATGCATGCGTCGTTGATTGCCTTCTTACATGCTGCATTGTATCGGTTAACCGATATTGATTTTTCAGGCGCAATTCATGACAATGAGCTGAGTGCAAACTGTTTTGGAGATGAAACATGAGTCAAGAGAGTAACCCGTCACGGATCATGGATACCGGCTTCGGTTTCTGGCAATCCAAGCTGCTGTTGACAGCGGTGGAATTGGAAGTCTTCACCAAACTGAGCGATAAGGCGCTGACCGGAGAAGCGCTTGGTGGCGAGCTGGGACTGCATCCGCGCGGAATATGGGATTTTTTTGACGCATTGGTCGCGCTCGGCTTTTTGAACAGAGCGGGCAGCGGGGGCACGGCTTTATATTCGAATACTGAAGAGACGCGGATTTATCTGGATAAAAACAAGTCGACGTATATCGGCGGCATACTGGAAATGGCCAACGACCGTTTGTACCGTTTCTGGAACGATCTGGGCGAGGCGTTGAAAACCGGCAAGCCGCAAAACGAAATCAAGCACAGTCAGAAGCCCATGTTTGAAGTGCTGTACGAAGATTTGCCACGACTGGAGCAATTCATGGGGGCGATGCGCGGTATTTCGATGGGTAATTTCAAAGCCTTCGCGCAAAAATTTGATTTCAGCCATTACACTACGCTGTGTGATATCGGCGGTGCGACCGGATTGCTGGCGAGCCTGGTGGCCAAACAACATGCACATATGCGTTGCACCACGTTTGATTTGCCCGTCGTTGAGCCGATTGCGAAAATGTGGATAGAAAAAGAGGATTTAGCCGGTCGCGTGCAGGTTGTGTCGGGCGATTTCTTTCAAGATGCTTTCCCCAAGGCGGATGTCATTACCATGGGGATGATATTGCATGACTGGAATCTTGACAAAAAGAAGCAGTTGATCCGCGCGGCGTATGAGGCGCTGCCTGAAAATGGCGTCTTCGTCGCAATCGAGCATTTGATTGATGACGAACGGCGCAGCAATGCGTTCGGTCTGCTGATGTCACTGCATATGCTGATTGAATTCGGCGATGCGTTCGATTTTACCGGGGCCGATTTTTGGCAGTGGTGTCAGGAAGCCGGGTTCAAACGCTATGAAGTCATGCATTTGGCCGGGCCGTGCAGCGCCGCTATTGCTTACAAATAGTATTGTCGATCGGTCGGATTGTTATTTGGTTTTGGCAAATTCCAGTAAATCGGTGATCAGTTGGTGAAACTCTTTTTTTAGCGCTTCACCGGCCTCACCGTCGCCCTGCGCGGATGACTGGCCGCCGTCTGGATTGGCCGAAGGCGATTGGCCCATCGCACACTTTTCATCGGTGATGTTGCGGCAAAAATCACAATACCGGTTCCACGCAGTGTTGAATTCCAGTAACTGTTTTTGCGGAATGAAAACGCGCAGCACTTCGAAATTTTGCTGCATGTCGGGCAGACGCGAGCAAAGATAGCCGTTCACATTGTTCGGCCAGCGCGTATGATTGGGATATAACTCCGCCAGGTCGATTTCGAACATTTCGCGGAAATTTCTGATGGCATCCTCACGGCGTTTACGGTTGGTGGCTTCAATGGCCAGTGACACAAGACCTACAAAAGCAAGCAGAAAAAAAGGCCAGAGCGGCACATTTTCAAAGTATTTGGATACTTGTCCTAAATATTCTTCCAAGTCGACCTCTTATTTATTCATTCAGTGTTAACACACGCTTAGCAAAGGTTGCTTTTGCTGTAATAGTCAAGCGCACATCTTGCCATAGTCGATGCTTTGGATCAATATTCAATATTAATCAAACAAGTCGCCGAGTGCGTTTCGCGGGTGCGGCCGTTTGCACATCTGGCTGCGCATTTGACCGGTCTGTTAAATTAAAATATCAAAATTCAATCAACGTACGATTTCAAATTTCAATGACTGTTTCTGTAAACACTATGCGCTGCAGTAAACGTGACATTTGCGCTGCGCTTTTTTTGCTGCTGTTCGGCCTATCCGGTCAGGCAAGTTCAAATACACCTGGCACATCGGGCGCTGTTGTTGCGGCGCACCCGTTGGCCGTCGCGGCGGGTGAAACCATCTTGCGACGCGGTGGCAACGCGTTTGACGCCGCAATTGCCGTGACCGCCGCACTGGCGGTGGTGGAGCCCTATGCGTCCGGTCTGGGTGGCGGTGGTTTCTGGCTGCTGCATGATGCCGGGACGGGGCGCGATATCATGGTGGACGGTCGTGAAATGGCACCCGCCGCCGCGCAAGCCGATATGTATCTGGATGACCATGCACAGCCGGTTCCCGGAAAATCGCTGAACGGACCGATTGCCGCGGGCATACCGGGTACACCGGCCGCGCTGGCGCATTTGTCGCAATATGGACGATTGACGCTGGCGGAGAATCTGAAGCCCGCGATCAAGCTGGCGCAGGACGGCTTTAAAGTTGATCCGCGTTTTGCACAGACGCTGGAGAGTCATCGTGAGAAATTATCGCAATATCCCGATTCGGCAGCCGTTTTTTTGCCCAACGGCAAGCTTCCCGTTCAGGGGGACGTGCTTCGCCAACCCCAACTTGCCGCCACATTAAACGCGATTGCGCAGTCGGGCGCGCAGGGTTTTTATCGCGGCCCGGTGGCGCGGGAATTGCTGCGCTCGGTAGATGCGGCGGGTGGAATATGGCGTGAACGGGATCTGGAAAACTACCGCGTTATCGAGCGCCAACCGATCACATTCAGTTACAGAAATACGCGCATCACGTCGGCGTCCTTGCCTTCGGCGGGCGGTTTAACGCTGGCGCAGGCTTTGCACATCCTTGATCATGTTCTGGATGGCGATGAAAGCAGCGTCCAGCAGGCGCATTTAATCACTGAAGCGCTGCGGTTGACGTATAAAGACCGCGCCGAATTACTCGGCGACGCGGATTTTGCCGAGGTGCCGACAAAACGGTTGCTTAGCAGGCCGTATGCACGCCAGCAGGCGGCACTGATCGATGCGGAAAAGGCGGGTGTCAGTCGCTCGGCGCAACTGCAGCATGCGGTGCCGCAAGAAAGTGCGCAGACGACCCATTTCGCGGTGCTGGATGAAGCGGGTAACCGTGTCGCGGCGACGGTGACGATCAATACATTTTTCGGGTCGGGGTTTGTGGCCGGCAACACCGGTGTGCTGCTCAACAACGAAATGGACGATTTCTCCATGGGCGAGCAGGTGCCGAACGTGTTCGGGTTGTACGGTTCGCGCGCGAACGCCATCGCGCCCGGAAAACGGCCGCTGTCGAGTATGTCGCCAACGTTTGCGGAAAACGATAACGGCATACTCATCGCCGGTACGCCGGGTGGTTCGCGGATTATCAGTATGCTGTTGCTCGTGTTGCTGGATTACATCGACGGTCAACAGACCGATGTGCAAAAGCTGGTGGCGATACCCCGTTTTCACCATCAGTTTTTGCCGGATTATCTGCAGGTCGAACCCGACGCTTTCGACGCGCAGTGGATCGGCGCGTTGCAATCCAAAGGCCATGAAGTGCGCGCCATGCCACGACGATGGGGTAATATGCAATTGATCTATTATGATAAAAAAACGCGGAAAGCGACCGTCGCGAGCGACCCCAGAGGCGTGTTTGATACACGCTATTAGTCACCTGGTTGCGCGCGTGTTTTCGGCCCAATACTGTATCGTTATTGTTGTCGAATACACGCACGGTGGCTTCACAATGATGTTGTGGCGCGGAAATCAAACGGCACCTCGCGCCGCCATAAACCTTTCATGATAAAATGCCCGACATGAATAACTGGCGTTGTGTCATTTTTGAATGTCAGCGATTTAATGTTTTTTTACATTTTTTTGTTTTTTCAACTGTTTCAGAATCATCACAGTCATTATTTTATGGCAAAGACATCGAAAGGCAGTGCGGCAAAAGGTTCTGCAACACCACAATCGGCTGAACCGGAAAGTTTTGAAGCGGCTTCAGCCGAGCTGGAACAGATCGTGACGGCAATGGAAGCCGGACAACTGTCGCTTGAGGCATCGCTGGCAGCTTATCGGCGTGGTGCGGAACTGCTGCAGTATTGCCAGCAGCAGCTGCAGACGGCGCAACAGCAGGTACGTATCCTGGAAGCCGACATGTTGAAAAATCACACTGTCCCCGATACGCATGAACACTGATTTTCAGAACTGGGCCAAGCAACGTCAGGTTGCAATTGAAACTTTTCTGAATGGCCGGTTGCCCGCTGCGGATTGCGTGCCGGTACGCTTGCATCAGGCAATGCGTTATTCCGTTTTGGGTGGCGGTAAACGCGTGCGTCCGCTGTTGGCGTTTGCAGCGGGTGAATTATGCGGGGCGCATGAAGACCGTGTCACGACCGTAGCGGCGGCGGTGGAACTTATTCATGCGTATTCTCTGGTGCACGACGATATGCCGTGCATGGACGACGATGTACTGCGGCGCGGCAAGCCGACCTGTCATGTGGAGTTTGACGAAGCAACGGCGCTTCTGACCGGAGACAGCCTGCAAACACTGGCTTTCGAACTGCTGGCGGAAAATACCCTGTCGGATGACGGCGCAACCCAGCTGGCAATGATCAGGCAGCTGGCCAATGCGTCCGGTTCCCGGGGTATGGCGGGTGGACAGGCATTCGATCTGGACAATGTCGGAAAAGCGTTGACACTGCCGGAACTCGAATTCATGCATATTCATAAAACCGGCGCGTTAATTCGGGCAGCGGTCATGCTCGGGGCCCATTGCAGCAGTCGATTAAATCAGGAACAGTTGGACAAACTGGATCATTTCGCCAAATGCGTTGGTCTGGCCTTTCAGGTTGTTGACGATCTGCTGGATGCCGAAGCTACCACGGCAACACTCGGCAAAACGGCCGGCAAGGACGCGGAAAACAACAAGCCGACCTACGTCAGTATCCTGGGGATACGCGAAGCACGCGAACTAGCGGAAAATTTGCAGCGCGACGCCGATCAGGTGTTGGATGAATTCGGAGACGGTGCGCTGCGTTTGCGGCAGGTTACCGATTTCATCATCAAGCGCAAATTTTAGTTTTTAATAACGATAATTAATTTCCAAACATTGAATGTACCCACTGTTAGATAGCATCGATTCACCCGCCCAACTGCGCAAGCTGGATTACAAGGATTTGCCGGAGTTTGCCAAGCAATTACGTCAGTTTCTGATTGACACCGTTTCCAAAACCGGCGGTCATTTTTCTTCCAATCTGGGTACTGTTGAACTGACGGTTGCCTTGCATTATGTGTTCAATACGCCGTACGATCAATTGGTATGGGATGTCGGTCACCAGACCTACGCGCATAAGATTCTGACCGGCCGGCGCGAGGCCATGAGTAAACTGCGGATGAAAGACGGTATATCCGGTTTTCCCAAACGCGATGAGAGCGAATACGACGCGTTTGGAACGGCGCATTCCAGTACCTCGATCAGCGCCGCGCTGGGAATGGCCGTTGCCGCGCAACTGGAAAAATCCGACCGGCGGGCGATTGCGATAATCGGCGACGGCGCGATGAGCGCGGGGATGGCGTTCGAAGCGTTGAACAATGCCGGCGTCATGGATGCGAATCTGCTGGTGGTATTGAACGACAACGACATGTCGATTTCAAAGCCGGTCGGTGCGCTCAATAATTATCTGGCCAAGCTGATGTCCGGGCAGTTTTATGCGACTGCGCGCCGCGCCGGTGAGCGTGTGCTTGGCGTTGTGCCGTCCATGCTCGAACTGGCCAAGCGCGCCGAAGAACATGTTAAAGGCATGGTCACACCCGAAGGTACGTTGTTTGAGGAATTCGGTTTCAATTATATCGGCCCGATTGACGGCCATGACGTCAAAGTGCTGGTTTCGACGTTGAAAAACATCAAGCATCTCGACGGACCCCAGTTTCTGCACGTGGTTACCCGCAAAGGTGCGGGTTACAAGGTGGCCGAAGAAGACCCGATACTCTATCACGGTGTCGGCAAGTTCGATCCTGAAAAGGGAATCGTTGCCAAGCAGGGCGGCGGCAAGCCGAGCTACACCAAAGTCTTTGGCGACTGGCTGTGTGACATGGCCGCGAAGGACAAGCGTTTGATCGGCATCACCCCGGCAATGCGCGAGGGCTCTGGACTGGTGGAATTTTCCCAGGCTTATCCGGAGCGCTATTTTGATGTCGGTATTGCCGAGCAGCATGCGGTGACGTTTGCCGCCGGTGCGGCGTGTAATGACCTGAAACCGGTTGTTGCGATTTATTCGACATTCCTGCAGCGGGCGTACGATCAACTGATTCATGACGTTGCGCTGCAAAATCTTCCGGTGGTGTTCGCCATCGACCGCGCCGGGCTGGTCGGGGCGGACGGTCCGACGCATGCGGGCAGTTTCGACTTGTCCTACTTGCGCTGCATTCCGAATATGACCGTGATGACGCCTTCCGACGAAAACGAGTGTCGCCAGATGCTCTATACCGCGTTTACGCTCGATACGCCGACAGCCGTCAGATATCCCCGTGGTACGGGGCCCGGTGCTGAGATCGCACAGGACATGACTGCGTTGCCGATCGGTCGTGGCGTCGTCCGCCGTCAGGGTAAGAAAATCGCGTTTCTAGCGTTCGGCAGCATGCTCATGTCCTGTCTGGCTGCCGCTGAAACGCTTGATGCAACCGTCGCCGATATGCGCTTTGTGAAACCGCTCGATGAGGAACTGGTGGCGGAACTGGCCGGTGCGCATGATGTGCTGGTTACCGTTGAAGAAAATACTACCATGGGTGGAGCCGGCAGTGCCGTGATGGAATCGCTGTCGCGGCGGAAAATCGATGTCAGGTTATTGTTGCTCGGATTGCCCGATGTTTATATCGACCAGGGCGATCATGCCCAGATGCTGGCGGATTGCGGGCTCAATGAGGCGGGCATTATCGAATCGGTACAGGCTTATTTGGCATAATGAGTATGTTAGTATAGTCGTATTGAAAATTTGAATAGCGTGAATTCGTTGAATCTGACTTATGCCATGCTGTTGATATCAAGTGGGAAGTGACGGTGAATGCAGGCAGGATTTTCCGATGTTTTGCCGAGGCGCAAAACGCATGACGGATATTTTTTTCGTGCGCCGGAATTATCTTGAACTAAACCGCATGTTTGAGGAACTAAGTAGCTTACTCGTCAATTACCTTCGTTTGGTAATCTAACTGTAACGTCTCTCATCAACGGGATAAATAATATGAATAAAGAAATCGATTTGCCCATCGCCGACGTACAAAGCACCCCCGATACCCGACGTATAGCGATAGACAGGGTGGGAATAAAGGGTATCCGTCATCCGGTCGTGGTTGCCGACAAGGACGACGGTGTGCAGCATACCATCGCCATGTTCAATATGTATGTTAATTTGCCGCACAAATTCAAGGGTACGCATATGTCCCGATTTGTGGAAATATTGAACAGTCATGAGCGGGAGATTTCAGTTGAGTCGTTCAAGACTATGTTGCAGGAAATGGTCGAAAAACTGGAAAGCGATTCCGGTCATATTGAAATGACTTTTCCATATTTCGTCAACAAGGCCGCGCCGGTCTCCGGCGTGAAAAGCCTACTCGACTATGAAGTGACGTTTATCGGCGAGATCAAAAAAGGTCAGTATTTCTTTACCTTGAAAGTCGTCATTCCGGTGACCAGCCTGTGCCCGTGTTCCAAGAAAATTTCCGACTACGGCGCGCACAATCAACGTTCTCATGTAACCATTGCGGCGCGCACCAACAGTTTCGTGTGGATCGAGGAAATAATTAAGATCGCCGAAGGAAATTCATCGTGCGAATTGTACGGTTTGTTGAAACGGCCGGACGAAAAATACGTGACCGAACGCGCTTACGATAATCCCAAGTTTGTGGAAGATATTGTCAGAGACGTGGCCGATACCTTGAACAACGATAGCCGGATTGATGCATATGTCGTGGAATCGGAAAACTTCGAGTCGATTCACAATCATTCGGCGTATGCGCTGATCGAGCATGAAAAATGAGTGCTATTCATAGCGCTGTCTGGAAAAATCGCTGAAGCGCAGCCCCAGTATCCACAACGTCAGGAAATAACTGCCGGCACCGAGCATAATGACGCTACCCAGTCGATACGCGCGTGTAGTTGCCGTATCGGCTATCCAGGATGAATCCGTGCCGGCGCTAAACCACAACACGCTGCACATGGCCAGTAACGCCGCTGCTATTTTTGCAAGGAAGATCGTCCATCCGGGTTGCGGCTGGTAGATGTTGTGACTGCGCAGCTTGTAATACAGCAGACCGGCGTTCAGGCAGGCGCCCAGTCCAATGGCTAGCGCCAGACCCGCGTGTTTGAGCGGGATGATGAACGCGAGATTCATGAGCTGGGTGGCGATTAACGTGATGACCGCAATTTTGACCGGGGTCTTGATATTCTGTCTGGCGTAGAACCCCGGGGCCAGCACCTTGACCAGTATCAGTCCGATCAAACCCACGCTGTAGGCAATCAATGCGTCGCGCGTCATGTAGACATCGTGTTCGGTAAATGCGCCGTAATGAAACAAAGTGGTAATAAGTGGTGTTGACAGTAAAGCCAGCGCGAACGCGGCGGGCAGCGTCAGCAGCACGGTTAACCGTAAACCCCAGTCCAGCAGGCGGGAGTAGTCATCGGTGCTGTTGCTGTTATAGTGTTTTGCGAGTGAAGGCAGCAATACCGTGCCGAGCGCCACACCGAGCAGCCCCGCCGGAAACTCCATTAGCCGATCGGCGTAATACAGCCAGGACACGCTGCCGGTAATCAGCAATGAAGCAAAAATGGTATTGATCAACATGCTGATCTGTCCGACCGAAACCCCGAAGACAGCAGGTCCCATGAGTTTGATCACGCGCCATGCGCCTTCGTCACGGGATTGAAAGCGTATGCGCGGTAATAATTTCAGCTGAAACAGATACGGGATCTGGAAAGCCAGTTGCAATACGCCACCCAAAAATACCGCCCAGGCCAGCGCAAGAATGGGCGGTTCCACATAAGGCGTGAGCCACAGGGCGCAGGCGATAAAAGAGACATTGAGCAATGCCGGCGTTAATGCCGGGACGTAGAACTTTCCATACGTGTTCAGTATGCCGCCGGCAAGTGAAACCAGCGAAATAAAAAAGATATAAGGAAAGGTAATGCGCAGTAAATCAACGGTCAAGCCGAATTTCTCGCTGTCGCTGGCAAAACCCGGTGCGCTGGCGTAGATGATCCAGGGTGCGGCGATCACGCCGACGAGTGTGACGATGAACAGTGTCAGGAACAATAAGGATGCAATATGATCGATCAGCTGACGTGTTTCGTCCAGGCTGCGTTTGTTTTTGTATTCGGCCAGAATGGGGACAAATGCCTGAGAAAAAGCGCCTTCGGCAAAAAGTCGCCGCAGTAAATTGGGAATGCGAAAGGCGACAAAAAAAGCATCGGTCGCCATACCCGCGCCAAAAATGCGTGCGATGATGACATCGCGTAAAAAACCGAGAATACGGGAAATAAATGTCATGCTGCTGATTGCAGCCAGTGCTTTCAGAAGGTTCAAAGTAGTCGGGTCTAAGGGTTAGTGGGTCTAAAAAGCAGGGTTGGGGAAGTAACGATCATGTATGGACGCTGATTCCGGCTAACTTGATTCAATAGTGTTGATGCATCCGGGCAGTTCGTGCAAACCCGCGTTGTTCATCGTGCACGAAGCCCCGTATTGACCCAAAGGGTAAATAAAAAAGCACTTATTTCATGGCTAATCCTGCCATTGACTCGAAAAATTATACGATAGACTGCTGACACTTTGTAGCGGTAAGGCTATATGTGACCTGTCGCGCTAATCAATCAGGGAGTTTCTCATGGAATATATTGAACCGGTATTGGATGTTGTTTTCAGTTTCTGGCTTGGCTTTGCGATTCTGACAATTATACTGGTCAAAGGCGCGGTCATTTTTGTGCCGCAAAATATGGCCTATATCGTTGAGCGCTTCGGTAAATATACCGCTCATGAATGAAAATTTGGATTAAGTTGATGCGTTAAAGTCATGAATATAATAAAATCGCCATATGTCTTCCTGCTACCGCTTAACCGACCAAGAACTTGATGATTTAGAATTCGAGCACCGCCATGCTACGAACAAGCGCTATGCTGACCGGGTAAAGGCAGTTTACCTGTTAGGCAAAGGATGGCCAGTTACAAAGATTGCGGAAGCCCCCCGTAGACGACTACATAGAACAACGGTCTAAATAGGTTTGGATAGAAAAGAATAATTTTAAGACCGCAATGCAAAACGTGTAACAACTCGAACTGAAGAATGACATTGATTAAGACAAAGCGCCATCTCTGATAATAGCTACGAAATGGATGATAGCAATGTCAATAACTCCCTACCCTAACATGAAGAGCTTTCCATGGATTATTTCTATAAAATAAATTGAGTTTTTAAGCGTTGTTTTCGTCGTATGTTTGTTAGTATCACGAGATGATGTTTATTATTTGTTACGCGAATTGAAGTTGTTGTAGGATAGGAATACTCACAGTCACATAAAGTGATACTCGTTACAAAAAAATCTCATGAAGTCAAATAAAACCCATATTGAGTTTCAACTGTTTAACAATTCTTTCACATAAGGCATTAAAGTTTATATCACATTTCGCTTTCGCAAGCTTTATTGCAATTAGTTTAAGTTCTCTGAACGTTATGCGTCCATTGAAGAGTTTCTCAACACAGTAAAAGACATCCATTTCGTTGTATAAAACTTGTACACGACGTTTCGGCACTCACTGTTGGCATTCTCAAGTAAAAATAAAATGATTAGTAACAATGCTTATATACAAGTATTTTATAATATGCATGCGCACGTAAAAATTAGATCAATACTGCAAACAAGTAAAATATATAATTACGTCCTTAATTTACTTTTATAAGTTAGAAACTGAATTAACTTGGTTCTCAAGTAATTGTTGAAAATCTACTTACATAAGAAAAGGATGGCCGATTCGGAACTGAACCTGTACTCAACTGACTGACTTTGCTTGAGCAAACATTTTCAAATACTATGAACTAGCATTCTGTTACAATCACACTGAGTCCCCTCTGCGCATTAGAGTGTTATATTCAATCAGAATATATAACTAAGTAGATTTTAATTCCCTCTGAAAGACAACATTTCATATATGGCAGCTTTATGTGACGTTTGCTAATTCCAAATGTGTATTACTCATCTTATTGGCAGTAAAATGTCAGGAAAATTTCGAGGCTGCTTCCTGTATTTCACAAAACACACCATGATGTAACTAATGACGCTTATCAGAGCACATTTCCGATAATCTTGAAATGCGCCAAACCAACAAGAACATGCTGTGCGTCAAGATTTTTGTAAGCACATGAAAAAAACTGGTGAACAGATGTCGTTAGTGTTTGTCATCAGTTGTCTGGATTCGATTCTTGTTTACATGATTGTTTAGAGAAATGCAAAAGAAGTACAAAAAGTCAAATGTGATGTGTTCTATCATCAAAACGACAAAGTAGAACATTAAGAACTCCTTGATTTAGCTGCTTCATCCTATTTAGTCTAATAGAAAAGACTAAATTTAAGATATAGACGGATGTCACGTAAATGCATTTCAACGAACAAAGGATCTGGAAAAGGAAAATTGATGAAACAGATGTCTTCACGTTTTCTCCGTATAAATTAAAATGCTCGAGTATCGTCATCATTGTTGCTTGGTTCTTTTGATTTGAATAGAGATTATTCATACTTTAGCAAACTTTATGCTTATCACGTTCTCATGTATCAATCGTAATGAAATTGATGTTCAAAATTGTAATGGACAAAAAGCATAGGTATAAAAGAGTAGGTATGATGAAATACATCGATTCAAAAGCATCTCTTAGTAGTAACATAATAATGTGCTTGATAGACTGTGAGGACGACAAAAAAACAGAAACAGAACTGCCGTCAAACGTCATTGAATAGATGATACCAATATCAGCAGTGGGGACACAAATCACTACTTCATCATTACAGGAGAATTGGCGGGGCCACAAGGGTTAAAAACAATGTGTGAAATGGAAACTGTACATTCTTTGCTAATGACTCCTTGAATCAACTGCTGCTTTTTACAGGGGGAGGGGGAAATTGCAATTTCCAGCAATCGAATAAAGAAGCATTAATCAATTTCCCCACACAGGGAATCAGTAAAAGACAAGTTGAAGTAAATTATGTTTACACTTGAAGGCTATTTACTTTAAGGATATTATTTTTTACACAATTTTATAAAATATTAAACTACTGGCTTTGTTTGTTCGAAAGTTCTGTCGCCAGAGATTGTGTGCCCAACTACTTTCATTTATTTTCTTGTGTTCTGATATGATCTTTCAGATGGTCATACATATCTAAATAGCATTTTCTCTAATTACAATCGTATCATGACTTGTGACCTTTAAGGATTGAATTATTTGATGATATGATTGATTTTGATAAAAAGAGACCTTGAATTAAAGTTATGCAAACTATGTATCATATGGCACTTGTTGAAAAGGATCTGCCTTTCCTTACCTGTAAGCATTTAATTACGGCGAGTTATTTTGAAATTGAGAATGTGACCAAGTTATAGAGATGTACAAGCTTACGTTATCCTTGGCATTTTATCGGGCCGCCCACTCGAAAAGTTCGCTTCTTATTGTTAATCTACATTTGTTGTTAACCTTTCTGTCACAAGAGAGAAGACCTTAAACGATGACGAGACTAAGGACAGACTTCATCCATGACTATTTTTCTGGTCACCAGTAAGGTAATTTCAGTTTCCTTTCATTCATACGCCCTACAAAAGTACAAAAAGCCATTGCCTTTAGAGGCAGCATCCCATTAACCTGTCAGAATCTATTAGTTTTAAGAAACCAGAGGTAGAAGAAGTATTATCAGTTGTCAGACATAATCTTTGTCATGATTGAGCGTATAAGATTCGATGTTTATGTTGTTTGCTGTTTTAAGGTCCTTTAAAACCTTATGTGTTGATACATTAGGTAGATACATTAACATAAAGCTAAAAATCAAGTGACCTAGTTATATATACATGCTACTTTAGAATGCGATGAGGAACACAGGAAAGTTTTTGCCTATAAACCTATGGTTTCCTTCCGTAGAGCAAAATCTCTTAAAGATAAACTAGCACGTGCTAGATTGCCCAAGAGAGGGGACATGGTTAATAAAGGCTGTGGTCCATTTAGACACAGAAGGAATTGTGATGTCTGTAATTATTGAGCTGAAAGTGCTGCATCTTCTAGTAACAACATCTGGAAAGGCCCTTTAAATTGCAATCCTAGAAATATTGTGTACCTACTACAATGTAAAACTTGTAATCTTCAATATGTAGGAGCTATCA
>JAAAKM020000498.1:15748192-15784377 GCA_010016025.2 Alatinidae sp. Z8VKAUB7J3
CTTTTGAGCGCCCATCTGCACTAAGTGCCCCCTAGTAAAGCGTCCATCTCCAATAAGTGTCCTATTCTTTTAAGCGCATATCTCCAATAAGCGCTCGCTTTTTATAGTGTCCATCTCCAATAAGCGCTCGCTTTTTATAGTGTCCATCTCCAATAAGCGCTCGCTTTTTATAGCGTCCATCTCCAATAAGCGTCCTCCTCTTTTAAGCGCACATCTCCAACAATCGCCAAAGTAAAAGATTAAAAGTTTCCTTAAGATAGTGTTTTGAATCATAACGGTAAATAATGTATATCCACTATAGATTTGTGAAGATTATTCGAAACGTACCAAGGAAAACTAAATCATTAATTACTTTTTTGAATGTATTGCAAACTTTATATTCCTTATTCTAACTTACAATTGTTGAGAACATTTGAAATTCTGTTATTGTCTGTTATTCAATAGTTTTCAACCTCTCTGCGTTATGTTTTCTTCTTCGAAATAGATAGCAGAGTACGCACTGATATCTATTTGAAAACCAGGAAACGTAAATGCTCCAATTGATATAGGCCAGGTTTATTAAGTATCCTCACGCATGCAATAAAACTGTAAAAGGGGGCCAGGGGACTTGAGTTTATGCTTAAATAATTGACAATATGAAAATTGGGAGATTTTTATACGTAAATTGTATTGGCCTTACCTGGTTTAAGCTTCTCATGAGTTGATAACGATGCGTTTGGATAGAATGTTCTTGTTCTATGTTCTCTAAAATTGAAAGTAACAGTATAATGTAAGCAATGATAATATTGTTCTTTTAACTGGTAAAACTTACAATGTAATTTGATAAGACAGGTTTGTTTTTGTTCATAATTCACATAAATAGACACTACATCTTTCTGGTTTCCATCAGGTGCGGGATGTATGCTATGATTGTTAATCTATATAAAAATTATAAAGTGTTAATTGAAATTCAGGAGAAACACATTCTTATTAAGCTTCTACATCACCCTGGAAATTAGAAATTTCATTGAAAAAAGAAATGTGGGAGCTGTTAGTATAATGTCGGTAAATGATGTTAGAAGTGTTTTATTAAATCACAACAGCGAAGCAAAAATAGATACACTTGTAAAATATAATCCTCCATGGTTTATGTTAGTGGGATAAACAAAGGTCTGAAAACAACATGTTACATTTTTAAACACAAATTTGATCAAAACAATGACATTCTGATTTTAAACTAAAAGATCGTTGAAAAATGAATCTTGTAGGATAGAATAATAACTAATTGTCATTAACACAACTTGTCAATGTTTTTTGTTAATTACTTTTGCACTTTTTTAAATGTTTAAATGTTTCAAGGAGTGTCATGATACATGCGGTGGTCCCCTAAAATAAATTCAAGGTTAAAATTTAAACAGACAACAGACCTCAGAGCTTCATTATTAGACTAGGTATAAAGAAAAACAATTTTTTTGTTGATTTAAAATGTATAAAGTAAAAAAGGGACATAATAAATTATTTAAGAGCTTTTGCAATATTTTACATCAATATTTTAGGAAATTATTGCTTGCCATTGGGGTTGACCATATTCCTGAGTTAAATGTTTATTCTAAGGAAAGCTACAATTGTCTTTCTGCGGTTACTCTAAGAACACTTTCTCTCTATCTTGTGACTAAAATAATCTCAATCCATAAAAAAATTGTTTTTTTGACTTCTTATCAAAGTAAATAATACAAAGAACAAAAGTAAAATAGGGTCTGCATGTATGCTTATGCCTCAAGCAACATTGATTGGCTCAGAAATGTTAATGCACAGAGATAGCAAGGAGTGTTACTCTAAAGTTGTATTTTTAACCGACGGTTAAAAGGATGATTGACAAATTTTACTAAAATACGTGTAAGCCAGAGAATTACAGAGCAATGGAAAATTATGGATAAATCAACCTTCTTATAAAAATATTTAAAAATGTTAATTACTGTACTTTTACTATTTGCTTTCAGTGACAAACAATGTGTCAAGTACAAGTGTCTTGTAGTGCCAATTAATGAAGGCAATGTTTCATGTTGGCAAGAAAAGGTCACATGCACCCACGTAGTTAAAAGGAAGGGAATGTAACAAGCTCTATCACGTCTGGTCAAAGAAAACCTTTGCATGATAATGGTAACAAACAATTACATAAAAGTGCAAAACTCCCCAACAATGTGTTGCCAGTAGAGTTTGTTCTACGTTTATTGCCACAAGGGTAGCTCCAAGATTGCAATAATAATCATGAGCCTAGAGATTTGAAAGGAGAAGAATGTTCTTACTGCATTTATTGGTCTTAAAAGGTTATTAGTCTGTTCACATCTTTCATAATGTCAATTTAACGTTGGGTATATGAAAGATTCCTTTAAGTGCCCAATGATGATTTACATATGAAATGATTTGGGAAAGCATAAAAACCATTTGTTTCACACTTGATTCACACTTGATCAAAATATTGTCACAGAACCGATAAGAAAACTCTTTGTGTATAAAATACATCATAGCGGTTCCCTGGTAACAGACCCCGATTTATTAAGGTTTGTTATTTACGTTGCAAAGCAAAAAGTCATAAAAAATATTATATTGTAGTAAGAAAAACATACTTTACTTGTAGCCAATTCTAATTAATTGTTAGATTGTATTAACTAAATAATAAAAGAGAGAAACAATTTTTACAAAATAAAAATAAACCATTGACAGCATTTCTCAGATAAATACTCCTTACATCTGAAGACCAAGTTTACACTCGGAGATACAGCAGTTATCTAGGTTAGATACTTAAACTAACAACAAAGAGAATCGACGTTCAACGTTCAATGGGCAAGTACCCTATCCTAGTTCATGATAAACTAGCCGAAGATACATAGTCCATTTTCATTTACTTTTGTTCATTGTCGTAGATTTAGAATAAAGAATGCGATGCAAAGATCTATGTTTTATTATTTTGTGTATAATAGAGTTTATGCGTGGTAAAACAAAACACTGCAGCTTTCAGAAAACAATCGTTGTTAAAGAGTTACCCAAAGTGAAATCGTTTGTAATGCCGTCAATGTATATGAAAGTTTAGAAAGAAAACAATCTACCTGTACATTTGTATTATGCACTTTTGTTCTTTGTCTTGGTTTTGTTCCATATCTTGTCATTAGCAACAAATGTAATCTTGTTACGTTTTGTTATGAGAACCAACGCTTTTAGAAATAGTTCTTTGCACTTGAATTCTGGTTCAGAAACACTTCTAGTCGTGTGTTTGGACTTGAAATCACAACATATGCTAATGCCATTTTGACTTTCAATCATTTACATAGAATAATAGGCGTTTCTAGCGATTGGCAAGACAAAAAATCTATTAACAAAATTTGAAGCAAGTGAGATATGGTTTACAACGCAGCTGCGCTGGTTTACTTAAACAGTGTGGGAACTCCCTTCTAGATTAAAGTCATTTGTTGACAATTGCTGAAACAATTCCCCCTTACATGGAACTATTACAGATTGAGACGCAAGATCTATCTTTTTATAGAGTTTCAACGGAATGACAGTATCTGGCTCATCTAACTAAAACATACGCAGGATAAACAATACAAAAGGTTTTTGTCTTGGCTTCAGTTAAAAGACATTTCTATTGGTCGGGCGACCATATGTTCATACGGGTGGCAAGCTTTTCATCGTCTCTAGGATGACAAATGGCCAAGATAGAAGTAAAGATATAATGTCATTTTATTCGATTTTCGTGTGAAAGAAATAGACGACGGAGAGGTACGTAATATATTACTCGTGCTATTAATTCTACATGCGCTTTTGGTAGTAAATACATCATGAAGAATATTGCATTAGTTAGAGTTAGTCACTTTCTCTTGAAATAAACATCAAGTATAAAACATGATTGCTACTTCATCTGAATTTTAATCCAAAGGTAGATTTCAGATAAAACGTATTATTTAGAATTGTCTTCAAATATTCTGCTGCAATTACCAATTCTTCATTGTTTGTTAACCTTTTCAAAATGATATGCAAATATATAGATTCCGTATTTATCAGGTGTTTTGTCTCAGGAAACATAAGTGTTTGCGTTCAAATACGTGTAACAACATGACCATATATTATGATACATATTGTAAAACCATACCGAAACTGCTAGAGTTCTTTGATATAATAAAAATTACCTGTACAAAACAACATCTTCATAATGAAAGGCACATCAGCAAACTTGAACTGAACAAATATAATGGCGAGAGACAGCTGACATTAGAAGACAATTTTGATATAGAGTCTGTCACTTTGGAAACTTTATTTCGTTGTTCTTAAACTTAGGTTCTATGGGCAGGAATTCTGTTTTTGACGTTTACTTGCTTGAAGACAGTCCTTTATTTCGTTAATGGCTTAAAGCTGGTTTATTTAATCTTTTTTCTTTTAAAATTCTAACGTTTCTTGCCAGTTAACAATCTTTTCCAATGTTGTCTGCTCCAATTTGCATCAGAACCCTTAAATTTTCTCATGTTAAGTTGAAAAAGGCCAGTCACGTGTACATCTATATTCTTGGTTTGTGAATACAAAGTTGAAACTTGTATTAAAATCCATGGAACTTTACCGGTGAGTTAAATTACCAATTAAACTCCTGCCCACAAATCGTTTCTCAATGGCCCCTGATCTTTTTAACAGGTCTTGCTCCATATCCACTTACTAAAGTAACTTTTAACTATTCTATAGTCTGTATTCTTTACGTTTGTTTCTTTTAACATAGAAGCCATTAAATTCAACTCAATAATTATTTATATCCTATCAATTTATTTGCTTATAGTTTTAAATAATGTTTTAATAATATTTTTACACTTAAATTAATAAATTTGAATATCTTTTGACAAATATTTTAAGAAACATTTATACGTATAGACATTTACATTGTCACGAATCGCTGAGTAAAAATTCACCTACAGTATTAGGTTACTTGAATGACTTTTACTTTCCATGGGAAATAAAAATATCTTTCACTTTATCAAATTGTTTTAAAATAAATTGTTAAAAATTATAAACTGAAAACATAAACTCAGCAAAAGTTCCTCATTCATTGATTTAGGATAAATAGATGTTAGTCACCTGAATGAAGCTAAATATTTGTTTTATAGAGAACATTTAATTCCTGTTCAACAATGAAAACACTTTCTCCCTCTGCCCAAAATTATGATTTTGGCAAAGAGCATTTAAGCCTCACAAAGATGTTTAGCATTTATTCTGGCAATAGATTTACTCATAGTTGCTGTTTAATATAACAGTTATTATAGGTTGTTCAATCTTTTACCATTAAAAAGAATACCTATCATAATTTTATTAACCATCATATCTAAAATGTCTCGCTATTTCCACGTACTTCATAATTAAGAACTCTCATTTCATTATCAATGTAAGTGAGGAGCACAAGATAAAGAAAAGTAAGCAGGTGCTAAAATTGTGTACAGCTTAATGTGATGGACTATACTTTGTTTTAAAACTCACTGTTCATTTTAAGGAAGATGCCCTTATTCAAGTACTATTTCAATAGAGCATTATTAACCTACTTCTCTAGCATTTCTGTGTTATTGAAGATGGATTTGAATGACTTCCCTTGGCAAAAGAAATATTTGGAGGTGGCATATTCTATTGATTCTCAACTGGCCTAGTGTCAGAATTATCTATAACAGCAATACTCTTATTCTTTATTAGATGAGACTTTAGTCTTGATTTATCATGAACTAACACTGAGGATTAGATTTACATGGTTGGAAAAATTATATAAGAGATAGAAATGTACAAATATCCAAGCAAAAATAATTTATAAACATTACTGTAAGAAAAAGATTCATGATTCCTTTATGATTTCTATTGTTATTTTATTGAAAAGCATTTATCCACTTCAATAATTACTGTAATACGGTATTGGATTTACTAACATCAATGTTTACCTCCAATAAACAATGTAAGCCAACCCTGATATACTGTTATATAGTATTTGATACTACTTCACATGGTAAGATTATTCTTGACTATTATTGGTGACGTGGTTGATACATGACATATATGTAAATCGTCTGTCTTAGCAAAAAAGGTTTATCATAGAAAAATATAAACATCGGAATAAACTAAAGAAAACATAAACTGTTATTTTAACTCTACATCTGATAATTGAAGGAGTTTCCTAAATATATTATTTAAAAATGTAAGCCCAATAGTCATTGTCTTAAAGGATATTGTCAGTGTTAGTGTTATCTAATGCTAGAATGTACGTGACTTTTAACGTACAAGCAGGATCAGACGGACAGCAGTGCTGTGCCAGTTTTTATGTCATCATTCCACTTTCTTTTTTCTTTTTTGCCCCCTTTATTATTTATTACTATTCCCTTTATCATTTTTTACAAATTATCAAAAGATTTTCGTTTTATTTTTATCAATTGCACTCCTGAGATTGTTGTCGTGTTAATACTTCTTATCACTCTGCCATAGTTGACTTTAAGTAAAAAATCAGATCTTATCGTTTCAGCAGCTGTAGTTATTTTGAATTGGTAACAATTTGAGATGAGAGATGAAACGACATTCCTAAAGTAGACGGCTGGGTGGCAATTTGCAAATGGCAATTTGACCCTCAGCACTGCGTTGTGCATGATGACAAAGTCGTGTTATTTAGACCAGCCAGGTGTTTAGAACTCCAGCTATTGACGGAGACGCATTTTGTTAGTGTTCTGACCGCTGATTTTCAACTTACCCAAAATCCGTCTTCAAAATTTAATCAATCTTAATTTCTTAATGAGAGTTTGCTTCAAAATTTAGTGCCTAAAAACTGTCCCTGTTCCATTAATATTTATTATGATTGTCGTATATTTTGCGCAGTGTTTAAATCCTATCAATAGCAAATAATTCCTCTGCCTGGTCTCCAGTGTCAATTATCTATGGTTGGAATAACAAGTACTTTTTTGATTATTGATTTTTACCTTTTAGCTACTTCTCTAGAATGATATGGTATATAATAAACGTAATGGCAAGGTAAAGCTTTCGATAACCGTTAGGTAGTAGGTATGAGATATGCTATTAATAGTTATAGGCTTTGATGTCCTTTATTTTGGTTTAGTTAGACAAGTGCTAGGAGTATTTTAGAATTCACAAATGAAAATTGATATTATACAAGGTTGGTATTGAAACAATAATAATTATTATTTTTTACTGACACAATATGCGTCTCCTGAGTACTTATGTATTCCTTGCACCGACGAAGGCTCAAAGCCGAAACACAATAAATCATTATAATAAATGAATTTCCCCTTACCCACTGAGTGGAAGAGAAAAGCATGACCAGGTTGACTTGAAATATTTCTTACCTTAATTATTGGACTCCATGGTCCAATGGTTAAGGTTTGGGTTTTCAAACCAATGAGTCGGGATAAGCGCTAGCCTCATCTTGAGAATCCTACCGGAGACTGAATGACGTCAGGCCGTTTGGGAGAATGTGGGAGCGCCACCAATTCTCAAAGAATGGTTAATTACTGCAATAATTTGCAATTTAGGGAGCTGAGAGGTCTGAACCAATGATCTCATGATTTGTTAACCAACAGCTCAATTTTAAAATCATCTGATAAGAGGATAAAGACACTGGAGAAATAGGAAATATGTCACAACCGTGTCCAAACTCCATGAAATTATTGTCTCTGATATTCAGGGTAAAATTCGCCAAAACGCCAATGTTTCGAGATTAAACTTACCATTCTCCTATTGTGGTACATAGCTGCCTTTAGAGTTTAAAGGACACGTGCTTCAGTAATTCCTTGGTTTGCGATGTTTTAAACATAAATTTTCAAACTATGTTACGTGTACCATGTAGGCATTTGAAATCGTGCTACGGCTCCAAGTCTTCTTTGGATGTTACTTTCTGGCGCTAGTTTACTCAGTAAAGCTTTTATTATATTATAATGTCACAAGCCTTTGCCAAACTGTCCTCTTCAGCATTTCAGATGCAGCATGTAGAGGTCATCCCTGGTAGCATAGCATTGTAAGAGATCGTTTCCAGATCTCTTACCTTGTTGTGCAACCAGGAAACCTCATCAAAGAAGCAAATGGCGTGGGTAAGTATGCACTAGATTAGAACGTTTCCGTTACAAGTACAAGCGACAAATTCTGCAGCATTAACTAGATATAGAAAATTCAAAGTTTGTAAGCTATAAATCTGAGACAAGAATTTTAGTACGCCTGATGCATTTTCCATTTGCTACTCTCTTGGAAGCAGAAGAAATTGTTTGAAACATTAATGCGAGCTGGGAAAATGTTGACTCTGTTACTGAAAGAATTGTGCCTGCATTACAAGTTAGCGTATTGGAATATAAACACGTATACATTTCAGAATTAGTACAGAGAGTAAAAGCATGTACCTGATGTCGTGCAGGCTATAAACTGGCTTAAATAGCATTACGTAAAGTGCAATTGAAATGTATCATTATGGCTTGCTGAACTCACAAAACGTAAGATTACAGGTTACTTTACTTGATATAGAAGTTAGGCAAGGTGATGGGCTAGGATTTTAATAACTTCTAAAGACTGTAACATGTTTCTTGTATAAACAAAAAGAAACGTACAATCTGTTTCCCACACGTTTACTTGAAATTCGGGATATAGCAAGCAGGTTTACTAAAACAAACAACCACACTAAAAAGGTATTAAAGTTTGTAGTACTTTCAAGATCGTCATGCACCCTGAAAGGCAATTTCTTAGCTGCCAACACACTAAATGATGTAAGCAGGGTACAAAGTACAAAACTGATATGTTCTGTTTGTTGGTATATAGGAAAGTTTGCACACGTCTACCACTTAACGTCTTGAACAATCTGTTAAAAATACTTTGACTTTTATGTTGAAAATGTTTTACGCGTGCTTAGGTTTTTTTTCTATGAACTTTGTTTTATTTTAAAATCGCTTTTGGCACTGTTTCTTACCTGCAGTTCTATTTGCTCATTGATCGTTCAAATTTTATTCTCTTATTGCTGGTGCTATGCTAGCAATACTACTAACCTCTTTCCCTTACCACTAACTTCTCACTTCATTTTTCCTTATTATCAGCAGGTGCCACTAGAAGGGAGGGTGTGCAGATGCATTACAATTATGTATTTTCAGATTACAATTTTTAATAGCTGTAACTACATCTTTACTGTCACATAAATCCCCTCTACGCCAGCTTAATCTCAAACGTTCTCCACCTGCAAACATGTCTAAGTCCCCATCTAGTTAATGTTTGCACCGTTTTACAGCAGATCTCCCTACTCTATTTTTACAAAGTAAAAGATAATTAAGTGTTTAAAGTTTTGTTGATATCAATTCTCTGCATTTAAAATTTAGATCAAGGTTTTCGGTCCAATGTCACAAATAAAATTATAACAAGATCATCTTAAAAATCTGATTAGCTACAAGTATAGAAAGTGTTCTTGAGAACAGAGCTTTCAATTACCTTATTTGTATAAATTCGAAAACCTAAAATTGGTTTTCGTCTCCTCCTTCCGTTTTTAACGATACGTTAATTTTCAATCCCCTATCTATTTATTCGAAAGTGGAGAACTCGAAAAACATGTTATAATTGTGCCTTATAAGGGACCAAGCATTAATACCTCAATTTCTATTCGATTATCCTGAAATTGAACAGACCTTTCTGATGTGCTAGATAACAATAATAATAATAATAATAGTAATAATAGTAACAGAACTCTTATTGTGATATGTACTATACTCTCGTCGCATCACAGCTGTTATCTGATATCAGTAATACTGTCATACTCGATCCTAGAGGATTCTCCTAACATCAATTCAGGAGTATGAAGAGGCCATCATATATTTGCCTCTATCTAAAACTTAATCTCCACATTCAAAAATTTGTATGGGAATCGCCTTAAATGTACTGGGCAATTTCCAGAATTTCCAAAGCAAAAGTAGCAAGGTTATTTGATATTTACATAAAAAGAGAGTACCAATTGTTGCAGTTAATAGTAAATTTAGACAGTTTCACTTTAGGTCGTCTGATAATATGATCAGCACTAGAATATTGGAGTCCCAAAATACAAACACGTTTAGAAGGGTCGCATTAAATGATAGTCTGGGTGCAAGTTACTTTATGAAAATCTTACTGCAAACGCAGGGAACAAGTGTTTACAAAATTGTGTAGCACTGCACTTCAACTAAGGTAGTAGTAAGCAGTACACTTATAATCGTATGCTTAACGAGGGATTGACATACTGATGCTAACAAAGCATCTGATTATAAACCAATTTAGGATTTCACAAACAAGCTGAAGCTAGGCGACAAAGTTTACGACTCCATGCTTAAGTTGATGGTTTATCAAAAAACCGTAAACTAAACAGTTTAAACAATATGAGCTGCAGGTGGACAATTCAAAGTCAGTCAAGTGAAGTCTATTGACTGAATACACCATACGCTCAGGGCTGAAAACAAAGCCAAGATGCCAATGTGGATTTGCCGCCCACAGGAACATCACTTTTGCATCGATGTTAACCTAACTTCGCCCTACAACTGCAGGAATGTCTACCACCTTTAAGATAGACCTCCCATTAACCTAGTTGTTTCTAATTAACAATAAGTGGTCATTGGACTTGGAAATTATTCTGGGAGTTCCTCCTCTAGTTCCACTATGTCTGCCAAATTACTATGCTCATTATTGTCTTTACCTTCATCCTTGGAGTTGCAGTGAAGTCAAGTCGTAAGTAATGCCCTTCACTTCCTGTTATCTTTTGCATCTTATTTACGTCAGTACTTTTCTTGGCTTTTTATCAGTTATACGTTTTGATATTTTTTGTCTTGTTTCTGGCACATCGCTTGCTATCGACTACTTGCAGCATTGGCTCACTTTCGGATTAATAACTCTATCCATTTATTAGATGTTCCCGTATACACCATAGTACGTAAAGTAAGAGAATGCATCTTAAAACACATACAAACAGTTCCATCTATCGCAATCAGTAACAATAGCTCGGATCTTTATGTTGATAACAACCCTACTACAACTTTAGAATTTTAGTCAAGAAATTTTACGACGAGATACTAAAAGTTTACATTTTGACGCCTCACCCTGATGCTATAGGAAAATGTGAGCAAGTTACAAATGTGAAATCGCAATATTCGAATGATTGTATACGAAATTCGTATCGTTACTACAATATTATATTTGTATAAATACTATCAGTATCGTTGTTTATTTTTCGTCCATAACGATTTTTCCAGCACAAAAACGCACGAGTAATAACAATTTCCAGTTAGACCTTGGATTTGAATGATCTACTTGATAATACTCATGCGTCTATAAATTTATCTTATCAAACAAAACATCAAACCGATATCAAACAAGAACTTAATTAAAGTAGATAAATTTTATCAGTTATAGTCTATTAGTATGATATGCTTGGTTTTAAGTATAGCTTAAGTCTACTTGTGACTTTTTACAGACAAAAAAAAATGGCGAAGCAATATACCCTTGTACGATCCCTTCTTACCAAAACAGTTCGGCAACAAATTGACTAGTACAGACTGCGATAATTTGATTTTCCTTTTATTATCATTGGTTATTTCTACATGTACAGGTATATGTTGGCTTACGTTCTTCCTTAATTATTCATTTGACTGATACATTCCAGGGCCGCAACAAAGATTACCCTCCAACGCAATTTGTCCAGCTCCAACTCACAACCTACTCATTCATATTTACTTCTTCTACTTTTTCTTTATTTTTTGCTCTCCTTCTTATCTGCTACTGCCCTACAAAACAGACGTGAATAAGTGGCATGACGACCTATTAACAGTAAACTATGTTTACTGGATAGGATCTTTCTGCTGCCAACGCCAAAGGTAACAACATTACACGACTGTTTATCGTTAGCTACAAAACTGGGACGGCGAAGTAGAGCTTCATGTTTAATTTTGCTGTTCATAACAGTAATCATTCAAAAAGTTATGGCTAACAAATTTCTGTAAACAATTGATATAAATACATAACAATAAGGTATTAAAGGTATTTGTCAAAAAAGCGTACCTAAAATATATGTTACTTCAACAATTGTAGCCCACTGAACCTTTCACAAAGTGGTTTTCAGAAGAAGTAGCCTCACATATTTATATAGCTATATCCTAGTATATCAGCGGTATTGTAATTTTTGAAACATAAGAGGTAAAACGTAAAAGCAAAGCTCCTCGCCGCTGCTTAATTTTCTGATTATTGATTGTTTGTAACATTGGGTAACGTTTAATGTTAACATGTTTCCAGGCCATTCAGCATCACCATAAAGAATGTTCTAGAATTATTTTACTAAGAAAAATCTTTCTCCTGTTGTCAATGCATTTTCTTGTTGTTCTATTTCCTGGTATTTGATATTTGTTTCATTTGTGTCCGGGCTACAGGAAGCGATGGTATAATTGATCATTACGGCTTTGAAACAGTCAACCTAAATACAATCTATGATGAGTCTGGTGTTGATAACAATGCACTGCTGGTAAATGGTGCTCATTTGAACAAACAAGAAGCTAAGTGTGGGGCATCAGTGGAACTTGCAGGAGGAGAAATAACACTCAATGGAGACGCCTTTAAGAATAAACCTGAGCATGGCATCAGTGTGGCGATGTGGGTCAAGTTGAATAAGGAAGTCGAGAACGTGATCTTTTTTGCTGTCAAGCCATCTTTAGATGGAGAGGGGGCAACGTATGTCTTTGAGGTCAAGGAAGGAAAAATCCATTGGAGTCACACAGGATCAAGCCTGGACACCATCTTTGATGTTCTCACCGTTCAACGGTCTACAGTTCCAGAAGGATTGTGGACTCACTTAGCAGCCACTTACAATACTCGGACGCGACATGCGAAACTCTATGTGGACACTCAGCTGATCATGACAGAGTCTGGATCCGGAAAGTTGTCCACAGATTGGCGTGGGAAAGTTGCCATTGGTGCTGATGGAACTTTGCCAGGCTACGTGGACGAGTTTTACATGTATGATAAGGCCATTTCACTGTCTGATGTTAAAGACCTGAGCGAGCTGTGTAACCTAAACGCAGGTAACAAGTTTGATCATTATGATTTAACTACATGTTTGTTGTACGATTACTAGATGTCCTTGTAGCACGATAATAAGTCAAACTAACTATATTAGTTTTTAAAACATTATTATAGATGCAAGAAAAGGAATTATCTGTATTGCAGAATATTCAGCATCATGTACTCTACACCGTACTTTTCGAACACCACGAGTAAAATATATGATTTAAAATGATACTCAAAAGGAAAACATGCACTAATATGTTCACGTAACCTAATAAATTTCTTTGAACTTATAAACCTTTTTTTGATGCATTAAGTAGTCGAGCAACTTGTTTAAATATTTCCTTTAGTACCGCTTACACTATTAGCCTCTGCAGTATATCGCTTGGTACTTTGCCTTAAACATTTCAAAGCTCCTAATATGATTCTTAATGGACTGACTATGCCATATACTTCCTACAATGACAAAAGTTCCACACCAGGCCATTCTTTGTTTCTATTACAAAATAATAGGAATAGGAATAATATTAAGAAACGGTGCCTGTATAACAACTCTCTTTCTGTTTTAACCATCAGTTATACTTTCAAAATATTTCCTTGGAAGCATTTTGTTTTCTTAAAAATTCTTAAAAAAGAGATGTATATGATAGGGATAATCACCATTAAAGATGAAGGTGGTAGTACGGGACACTCGTATGATTTGAACAAAATAATTGTTGTCGTCATATCTCTAGTCTTATCTTATGCTTTAATATTAATTGATTAATCAATTTATTTATTTATTTTCCCCTTGTACAGAAGCACTTCATAAGCCCGTCTGACTTTTATGATAAATGCTACATAACATTTAGATAACAACTAAAATTATGGTTGGGGTTTTTTGGTATTTTATCTCAAACTTCAGTGCTATTTATTCACTTTGAAAATTTACAGTTTATAATAAGCTTTACATTTCTGACTGTTTTCGCCTTGCTTACTGAGCACAGCGAGATTTAAAGTAGTGGATGACAACAGTAATAACAAGGACAACAAGAACAACAAGAACGATGACGGCGATAACTTGAGACACAATTAAAGCAAAGATAATGTCTGCGTGTAATAATAATAATTATAATAATAATAGTAATAATTTTTTCACTTAGACTATCCAATACCAATGGAAAACGGCGCTTACACCGGACTGATACCTGAAGAGCAAGTACAGGAAATGAAGGATCGACTATCAGGAAAACAGAACGCAAATCGACATTCCGATGTCGATAATCAGGGTGATGACGAAGGGAGTGATGATGATGGAAGTAAGACTCCGAAATGTAGAAAAGATGCCATCATTTACGGATCTGACCTACGAGGTGGGAGAAACAGTGGGCTATTTTACGAAGTTGGAAAAGTGAGTGACGTCAACGAGTGCATCATGCATTGTTGCGAAACAGCAAGGTGCGACTTGGCATATATGGATGACAGGAAATGCTTTGCCGTCATTTGTCACTTCCCGTCACTATGTCAGCCAATAAAAACCGACAGTAAACGTTTGACAATTGGATACATAGAAAGGGATGGCAAATCTGTCTATGAGCCAGGTAAGAGATATCAAAACACAAAAGCAGATGTAAATAGATCGAATGTAACTTTATAAAAATGTTATATATATATATTGATATATACAACTCAAAACAGATCCCTAAGCCATAAAAGTTAAAAATATATATACAATAAAACACCAAACTCTGGCTCTCGCGAGCTTTCGGAAACTAGTTTCCTTCATCAGGCACTGAACAGTTGAAAACCTAGTCCTATATATATAATATGAATCTTGCAAGCGTGCTTGCTTCATAGCTAAGATTCAATCTCTTCACTACTCTGTGCTGCACTGATGAGCCCACAAACGGCAAAACAGTACTGTTAATTGGTCGTGACACATACCGTGTTGTTAATACACATAAATAGTATTTTATATAGTAAGAGCAAATTTCTTAATTCATAATACAAGAAATAAGGTTTCTTACTAATGTAACAGCGTTAGAAGTGTAGGTTCAGTGTTTCATAATAAAGGATAGAACATTTCTGGTGAGAGTAGGTATAAAATAATTACAATTCACAAAACAAATGCCACCTAGTTAGATCTCTGAAACAGTTTATCAATAGCTATTTCTCACTCTTTTCTATTGTACCAAATCAGATGATAAGGTTGGCATCCTATTACATTCATTGCATAGAACCTTTCTCTATCTGCAATATACTACTCTCTCTGTCTGACTTTTACAAACCGTTGACTCAGAGTGATGTTTATGGTTTACTCTCCTAATCCAAAGTGCAACATCCAAAGTGCAACATCTCAATCCATTTAGCTAGATGTTACGTACATAAAGATGGAAGTTACTTGTACGTGACTGACAATATATAAAAGACATTGATAGTGATGGAGACGTTTCGCCATGTAAACTATTGTTGAAATGTATTATCATTTATATTTCCCTAGCAATTGCAGAAAATCTATACTTTGCGTTACGTAAAAGGAGTAGCATTAATTCAAATGGTTTGGTTGCTGATTGTTATTGTAAATGAATTACTTGATCCCTTTCAATATCGATGTTATGTTTCTTAGTTCTGTACAAGCTGACTATGTAAAAACTCTGATTTAATTAAAGTGGAACTACTCTCTCCCTACTTAACTACCATTTTATGTCGACAGATTTGTTCCCAACGGAACCATCTATTCAGAAAACTACAAAGAAAACAACAACTGCAACTACAGTAAAAAGGAAAACCTGTCTTCAGAGTATGGTATACTACGGAGTTGCCTTGCGCGGTGGATGGACTGCTGGCAAATTTACAGACATGGGTTTGGTACGGAATTTACAAGAATGTGTTGAGTTCTGTTGCAACGACACAAGCTGCGATTTATCAATGGTACTAAGTAAGAGATGTTATAAAGTCCACTGCTATAATCTAGCAGACTGTCAGACAACTGCAGCTGGGCATGCGCAGATTGCCTACGTTAGTCGCGAGGATACCAAAATTGCTCGTAAGTCATTTATTTGTAAAATTATACTATCTGATCATTAGAGTGATATAGTGATGGAGAAAATGGGGAATAAAACCTATAAAATTCCATGGTTCGATTAATGGGACTTTGGGTCAATTGTCAATCTCAAATACCTTGTATTGCGTACCTGGCACTTAACAATTATTAGCGGTAAATTTTGATTTGGCCAGGTGGTCCAATGACATTATATATGTGGATGTTGCCGCGAATTATTTGGGGTGGAGATTCTGTCTGTCACTGCGCGGTGTTTTCTTATTATTTGCGTGCCGCGAATGTGCGCGGCTTGGAGGATACACTGCTAGGGCCTCTTTTATAACTGGGGCGAAAATAAGAAGTCCGGAAGAGCTTTATGTACTTGTTAGAGGCCGTTCTTTGCAATCGTTTTGCAAACCCTTTATAATTTATTTGTAAAATCTAGGGTGTTTTATACTAATTGCGCCAGTGGAACTTGGTTAGGAACCCATGAGGGATCTTTTGTATCAGTAAAATTAAAAATGTGTTTATTGCCAGTATGCATTTAAAACTACTGGGCTACCTGCCTATCATCGTAGTTACAATCAACCTTCATTGTGTCTTATTTCAGAGCCAACTCAACCTTCCTTACTAAATAGTGGAGGGCTACCCACAGTTTATCACATTACCAAACCCGTTCAGCAAGGAGCAGCAACATTTTCGCCCACTATAACAACCTCGGTGCCTGAGATGGCTTGTCATCTATCGTTTGACAAAATCAATGAGGATAAAATTTTGGATGATTCGAGATACGGCAATGATGCAACATTGAGCAATGGTAAGTGAAAAGTATTCGATAATTTTTATGAATATATGCCTATCTGATCTTTTCAAGATTTGTAGCGCCAGAGGGTTCACGAGATCCATATCATGTATTAAAACACTAAAAGTGTTTTAGAATTAGTTACTGTGAAACTAAAAGTATCATTATCGCTCCATCACAACGAGACCAAGTAACTTAAATTAACCGAGAGTGGCATGTGTGAATAAAATTACCATGAACTTCCAATGCAGTTGAACACTTGAACAGTTTTTTGGACGGTTGCTTTAACTCTGGTAATAGAAATCAGTCTCCAGGGAACAACTAAACTATGTACAGTTGATCAAAACAAAGCATACCGTATTTTGGGCAACTAGGAGCCGTCCAGTCTAAGTGCCCCTTTATTGTCCCTCACTTCTTTAAACACGAAAATTAGTTACTAGGCTTCCCTTTCAAATAAGCACCTGATGACCATATTTAAGCTCGCATTGCTTTAAAAAGAATTCCCTTTACGTGTTAGGCTTATCAAGGATAAAACGTTCTTCTATCACGTACGGCAGTTGGTAGCAGCAGTGTTGCGTCATTAGAAGCGTCACTTCACCCCACATTCCCCTTATTATTGGAAAGATTGCATTGGGGCCGGAAAAATGATGAAGTTTAAAACACCAATTACAGAAAATGGCCCCTATATTTACCTAGGGGGGGGCATACATAACTACCAGCAACCTTTTGCGGGAGTTTCTAAAAAAGCATCCGAGATCCCTTATTATGCTCTCTCTAATAGGTAGGACACTTTCGAAAGGTCTTCAGTTTATTTGGAGGATATACTGTATTACATGACCGATTCATGGTGTCACTTACACCCTTTATAAGAAAAACCTATTAGTAATGAGCAAAAATTAACGACATACATTAATTAATACAGGTTCTAAAGATGTCAGAGAAAAAGTAAACCGAGAAAAACGGGGGTATACTAAAGTCTTTCACGAAAATTTACTTCGATTCTGATGTTGCTGAGGTTCCGGTTAGCTGAGTTCATACATATGTTTCTCTGTTCTAAGCCACGATGATACATAAGATACAGAAGTAGCCTTAAACATGGTTTCTACTAAGTTAAATCGACAAGAAAGTTTATTCATAAGTGAAAATATTCCATCACCACGAGAGTAACACTTATTCGTGTTCTCTTAACACTTAATCTCTCCCCTGTGCTAATAAGAATTACCACAGAACACACGTTGCTGTCACTACGTTGTGTTAACTTTCACTGACATTGCTCTCTTACCACATTTTGTCTTAGGCGCCAACATTTCCCCCGGGGGTGGCATACGAGGCAACGGAGTGGTACTTTTTGGTGGGGATGTGCTATTGGACGGCGAAGATTTTCGCCCCAAACCACGCAAAGCAATCACCATAGCTATGTGGGTTAAACTGTCCGAGAAAGATGGAGCACATTCTTTGTTTGATACGATAGGCAGTCACTCAAGTCACAACCAAGGGCAATATCATTTTGAAATTATTGACGGCAAAGTGCACTGGTTTCACAGAGACGAAGTTGCTCGGGTTATCTTCTCAGTCACGACTTCCCCTGCTGTTTCCGTTAATGAATGGACTCACGTTGCAGCCACATACGACTCTGAAATGGGAGAGGCAAAAGTTTACGTTAACGGGGATCTAATTGGAGCCGGAGATGGCCACGGCCTTCTCTCCCTTGACTGGGGAGCCAAAGCAGGCTTTGGTACCCATACAGATGGGCGTGCCCTTTTGGGTTACATAGATGACATTTACATTTACACAATAGCAATGACTAAACCACAAATTCGAGCCTATGTCGGCAAGTACAAAGAGAAGAATAAACTTGATTCGTTCTTTGGTTTGGGAAACTCCGCTGATGCTAACCATCCCCCTGGGATTACAAATCTAGATACCACTTCCACGACCACGACTACCACTAGCACAACGCCCACTACAACAGCTACTACCCCAACAACTACAGCTACTACACCAACTACCACAGCTACTACGCCAACAACGCAGAGTACGACTCCGGCAACGACCACCACAAACGCTACCACCGCATCCACGACTACACCGACCACCACCACAAGCACAACAGCCACCACCGTAAACACCACCACCCAACCAACAACTACAACAGCAACAACACAGACCACCGCTGAAACCACAACTGAGGGGCAACCAACGACCATTTGTAATATCGGTGACGTCTATCAAAACTCCGATTTGAAAGGAGGGCTACAGTCTGGTAATTTTTTGGATAGAGGAATAAGCCCTGGTGTACTCCAGTGCATGGAATTATGCTGTTTGATGCCCACTTGCGATTTAGCTTATATGATCTCTGGAAGATGTTACCTTGTCGAGTGTTTCAATAAAGACTTATGCCAGGTCATCCCCAAGGGGGTTTCGGCATTGTCACCAACCATTGGACTAATTAGCAGACCAGACCAGCTGCAAGCGAGTAAGTATCAGTGGAAATTTTCCTAAGGACGTTGTCCCATATTTAAACTAATGTCAAATTATGAATGAAAACGATGGTCTTGTACTACCATGGTAAGGTCGTGGGTGAACGTATTTCGCATGGGCTTTTTAGGAGGAACTAAATTGCCTATACGCAGCTCCTACTGACTGACAAACTTACTTAATTGAGCGTTTTACTTGAGCGTTGCACTTACATTAGGTTTTGAAAAAATATTTCCAAAGTGGTGGACAATGTTTGTGATAATTTGACCTATAAAATTTTGTGTTGACGTATCTTAAAAATTATTTACACAAAATGTCTAATCATCAAACATGAAAAAATTCATATATCTAGAATAGAACTAGTATGTAATAAAATATATTGCCAAAACAAATATAAACTTAAATTTTTATCTTCTTGTTATCTTCACAATTTACACCTAGATGAAAGGTAAGGAAAACTCTTATCATAACGGGCGTCTGTCATCATACCGACGTCAGTCTTCATGAGGTAATAACAAAAATTGTCGATTCGTGTCTTAATTATCGCTACAGTAATTAACCCTAAATTTAGAGAATTGTAAACTTTTCAGAACGTTGCATAAAGACAACAATTAAAAATATTGAAAATTTGCGTTAATTAATGCATGAGGCTGTTGTACTGCGTACGAGGCGTCACTTTCCTCGTATTTGCTGCCTCCTACAAATGAGATATTCAAAACCTGTGTAGACTCCTTTGACCATAGGTCACTGAGCTCAGTGAAAGATGCCATCCAATCAGCCCCTTCTGGCCGTTTGTTCCTCTTTGGTGTTTGATGCACTCATCCTTGCACAGCTACTGAGAGAGTGGAAAAAGCTAAACGTACGTCATTGACAACGCTCTCTCTATTTGATGTGTGCCCTAAGACGCACGCAACAAACGTTAAGTAAAATCAACATCAAGTGAATTGAAATTTTCAAGTCACCTCTACCTCTTGTTTTTTTTATACACTTTAAGATCACTTAAGTGGAGACGTTACCTAATTATTACATTCTGTAAGGAGCGCTCTACTGCTCTTTTTGTGCCGACTGCTTAACCAATATCAATCTTTTCTTTCACTTTCTCTATCCGACAGCAGAGAATAACATTTTGTGTCTCTTCATGTTTTCAGCAACAACGACTGCTACCACAGCTACCACTGTGCCGACTACTGCAATGACAACGACAGTAAAACCAGTTCTGTTTCCATCCAACAAGAACATACCCAAACCACCTATGACACTTCAACAGATTAACGAACTAGCATCCCAGTTACAAAACCCCGACACTAATGAGCCTGACAAGAATCGGCCAGTTGTTCACCCCGAGACCTGCATTTTTGGCGCGGTTTTGGACCATACTGCTTTAGTTGGAGGACTGAGAGCGGGTAACTTCTCTCATCAAGGTCTCACCGACAGTATGGAATTCTGCCAACGTCGATGTTGCAATATCGAGACTTGCGACTTGGCTATCATGATGAAAGGTGCATGTTTCGCTGTTTCTTGTAGGAAAAGATCCCTGTGCAAGCCTCGGAAGGCACACTTAGCAAGCTACAGTCTGTTATTGTCGTACAGGAAGAGGCCAGGTGTAGGTAAGTAAATATTGAAAATGAAGTCAAAAGCAATTCCTTGAAAATGGAAAACCTTACTTGACAATGATCCATATTTTATCCAATTCTTTTAAAATATTGCTTTCCCTCTGACACTTGTTCTTGACTTCTGAAATATGCAAAAATAAACCTATTGTAGGAAAATTATCTCTTGGCGGAAATGTCTTAGATTATCTTGCTTTTTTTACCCTATTGGTAAAACCAGAGGGTGAGTTCCTAGAATTAACACCTTTAATCAAATATATCAAAAAAGAATATAGTTCATTGCATTGTAATGAAATATCAAAAGGAATAATAGTGTCATTACAGTATCATGCAGGGTGTAGAGACTTTTAATGTTCTGTGGTAGGTAACACTATAATATCCTACAGTACAGTGTAGTATAGTATGGTATAGTTTACTACAGTGTTAATTATTCTTATTTTACAGGTTTTGAACAGTGGATTCTTTATTATTTTTATAACATGAACTTCCTGCGTATCCAAGATTCCAAGATGTAAAGTGTTACCTTCTTTGCAATTTGTTTGACTTCTTATTCCTATGTATTTCCTAAGAAATTGCTTACAGCAATCTACGCTTTTCTGATGCTGCCACAAGTATAGAGGTAATTGCTAAAAGAAGAAACACGAACGAATTGGCTAGACTTCTGATCCTTTAGTTTGGCTAGCTTCGTATCACTGTATGAAATGTATCTTACATGTGCTCTTCTTCTTTCGTTCAAGATCTCTCTTTTGAGTACGAGCATCCAAATGCCGTTCCAACAGTTGCTTCAATGACGACAGAAACGACTAATCCTGTGACAACTTCGGTAACTCGTCGGAAAACGACTACACACACTACGAAAACACAGACAACAACAAAGCCGACTGTAAAAACGACAAAACAGGACCATCGAGGTAAGACAACACCGACTTCCATACGAACTCACGGGCATGACAACACCTCAGATGTGGAAACAGTTGATCTACCTAAGAAGCCAGGGGTAGGTATTCAGTCCTGGTGTACTACAGATTTTATCCTGGAGGGGGTCAAGCTCGCCGGTGGTTTGCATTCTGGCACGTATCAAGAGATAGGCCACCTTGATGATATCAATGCATGTGTGCAACGCTGTTGTAACACACCAGAGTGTACCACTGCATACATTGACAGAGGAACGTGCTACGCTTTCAAGTGCCTTGATAAAGATCTATGCAAGTCTGCTATTGCTGACTCAAGAAGTAGTGTCGGTTACGTTATTCGCGATGGTTGGACTTTGTTTAAGTCTGCGAAGGAAGCTTTAAGCGGTGCTATTTTATCAGTGCAACCAACTTTGGGATTACACCTGCAGCCGATCCAAAATCGAACCACTGAACATGCGGTGGATATGAATCTTCAGCCTGGGAATAATAATTCGCCCTCTGGACTGGTTGTCAGTGGTAAGGGGCAATCGAAGTCTGTAAACGGAAGTAACCCTACCCCACCGCCCAATATTACTCCTGGTAAGCATTGCTCTCCTCTTTTCACTTTGTCTTTACTTGCTTTTCTTGATCTTGCAACCTGTGCTTTGATCTCTTATACACCTCGTCAAACTCACAGACGGTAGTAGTAAAGATTAGATAATCCCCTGCATTCTGTGTGTGACGTAAATGAGTGACGTGAGTCTATATCCAGACTCCTCTCCTTGAAGTGATGTCAAGGAGATATTTGGTATGTATATCAAAATAGTTGTGGGCACACAACTCGAATTTATATGTGTCTTTTGAAACAAGAAAGCGACAGTTTAGAACTTTGACGCGCTTGGCAAAAAAATTTATGACTGGATTTTCTTTTGGTACTGACTCGTTCCTCTAAAGTAAATCAAAAGTTACAATTAATTACATGCTTTATTGAAACAATGGACTACTGCTTTCCATTATCAAGAAGGCCAACTTTTACTGTGCCAAATCTTTTAGTCTATGGCACCAAAAATTATGAATTCTTATCTACTTACCAAAAACATAATATCGGTAGATCCTTATCAATAACCTCACGAAATTCTTATGCGTTAAGAATTGGTAAACACGACGTAATGTTTTGCCCGCCCTTATATCTATAAAGATTAGGACCATAATTCCGTAGGGGCATGAACGGGTTGAGCCATTAAGATTTTGTGTTTTGTTTGTAATACGTTTCTAACTACATAATTCTATTAGTCAGTAAGTGTCCCAATTACGTTACATACGAACTTTACTGTAATAACATTATGATTATGACTACTACTACTACTATTAGTATTAGTATTAGTATTTTTATTATTATTATTATTATTATTATTATTATTATTAATCTTTTTCTCTCCCTTAGCTAATTTTAATGTATGTGTTTATATTTTATCCTCGTTTTCATTATTTTTTAATTTCTTCGGACTAGACACTCTTGTATATCAATCCTCCTGTCCCATGTACTACGCCAGGTGACAACAGCGGGAAATGTTTTGTAAAGAGATCACCAATAAAGGCATTGAGTTTACTTTTTCTTTCAATGTATATTTACTGTCCAATCCAATTGCGAACGATTCTTGCTGTTCCAAGTAAACAAGATTTTTGCAACATTATTATTATTATGATTATTATTATTGGTATTAGTTAGTCAACTCTTAAGCAGGAGAAAATAACATCAGGCGATACGGGTTGATAGAAACAATTTTGGAAGAAACTGACGCCAGTAATATTTGAGAACAGGACCCTTACACGAATCATACAAACTACGTTAAGACTTAACTTATCTCATCTCGGACCCTGAAATCATTTTCTGTTTTGTGATTCCTTCTAGGTCAAATGCAGAAACCACTGTCTCCTGTTTTACCATTACCCCATCCTTCGCATCCTCAAGGACAAAACTTCGGCTATTGTGAGAGAGGAAAGACCATAATAAACTCTCGTCTAGTTGGAGGTCTTGGCGCCGGAAATTTTACAGATCATGGTATAGTGAGTGATATCGAGACCTGTACCGAGTACTGCTGCCGCGACAGGGAATGTGATCTGGCGTATTTGATTGAAGAAACGTGCTACTCAGTTCATTGTCACAACAAAGAACTTTGTAAAACATTCAAGGCGCCAGGTGCCTTATACAACCCAATTTTATCCTTTGTATCCAGGAATGCATCAGGTACAGCCCCATTAAATTACTACCTTCCTAACTTTGTTGCTTTGTTATGTTTCATCTTCATGTACGTTTCTTACCCAACTGTCTGGTGAACTCAATGATGTAACCCTCGAACTAGATCGTTCAAAGCAACTATAGTAAACATCTTACTGCTGATAGTTGAAAGGGGGCAATTAATTCACATCTAATAACAATGTTTTTTTATCATCTTTTGAACTTCCTCAGAGTGGTTTTGCGTTGTCGCCGAGATGGCACATGTGCTTCAAAAACCCCCATTGAGTACACAGCTGCACACTTAAAATTTTCTCAATTTTCGTTATAAAAATTAAATGAGTCTTTGTGACATGTTAATGAGTGTAAATGTACCCTACAAAACCTAATTGACTTGTATGCTGTCCCATGTGTGAAGATGGAAGCCTATGCAACTGGTACCGATTCCCGGGACAACTCGTTTTGATTGCTCCATGTGGCTGTACATCAGTAAATGTAGAATTGTCATCTGTTATGTAATTCATGTTGTAATATAAACCTACTTATCTGAACTGCCTCTTTATCAGAAGCTATAAATATGTTGAGTTACTTCTCCTGTGCTAGTGACAAAATATATCCCTTCATGCAGAAATTTTAAGAAACGGACACATATCTTGCTGCTGGAAAGCCCTCGATGACATGCCCGTAAAGATTGTAAACAACATTTAACTTTGCAAGCTAGCAGGATGCCACAACAAGCATTTTAGGCAAACAGACGCCAAGGCTCATCTATTCTTAAATATATCAGTCAGTAGACCAAATCGCAACACCATTTAATATCAACAGCATCGTTTAAAGTGAAAATGATGTCCGAAGTGTTTTGCTACCTGTTTAGTTAGTAAGTTCAATTTCCATTTTCCATCATTGTAGCTTTCACTCAAGGAGACAGGAAAGGCGGTATTGGAAATAAATTAACAGCAGGTGTGTACACGTACACTTACCATAAACATTAGATCTTTAGAGAATCATGCAGATTTAACTGTGTACTTCAATCCCTGAGTATTACAAATTTGTAGACCCTCAGGTTGAATCCCTGATGCTTAAGAAACCGAAAATTCTTTGCCCAGGTTACTTAAAACACATACTGTATTTCTTCGAATATATTACATTTAAAATTTTATAATTTAAATCCCAATGCCTTCACAACAACGAAATCATTGCCTTCTTTCTTACTTTAAGGTACCTCTACCCTTCAACTTATCTCAGAGACGTTCAACAGTATCACTCCACAGAAGAACAAAACCACCCCTAAACACCTGCAGCCCCAGGAATACACGGAGCCTCGTACTCGTCCCACTCCAGCTAATAAGAAGAAACACAAAAAACATAAAGGCAAAGCGTCTGGATCTGGAAAGCATCCAAGTTCAAAGAAGCATAACAAAGCGAAGTCGAAACCGCATGGCAAATCCAAGAAACACAAAGGAAAGAAACCGACTCATAAAGCCAAAAAGGCCAAGAAGAAGGAAGCAGACCAAAGCAAACTGCATCAAATTTTTGATGAGCTGATGTCAGATGTGGAATCAGGATCAGGAACGGTATCTCATCAATCAGTTAAATACAGCAAACCTAAAGCCAAGCATCATTCCAAACGAAAAGGGCATCATCGGAAATTAAAACTGAAAGCAACTAAAAAGCCAATCTTTGCCAAGACAAGAGCAGCTGCCGTGTTGCCATTGACGACACGTGTGCCAATACCTCTCTCGAAAATTGACGTTGCCACTATTGAATCTCTTAGTGAAGACGCACCAGGTAAATTAACGCTCACTTATTTATTATGTGAATTGCTACAGTGTCTCGCATAGACACAAATATGGAAGATGATTTTATCCCATTGTAACACCTTGCAAAAATCAGTTATGCCTATCACCGCCGCCGCAATCGAGAGTATTTAGTTTACGCTTTTTTCCCGCTGTTTAATTTAGGTTTCCGTCAATTTTTTAGTTGATATA
Organism: Alatinidae sp. Z8VKAUB7J3; assembly: GCA_010016025.2. Lineage (NCBI taxonomy): Eukaryota > Metazoa > Cnidaria > Cubozoa > Carybdeida > Alatinidae > Alatinidae sp. Z8VKAUB7J3. The sequence continues at coordinate 15,774,257 of JAAAKM020000498.1, forward strand.
AACTCAATACTCTTATGTATAGTATATTCTACCTCGTTTTATGCGTTTTATGCACTATTTATCTGTCGTACTTGTCTTTGTTAGACTGTATTAAAAAGGATGACGGCTTGGTCCTCTACTTTTCGCAAGGGTCTGCCCCCCTTGGCAACTACTTACTAAGTTGCTATTAACTACTTGTTTGTCCAACTAAGAAGCAATTGTACTTATAAATTTTATGTTAGCTGAAAAGGCCACATTCATTTGCAAATAATGCAGCAATGGGAGGCAGCTATAATTAGGTGGTCCTGAGTGGCTGATATAAACTCACCGAAATTGAACTGATGCTACTGTCATCAACACTGAAATCTATACAAATCATCGTATTACGCTAGCCCACGTGGGTAATGTTTGAGAGAAAATCAATAGGATGAACTGTATCTGCGGTAGGAATTCCCACGTCTTTCGGGTGACGTTACACTAAACGACTAACAATATAGCCTGATCAAAAGTTGTTACCATAATTCTATTCTTTTGTCTCTGAACTATTCCAACAGTTGATTTTTCATAGGACAAAATCTCAGAAGAGCTTGTAAACTTGCAATACAGTACTGTGTATCAGTAAAGTTCCTTCAGTCCACCATTTTCTTTGATTGATTGAACAGTGCCCAGCGTGTCTCACTCATTTCGTGATATAGGACTGCTCAGTAAATCGACATTATTACGAGATAGTTCTTTCATCCTGCCATACAACGGTGTTTGTATTTTCTATCGACAGGTGAACTCGACAGATGTCCGGCAAGGGAATTTGGATGTGAGCACTTTTGTGTTTCACTTAACCACGGTGGTCACAGATGCATGTGTCACGAGGGGTTCAGACTTTCGTTGGATGGTAGACACTGCTTAGGTAATTTACTAATTCAACTGTTCTAGTGTCATGTTTGGCTATATTTTGTTGGTTATGAGATCGTATATTGTCGGAAAAAGCAGGTCGGAATCTCAATTACTGATATAAAGATGTATGAACTATATGTGTCAAACTAGCACAGAAACAGCTTTTTGTAAAACAAAATTTCCTATTTAAGTCGGCCCACGTCATGAGCCATAAAAATCTATTCGCTCTAAACAGTTATATCCATCACGGCAGCATTTACTTCCTCGATTATTATTAGCCCCGTGTCTTCTAGTAGCGTATCGATGGCCTTTTTCCTCTTTCTTCTGACTGGCAATAAACCGGCAATAAATGATATTAGACAGGAAATCCTTCTGGGTAAGTTGATATATCAAATTTCTACATCTTACATGTACAACACTTAATAGGCAGGTTTCCGTCTATTGTTGTTCATGGAGAACAAATTGTGTTATGTAACATCAAATTAGAGGTACCATCAACCGAGAAAACCCTCACGTAGGCTGAATCTACCTGTAAGTCTCTTAGTCCGGATTTGATTCGGATAGTTTACAAAGTTTGTAAGCGCTGTCCTGCCACACACAGGATAAACGCATGTTGTATTGCTTTCTTATCACCATGTTCGTTCCATACTAAAGAAAAATTCCTTTCTCACGAATACTCTACCTTATCTCAGTTTACGTCGCCAGTAAGCTTTCCCGACCTCAATGCACCACATATTTCTGTTATCGCGCTAGATCTAATAATCCCGGTAAAGTCGAACAAACTTAGAGCATAATGGCTTTACCATGTTTAAAGAACGTAGAACAATACGCAAGGCCAAGCATTCAGTTCCCATAGAGAAGAAATTCCACATAAATTTCTAAAACACGAGTCAAAAACAAGATTTAAAAACTATTCACACAAAGAAGAAATTGCCCAACAGTTCGTGTTGTCAAGCTGAGTGGAAGTACGCCTCTTCTCAATGATGTATACAACAGCAAGAAGAGTGTAAAATATTTTACGCGTGCGCAATGGTTTACGCTTCACGCCACGAAGAAGTGACTGTAACGTTCAATTAGCGAAAAAAAGTTTCCTGCACGTAAAATGTTCTTCTGCACGTAAAATGTTTTTTACCACTTTTCAAATACTACGAACACGTTTACTAGACGAAGGCTTCACAAGCGTCAACTATTAAATTGAAAAGGCAAAAAGGTTGTAAGAACTTACCACTGTCTCCCAACCAATAATATTTGCGTAAAAACACATCCAATTTTGTGATAAATAGAGTCTCCCATGCACGAGAATATCTCTTTGCAGAGCACAAGAAAAGTCTGTGGGTGAGAAAAAAACAAAAAAACAAATAAGCTACTGGAATACAACCATTAACAACCTTAAAAACTTTTCAATAGGTATCAATACCAATAGTAAAACATAAAAGTGAGTAAATCACATTAAGCAATCGACGTCCTAAAAATGTTAAAAACCATGTACTAGCTGGGTTTGAAAACGAGTAACCGCAAATACCACTTTGGAATTGGATTCGATCTGAAGTCTTCTTAACAGAATACTTGTTACGACAGATGACTATGGTTTTACTAAGAGAAAGCCTCAGCTGGTTAGCACTTAAGCAAGCTGGGGGCGATATAATTGCAACGAACTTGATATAAAATATTAATGGCAGAGTATCAACCATATCTAGCATTGTTTTGTTAAGATGGAAAGGATAACGAGCAAGGTAGAAATTGTGAGGAGTTCAGAGAGGTAGGTAGAACCCAATAAAATAAATACTAAGTTATGATACAACTGGCGCTATAAAACAGATAAAGAAAAAAAATGGCACCCAATATATATATATATACAACTAAAAACAGAGGTAACAAGCCATAAAAGTTAAAAAAATATATATAATAAAACACTAAACTCTGGCTCTCGCGAGCTTTCGGAAACTAGTTTCCTTCATCAGGCACTCAACAGTTGAAAACCTGGTCCTTAAATAAAAAATCTATGAACAATAAAACCTTATTTACAATATGCCTGTTTTCATTTAAAATTGCCTTGTTAAAATAAAATATATATATATATACACACACACACATATCTTTAAAGGAACACCTTAATAACATAATATTATTTTTAAGTAGATGTTGCCCAATAAAAGCAGCTATCCAAAGGATGTGCCACCCAATACCGAAGTCAAAAAAACAAAGTAAATAAAAGGCAATCTCAGCAAAATAATATCATCTAAAATATTCCTTCCAAGGGAAGTGAAACCCCACTAACAAACTTCACAAGTAAAGAATAACACAACAAAAACAACAAACAACAAAGTTCTCCGGATAATATTTTAGCTTCTACGGAAAATGATATCAAATATTTCAGACATAAAACACATCGAATTACACAGTGCGACGGGAGTAAACAAAGACAATTCCTTTACATAGGTCATATTCTCATGCTCAATGATGCCTCCTCTAAATATACGGGTTAAAAGGATACATCATGCATCATCCATACGCCACTGCCCTTTCAAAAGTACGCCTTAACTGATAAAACTCGGCCACTATACTGGAACTTCGATTCCTCCTAACTACGGGCCATAGAATACGGGAAAAACAGAAACGCCACCAGATTCGGCATCCTTTAAAGTTTTGTTTCTCACATTTCCTGCCAGGCGAACAATTGATCTACACTAAAATCGTGTCCATAATGAAGCTAACTTGCCACAAGTGGTTTGTTGGAACTTTCGCGACGACGTGGCAGACGCAATCAAGGTAGTCTCATTTGCACGTTCGAGAATTTTGGTATGGAGCCTCGGTCGTACTGTGTTGAAGAAACCAAGTAATAACATAAAATGGCCTTCGCTGTAGCAACGAACTATGTAACAACTGGCTTATATATTACATCATGGTGAACACCACAAGCCTCGTTTGCAAAGTGTTTTTTCACACACGTGTAAACTCACGACAAAAAGCGTCAAGTGTTCCATTTGCTTTAGTCCCCTCTGTCACCAGGCAGGCGTCATTGCACTTAGTTTAAAAGCCTGGGGATGATAGAAATTTGACCTCAACGCCTAAAGACCATCTACATCGACGAATGTTTTGCACGTAATGAAGTATATAAAAAAGGCAAGAACTGAGTGAGAAATAAAACAACCTCAATTACATAACTGAATGCCAAGTAAATCAAAGGAAATAATATCATAACAAATACGAGAAAATACAGTTTGATCGAAGAAACTTTAAATGAAGTGAATATTCTTTCTACTGTTATAGAACGTCATCTCGTTAATTTTAAACTCTACTTGTCTCAGAAAACCTACAGACAAAGAATGTACAGTTTCGTTAACTGTCATAGCACTTGTTATGTCTACGAAGCCAGAATACCTGCCGGATTTTCGCACACGAAGCAGAATCTCTCTTTTCGGATGGGGGTGACTTAACCACTTATTAATATTCGTGCAAAAATAATTAATTAGCATGAAAACACGTCCATAACTCACCAGCAATAAGTTGCTCATCCACTGGGAGGCCTTTGTTCAAAACGAAAAGCTTCGTGAAAAGTTCTCTCTTTGAGCGATACGAGCCCCCAGACATGATCTAAAACGGCAAATAAATGACTAATTATTGACATGCATACCAGCATGATATGAGGCAATTTTTTATTATCATACGCACAGTATTTGTCTAACACGTTGTCTGAAGTAGAACAGGTGCGGATCGATTTCTCACATAATGATTAGCATATTTCTGGCGTTCTCCGGTGGCTTTGGTAATGGTTGTTACCACCCACACGGGACACAAGAATAGTAACTTGTACAATACGCACCAACAAAATAAATAAATAGAGGAAAGTTTGTCTGTCCCTTAACTTGCAAATCGACGTTCTAAACACCGAGATAAATATTCAGGCTTACTTGACTTATCCTAGTCCGCTGCTTTGACCTTTTATTATCCTGCGCATTTGAATCTATGCGTCTTTTGACAGGGCTTAAGCCCCGAAGTTTCTGTCGTATTTGTGCCTGGACATCATTACCTCTGCTGTTGGAATCTGACAAGCTGGCGCTACGGTGCAACAATACAGGAAGATGGATAAGCAGCTTGTAACACATTTTGAGCTGTTTTACATCAACGTTTGACATGGCATAATTAATGTGGATTAAATACGGAAAAACATCTTAAACAAGTCACAAACCTTACGAAAGTCTTGCAATGGTGTCGCCTAATAACTCAATACAGCAGACGTAGCCATGAGGTAGTTGGTGTTTCGGCGTACGTTGCATATCGCTAGCCACACCTAAAGGGGTTGTTCATTTGCAAAATTCGATGGCCCTTTCTTATAAGGCGAGTTTTTGTAGGTCCACACGGTGGGAAAGTGCACTCCCTGTCTTATTATCTTTATTGGGCAATGTGATCAACATTTCAGATTTCTGGTCAAATGCTTTGGCGCGTCATCCGTTAAAGCGAATGCCCGGTGGCAGCATTTTAATGGCATACAGAGCCACAATATATTTTGGATCATGGCTTATTTAGTCTTCACTTTATAGCGTAGGCTAAATTTAGCAAAGCCAACTTTAATTAGTAACCTTATGTATCTACCCACACATGCAACATACACGCGCAATAAACATTTGTGGAAAATAAGAAAACCAGAGGTTCCCCATTATTCTTTCCCTTGCAAATAATATGTTTCAAGTTATGTGGCACTATATAGGAGCAATTACGTTAAGTTGAAAGTAAGAAAGAAAGTAAGAACCCACTAACGTTACAATTACAAATACTAGTGACTTTATCAGCAGCCTAATTAAATATACTTAATCAAACTACTTACTACATATTTAAAGGTATAGTATGTAAACAAGTGAGTAAACTTGCAGCACAAGAATTGGTGCCCATAATTCCTGTCTTTTAAACCAGGCCGAAGTACCAGATTTTCGGGGCAGTATTGCTTGTAAAGCGCCGGCAACGCCTTGATTCAGTGGTCACATGCCAACCATGACATAACACTTATAATAGAGAATGCACGGGATAATATCGTTGATATCACTGATGCCCGTGACTTGGCGCCAGTGACGTTACAATTTCAAGTCCGTTCTTTAACAGCTGTGACGTTTTAACTGTTACGACTGACGACGTAACGATTGACGACGTAACAACTGTGACGTAACAACCGTGACGCAACAGCCGTACCACGACACGGGGAACAACTGCGTGTTTCAAACAATGAAACTTCGCTTTATCTTTAATACAATTAAAAACATACAATATACAAGAATAATGTAATACAATACATGACTAAACACACGTAAAACTAAAAGGTACATGCAAATACGAATATGCGATGGGGTGCCAGCTACTAGCAGAAGAGAGTACGTTATCTGGTTGACTGCACCTCGTACAATAACTCTATGATCACAAGAAAAATTAACAGAACAATGGATGTAACAGAAAATATGGAATGGAAAGAGAAAGAGAATGGAAAAACAACTAAGAAATCCTCCCAAAAACAACAGTAACGTAGAGACAACAGAAACTAATGATAATAAGAAATTTGAGTGATGGGAGTCTAACTTTGATATAAAATAATATTTTTAAACTACCTAATGTTGTTTGAACTAATTAGTTACTTTGTCATTGGGATAAACTGCCTTATAAAATTATTCTATTTTATACTAATATAAACTGTAAAACTTCCAAAACGCAGCAAGCACGTTTTACGTAAGAAAGCCTTAATGATGACCATGTAATATGGCTCCATGTACTATCTGTAACCCAGGGTTGTTTTCCCTTTTAGTTAGCTGATGATAGTACGGTCCAGAACTTGTTATAAGGCCCAACCAGTCATACCATAGGAAGAAATCTTCCACTTCCTCTCAAGTCACTAGTCTACCCTAAACTACTCCATTTTCTTAAACATTTATTTATAAAGGATGATCTTAAAAAGGAAAGAATCCACGCAATGGTGGCATGTTTCTATAACTGATCTATGACCAGATTCCTCTTTTAGAATTATTTCTTTTCCACTGATACCATAAATGCGAATCGTTATAAGAAACTTCCTGCTATAATTATTAAAAACAATATGGTTTGAATTGTGGCAAAAGCAGTTTCAGTAATCTGTTCTTTTTGACAGGTTTGGGTACGATGGGTCTTCTGAGAGAAGAGGAATCTGATTAAGGCTCTGTAATGCTTACATGGAGCCATCTCGATGACAGAGCCACTAAATGGTGCATTACTAGTAGGGTCTATCTTTCAGCTCAGGTCTACTTCTTCTTATCCTTTTTCTGGGAATGTAGAAACAGTGAGACGATCAAGGTCACATTTGTTATGCCCCTACAAAAGTTTGTGATGCTATAACCGCCACTTGAGAAAGCTAACGAAATCTACAGGTGGCTATCACAGTAAGATATAAAAGTTAAAAAACCGTCAGAGCTGAGACTCGTACTCTAAACCCGTAAGTTATTCATTACGACGCCCGTGAAACCATTCTGTTGCTAGCAATGGTAACTACATATCACAATAGTGCCATTAGAAGGTTACAACCGTTAGCGATGGAAGAAATAGAATAAAGAAACCATAATAGAAGCAAATTAAAGTAATAACATAATCACAACAAAAGCAATGATAATTTAGGATCGAAACCGCATGTTAAATATGCCTTACATACAAAGGTCCATCTGATTATAATAGTGTCAACAATTCTCTCATTATAACAGGGGGTATAACACCAACAATGACTTTATTTATCAAAGACCCCTTTTTCATCATGTCGCAAAACTAATGTGGCTATGTTTAGAAACCTGACAATTTTACAGATCTGAATGTCTCTCTAAATGAAATGTAAACTCATATTACAAGCTTTATTTAGCATTTAATAGAAACGGCTAGTAGAATATCCCCGTGCATCGCAAAGAAGTACAGCTTACAACGATAGGTTACTTGCTGCCAACCTACTGCAAGCACAAATACGGCTGCGATTCGGTGAACACCCCATTGACAGTGATTGGGTGTTAATACCATAACATAGTTCTCGTCAATATATAATCCAAGAGATCTATTTCAGAACAACACAATTTTCCGGTGAAAACATGTATAATTGATAATAATACCAGAAAACGTACGATGAAACATATGCAGAAGGATTCCTTTAAAAAAACATCATCCAGTTTCACTTGAAATTACCAAATGTAAACCTGGCAACGAAAACACTTATACAATAACGTGATACTAGCAACATAATATATCATTATGCAAAGAATATAAAAATTCCGTAACCTTAACGTCCATCTTCCAGAAGATCAGTTAAGGTAGTTAGCTCACCTATTTGTGCCGGCTTGAATATCAGCTGGTGGTATTAGCCCTAATGACATTTGTAATCTACTAAATAGATCATTTACTATCATCTGGCTGAATGAAACTTAGCTAAGCTAAGTCTGCTTCCCTCCCATCTAAAACGTCGGCGTCTGACTTCAAGACAGATAAGCTAGAAAATTCTCAATTAATTGGTGGTAAAAAAGAGAATATTTGAAACCACTGACAATAGGCGTGACCGCATACAGAGCAGAGGAAAGAATGGCGAGCTTTGAAAAGGGGGGACCTCAAAAGGTTTTTGAAACTAGAGACGCTTTCCAATTTGTGAAAACTTGCACAAGAAAGATAGGACGTATTTCTATGGTCCCAAAATGAATAAGCCAGCTTTCCATGTACGATTTTAATAACTTGATTTCATCTTTTAGTGTAGGCCATTTGTACCATCAAGACAATTGGCTCTAAAGAGTGAATTGTAATCAACATACTCTGGTTTTACTGATTAATATTTCATTGGCCGATCAATATTTAAATGAATAGTACAATTTAAGACATACACCTGCTTATCAAAAGGAAAACCGGCAAAACTGAAGTGAAGAGAAACATAACATTTGCAGAGATGTGTAGACGCATGTTAGAACTTAAAAAAGTCTCTCATCAGATCTGATCTGATCTTAACGGCCATTTCCGGGAAGTATTTAACAAATGCCTTCGTAGCCAAGAACGAGACTGCAAACTTTTATTCTTGATGGATGTGCTTAGGGTTCAATAAACAGGACAGCCAAACATGATGAAATGTCGATGTCGTCTCCATACCTAAATAGTTTGTTGGATTACCAGCATTCTCTAAGTTATGGTGTTCCCACGCTACCTACTGTTTAAGGCAATTCGTAATCTTTGAAAGAGCTCATATACGTAAATATTTCGACATTTTAAATAACATTGCAACGGTGTCTGCTGGGGTGGGCATGCGCACTCCCAAAAGTGTTTCACGTTATCATAAAGGAGGCTATAGTTAATTACAGGAAGCTTTATATTTACAGGTAAATGAAGAGCACGTGGTTCTTTTCAGAGAGAACTTTTAGAAAGAGTTCCCTCACCATGCTACCCAGAACGTGTAAAAGTTGATCACAGGGGGCAGTTCTAAACATGTACAAATATTCAACGGTAAAACAACACCTGCAGGAGCCAACCAACGTACTCTGGACTTCCCGCAAGTTGGACTATACATCAATTACTACCTCAGCAAGTTGCAATTTTCAGACCGAGTTTCTACTGTATGTGCAATGAATAAATTCTATTACTGGAGAATAATGGAAGGCTGTCTTTGACGCCTATACTTCTCTCACTTGGACGTCACTGGTGTGCATTCTTTCGTTATGCGACATTTTCTATCCCCGAGTACGTGCAGAAAAATCCACCACATATACCATTGCGCAATTATGCAGGGTTTTGGTGGTACATAAACATTTAGACACCGCAGAAAATCCTTTTACTTACGAATCAATTTTCAGTAACCACTCTCTAAGGTAAAAATATGCGCAGCGCGTTCGGTGCTAAATAGCTAAATTAGGCATTCATTTATCACTGTTGTCCCAAAGACAGTCCTTTAACCCTACCTGGATTATACGTTTTTCAAGATTCCTGTGGCTTGGGGGGCTTTCGAGGCTCTTATCAAGATCTATGTAAAATATTTATAAATGTTTCTCATGTGGCTATGGAACATTTCTGGATTGTTATCGATCCATTAGCTTCAAAATAGTCAAGTGGAAGTGGTTGTTTGTTATCTACTTATTAATCAAACACCATTGACACAAACAGCTGAAAATTCGACAGTTAGTCACTTTCCGTGGGCACTACACGAAGAAAAGCGCCATAGAAACAGACTCATTCGTGCTCATTTAAACTTGTTACCTTAAAAAGTGTCCCATTATTGGTAGCTTCGGCTT
>JAAAKM020000498.1:15813152-15829936 GCA_010016025.2 Alatinidae sp. Z8VKAUB7J3
TTTAAAGGAAGGAGGTTCTTGCTGACAACAACGATACATCTACGTAAACTTACTGTTTAGTGACTTTCAGCCTTCTTATGTGGTGACTCGTTATTACAAAAATATCCCAATTGGCCCATCATTAAAATATACAAATTAATATGTAATATTCGCGAGCTGTTTCAAATGAAATCTATTTGTTGTGTTTTAGTGGTTCATTCAGAAAACATAGGATCCATCCGCCGGAGCATTTTCATCTTCGTCTTAAGCAGTGTCTTCTCATAATTACTCTTTATTTACCGCAATGGTGAAGAATCCACATGTCAAGTAAGCTATTGCACCTTCAGGATGACTCTTAACTTATTATTGACCTTATCTCTACATTCTCTGTTCCAGGCCGAGATTAGCAAAAAGGGCGGTATTATGGCATCAGTTTACTCCTCACGACCTTCCGACAAGGACATGACACTTGAATTGTCGCTTGAGATCAATCGAAAACTGCAGGCGGTTTTGGAGGATACCCTACTGAAGAATATCACACTGAAGGTACGTGATGCACAGCTGTCGGTTTAATGTATTGCGGTTTTTGTGAATGAAGTAGTCTCTAGAAGTTATACAGAAAGAAAAAGCCGCCTACAGTAAATTGGACTTCAAAATTAGTTATGAATTCAACTGTACGTCTCTAAGGAGCGTTGCTGACAGCCCACACTTTGATACTGTAAAAAACAGTATGCGACAATTTAGTTGCTCCGTTAAGAAGGCGATTGAAATACAGAGCGCTATGAGGAAGCAAATTTTTCTGTTAACTCCCCAGTGAAGTTGATTTACTTGGATGTGATACGTACAGTGTCACCATGTGTATGGATGTTAGGCTTTTATAATCAATGATCTTTCACATGTATGGCTGTGTTGCCTTTTTAGGATATTCTACACACAAAGGGATACAAATCAGAGTAGATAAATCTCTTATATGGTCTCGTATCTAGAATAAAGAGGGTTTTTATTAGTTCTTATGTGCTTTATTATTGTTAATAAGTTTTGATGGCAGACTATAGTAGATCACCCTTTCCGTTTTCATCTTTTCTACGATAATTATCTTATTTATGCCAAATTGAAATGTTAGCTTCACATTTTGGTCACGATGCCTGACATTCCCAGTGCTTTCACGTGTAACTGCCAAAATCATTTTTGACGCTTCCCGGATTCACATATTTACGCCAACAAATGTATTACTCACCTGAGTGTGTGTGCTATTTGTGTATATGTCTCAGAGAGGGAAATTACTTGCTTCCGTAAAACTTGTAAACCCCATATCAGAGTTATGAGGTTATAACATACAAGGACTTATGCCATAACTGGTATCTTCTAGCTATCGCACAGGATCGTGTGAGAAGCCAACTTCATTACTTTCCCCATTTTCATTCGCAGGAGAGCATCAGTACACTTGGCGAGGAGATAAGTCGACTTCAGAAAGACCGCAGAGAAGAGAAGAAATTGTAAAGTTGCCAATGCTATGAACAATCGTTTATATCTGATAACGTATTATACAGTAGAACTATTGAGGTAACATGACCTGGGTAACAGAAAGGAGACTCTTAGACAAAGGCCATGTAAACCTTACTGTGTAAATCATCGAACGATGTAGGTTTTACTTAGGAAACGGTAAATTTTTGTGCTACGGTTTTGTATTCATCGGTCGATATTGAAAGACGACTGAGATCTTATTCTGAGAGAAGATTACTGATGTTTTCTAGAAAATAAACCGTTATTTTATGTTCGTTAATTGGCTACGTACCAAAGACACCTCTTTCGGAATAGACCTCCACATTCGTACTGTTTTTGCTGTATTTGTTCCAGTCGAAGGTATAACATCGCAAACAGAGGAAAAGGAGCGCCACAAGTACGGCAACTGTCACTTTGTATTTCCCGTGGCCATGACTAGACCATGACGACAACACAAGAAATCTAGTCTTCGTCGGTACTATGGAAGCTGTCTGTGTTATTTTGATCCGAAATGAATTAGAAACGTGGGGCAGTAAACTTTTTGGTGCTCTCCTTCTAACAGTATTCAATGAGATGTAGATCTTTTTTTCATTGTCATTTTAAATGTCGATATCAGTCTTACTACGTACGCCCACCCAAATAGATTTATGTTAAAAACTAAGAATCTTTGTCCACCTAAAAATGATAATTATTTATCCAGCTGTCAATCCAGCCCCAAAGAATGCATTAAGAATTTTGCGTCGTGTAGACGTCTAACGTTAACTAAGCAATACCCGAAGAACTCTAATTAGCTGGGTGGAAAAGCGTATTCTATATACAGTTGTTTAAGAAGAAAACTGGATTCAGTAGTGTCTTGTAGATTTGAATGTTTTGGGTTATTGGAGTCATATCATTTACAGTCGTTTTACGTTACTTATAATCCTTACTTAATAACGTAACTTGGCATCAAAATTCTGTTATAGTATCGTATGACCGACATTATTGGTAGGCAAATATTAATTAGAACAGATTTTTTTCAAGTCAACGAACCGCAGGCGGCCCAGGCGCCGCGGGCGATCGACTTGATCGTCTGCACCGCCACGTCGCGCTCGGCGCAGAGCGCGATCGTGGTCTCGAATCCCGGCCCATAGACCGCGTGCTGGGCGGCCAGCCAGTTCCACGGCATCAAGACCGAGTCGAAATCGAAGCGGTCCAGGCTGCGCCGGTGCATCGCGGCGACCGTCCAGCCATGCCCGGTCACGCCAATGTGGCGAACCAGCCCGGCCTCCCTTGCCTCGATCGCGGCCTCGAGAGCACCGCCGGGTGATAAAGCTTGGTCCCACTCGTCGGGGTGGTAGAGACCGTGAAGCTGCAAAAGATCGATCCGGTCGGTCCGCAAGCGGTCGAGGGAGCGTCGGATCTCATCGCGGGCGCCTGGGAAGTCGCGCAATCGCGTTTTCGTCGCAAGGAAGAAGTCGTTGCGATGCCGCGCCATCCAGGGGCCGATGCGAAGCTCGGAGTCGCCATAGGCGGGCGCTGTGTCAATGTGGTTGACGCCGTACTCCAGGAGCAGGTCGAGCACGCGATCGGCCGTCCCTTGGTCGACGCTCCAAAGTGCCGCACCACCGAACAGCACCGCCGAGCTCATATGGCCTGTACGTCCGAAGCGTCTCTTCTCGATCGCCAAAGCGTTCTCCTTCGGTCTGAATCGGCTCACAAGAATGTGTGCCGGAAGTTTGCGATACACAGTCTCGTTGGGCGGCCTTCATAGCTTGTAAACCATAATTCGCCATAGTAAGACTTCGTCAAATCTTCACGAATTCTCGGGAGCCTAGAAGAAATGCGCCTCAACCTAAGCGCGTTCTGCGCCCTTGCGGCTTCGCTTTTCCTGCTTGTCTCCTCCCCCTCCCAAGGCATTGCTCAGGGTGGACCGCTCCAGACTCTCAGCCTGGAAGCCGTGGTGACCGCGGGCGCCAAGCCGTTGGACGGCGTCCAGTACATGCTGGAGCGTATCGACCAGCGCGGCCAGGACGTGGTCGAAGCTAAGAGCGTCAATGGCGTTGCGGTTATCGAGGTCCCTAAAGGCAAGTATCGGGTCACCGCCACATATCTCGATGCCAAGAGGCATCACGAGGTCGTGGTCGGCGATGGTCCGGCGCACGAGGTGGTGGACCTCAAAGCGGGTACGGTGAGGATGAAGGCGATCTCCAATCCGGGATCAAAAGCCATCCCGTCGAATTTGGATTGGGAGATCTACACCTACGGCAAGGATGCCAATGGCCAGCGTCACCTCATTACCTCGTCGAAGCAGGCCCAGCCCGATTTCACGCTGTCGGCCGGCTGGTACCTTGCCAAGGTCAAGCGTGGTGCGCGCGAGGTGAAGCACACCATCGAAGTGACGGCAGGCGTCACCTATAAGTACACGGTGCTGCTTCGCTAGGGCTTAAGTCACTGATACCGAAGTCAACCTCGCATCGCTCACGATTGACCTGAGGTCGTCACTCCGGCCTTCGAGCCGGGGTCTATTTCTACGCAGATTCCGCCTCTAAGATGGGCCCCGGATCAAGTCCGGGGCAACAGCTCAAATTGGACACAGGCTGCAGCCTCAGGCCGCTCAGCTATAGTTGGGGATCCACTCGCCGCACCAGTCGTCGGAGGCCGTGGAGGGCCAACAGCTCTCGAGGCGGGGCTCTTTGCGGTCCCCCTCGGAGACGATCGTCGTCACCTGGGGCGAGGAGCGCCGGCAGGTGCCGAGCTCGACTTTCTTGCCGATCTGATGTGGATCGTCCCGGTCGAGGAAATCCTCGAGGCCGGCCCAGTACCCGCAGCTACCGCAGCCCTTCATCGCTGAACTCGTCCCGCTATGCCCGTTCAGGCTCGGGAGTAGAGGGCAATAACCTTACGATTTCCTCTATTCGAGCATGGGCAGCTTGAGGCCGTGCTCCTTGGCGCAGTCGATGGCGATCTGATAGCCGGCGTCGGCGTGGCGCATCACGCCCGTGGCGGGATCGTTGGTCAAGACCCGCTCGAGCCGCCGCTCGGCTGCCTCGGTTCCGTCGCAGACCACGACCATACCGGCATGCTGCGAGAAGCCGATGCCGACGCCACCGCCGTGATGGATCGAGACCCAAGTGGCGCCGCTTGCGCAGTTGAGGAGGGCATTGAGCAACGGCCAGTCCGAGACGGCGTCGGAGCCGTCGAGCATGCCTTCCGTTTCGCGATTGGGGCTCGCCACCGAGCCTGAATCGAGGTGGTCGCGTCCGATGACGATCGGTGCCTTGAGCTCGCCGCTGGCCACCATTTTGTTGAAGGCAACGCCGAGCTTGGCGCGGTTGCCCAATCCGACCCAGCAAATCCGCGACGGCAAGCCCTGGAAGTGGATGCGCTCGCGGGCCATGTCGAGCCAGGTATGCAGGTGCGGATCGTCGGGGATCAGTTCCTTCACCTTCTCGTCCGTGCGATAGATGTCTTCCGGGTCGCCGGACAGCGCCGCCCAGCGGAACGGCCCGATCCCGCGGCAGAAGAGGGGACGGATGTAGGCGGGGACGAAGCCGGGAAAGTCGAAGGCATCCGCCACGCCCTCTTCGAGCGCCACTTGGCGAATGTTGTTGCCGTAGTCGAGTGTCGGCACGCCGCGCCGGTGGAACTCGAGCATGGCGCGCACATGCTGGGCCATCGATTTCTTTGCGGCGGCGACCACCCGCTCGGGCTCGCGCTCGCGCGCGGTTTCCCATTCAGCGAGGCTCCAGCCCGCCGGCAGGTAGCCGTTGAGCGGATCGTGCGCACTGGTCTGATCGGTCACGGCACCGGGGCGCACACCGCGGCGCACGAGCTCGGGAAAGATCTCCGCGGCATTACCCAACAGGCCGACCGAGAGGGCTTCGCCGGCGGCGCAGGCCGCCTCGATCCGCGCCAGCGCTGCATCCAAATCTGTCGCCTGTTCATCCAGATAGCCGGTCTCGAGCCGCTTTTCGATCCGGCTGGGTTGGCACTCGACCGCAAGCATCGAGGCGCCGGCCATCGTCGCGGCCAGCGGCTGGGCACCGCCCATCCCGCCGAGGCCGCCGGTCAGGATCCACTTGCCCGTGAGGTTTCCCTGGTAGTGTTGGCGGCCGACCTCGACGAAGGTCTCGTAGGTGCCTTGAACGATCCCTTGGCTGCCGATGTAGATCCAAGATCCGGCCGTCATTTGGCCGTACATCATCAGGCCAAGCCGGTCGAGCTTGTGGAAGTCTTCCCAATTTGCCCAATGCGGGACCAGGTTTGAGTTGGCGATCAGGACGCGGGGCGCATCCGTGTGGGTTCGGAACACCCCGACCGGCTTACCGGACTGGACCAGCAGGGTCTCGTCCTCTTCGAGGTCACGCAGTGCCGTGACGATGCGATCGAACGATGCCCAGTCACGCGCGGCGCGGCCGATCCCGCCATAGACCACAAGCTCCTGCGGCCGCTCGGCGACCTCCGGGTCGAGATTGTTCATGAGCATGCGCAAGGGCGCCTCGGTGAGCCAGCCCTTGGCGGTCAACTCGGTCCCGTGGGGCGCGCGGATTTCCCGCGTGTTGTCGAGCCGGGCATTCTGATTTGTGGCGCTTTCGGTCACGGTAGGCCTCTCGGATTGGCGGTATAGTCCTGGCGACCGGCCAGGCGGTAGCGGCTCCCCGGATAGGTCAGCCGCGCACGGGTGACGACCAGCCCCTTGGACCAGGTGCGGCGGGTCAGGAGCAGACAGGGGGCGTCCGCAGCGATCTCCAACGCCTCCTGGACCGGCTGGCTCGGCGTGACCGCCTCGACCACCTGTTCGGCCGCCTCGATGGGCCCGCAGGCGATCAGATACTCGTAAGGGGTCACGGCGGTGAAATCCTGCCGCGCGTAGTCAGGGGCAAAGCCCGGGTTCACGACTCGCTCCTCGTGTTGGACCGGCCGTCCGTTCTCCAGATGCACCAGGACCGATTGGTGCACTTTGGCCCCAGTTTCGATCTCGAGCGCGCGTGCGATTTCGGCGCTCGCCGGAAGCGTTCCAAGGGCCAATACGCGGCAGCTATGGCGATGGCCTCGCTCCAAGATCTCGTGGCGAATGTTGCGCACCTCGACGAGGGCCGATTGCGGCTTCGGCTCGGCGACGAAGCTGCCCGCGCCCTTGATCCGGTCGAGCCAGCCCTCGCCGTGCAGCTCGCGAAGCGCGCGGTTGATCGTCATACGGCTGAGCCCGAGTTGGCCCGTAAGAGTGTTCTCCGACGGGAGGCGGTGCCCCGACGGCCATTTGCCTGAGAGGATGTGCTCGACAACATAGTCCTTGACCTGCTGGTAGCGTGGGGCACTTTCCCCTCCGTTCGGGGCGTTCATTCAGAAGCCTTTCTCGATGCCCAGAAGCCATGCGGGCCGGATGTCTTGAACCTGTATATACAACTTCGCGGGCCCAGGCCAGAGTCTTGCGCTCCGTCGCACGACGCGCATCGCCGGCGAGCAAGGAACACGACGACACATGAGCAAAGCCTTTCACTACACGGCGGGAACCACGCCGCTCCTGGTATCCATGCCGCACGTCGGGACCACGGTCGCGCCGAAGCTGCGGGCGCGCATGACGCCGGAGGCGCTGGCGCTTCCCGATACGGATTGGCATGTCGATAGGCTGTACGATTTCCTCGAGGAGATCGGCGCCGCGACTATTGCCGCCAAAGCCTCGCGCTACGTGATCGACCTTAACCGGGCGCCGGACGGCCAGCCGCTCTATCCGGGCGCGAGCGAGACTCAGCTCTGTCCGACGACGACCTTTGCCGACGAGCCGATCTATCATTCGGGCGAGGAACCGGGCCCCGAGGAGGTCGCCGAGCGGCGGGAGCAGCTCTGGCAGCCCTATCACGACCAATTGAATGCAGCGCTCGAGGAGATCCGCGCGCGCCACGGAATCGCGGTTCTATGGGATGCACATTCGATCCGAAGCCAAGTCCCCAGGTTTTTCGACGGGCGCTTGCCAGACCTCAACCTGGGGACAGGCGACGGGATTTCCGCCGCTGAGGAACTCGTTGAAGAGGTAGTAAAAGTCTCTTCAAAAACAAATGATTATAGCTATATTCTGAATGGTCGATTTAAAGGTGGTTTCATCACGCGGCGTTATGGCCGGCCGGCGGATGGCATCCACGCGATCCAGCTTGAGCTGTCTCAGATCACCTACATGGACGAGGATCCACCGTACCGTTTTCGCGATGATTTGGCGGACAAAGTTCGGGTCCCTTTACGACAGATGCTGGAACGGATAATCACTTGGGCCGATATGACTCGGCGTGCCACGACGTCGGCGAAATGAGAGGACGGATGAAACCTGTCGAGAGAATTGCGGGGCTGCCAGCGGCGCTAGGCGCCTGCGTGCTCGTAGCTGTGGCCATTCTCGCCACCGGCCTTCCAGGAGCTGCCTGGGCCCAGCAGGCGCGGGACGGCGAGGTCTTTGACGACTGGGGAGTTCGCTGCGTCAGTGATCCGAACAATGCGGCTGCGCAGTTCTGCACGGCCCAGCATGCCGCGATCAACAACCAGAATCAGAAGACGGTGATGGCGATCAACGTCGGCTATCCGCCGGATGGCTCGCCGCCTCGCGCCGTGATCATGGTTCCCTTGGTGGTGCTGCTCGAGCCGGGGCTGCAGGTGCAGATCGACCAGCGGGAGCCCATGACCTTCCCCTATGAGATCTGCAAGCCG
Source organism: Alatinidae sp. Z8VKAUB7J3 (assembly GCA_010016025.2). Classification (NCBI taxonomy): domain Eukaryota; kingdom Metazoa; phylum Cnidaria; class Cubozoa; order Carybdeida; family Alatinidae; species Alatinidae sp. Z8VKAUB7J3. The sequence continues at coordinate 15,821,307 of JAAAKM020000498.1, forward strand.
AATGGCTGCGAGGTCCACCTGGTCCTCGACCAGCAACTCTACTCGGCCTTCAGCAGCGGGGCGGGAGGCAACGTCACCGTGTTGGTGCCTCCGGGCAAGCGGCTTGCCGTGCCGTTTTCGCTCAAGGGCTTCACGGCGGCCGTCAACTCATTGAACTAACGTCAGTGCCGAAGCGCGGCCAATCTCCGGTCGTTGCCAGGGCAAAAGCTCGAAAGGGAGGGCGAAGAGCATGAAGCCCGGGAATTTCCGCCGCCGTGTTCTGACCTTGGGATTGGCGCTGCTCGCCGTGACAGCTTCGCTTCCGGCGGCCGCGGAAGACGGACAGGTCTTCAAAGATTGGCGCGTGCGGTGTCTAAGCGAGGGCACGCCGACCGGGGAAACCTACTGCGCAGCCGAGCAAATCACGGTCAACAAGAACAACAATCAGGCGGTTCTGCTGATTCGCGCGCACCACGAAACCCCGGACGGCTCGCCGGTCGCGGTCATCTTCGTGCCTTTGCTGGTGCGCCTGCCGCCGGGACTGCGTCTGGAGATCGACAAGGGGCCAGCGGTGACCGTGCCGTTCATACTCTGCGCGCCGAACGGCTGCATGGCCCGGATCGACCTCAAGGGCGACATTCTGGCCGGCTTCAAGAAGGGCCTCGAAGGCAAGGTCATCGTTCAAGTTCCGCCGGGCCGCGAAGTGACCACGCCCTTCTCGTTGCGCGGCTTCACTGCCGGCTTGGCGGCGGTGAAGAAGTAGATACCGTCAGGATCGGCCGGATCCCGTTAGAAGAGGGCAATATTCGCCCTGGTCACGGATTGGGGCTGCATCGCGAACGACGTGCCGGGGACGACCCGACGCGCCATGCACCCCTAAGCCCTTTGTAGGTGACCGGATCGAGTTTCTGTCACCGCCACGACGACGAACTCAATCTCGTCCGGCCCGAAAAAGCCCCAAAGACGTGCTCAAGCGGATCGCTCCGAGGCGATGATTGAGAGGTCGCCAAAGTTCGACTGCAACTTGAAAGTGTCGAAATCCAAAGCCGCTACAGCATTCGGTACCTTTTTTGATCACCTGATTTTCGTGTTGTTCGCCTGGAATTACGCGCTTAGGTAGGTTATCATCGCCGAACCTGCTGCTGGAAGGCGCCCTGAGCGTCTCGGGTTATGGCGATGATCCTCATCACGGGCGCGGAGGGGCTGATAGGGCGGCATTTGGCTGAGCACCTGGAGCAAGCCGGTCACGCGGTCCGACGTTTCGACAGGCGACGCTCGCCGAGAGAGGACATCACCGACATCGACTCACTCCCGGAGGCGCTCGCTAACGTCGAGGGGGTCGTTCACCTAGCCGCGGTCTCACGGGTTGCCTGGGCGGAGCGTCGGCCGTCGCTCTGTAAGGCGGTCAATGTCGCCGCGCTCAAAGGGCTCTTGGAGCACTGCCTCCGCCGCCAGCACAGGCCATGGGTGGTGTTTGCCAGTAGCCGCGAAGTCTATGGCAATGCCCGACGCTTGCCAGTTTCCGAAGAGGCAGACCTGCGTCCTCTCAATGTCTACGCGCGATCGAAGTGCGAGGGCGAAGGCCTGGTCAAGAGGGCGACGGAAGCCGGGCTGTGCGCCAACATCGTGCGTCTCTCCAATGTCTATGGCTGTCCTTTGGACCATCCGGACCGCGTGGCCGTGGCTTTTGCGCGCGCCGCCGCGCTTGGCGGCGTAATGCGACTCGAGGGGGCCGAGAACACCTTCGATTTCACGGCTGTGAAGGATGTCTGCGACGGTCTTGGGGTGCTCGCTCATGCCACGGCGTGCGGCGAGCGTCTGCCGCCGATCAACTTCGCCAGCGGCCAGCCGACGAGCCTTCGCCAGCTCGCCGGGATCGCCGAGCGACACGCGCTCGCCGGCGTGAGGATCGAGGAGGCCAGACCGCGCAAATACAATGTCAGCCACTTCGTCGGCGATCCGAGCAGCGCGTCTCGCCTCTTAGGCTGGCGGGCGGCGACGGAGATCTCGACGGGGATGCGCCGGCTGGTTGAGAGCTTCGGCGCGCTCCAAGGTGCGATGTCGTGAGCGAGCGCCTGAGAGTTCGGCTCCTGGAGTTTCACCTGGCCCATCACTGCAACATGGCGTGCCGGGGATGCTCGCACTTCTCGCCCTCGGCACCGAGAACCGCAATCCCCACGGCCGAAATCGAGCGCGATCTCGAACTTGCCGCACATCGGCTGGCACCGCAATTCGTCCACCTGCTCGGTGGGGAGCCTTTGCTCAATCGCAACCTGCCAGCTCTCTTGCCAGTCGCGCGCCGCGCCTTTCCCAAGGCGACGATCAAGCTGGTGACCAACGGTATACTGCTCAGCCGGCGCGCAGCGGAGCTGCTGCCGGTGCTGGCGGCGACCGGTGTCGATTTGGCAATCAGCGTTTACCCCGAGCGGGTCCTCGATCTCGAGACCATCTCCGAGGCCTGTGCTGCCGCAGGGGTCACGTGCGAGTTCTGGCGGCAGGATAGCTTCATCGACTTCATTGCGCCCGAAGGCGGGTTCGATCCAGCCCGGTCGCGGGCCGCCTGCCCGATGGGCGATGCTCTGAACGTGCGCGACGGGCGGCTTTATCCCTGCCCGGTGGCAGCGTGGTCGGATTTCGGTGGCGCTGCGCTCGACCGGGGCGATGGGGTGCCGCTCACAGATACCGTTGAGGCGCTGGGCACTGCTCTCGACCTCGGAGTCCCGACCTCCAAGTGCCGGTTCTGCGACCCTACCCCGGAGCGGCGGGCTCACACGGAGGGCGACCGCCGACCACCGTTCGGAGACTCCCTGCATGCCCATCGCTAGCGCGCCAAACCCAATGTCGGACGGGGAGGCAGTCGACATTGTGGTAGCCTGCTGCCGCGACGAGGCCGACATCATCGAAGGCTTCATCGACTTTTATCTCGCCCAGGGCTTCGACAGGATATGCCTGGTCGACAACGGCAGCGTCGACGGTACGACGGAGCGAATTCTCGGGCATCGCGAACAAAGTCGGATCCTGCTGTTGCGTGACGCACGGCGCGGCTACGACATGCGGCTCCTGGAGTACCACCGGATGTTTGCCGTGCCCGGTGTGCGCTGGGTGTTCTTCCTCGATGTCGACGAGTTTGTCCCGCTGCCCGGTGGGATCAAGGCCTATGCCGCGAGCCTGCCACCGGAGGTCACGCTGCATTGGCTACCGACCGCCGAGATGCAGCCCGGGAGCAACGGTTCGACCGGTCTCCGGCCATTGCGCGCCACCCGGCGAGAGGCCACGTTCCAGCAGGAGCCGAAGGTCGTCTGGCGGGCCGTCGACGTGCAGAAGATCTATTGCGGCAAGCACGATGTGCAGCTCGAGCCACGGGTCGAGCATCGCGACGACAGCGTCTACATTCGTCACTTCCACAGCCGTTCGGAGGCGCAGTTCCGGAGCAAGCTGCGGAACCGCATTGAGACGGACGAGGCCATGGGGCCCCAGGCCGATGATCTGACGCTGTTCTCATCGGAAGCACGGCTGGACTGGATAGCCCGGTCGAAACGGCTCCTTGACGCGGACGGTTGGTCGCTGGAGCTTCGGCGACTGGCGGCGCTGAAAACAGTGGAGGATACCGCGGTCGCCGAGTGGTGCGCGCAGGCGTCATCCGGCGGAAACGGGCAAGAAGTCTCTCCGGTTGTCTCTCTGGACGAGCACAGCGGCTGGCTGTGTTTCTGTCGCCGGGATTTTCGGCACTCGGAGGGGCACACCGGTACGGAACACCTGGTGCTGATCTATGAGCCAGAATGGAACGGCGATCGACTTGACGGAACAGCGTTCAAGTCCGCCGCAGCAGTACCGGTGCGAATCCATTCAGAGTGCTTGATGGGCGACGCCTTCGCGTCGGGTCGCTGCGACTGCGGCTATCAGCTCGCCGCGGCGATGACCGAGATCGAGAATGCCGGGCGTGGCGTCATGATCTACCTCCGCCAGGAGGGGCGCGGCGTCGGCCTTTTCGAAAAGATCCGGAGCCTTGCCGTCAATCACGACGACACATTCCATCGGAACGCGCTGGCCGGGCTGCCGGACGACAGCCGGGACTACGCGATGGCGGCAGAGATCCTGCGCGACTTAGGAATCGGCAAGGTACGGTTGTTAAGCGGGAATCCAAGAAAGGCAGACGCGCTGCGTGCCGCCGGGATCGAGCTATTGCTGGACCAGCTCCTGCCGTTCGAACAGATGACCGAGGAGGCGCGCTCCGAGATCCGCGCGAAGTTGAAACGGGGCTACCGCTATCAACTGCATGACCGTGACGGGACGCCGCTGCGCGCGATCACTCTTCCCGAAGGCGGGCCAGAGACCTCTGATGGTGGCTGAAGCCAGCCCGCCGATCGGTGTCGGCGTCTACGACGACCACAACGCGGGCGTCGCGGCGGTGTGCGACGGCGAGTTGATCCTCTATAGCGAGATAGAGCGGCACACGCGCCGGAAGAACCAAGGCGGCTGGTGGCCGCGGATCGTGACCGAGCAGTTGCGCGCACTACCGCTCGACCGCGTCTGCGCGATAAGCTGTCCCTCGCCGAAGCTGATGAGCGAGCTCCTTTGCAAGGAATTCGAGGCGCGCGCCGAAGCCGATACCTCCGTAGAGCTTTGCGGTCGCTCGCTCCGCCTTCTGGCTCAGGACGACCTGCACGCCCAGCTTCACTTCCTGTCGACACTGCTGCACCCGGATGTGGTCCCCGGCGTATACATCGCCATCGTGTTCGACGCCGCGCAGCCTCAGATCGGCTGGGCGGACCTAAGGGGCCCGCTAGACGCGTTGCCGCGCTTGCGTCTCGGGGCCGACCCGGAGAGGTCGTGGTACGTCGGCGACCTCTTTGCCGGTCTATTCGGCAAGATGTTCTACGGCTCCTCCGACCTGAGTGTCTGTGGCAAGCTCATGGGATTGGCCTCCTGGGGTCGCGTATCGGCACGGCTGGTCAAGGAGCTCGGCGGCTTTGCGCGCAGCCGTTTCGACCCGACGGTGCCACGCTGGCAGGGCTACGAGGGCACGGATGCCGACAGCATCGGCAACGAGGTGAGCCGCCGGTTCGGCGTCGACCCGCGCCGGCACGACGACAATCGCGCCCTCGACCTCGCGGCCGCGGCTCAAGAGCTGTTCCGAACCGAGCTGATCGAACAAGTCGTCGCGGGAACCGCGCGAGCCAAAACGGAGCTCGCCGGCCTCGGCCTGCCCTTGCCTAGCGCGGTTCTCTATTCCGGCGGCTGCGCCCTGTCCGTCGTGACAAATGCCGCGATCCGAGAAGCCACCGGGCTGCCGGTCATCGCGCCGCCGTTCTGCCATGATGCCGGTCAGTTCGTCGGCGGTGCGGTACACGCGTTGCTTTCGGGCGGCTCAGCACCGATGCCGATCGGCCGCGGCTGGCGAGGCATTCCGCGCCATTCGAGCGGGCGGGTTGCCTTGACGGCGGTGCGCTCGCTGAATGCGCCAATGCGCGCTGTGACGCCAAACGAGGTGGCGACACAGATCGCGCAGGGACGTCTGGCAGGCTGCATCTCGGGTGGCGCCGAGGCGGGCCCGAGAGCGCTTGGGTCCCGGTCGCTTCTCGCCAACGCGCTCGATCCGACGGTGCGCGTACGCCTCAATGACGAGGTGAAACGGCGCGAATGGTACCGTCCTTTCGCGCCGATGCTGCCGGCCGAGGATTTCCCCGCATACTTCGGAGAGCCGGCGACGTCCTGCGCGCGGTACATGCTGGATTCCTTCTGCTTCAAGCCCAGCCTGCGCCATGCGCTCTCCGCAGTCTCCAGCCCGGACGGCGTCACTCGCGCACAGGCGGTCGATGACCGGACGTCGCCCTGGCTAACGGAGTTTCTGCGCGCCCTGGGCAAAATGACCGGCCATCCGATCGTGCTCAACACGAGCCTGAACGCGCCTGGCCTCCCGATTGCCCACGACCTCGATCAGGTGGTCGACGATTGCCGCGTGCTGGGGCTCGATTTCGCCGTGTTCGGGACCGGCGATGGCGACGGCGGGCTGGCCGCGGTCGAATTTCCCACGTGATCGGACTCCCGCCTGATCGAGCTCCCGAGGTGATCGAGCCCCCCGCGAGATCGAGCCCCAGGTCATTGCGATGAGGATAGCCTCCATGAGTCCACTGACCTTGCACTCCCATCCGGCCCGGAGAAGGCCATGACACAGCCACTCGTCTCCGTGATCGTTCCGTCCTACAACCGCCCCTTGTTGTTGCGCCAGCGCTCGATACCCTCGGTCAAGCGTCAGAACTACGAGAACTGGGAGGTCATCGTTGTCGGGGATGGGCCCGACTCACCGGCACTTGCCGAGGCGGTGCAGAGCTTCGGCGATCCTCGTGTGCGCTACGCGGAGATCCCGCGCCCGGACTACTCCGGCCTGTCGAAGGAAGAGTTCTGGCGCTCGGCCGGGGCCGCAGCGCGGAATCACGGTCTGAATTTGGCGCGGGGCGAAATCATCGCGCCGCTGGACGACGACGATGAGTTTACGCCGGACCATCTCGAACAGTCCGTCGAGGCTCTCGGCCGAACCGCCGCGGATCTCGTCTACGGCAAGGTCATCGTCCGCGATCTCGAGACCGGGCAGGATTACGAGGACTATTTCTCTTGGGAGGACGCGGCGACCCGAGAGCGCTTCTCCGAGCACAACGTAATCCACCACTCCTCGGTCTGCTATTCGAAGAGGTTTGCGGATCTTCGCTACCGCACAGACGGTTCGATCTCCGCCGACTACGGGCTTTGGCTCGATATTCGGGAGGCGGGCGGACGCTTCGCCAGCCTCGGCACGCCGCAAGCGATCTATTACGGCGATAACGGCAACCAAGCCAGCGCCGGTTTCCGTACCTCGGTCCCGAGCCTGCCGCCGCTCGGCGCGCTCCAAAACGACTTGGAGGCACTGTTCGAGTCACGAATGCTCTCGAATCACGGGGTCAGGGTTCGTGAATTGGAGGCGGCGATCTCGGACTATCTCGACGTGCCGCAGGTGCTCGCGACGGCGAGCGGCGACCTCGCTTTGGTCGTCGCCTTCAATGCGCTCTGTGCGGCTGACGCAGGCGATAAACGCGAGGTGGTGCTGCCAAGCTATGCCCATCCTTCGCTGATCAACGCGGTGCTCTGGAACGGCCTGGAGCCCGTCTTCTGTGATGTCGAACCGGAGACTCTCTGCCTCTCGCCGCGAACCGTCCGCGAATGCCTCGGGCCACGCACGCGGGTTGTTGCCGCGCTGCACCCGCACGGCTTTCCCGCCGACATGGTTGGCCTCGAAACGCTCGCGGCTGAGAATGGTGTCGCTCTTATGAGCGATGCCGCGGCGGCCCTCGGGGCCCGGTTGGCCGGGCGCATGATCGGCGGATTCGGCGACCTCGAGGTCTTCAGCTTGAGCGGCACAAAAGTTCTGACCGCAGGGGAGGGCGGACTGCTGTGTTGTCGCGACGAGACCTTGGCCGCGACGGCGCGCGTTGCGGCCCGCTACGGCCTTGAATCTGACTGGCAGGTGACGCGGCCGGGTATCAACGCCAAGCTCGCCGAGCTGCCCGCTGCGCTCGCGCTTGCCGGCTTGTCCTTCCTCGAGGCATGGTTGGCTCGGCGAGGCCGGATGGAGCGGCTCTACCGCGACAAGTTGGCTGGAATTCCGCGGCTGCGCTGCATCGCGCCGGCGCACCCCTCGGCACGATCGGCTTGCAAGGATATGGCGCTGATCCTGCCGGACGCGGAGACGGCCCTTGCACTGGCCGAGCATCTTGCCGCCTACCGCATCGTTACGCGGCCTTACTATCGGCCACTGCACCGTATGCCGGCCTATCGGACCTATCAGCGGCAGCCGCTTCCCGGGACCGAGGAGGTCGCGGATTGCGTCCTCTGCGTTCCGCTCTACAACGACATTCGCGAGGAGCTCGTCGGGTTCGTCGCCGAGGTGGTTCGGGACTTCCTGCGGTGACTGCGGGTCCAGCGCTGCTGTTTCTCTGCGGCGGCCGCAGGGTCGGCTTGCTCAACCTGTTCCGCAAGGCTTTGGCGCCGTACGGCGGCCGCATCCTCGTGACCGATACGGAGCGCTGGTCGGCGGCCTCCTTCGTGGCGGATAAGGCGATCCGGGTTCCCCCCTGCGCGGAGCGGGAGGCTTTCCTGGATGAAGTGGCTCGCGTTTGCGACTCCGAGGGCATCGCCGCGGTCGTGCCGCTGACCTGTAGCGCCGTGGCGACACTTCCCGACCTGGAGGGCCGGGTAGCGGCGGCGTTGATCGGCGGTGACCGGCGTGCCGTGTCGGTGGCGACCGATAAGGCCGCGACGGCCCGCTATTTCCGTAAGCTCGGACTCCCGACTCCGGCGTTGATCGACAGTCCAAGTCCTACCGACCTACCCCTGTTCCGAAGGCGCCGGGTGGGTGAGGGTTCCAAAGGTGCGCGGGCGATCTTCTGCCGGCGCCAACTGGATCTGGCGCTGGCGGAGGACGGCTGCATCTACACAGAGCTCCTCCGCGGCCAAGAATTCACGATCGACTGCTACAGGAGCCTCCATGGCACCTTCAGCGCCATTGTTCCCCGTGAACGTCTGAGGGTGCGCGCGGGCGAGGTCGAAAAGTCGATCACGCGCCACGAGGAGAATTTGATCGAGCTTGTTCGACGGGCGATCTCCGGGCTGACGTTCGC